>CM049840.1:26064501-26744501 GCA_027422415.1 Schizothorax lantsangensis
GAAAATCAGGTGTTCTGGGTTATCAGTTTCACTCTTACTGCTGTTTTTGTAGTAACAGTCTTTTGAGGATTCATTATGTATTCTAGACTAGACAAAAACTTTGTCTTGTTTAGAATATGCAATGAAGCCTCAAAAGACTGTTACTACAAAAACTGCAGTGATAAATACCAAAATCCAGTGCTAAAAACTGAACACGTTCAATAAAATAAAGCATTTAACTGAAAACTCTTTTACATTTTTGAACATTAACTGACATCTGAGAACTGTGAATATGTGCATGTGTTAAATTATTAAAATATTAAATGAAAATCTCAGAGGGTAGTTCAATTAAATATTTAAGGTCACAAAACATGCCTGACAAAACGTTTTGGAAGCCCTGTCTTAAAAGGTCAGGTGCTTAGAAAATGTTGATCTTATTTTATTAATATTATATGAGTTCTGTTTTCTATTCCCTTACTGTCATTTGCTAATTTTAACCCTGTTACCAATGTATAATATAATATAATATAACAATTAAATTAAATAGACACTATTTAAACAAGTTTAAAAGATTTACTATAAGTAATGATACATTTCTGTTTTACATAAACATAAATATTTCTTTGATTATGTTTTCTTACAACACTAGTAACATGTTTAAATGGTTCAGCTTTGAGTTAATCATTAAAAACAAACTGAACACTGAATACCAATTGAATAATTATGTCTTATGTGAGACCAAAATCACAATTTCCAAGAGATACAAACATTTGATGTTTTTTAAACTCACTACTTTTTATGCTAGATTAAAGGGGTAGTTCACCCAAAAATGAAAATTATGTCATTAATTGCTCACCCTCATGTCTTTCAAACCCATAAGACCTTCGTTCATCCTCAGAACTCAAATTAAAATATTACTGATGAAATCTGAGAGCTTTTTGACCCTCCATAGACAAGGGAACTGACACGTTCAAGGCCCAGAAAGGTAGTAAAGACATCGTTAAAATAGTCCATGTGACATCAATGGTTCAAATATATTGTTACGAAGCTATGAGAATACTTTTTGTGGTGTTATTTTGTCGTTAATGTTGTTTTCTTTGCACACAAAAAGTATTTAGCTTCATGAAATTACAATTGATCCACTGATGTCACATGGACTATTTTAACGAATTCCTTACCTTTCTGGGTCTTGGCAACATTTCAGTTACTTTACTGTCTATGGAGGGTCAGAAAGCTCTCGGATTTCATCACAATATCTTAATTTGTGTTCTGAAGATGAACAAAGGTCTTTTGGATTTGGAACGACATGAGGGTGAGTAATTGATGACAGAATTTTCATTTTTGGGTGAACTATCCCTTCAATTTTATGTTTAATTTACCTAACATTTCTTAGCCAAAAATGATATTTATACCTCTAATGCTAAAGTTATAAGACCATATTTGTGAAATTTGCCTTGAGAATGCTTTAAAACCATGACCTTCAACCACTAGCAGGACTTTTCTAGAGTCAAATACATCAAAGTCCATGAATTACTGCATATGTTTTAAACCTTTATTTGATATATAGATGTGTAAATGTAATCGCACCATCTTTATCTGATACCCTTCACTGTCAACAAACATCCTTGTCTTATTATTATTCATTCCCATTGTCACAGCATGGTGATGACCTCTTTCTCTCTCTCTCTCTCTTTTCTTCGCTCACTGACGGTGACAAGCTGTTACTGTGTCCCTCTGGGCGACTCTCTCTCTTGTCTGCGCTCCTCTCTCCTCCCTCTCTCTCTCTCCCTCTCTCCACCTGTTGATGCCATTGTTGCTCAGCCAGCATTGTGGTGCTTTATTTTTTTACACCACTCATTTTACACACCCCTCTTTATTCTTCACTTTCTCACTTTATTTATCAGCAGTCACCCATTCACTCAGAGGATATATAAGCAGACCGAAGAGAGAAGGCGGCTGAGAACAACGCAAGAAACACACAGACACACACTCACACATAAACACAAGCACTTTCAAAAGGGCAAGGAAGTTTGCACTAACTCTTCTGCTCGGGACCAAGACTTTTGAGACACACTTGGGACAGCTTCAGTATTGGATCACAACTGCTGGCAGGAGTGATGTCTGTGTCTCTGTGGTGTGAGGAGGAAGAGGGCCAGGGCAGGACTCAGTCTTCGGTCCGAGCCCCATGGGACCCCAGCGCCTCCGGACTGAGAGTTATTCAGAGACTTCTGCAGTCAGAGGAGAGATACCTGCCCTCTCCTCTCTACATCTCTCTCATCCAGAGAGAACCACAGCGCAGAGAGGAACTGGCCAAGTGGACCATGGAGGTAGATTTGCATGCTAATAACCAAAATCCAGTGCTAGACATCAAGTATGTTGTTCATGTTTTTAATATTTGTATTTGAAGCACTTTTCACAAGTAGGGTATATGCTAAAATAGTCGTAAAAAAAGTTGTAAAACAAAGATTATTAGTGTTGTACAAAAAAAATAAAAAGTTTTTCGGCTTCAGAATTTTATATTGATTCAGTATTTTACTTGTTTGTGAAATTTACTAGCATATTCTAAGAAAAAAAAGTGTAATTTTGTTTCAGTGTAGGGCTTGAAACTCTTAAACTAATGAAATCAATGAAATCAAAAAATTAAAATAAATCATTTTAAAATAAAAATATTAAAGTATAACACTTATACAACTTAACACTTATACAGTGAAACACTCAGAGAAGCTGGCAAAGTGGACCATGGAGAAAGATTTTGGGGCTTTATGAAGATCAGTAAACTACTTATAATGGTTTAAAAATATATTTGTAATGAAAATAGGTTGGCACTCCTAGAAAAATAGTAAAAATACAAAAAATTATATAATAATATATATATATATATATATATATATATATATATATATTGTATACAAAAATATAAAAATAATATTAAATTTGAAAGTCTAGTTCTAAATATACAACAACAATAATAATAATGTCAATAATACCTGTATTTATTAACCTAAAGAAAAATATACTTCACATTTATGTTTATGATTAAAGGGATGGTTCTCCTAAAAAAAATAGCACAAATTTTAAATAAAGTTTCAAATGTTTTTGTCCATATAATTAAAAAGTCAAAGGGCTTCAAAAGATCATTGGACCTACTGACTTTCATTGTATGGCAAAAAGACAGACATTTTTCTATTAAAGATAGTCATATAAAGGCATGCGTAAATAATGACAGAATTTTCATTTTTTGAGTGAACTATCCTTTTAAATGCACATTATTTGAGGACTTTAGATCAAGATGAAGCTTACTAACTAAATGACAGGGACAAATACGTTTGCTTTGACTATGAGGGTTTTTTTGTTGTTGTTGAAATCTTCCTCTTCTGTGTTTTCATAGGTGTGCTGTGAATGTGAGTGTGATGAGTCTGTATTTCCCCTGGCTGTCTCCCTGTTGGATCGATATCTGTCGGCCACTCTATCCCTTCCTGTCTCTCCATCCTGTCTGGCTGCAGCTTGTGTTCTGGTGGCCTCAAAACTGACAGAAAGTGACACAGTTAGTGCAGATACACTCTGTGCGGCAGCAGAGTACGACTTTCTCTCATCAAACCTGTGGGTGAGTGTTTAAAAAAAAAATCTAAATTCACTAAAGGTTCAATATTGTGGACAGTGCTGTCCAAAAGTCTGAAACATTCAAATAAATCATTAGAAAATAGTGCTGTTTTGCATTTTTCTAATTTAACACTTTTTCCAGTATAAATTAAATAATTTAAGTGAAAAGTTTTGGGAAAAATAGTAATAAAAATGACATATGCATACAGACACGGTATTATATAAACGCTTACTCCAACAGGAAATGGAGCGTGTGGTGCTGGCGACTCTGCGGTGGGAT
Source organism: Schizothorax lantsangensis (assembly GCA_027422415.1). Taxonomy (NCBI): domain Eukaryota; kingdom Metazoa; phylum Chordata; class Actinopteri; order Cypriniformes; family Cyprinidae; genus Schizothorax; species Schizothorax lantsangensis. The sequence continues at coordinate 26,068,361 of CM049840.1, forward strand.
GTGGCAGCAGTGACTCCTCAGGACTTCATCCCACACTTCCTGCGCACTCTCGGGGAACTCAGGGACGGAGACGCGCATACAGGAGACTTTCTCGCAACGCTGCGGCGCCACAGCGATACACTTGTTGCCTTGTGTGTGTGTGACTCACGCTTTCTGGGAACTCCTCCTTCACTGGTGGCTGCGGCTGCACTGAACTCTGCCCTGCGGGGTTTAAGGGCCAAGAGTGCGGGAGAGCTGAGTGTCATGACCTCTGCCCTGGCCACACTCTGTCAGACTGATGTGGTGAGCCAAGATTTATCTCAGAGAGTATGAGAGAGCTAAACATACAATAATAATAATCATGTTGGTTACACCTTATTTTAAGGTGTCCCTGTTACAGTGTAATTATACATTTAAGTACTGAGTAATATTAATTAACTGCATGTGCTTACTATATGGTTTGGGTTAGGATTAGGGTTTGGGTTACTTGCATGTGATTATGCATAATTAGTTGTTATTATAATTGTAAGTAGCCTACATGTAACCCGTGTAACAAAGATACCTTAAAATAAAGTGATACCATTTTTTTTAGAGATAGAGAGAGAATTATTATTAATATTATGATTGAATATCTCCTGCTTGTGCCGACAGGCGGTGCTGCAGTGCTGCACTGAGCTGATAGAGGGCGCTCTCAGGGAGAGACTGAGGAATGGAGCACACGAGGAGAAAGATGGTGATATTGAAGAGGAAAGAGCCAGCACACCCACAGACCTAAGAGAAATAGACTTTTAATACAGGGTTGATTTATGAGGGATATTTATTCTGCGTCTCACTTTTATTTATCAGTGAAACTGATTTAAACACAATGTGACATTTATGTTTTGTCTTATGTAACTTCTGAAGTGATCTAATTTATAATCATTTTTATTTATTTGTTTGAGGGATTACGATTTACTTGTGCCATATTTATTAACTTATATTGCCATAACTGTTATTGTGATGACTTATGTATTTCAGGTTTATCCTTTTCACTTTATGTATTACATTTCTAATTTTTATATGATCATATTATTTATTGTGTGCACATTTTTATATTTAATTTATTTTGTTTGTCAGTGTTTCAGCCTGTTTGTAATCAGAGTGTTGGATAAAAATGAATATCTATTTTTCGAAGTAATTAAAATAAAGTTTCTATGTTTGCCAACAATGTGCGTCTCTCAAAGTCCATTTATATATAACAACACATGACGAAATAAAGAAAGAAGTTCTGCAAGATTTTCAAAAAACTAAATTAGTTAGGACTCTCAAAGTCCAATATATATAGCACAATTAAAATATGAAATGAGAACGAAAGGAAGTAAATTAATCAAATTAAATTTAATAAAACTAAATTAATCAATGTTGGTCCTTGCGCTTTTCCTTGCATTTAAGTGTTGTGTAAATAATAATAATAATCAATTATAAAAAACATATAGGCTAAAAAATAGAAATGGGCTACCTCTTCTTGCATACAAATAACGGTTGTTGATTTTTTTTTGTTTTTTTTTTGTTTTTTTTAAGGACAGTTTCATTACATTGGCCTTTTTAGGGAAAGTGGCTTAATTGAATTATAAAAAAAAAAATCCCATTTATTATTTTAATAACAAACGTTGTTACGGATGCAAAATACTGTTGGCTCATGCTTGTAAAATGCGTCGCGTTTGGATTGCGTCATAACTCATTGCCGCACTTGTTTTTGAGGCAGCGACTGAACGCGGAGTAATTTGTAGTCACAGGTTTCACTCACCGCTCAAACAGGATCCGACCCTGTGGTAAGAAAACTCGCTGTTTATCTGATTTAGACTGAAGAGTTTCAGACCGAACGACACTACAGACGTCGGTAGATGGCTGTGACTGTTTTTCTCGTGAAGTTGCATCTGTTGTGAAACATGTAAAGTGTGTTTCGCGAACTGTCCCAGACTTCCTTTCTTCGGCTGCTCTGATGTGTACTTAATAAGTCGTATATAAATAAACCTGTCTGCTTAAAGAGACCGCTCTCTCTAAAAGGTGAAAGTAAAGGCTGTCTAATCTTTGTATCCAAAGGTGTCCAAGGATGACAGGAGGCTTGAAGGGACTGCTGCTTTTGTCTCTGTGTCTTGTGGTATGGACCGTGCCAATAGATCGCAACCAAGAACCTCCACAGGAGGAGAGAGCAGAGGAGAATGTGGTAAGACTGGTCTCAATCCTGCTCATAGACTAGAACATGCCATGTGCATTAATCATTTGTTCAATAATTCACACGCTCTCTTGTTTTGGCTGTACGTGTATATCTCAGGATACTGGTCTGTACTATGACCGTTACCTCAGAGAGGTGATTGAGGTGCTGGAAACTGACCCTCACTTCAGAGAAAAACTCCAGACTGCCAACACAGAAGACATCAAGGTAAAGCACAAAAACAGTAGGGCTCCAAACGGAAGAATCACATTCCTCTTCTTTATAAAAATGATAAGCTATAAGTGTCCTTCAGGACAGACCTAACAGGAGCTCAGAGATTGAGTTATAACATAAGCTTCTGCAGAAGTCACAAGCAAGTGTGATTTCAGCTTTATTTTTAATCTATTTGGTCGCATACTCTCAAAACTTATTTTATCTATCATGTTTATTTATTTATAAACAATTGTATTTAAATATATTTATTTTAGTAATCTAAATTGTATCATTTATTGTATACTTTTATACAGTCCATTATTGGATGTTGTATAATTATTTTTATTCTTTTATATAATTTGAGATGTGTAGGTCATTATCTCATAAAAGACAATAAGTACACAGTCTTGTTTTGCTTTTTTTTTAAGTTTGTAATGTTTTGATTCATCTCAGAGCTGGTTCATGGTTCAAAAACTTTTTTTTTTTTTGGTTTAAGGACTTTATTATTAACTCTTTATTTAGGAATTTTTATTTATTTTAATGACATGTATTTTACATTTATAATGTACTTTTGTACAGTGATTATTATATATTATATTGTTATTTTTATTATTGTATGTAATGTGAGATGTGTAGGTCATGGCTTCATAAAAGACATTAAGTACATGGAACTTGTAACTTAGTCTTTTTTCTTAAATTCATGCTTTTTTGCTTCAAATTAAAGTTTGTAATGTTGTGATTCAGTTCGTTCGTGGCACTGGTTTGTTCGGTTCATGATTTTATAAAAATCCCTATGGAGAAAATGAATGAGGAAAATACCAAATGTCCACAGTCTCTGTTACGCTGTTTTGCCTTTGAGCTTTGACGTTTTATCATTTCATCAGTACTTCAAGTACTTAATGGAAAGCTACTGTGTTTCAGAATGGACGCCTCAGTAAGGAGTTGGATTTGGTGGGCCACCATGTGAGGACGCGGCTGGATGAGCTGAAGAGGCAAGAGGTCTCACGCCTCCGGATGTTGCTGAAGGCTAAACTGGACAGCACCAACACACAGAGTGAGTGTGTTTATGTATTACTCAAGTGACACTGATGAGCAAGAAAAACTGTTCACGCAAATGCTTGTTGTGATTGCAGGTGTTCAGATGGATCATGTCTCCTTGTTGAAGCAGTTTGAACATCTGGACCCTCATAATCAGAACACATTTGAAGCCAAAGACCTGGAGCTGCTTATCGTAACGGTAACACTCATTCCTAACATGCTATAATGTGAAATAGCAAAAAAAAAAATCATTAACCAACAACGTAGATTGACAAGCATTCAGTGCATACTTGTTCGGCAACTGCATTTGAACCTTTCAAACGCTAGTAAATAAAATCCTGATCTTTCTTCTTTTCTTGTTTTTGTGTTAATCAGATTCTAGCAGATTATAGTATACATATTTTTCCCTTTTTTTAAGCTACTTTTATTCGATTTTTCTATACAAAAGAACAGGTGCACAGATAACTGACTCATTCGCCACAAGTGAAAATTTCACAATATTGTATTACCCCAATTAACAAAATCCCAACCAACTGCATACAGTAAAACAGTGAAATAAAATGTAGGGTAATAAATTAGAAAATAATAATACATAAAAGCACAAATACATAATGTAAAAAAAGAAAAAAAAGAAAATTCACATGAATAAAAAAAGGGGGCACATGTATTTATTTTCAAAGTTTCAAATGCGAGTGAATACAATCCTGATCTTTCGTCTTGTTTCTTCTTTTTTTGTTATTGTGTATCTGTTTCTATCAGATTATAATATACTAATTGTTTTCCTTTTTTATTTCTTTTATTAGTTTTTACTACTCAAAATAAAAAGTGCACAGACCCATTCACCACAAGTGAAAATTCCACAATATTACATTAAAACACAAACACATAATTTAAAAATAAATAATAAAATCAAACAAACCAGAAATTATTAAAGTGAAGAGTCATACATTTTTTTTGTGCTTATTTTTTAGGCCACTAAAGATCTTGAGAATTACGATGCGGAGCGTCATGAGGAGTTTAAGCGCTACGAGATGCTGAAAGAACACGAGAGGAGGGAGTACCTGAAGAGTTTGGACCAGGAGAAGAGAGAGAAGGAGGAGAAGAGAATCGAGGAGCTGAAAGATAAGCACCGGCAACACCCTAAAGTTAACGCTCCGGTGAGAGAATGAAGAGTGGGAGATGTATGGATGGAAAGATCAGCTGTTGTATTTCCTGAGTAAAACTTTCTTTTTTCCTTCCTTTTCAGGGTAGCGTGAATCAGTTACGGGAGGTCTGGAAAGAGACAGATGGGCTGGATCCACAGGAGTTCAATCCCAAGACATTCTTTAAGCTCCACGGTGAGTCTTTTTGTCCTCAAGTAGTCCATAAGAAGCCGTTCCACAGGCAAAATGAATTTAATTCTGTTTTCTCACTTAGATACGAATGGTGACGGTGTGTTGGATGAGCAAGAGCTGGAGGCCCTTTTCACAAAAGAGGTAATGTTTCACCTTTGAGGTCGGTGAATCATTGCAATCTGTTATTGACAGTGATGGAAGCCTCTTTATGCTGTGACTGAGTCAGCTGTTAAGACTCTAGTGGCTGTCATGAACAAAACATCATTAACATAGGAATCCATGATGGCACCTTTGATGAAGCTTATAAAAGCTGTTCTTGACATGCAGAAAACGAGCAAATGGCGAGCACCTTTCTGATGTGTTCATCTTTTCTTTTTTACTGTTTTAGCTGGAGAAGGTGTATGATCCCAAGAATGAAGAGGATGACATGATGGAGATGGAGGAGGAGAGGCTGAGGATGCGAGAACACGTCATGCAAAACGTAAAGCCTTCACTTGTTTTGCAGTGACTCTTGAGTGTGTTTACACAATGCTAAAAACTAAACCAAAATCAGTTCATAAAAGCCTAAATGCTGTTTACATGAACTTATTTGAGTTTTTCTTTGATTTTATTGTTTAAAATGTGCGATAAGTGAAAGCTGAATAAGCCGTTAGAATGTCCAGGCAAAAATGTTGTAAGCGTGTGTATGTAAACGCTTTCATTCTCTCTCTTTCCCTTTATCTGGCTTTCTCCTTCAGCTTTTTAACACTTTCACAATGTGTGGAGCAGCAGTGACTCCATCTGTTCTGTTCCTTCAGGATGCATGAGATGAAGAAATAGTCATTCTTTTATCTGATTTTCACTGCATTAGTCTTTTATTTTAATTAGTTACTTCAATTCATTTTTAATTACCTTTTAAATAGCTTTTTCCTCTCTCGCTGCTTCCTGCAGGTAGATCTCAATCATGATAGACTGGTCAGCCTGGAAGAGTTCCTCAAATCTACGGAGAAGAAAGAGTTTAACAACCCAAAGGAATGGGAGGTTAGAGCCAGATTTTGATGCATGTCTGATTTTATTATTCTGTCTTTACATGGCAGTGTTTTTGTGCCAACTCGTTATCTTTCTATACTTCAAGACACTGGATGATACAAAGCCAGTGTACACAGAAGAGGAGCTGCAGCGCTTTGAGGTAGAACTTCGGGATAGGGAGGTGGAGCTTGGCAGAAGGGCGGAGAAATTACAACAGGAGCAGGAACTTCTCAAAGAGAGAAGCAAAGCCCTAGAAGCCCAGAAAACGAGAATATCAGCAGGTAAAAGACTGGTTTCAATTGGTTGCAGCCCTTTTCTTGGTATTGCCTTTATGTAATTAGAATAGATGTATAATTTCTAGCTATTATTACAAATTTTCTTTGGAAAGAATGCTTGTATAATAATATAAAATAAAAAAGGTGTGTGTAAAATAAAACAAATTATATTTTTATTAAATTACACATTTAAAACTCAAATTTTGATATTATACATTTTATATAACTTGTTTTTGTTTTTTTTACTGTTAAGCCCATACTAAAACAAATTAATTTACAACAGCAGTACTGCATATTATAGTAATTTCTGATGCATTATTGCGATGCCAGAGAACTGACAGCTTGTTTTACTTCTAATCAGGCAGTAATGGAGATGTCACAAAAACAAAAGGAGCAACAGGCACTGAATAGACAGCCTCCCTCAGGTCCTGATGGTGAGCTCCAGTTTCAACAAGAGATCCAGAAACTAGCAAATGAAGACAGTCACGGTGAGAAAAATGAAATTAATAGTCTGTAATTCAACATTTGGTTTAACCTTACTTGATATCATTTAAATAAAAAATGGACTGTATTTAACACTATGAAGGTGAATTTTTCATCATGGTAAACATTGCCCGGTTTGTCTTTTTCAGTGGTGAAAGTCCCAGTCGATAAGAATGGAGATGTTCAAAATAACCTGCAAGCTGAGCCACCACAGAATCTGCCACAGCACACCTCTTAACACAAACACATACACACTTCTACCTGATTTAAAATGTTAGAGAACCAGCCTTTGAATTGCACAGTGCACATACACATACAAGTCTATTGACTTACCCTGTTCTTATCTTATTCTCTCAGCATAACCAGACCAGAACAACAATAATTAACTCCTCATACATACTCATGGTGTTTTCTGCTTCATCCTCAACTAAATATGCTCAAATCCCTAATAGAGTGGCGTCAATATAGACCGTTTGCATGTTCCCTTCTAAAGAATGGCAAATTAATATTGGATATGTGGCTTTGTATGGTGGTAGTCAGGGTCTTTTCTTAAATATTGCTACTTTTGCCCTGGTTTCAAAGTTTACAGCCCTGCTTGCTTTTCGTTGTGTTTCTAGACCGGAATAAAGTGGTTCTTTTCTGTGGTTCACATTGTGTCAGTAAAACCTTATAAACAAGGCTTTCTGATATAAGGTTTCTAATACACTTAGACGAGCACAGAACTGTAAATCAAACATTCAGATACAGCAATGTGCAATGAATCTACTTTTTTTTAAATGTAATATAAAATCCCACTGATATTATTTCTTTCATTTAATAAAGGATATTTAAGAAAATATGCTGTGATCAGATTTTAAATCCTGTAAAATAATGTGTTTTTTATTAAAGGGATGTTAAAAATGAAAATTCTCTCATTATTTACTCATTTTGAGTAAACCTCATTTTGTTCCTTTTATTTTTTTTTTTACATTTAATGTTAAATTTTGAAGTAGAAAACCTGAAAATAGTATTTTCTTGTCAAACATACTCCAATAGCGTTTTATTCACAACTTCCAAAAATAAATGTTTACAGTGTAAGTAAATAATGACAACATTTTCATTTTTGGGTGAAACCTTTCACGCAACCATTACTTGAAGATTATAGTGCTTTGCTTTACAAATATTGATCACATGATCATGTGTAACAGCAAAAATCTAAATTATTGGATCTATGAGTGACACTGAACATTAAATTCAAATTGTGATTGCAACAAAAACCATCAAAACCATTCATATGATGACTCAGCCCATTTGTTTCTGAACTAAACTAATTCCTTGGCTCCAAATGTCAGTTTCAGCTGTTCTGCATTTCTCTTCCAATAAGTCAATTTGTTGTTTTTCATCTCTGTGAAAACTAGTGACAGCGGCATTGTTCTGAAGCTTTCACTGATCTGTGCTGAGTGTTGTTTGCTCGCACTCTTGCCACATGGCACATACTTGCTGTAAATTCCATTCCAATTCTGTCAGGCACTCCCTAACCCCTGTGACCTCGTTGCTCCGCCTCTTCTGCTGCAGCTGTCACCTTTCACTTACACTCTCCACTGATGCTACCATAGATATGTAAATAATGTCCCTCCACTCAAACATCAGCACAGCAATCTGAAACTAAGTGCTGTCCACATGTTTAAACTCTTCTCACAGGGATTGTTTACTTGAGGGGTTTTGCTCCAAGAGATTTTTTTAAAGGGATAGTTCACCCAAAATAAAAATGTCATCATTTGCTTGCCATCGTGTTTTTCAAAATCTGTATGACTTTTCTTCTTGCTGTGGAACATACAAATATATTTTGAACGTATTTAGTTGTTTATTTGTTTTGCATACAATGAAAACCAGTGAGGTCCAGTGTTGTTTTGAACCAATGACAAAAACAACTAAATTAAAACTAACTTAAATTGAAAACACAATATAAAAAATATAAAATATATGAATAAAAATATAATAGTATCTCGATACTAAAATAACACTGATTCAAAATTTATAATAATTCATTCTAAAGTAATGCTGATGAGTGAGATGAATCAAAAATAAGTTTATTAAAAAAAGTCATGTTGACCTCAAATATAACTGTTAACAGACACCAACCCTCATATTTGTTTTCATGCATTTAATTCATTTAATTGTCCTTTGTGACAAACAAAGTCAGGTTTTGCTTCAGTCTGATGTCGTTTCTCAAGGACAGGGAACTCTGTCAACCAGCAAACGCAGGAAGGAATTATTTGTTGAATGCTCTAGCTTGTAAAAGACAAGAGGACAAGAGAAATAAAATAAAGAGCCAAGAAAGATGAGTCAGAGACTGTGGGAAGAGTCTGATGAAACGAGTACTTGCTTTGGATAGTGTGAAAGAGGGCTTCTGTTCGAGTCATTTGCATCACTGAGTGGGCTGACTGCTGCTGAATCATACACTTTTCATAATGCCTCTTTTTTTTTGATACCAACCCTTATGAAGTCAGTAGGTATTTTACTGTGTCTCTGGAGCATTGACTGTCTGGTTTCCACATCCTGTTTCTCGCATTTGCTTATGTTAGGCCCTTAACAGTGATTTCTCTGCTTTTCTTCACTCTCACCGTCTATATCAACCGCTATCATGACGTTTTTCAGGTTTTTTTAATGGATTAATCCACCAAAAAATAATTTACTCACCTTTAGATCTTTGTTTTTCCATACAATGAAAGTTAATGGTGCACGGGGCTGTCGTTTTGTGTTTTATGGAAGTAAATAAGTCATACAGGTTGAAACAACATGATGACATAATTCTTATTTTTAGACCTTTAAAATCTTAACTTAACTTCTTGTGCTGTAGCTTCAGCAGAAGCAGATCTGAGGCATGTGTATGCGGTTCTTGTGGAGGAAAGCGATCATTAGAATTGCACAATGGCTGATGTCTTATTGGAAGACCAAGTATTTGATACTCTCTCTTGACGTTCTCTCATTCACATTTCCTACATCTCTACCCTTGATCTTTCCCTCTCCCTGTGCTTTCTCTGCCTGTGAGGGTTGAGTGATGATAAGAGACAACTAAGCAGTTAACACAGCACTATTATTCCTCACTACAGCACCTCCTGTCTTTCTATCTGGGCCATATTGCAATTGCCTTTATGGACAGGAGAGGGAGCTAAGAGCTCATAAAACTTCCCACAGCGCTTCTAGATCTGTGCCAAACATACTTGGTTATCATCCCCTATATCATGATAGCCACATATGAGAAATTTCTGCTGCTTCTGCACCATTATGCACAGTATTTATCACTCTCTGGGCTGTACGGTCTGACAGCGGTGAAAATGCAGACAATGGATTGCAGCCTGAGCATAAAACATTGGTCCTGATGTACTTTCTGATAATGCTCAGGTGATTTTTGGGTCATCACTTTGCTATTGTGTGACAGAAGCAAACCGTCCTGCACTTCAGGCCAGCGCCACACACACAGAAACTAAATGTGCTGAGTTCACAGGGAGAGATGACAGTCTCCTACTGCGATTATCATCTCTAGAGTCATTTACAGGACATGGAGACAAGGGCATGCCAAGAAGAACCTAACATACAGAATTAGAATAAATGTTTAAATGTAAAAAAAAAAAAAAAAACATCTTGATGGTCATGGATCTGCTGTTTGGGTTCTGGAGCGTCACATGAATTTACATCTGTGTTCTCTTACAAATAAGAGTTCCAAAAGGGGAACCTTTTTTTTTTTGTGAAGAATATTTTAATTATCCAAATAACCTCTTGAGGAATGAAAAAGGTCCATGAATGTTAAAGGTTCTTCATGGAACTATAGATGCCAATAAAGAATCTTTATTTTAAAGAGTGTAGAATAACCTTTTTCCAATATAAAGAACTCTTTGTGAAATGGAAATATTCCATGGATGTTAAAGGTTCTTCATGGAGCCATAGATGCCAAAAAATAACCTTTGTTTTTTAGAGCCTTTAAAGAACATTTTGTGGAATTAAAAGATTCCATGAATGTTTAAAGGTTCTTCATGGAAACCAATAAAGACCTATATTTTTAAGCATCAAACCTCTTAAAATCACTCATAATTTCCATCTTCTGTAGAATATAAATTACATTTTGAGAACTGTTCTTTTTTTCAGTCATTTGATGCAAATCAATAGTAACCAAAATTTGGTTACAGACTTAACTTCAAAATATCTTCTTTTGTGTTTCATAGAAGAAAATAAAGGTATACAGATTTGGGACAACGTGAGGGTGAGCAAGAGATGACAAAATTGTAAATTTGGGAGTGAACTAAAAAAAATCCCCCTTAGTTAATGTAATGGTAATATCATTTAGGGTCTTCTTAAATTGGAGGCTTTGTTGTGACCAGCTGCTCATCCTGAACTGTTCCTGAACCCATGAGGACTAGGGTTGATTATATCCCAGTGCACCTCAGCAGTGTCCTGTCCTTATCTCTTTCTCTAAGTGCTCACTGGCTTGGAAGGCTCTGATGCTGCAGCTCCAAAAGACACTCTGATAAACACCATGTTGCCTCTGTTGCCATAGTGACCGGCTGTGCATGGGTAGAGATGCTAGTAGTACAAGCTATGCACGTTACGGATACATTGTAATGCATAAGAATAGTGTTATGCTTAAGACGCACGTTGAATTTTGGCACCCTGGGTGTGTTATGTAAAAATGGTATATGAAGTCCTATACCTTGCTTTTGGGGTTCTCAAAATGAGAAGTAAAAAAGTAGAAAAGCTTAGAAAATATCATTTGAGGCTTTTTTGATTTGGACTGGTGCAAAGGCAGACATCCCCCACATTGTTCTTGTGCAGCACTTCTCCAGCTGCAAGTTGTACCACGACACAGCTGTGTCTTTAAATCCTCTCCTTGTGCAAACGATGACATCATCCCCTAAAAACACATTATGTCATCCCTTTCGGGACCCTTCTCATAGCTCCACCCTGCTCTCCCCCCGTTTTATTGGCGCTTATCAATGCAGAAGCCCTCCTCGTCGTCTGGTGTATTGGTGGAGAAGTCACCGGTGTCTGTTTCTCATTGGTTTGTAGCACTTATGTCTGTGGCCTCCACCATTGAAAGGGTCTCCTCAGCTCGAGACGCGTCGCGGGGAATTTGGTTTTCCTCGAGCGCGCGCTTCTTATTATGAGTGTTTCATGACTAGATATAAAACATAGGCTATATACATCACAATTTATTATCACTTTGTAGAAGAAAGGTTTTCTCCGGCTTACGAATTGTAAAGTGTCTGAGCAGAGTTTGAACCTTCCCAAACGCAGTCGAAGTAGGGGTGGTGTGGTGTTACAAATAGGCTACTATGTTACTATTGAAAATATAAATGTTTCGAAAGCATTTTCAGACGTTTTAAAAGCTAAAAATAAGTTATGTTGGTAGTCTGTTTGTTGTTCAATTCAAATAGTGAACGGGAGATTACCACTCGTGCGGTTTAGGTCGATATTGGACGGGAAAATATCTTAATTATGCATTTTAAAATCTCAGATGTAATCACAGAAACATATTATGTTTTGTTGGAAATGTCTGTAAGATGGTTAACGGTTAGCTAGTTGTGCTAGACGTGAAAAAATACAATTTAAGATGCACGAGAAGAACATATGCTACTTTGCAAATTTAGGCTGATAGAAATTTCTATAAACGTCGACCCTCATGAAAATCTTTATATAATAGCTATAGGCTACACTTTATATACACCAATTTGAGTGTGTTCTTGGAAAATGTGTATGTTTAAATAATATATATATATATTTTTATATTTAAATAAAATGCTTTATAGATAGACTAGAGTAATGTTGCTGGTGTTGCCAGACACGTGGACTGGAAAGGAATATTATGCAAAGTATTAATTTAATCTCTGAACACAATTATCGTAAACAAATACTCAGGTGTGTTCCTGGAAAATGTGTATGTTTAAATAAAGGAATTATTTTTAATATATAAAAAACGCTTTATAGACTAGATGTTGCTGGTGTTGCCAGACACGTGGACTGGAAAGGAATATTATGCAAAACATTATTTTACTCTAAACACAATTATCGTAAACTTAACATTTTAAAACCCAATAAAAGCCGCACTTGAGTGATGATGCAATGAAACGCTGAAAAAAAAAGATGTGATAATTGTTAACAAGTGCGGAGGCGCAATACCGAGAGCGCCCGGTAGAGGGAGTGGATGTGGCGACACACAGAGAGCGATAAGTTCTCACTGGTACCCAGCGCCGCTGACCATTTGGACCTTTTGCCCATGAATGCTCAAGCATCGCTCTTAAAATAACACGTTCGTCCTCTTACGCGAGGAAAGGTGCTCATTACAGGCACGATATCTCACAGTTACAGTGGCCCTAGCAACAGCTCGTGTTTGTGATCGCTGAAGCAGGCGCGAGTGTTTCTTTAAGAGCCAGCACCTTTACATCGAGAGGGAGGGGGAGAGAGAGAGGGAGAGAGAGAGAGACTGGGGTTGTCTGTGGATAGGTGTAACGTTTGCTCGCTCGGTGCCGTCGTTACATGTGTGAGGAAGAGGGAAGGGGGGAGGCTGATAACTGGGCACCCAAAAGCGCTGCGCTCCGATGGGGTCGACGGGGATGAAATGATGATGATGTCTAGCGTTTACTCTCGACGATGACAACGGTGAGCGGTGCATATTTCAGCATCGCATGCATTTTCTTATATATGCATGTCTGTGTGTGTGATATCGCCCAGCTGTGGAGATGAGGAGGGGGGTGATGATGGAGGACTTGGGAGGAGGGGGTGAGGCGAAAGGATGGGAGGAAGAGCATAAAATAGCGACATTTGAAGACATGACACGATGCGTTCTTCATTAGCCTAGTTAAAATGTAACCATTTCATTTCGACGGCATGTCCAGTCGCGTATCTGCAGAAGAGAGACGGCGAGGCGAGCGGTGGAAATACGTCAACACATACATCCAGCCCAGTTTACACTGAGCGTCGTTCGGTGCTTGCTTTTTATTCTTTTCATCAAGCCGTTCACGTTAGTAGGCCTACAGAATAAACAAGATCAGCAGCAGCACGCTCGGGTCGCCTTTAAACACCCGTTTCTTCCTTCTCCCAGCGTCCACGGACACACACAAAAAAAGCGCTGCCAGGCTACATGATCGTTACACACCATGCATTTCATTTCCGTATATCATGCGCATCCATTAGCCTCTTGACTAATAGGCTTTACAGAGAAGCGAATACACCGTAGGGGCGAATGAAAGCGGTGCGTTGTGGTGTTAGGAAACGGCTGCTGTCTGTGTTGAAGGGAATTTGAAATAGGTGTGTGTCGGAGAAAGAGAGGGAGGGAGGTAGAGAGACGGACAGACAGACAGAGAGACAAAACAAATAGAATTGGGTGTTGATTTGAATGTTTTGCATGACAGTCGCGGAAACGAGGCTGATGCGTTGAGTTTATTCGCCTGGACGTCGTTTACATTCAAGACAGGGAGTATTTAGCAGGATTTGTGGCCTGTGCGAGGAAGCACTGCTCTATTGGTTCTTCCAAATTCCTCTGTGTCGACATTCACTGGAACAGGACGCTCTTTCATGCTACTCCCAGATTTCTGTGACGGGGAAACCCGATGGTTACAATGTTATTTTTAGTTTGATGCTCCCCGATGTGTCTGCCACCATCTAGTGCTGACTCCTGTGTCGAAGAACCGAGTGATTTCGGTCCTAACTCCATGTCTCTCACTCAATGCTTTAAATGCACAGGAATATTCTGATGTGAATCAGAATTTGGTCATATTGTGATTATGTAAGGGTCATGCCAACACATTGATTGGCATAACCAGATTAATCCAGTGTTTTGGTTTCTGGAAATCTGAATTAGGTAGCACATGCTTGTATTATTCAGATTTGTGGGTCATATTCGGAATATCGACTGTAACTGAATGTTCTTTTTTATCTATGTCCAAGCAGAGGTAATTCGTGATATTAGATATAAACAACTCAAAAATTCAGAATAATTGAAGACTTTTACTTTTCTAATGAAGATTACTTTGACTTTCTAATGAAGATTTTATAAAATTAAAAGAATCATCATGGCCTGTATTTGTAAGAGTCTCATGACCTACATTTGGCAAATCATAGTTTGTGTGTTGGGATATAAAAGATATTTCATGAGTTGATTAAAATTACTGTTCAAAATTACTAAAATGAGTGATGCACTATACAGTAAGTGGCTCAAGCTAACAGAAAAATGTTCAGGATACGCTGATACTAATAATTATAAATAATATGTCTCTATTTCTGTAGCATATGGAAATCTGTTTTCAACATAAAGGCTTACCCGGAATATGAACCTTAATCAGAAAGTTATGTGCATGTAAATGATGTCACTGTCAAGATTGGCATATTACTTTTAAGCATTACTGTTTTTTTCATGTAGTGTCTTTTATCACAGCATGTTTTAAAGCTTTACATGACAGCTGGCAGTAACTCAACAGCACAGATGATTCCCAATTCATCTATCCCAGTTCTACCTGACAACATTAATGCATTAAAGGTCTGCATTGAAAGCATGTTTTATTAGTAATTGCAAAAGTAAGATATCATAACAGTTGTCTTTCACCTCTTGCTGTCTGAAGACTTTGGTTTTGTTGATTGTATTATTTTCTCCCTATATACTGTCTTGTCTTTCCCTTTTTTTGTGGCGATATCCCCATAGTTTATCAATAAAAGCACTATTAAAGTCTACTTGGAAACTTACTGTTTTGAAATGGTTTACTCAGAGACTGTGAACTCACTGGATTTGATGTATAATGCTTTATTTCTTCATGCCTTGCCCAGCTTTGACCATTTGTGCTAATGTCACTCTCCTTTATTTCCCTCTTCAGCTCTCCTTTACTTGAAGTTCGAACCCATTGGGTAGAAGACTCTCCTCCATGCCCACCCTTCCTTTTACCCAATCCAGTCCCTGCGACCCAGCGACTTTCCCCTCCTACTTTCTCCTGCCACTTTTGTCCCACCTGAGACCACGTCCTGCTGCTCCACCCAAACGCACCCAAGCCAAGGATTTTGAACAGCACATACTAAGAGCCAATCAGGAGCCTTGAAGCCATTCAGGAAATAGCAACACAACTCATGAATCTACCTGAGCACTGAGGAAAAAAATAAAGGAAAGAAAGCTGTGGATAATAAACTCATTGTCAAGAAGACAACTCAGATAAACTGGCAGTACGTGTCCACCCTTGAAGAAGAGCACAGCAATTAGGAGTTTCCACCAAGAAAGCTTGAATTGAGGGTGAATTCAAACAGACACTAACTGAGGGACAAGATATAGAGGAAAAGAGAGAGAGAACAACTGCACGCATAATATAACATATCTGCAATACTCACATTCCCACACACATTGTAGACTGTTAAGGCACACGTTCTTTCCATAGACCACACGCTACACCATCCGAGACACCCGCATATGAATGACAAGTTGTTTATCTCTTTACCGTAGGCTCTCAGGCAAGCAAACACCATCAGATTCACGGTCCCACACTGTGATTCTCGCAAGTTCCTCTTTGCAAACTTGTAGGGCCAAGACATACACACACCCGCCCTTAAACTCTCGCACCTGTTCACGGCCTCAAGATGATGTGTGAGGTGATGCCCACCATCTCGGAGGACGGGCGGGGTGGTGGTGGAGGAGGCCCGTCCTCTCCTGCCGGAGGTGGTGGGGGTATGGGGGGTGGCGCAGGGGGCATGGGTGGTGGCTATGGGGGCCGGGAGGCCCGCGGTGGAGACGAGGGCGGGAGCACTGGAAATCTGGAGTCTCTGATGGTGAACATGCTGACGGAGAGAGAGCGGCTGCTAGAGAGTCTCAGAGAGACCCAGGACAGTCTCGGCACGGCACAGCTACGTCTGCGAGAGCTGGGTCACGAGAAGGACTCGCTACAGAGACAACTCTCCATCGCACTGCCTAAGGTACGCATTAGGGGTCCTGTACGTGTGTTTAAAACAATATTTGAAGTTGCAGGAGATTCATAATGTGAATATTCATAATTATGTTGATATTGTGCACCTTAATTTAAAATCATATAAATATCATCTTCATTTTGAGTAACATGTTTTAAGGGAATACCTGGGGTTCAGTCCACGTTGCATGTATGCTCAAATGACAGCATTTGTGGTTGATTACTACAAGAAATATTTTCCACTTATTTTCTTAAAAAAACAAAACAAGCAAAAACTTGGGTTATAGTGAGGCACTTACAATGGAAGCAAAATGGGCCAATCTGTAAACATTAAAATACTCACAGTTTTTTTTAAATAAAAAATAGAAAGAAAAACACAAGATGTGCACAATATGTGACATGTAACATGATTTTAGTGTGAAAAGGTCACTTACTAACGTTTTCTGTGTAAAGTTACGTTCGATTTTACAATGTTCCCATAACAGTGCAACACCACAAACAAACAAATGTCTACAAAAATGTATTTAAATTGATTTACAGTACTGATCAAGTAATACACAAGTTTTAACAGAAGAATTGGTGTTTTGCAAAATTTAGCTTCACAATAGCTTCTGCTTTTAATCCTCCAAATTGGCCCTATTGTCTTCCATTGTAAGTTTCTTACTGTAAAGGTGCAGTCACATTAGCAAAATATCAAAATTTAGTGGGCAAAAAAGGTCCGTTGTCTGTTGTCAGTAGCCTAGCTATGTATAAAGCACAGTTCACACAGAAGTCACTTTCTAATCAAGCAGCTTTCTGTTTGGACAGCGCAGCGAATGCACGTGACCAACCTAAAAATTTGCATATTTTGCAATTTTTTTTGCCCTTGTGCAGATATCACGTGGATTCTTATTAAAATTACACTATTTTATTTTTTTTCTTTAGATAAACAGTTTTTGGTGATAATTAACATTATGACACAAATGTTGTCATTTGAGCTTAAAGGAGGAATTTACTGCTGGAAAGATGGCTTTTAATAAAACTTGGCTGTCTATGCAGTAGAAATGCAAAAAAAGTTCAATCTGTGATACATGACTAAAGAAAACAGAGAAAAATGGCTGTGATGTTTTCGTTTAAGAAGTTCAACACCCATAATGCACTTTTGATTTTGATGCCGCCCCTGTGATCTGACTGTCTGTGGGCAGGAATATGAAAACGCAGAAGTTCAATCTGTAGTTTTAACATAAGCTCTGGAGCTGTCAAAGGTCTTGAGGTCCTGGAGGTTATGGAGCTGACTTTTGCTGAACAATCACCTATAATGATATCTGGTGCAGGTAACACAGAGAAAGAGTACACATTGTTCATTTATATTTACAATATTTTAACAATACAAAGCTGGTTGAAAATCTGTTGAACCTAGAATATTCCCTTAAGAATTTCTTGGACTGAATAGTTTGCTTGGAAAACCAGGTCATTGAGATGAACCGTGTCTGAGGATGAGCTGCCAGTGAAGTATAAGTGATGTTGCATACAGACAGATGAAAATAATTTTAAAGAGTCAGAACTCAGCTTGTCTTGTTAGTATCATGTCATTTGTTTGCATTGGGCAGTCTGTATGTATATTTGTCTGATTTGGCTAACATTTAAGCCAATCTTAATCTCACTTAGACTTGCTGTGGGCTTTTCTGCTCCTTTTTGCATCAGGTCTTGAACTGTTTTGTCTCCTCTGATCTAATGTAAGGTTTTCCACATACATTTTTGAGATTATCTGCTTATCTATGATTCTGTGACCCGTTTTACAAGTCGGGACGCTACATTTTTGTGATTGGTGAAGAGTATAATCTTTTGAACGGTCCTGGTTGTTTCATTGGTAGATTTTATTAAATAATGAATTTGAATCCTTTAATGACGTCATTGCAGCTTAAAGTGAGGTAATGAGCTTGGCCAATACTAGGGATGCACAATATATATATATATATATATATATATATATTGTATGTATATATATATGTATGTATATATGTATGTATATATATAATGCTGAAAGACATATGTACACTGCAAAATTTGGAGAGCGACAACCACTTTGATTTGTAGTAAAGTGAATCCTGAAGTTATGTTGTTCCTGTGGCTCAGTGGTAGAGCATTGCGTTAGCAGCGCAAAAGGTTGTGGGTTCGATTCCCAGGGAACACACATAGTGATAAAACATGTATAGCCTGAATGCACTGTAAGTCGCTTTGGATAAAAGTGTCTGCTAAATGCATAAATGTAAATGTTGTGTGTGTAAAAAATAAGGAGTCACTTCTAATATCCCAAACTCTCTGGACCACAATGTTCCTAGTGGAGAGAAAAAATGATGCTCTTTGCATAATGCGTGGATTTCATTAAAATTCAGTTGTCATTACCTGAATTTTCAGGTGGTACATTTGTACATTTGCAGTGAGATCTGAGTGTTCCTGTGTAATTGTAACATTTCAGTGTAACATTACTCCTTTTCCATAAAAGCACATTGTACAGAAGAGAGACAATAGGATATTACTTGAGTCACAGTGTTGAACTGAACTGAATTGTGAAAAGTATTTTCCTTGAAAACAATATCTTCAAGCCAATGTATCTAGATGTTTAGATATTTTTAAAGGTAAATAAGACAAAATACCAATTATCAAAAATAATTTTGTGAAGTCTAAAGAAAATATACTTATAACAATGAATTTGTGAATCAAAACCTGTCACAATTCCGAGGCGACCAACAAATGTGTGACAATTTGCAAATTCAGATTATTAAATGCAAAAACATTGAACAATTTATCAAAGCACTTGCATATTTATTCATGTGAATTAGGTTACACATTTATGCTTCTGTATTGAGTTTTATACATTTCTAGCACCATATTTGTATACCAATTAAAGATCAATGTCTGTATCACTGGAAACATTTTGGGACAGACTCCCACTAACCTGTGGCTTGAAATAACAGGTATCAGAGAGACCCATTTTCTGGGAGAATGACTGGATATCTAAGGGGCATAGCAACACAGAGAGAGGGAGAATCAATATCTCTCTCTCTTTCACACACACACAAACATATGCAAACACTCTCTGAAATAAGCACACACATATTCAGAGCAGTGATACATTAAGCAGGGTTCAGTCGGTGCATCCCATCAGCGTTGGGCGTATGAGAGAAAAACGAATCGAGAAAGAGACAAAAGCTGCAAAAGAGGACGTGAAGCCATTGTTGAGGTCCATTGTGTCAGTGGAGCCGTAGCAGGAGCTTGAATGAGGGAGAGAAATAAGGCAGGACATTATCACGCAATTGTGTTTGGCATACTTGTGCCAAACATAATTCTAGTCCAATCTCAGCAAGGTACATTTCCAGAATGCCAAAGTCCTATGGGCCCACTGAGTTACCATCTGTGTACCACTATACCACTCCTAAGCTTAGCCCCCCCACTCCTCCTTCTCCTCCTTTCCTCTCCTCCTCCTTGCGCCAGCTTCTTTCCCCTATTTTTGCTTGTTGGCAGAAAGTGAGGCAGTTAGATATAGACAGGATGGAGACGTGACCCACCAAACGCATTCATCACGAAGGAAAGGAAACATGATTGGCCGATTAGAGCTCTGAAGGTACATGCAACGTGATTGGTCGAGAATTGTGCTTCGCTTGTTAAAGGCCTTTTGATTGGGGTTTGGTTTGCATTGCGGAGAGAATGTGATTGCTTAGTAAGATTGGCTCGGATTCAAATCTTCCTTTGTTTTGAGTCGCTGACTTGATTGATCCAGGATTTGATTCACTTTTAGGTTAAGTTATTAATGTTTCTTTACATAATCTCGCAAACATATTCAGAATCATCTAATAAAATGCCAACATCTGCTGTGTGTTTAAGTAAATGGACACACAAAGTACATAAGTACACATGCAATATGGCGAATCTGTCTGCGTATAAGACAGGGAGGGTGTGTGGTGTGTGATTCTTGAGGAAGGCGTCCGATCACATATAGGCGGCTGGAAAAAGATGGTGTGGCTTTAGGCTCGCAGTGGCAGCCGTGTGAGGCCATATGTCATCTTACACAACATGGTGCTGTGAAGACCTTACACCCGAGAGTTGCTCATCAGAGTGTTCAGAATGTGGACTTTGTCATCTGTTCACACAGAAGCAATAAAAGTAACAAACTCTGATTCAGTCTCACACGCTCACGAACACGGGTTGGTTGTACGATACCAACATTTGGGCATTTACGATACTAGCCTCTGTTACCTCAGTAACAAGTCACTGGCCTCAGATTAGTGATGAAATGATGCTGGGCTGTCAGTAAATAAAATAATTAATAATATCAGTAATAATATCATGTTTTTTTAAAATCAGTGCATTAACATATTCAGTCGGGCCCTGCAATTTGTTTGCAAAATGTGCGCATATCAAAGGAGGAGGTAAAGAGATGCTTACACACATACTGTAGGTTATAACAAAAACAACAACAACAAAACGCATGGGAAGTGCAAACAAACTCTGAACTCAATGAAAGTGTGCAATAATTTAGAAAACTTTCTCTATACTTTTTCGTCTGCTGTCGCCTAATGGTCATACTGACGTTTACAGAAATACATTTTAACTTTTGATGATCATTAAAGGGATAGTTCACCCAAAAATGAAAATTCTATCATTAATTACTCACCCTCATGTCGTTCCAAACCCGTAAAACCTCCGTTCATCATCTAAACACAAATTAAGATATTTTTGATGGAATCTGAGAGCTCTCAGACCCTCCATAGACAGCAAGGGTCCTTACACGATCAAGGTCCAGAAACGTAGCAAGGAGATCGGTAAAATAATCCAAGTGACATCAGGGGTTCAACCGTAATTTTACGAAGCTACGAGAATACTTTTTGTGCGACTTTAAAAAAAAAGCGACTTTATTCAAATTCGTCTCCTCCGCGTCACCCTATAGTGCCATTTTGGAGAATATCCACTGGACAGAAACTGCGTACGCTCTTCTGTGTTAGCCGGATGCGACGTTTTCGTTAAAATCAAAGCGTAAATATATGTAGAAGACATATCCGCGCGGTGCGGCTGACACAGAAGAGCGTACACAGTTTCCGTCCAGCGGATATTCTCCAAAATGGCGCTACGCTGACGTAGAGGAGACGAACTGTTGAATAAAGTCGTTATTTTTGTTTTCTTTGCATACAAAAAAGATACTTTGCATACTTTATATAATATGCATACTTTGCATATTCTCGTAGCTTCGTAAAATTACGGCTGAACCCCTGATGTCACATGGATTATTTTACCGATCTCCTTGCTACATTTCTGGACCTTGATCGTGTAAGGACCCTTGCTGTCTATGGAGGTTCTGAGAGCTCTCAGATTCCATCAAAAATATCTTAATTTGTGTTCCGAAGATGAACGGAGGTCTTATGAGTTTGGAACGACATGAGGGTGAGTAATTAATGACAGAATTTTCAATTTTGGGTGAACTAACCCTTTAAATTCTCTATGCAAAGAGTTTAAATGCCTACTGTTCTTGGGCATCCTGTCTGGATTTGGTTTATACTAATAAATTAGATTTATAAATTAAAAATATTTAAGAAATTTAATTTAAACCAGTGGTTATCAACCTTTTTGACCCTGAGGCCCCCCATGTACTAGATATATCTTCTAGTATTTCAGCTGGAATGATGAGAATGCTGCTTGTTTTCAAACATTTTTAATGTGTTGATGTGTTAAATTATTAAACATGATTCATTTTGTGATTCTATAAGATTGAAAATTCTGATTCTGTATGTTTCAGTAAAAAAGTGATAGTTATTGAGGGGAAAAAAGTAACATGATTTCAACAAATGATTTAAAAAATCTCACACCTTATTCGATGAGATGTTCATATTGTTGTTCATATTGTCCTCTTGGTCAGGTAACAAAATGACCAAATGATGGTATCGTACCACAGTACCTGTTTGTTTTCAAATGTACTTTTTTTATTGTACTTTTTTATTACTGTATACTGTGCATCCCTCACACAGACACACATTTACTGTTGGTGTCATCTAAAGTTTTTGTAATTGCAGTAGATTTTCTGAATGTTCTGCCCTTCTATTATTCTTATGGTTTCATTGTTGTGTGGTTAAAGGGTTAGTTCACCCAAAAATGAAAATTGTGTCATTAATTACTCACCCTCACGTTCCAAACCTGTAACACCTTCATTCATCTTTGTCAGAACACAAAGTGAAGATATTTTCGATGAAATCCGAGAGCTTTCTGACCCTCTATAGACATCAATGCAACTGACACATTCAAGGCCAAGAAAGGAAGTAAAGACATTGTTAAAATAGTCCATGTGACATCAATGGTTTAACCGTAATGTTATGAAGCTACGAGAATACTTTTTATGCGCAAAGAAAACAAAAATAATGACTCTATTCAACGATTTCTTCTCCTCTGGGTGATGAATGAAGGTCTTAGTGGTTTGGAACAGCATGAGGGTGAGTAATTAATGACAGAATTTTCATTTTTGGGTGAACTACCCCTTTAATAATAGTTTCTATTTTTCCTTGGAATAATGGTGGAAATATTCAGTTTTTTTGTAGCCTCTTGTTGTCATCCTCTGACCAGTGTCCACCAACATGGGCCCTTTCATTTTTTATTTTAATTTTAGATTTAGTTATTTTATGTGTTTTTCTCATTTTTTTATATTTTTTTATATACATATATTTTGCTTTAATTTTTTATTTATATCTCTTTTAGTATTAGTAATTGTAATACTTATTTTATTTCGGTTAGTTGCCAAGAAAACATTTCAAATCTTCATTCAAGTTGAAGTTTTTCATCAAATATATATATATATATATATATATATATATATATATATATATATATCTTAGCTTAACTTCATCAACAAAATTTGTAATAGTCTTAGTCAACAATAACAGCCCTGGTAAATATATATATATATATATACTCATAGTATCTTTCAAAGTTTTGATATCACTAACCTATCAATCCTAGGCAAATCCAGTGATTATTTCATCTTCAAAGCAGCTAAACTTCTTGTATGAGCCTGCAAACACAACTTTTCAGACAGACTGATAATAAACCCTGTGGGCTGTTACACCTAGTGAAATGGTGTGAAGTCAGCCAATCAGATTAGAGCTTGCCAGATTGAGAAAGTGTGTGCTTCAGTTGTGTGTATGCACTGTGTCTCAGACGGTCAGTGAGTCTGTGGGTGGTTCGTAGGCAGGCTGTCTGAAGCCCAGACTACACGGTGGACACATGTATGTGGTGTATGTGTTTATTTCAGTGTTATGTGTGTGTGGTTTGAGTGATCCGTAAATATATTTCAGGCTGACCACTGCACTGGATACACACTCATTGGTTTATTTGTGTTGATTGTTAGGAGCCTGTAAAGATCAGAACAGAGCTGATTTTCTGTTGTGTGTGTGAGCAGGAGTTTGCGGTGTTGACCAAAGAGCTGAATGTATGTCGGGAGCAGCTGCTGGAGAGAGAAGAGGAGATTGCTGAGCTCAAGGCGGAGAGGAACAATACACGGGTCAGTAACTCCATAACCATAATCTGTGCGTGTGAAACAGACATCACATCCTCTTTATATCCCCTGCTTGTGTTTGTGGTTTTGTGTTTAGTGTGTTTGTTTTTAATTAAATGTTTTGGCTGGGGTGCGATATCACACTCTTACCATATCCATTACCATATACTGTATATGTGACCCTGGGGTCAATTAGGGTCAATTTTTCGAAATTGGGATTTATACATAAGAATAAATTAGCTTTCCATTGATGTATGGTTTGTTATGATAGGACACTATTTGGCTGAGATACAACTATTTGAAAATCTGGAATCTGAGGGTGCAAAAAAATCTAAATATTGAGAAAATCGCCTTTAAAGTTGTCCAAATGAATTTCTTAGCAATGAATATTACTAATCAAAAATTAAGTTTTGATATATTTACAGTAGGAAATTTACAAAATATCTTCATGGAACATGATCTTTACTTAATGTCCTAATGATTTTTGGCATAAAATAAAAATCAATAATTTTGACCCATACAATGTATTTTTGGCTACTGCTACAAATATACCCCAGCGACTTAAGACTGGTTTTGTGGTCCAGGGTCACATATTGACTAGTTTTCACAAGGGCTTTATCTCAGTAACTAGAGTCAGAAGTACAGTGACATAAATGGATGTTTTCTGTAGCTAGTTACTAACCCTTAAATGCATCAAATTGAAATTTTCATTTACTTTGTTTCATTACAATTTACCTTTATATTACTATTGTGGTAGCAGTGTCAACTTTTGTCCAGTGAACTGACTATTTTTCCTTGGAATAATGGTGGAAATATTCAGTTTTTGTAGCCTCTTTAAAGTTTGAGACTTTTTAAAATAATAATAATATAATAAGACTTTCCTAAGCAGTGTTGGGGAAATTTACTTTTATAAGTAATGCATTACAATATTGCGTTACTCCCTAAAAAAGTAACTAATTACGTTACTTAGTTACTTTTTATGGAAAGTAATGTGTTATGTTTTTTCCGAGTTAGTTTTTAAATCTGAGCAGTTAGTTGCTTGTTTGTTTTTAATATAAAAAAGTTCTTCTTTTACAAATGTAAAAGCCCTTTCACACCAAAAGCGAAATGAATACGCCTCAGGCTGAAGGAAATGTAAATTCATGTCTGTACAGTAGAGGGCGCAGCTCAAACCAATTGCATGAAGAATACGACGCAGGAGAAGAAAGTTCAACACTATTTAGCAATAACAAAAATGAAACACATTTTGCTTAGTATGGTTGAATTGGATCATCAAAGGTCAGCAGCAAAGACACTGGTTAATAAAATGGGATTAAATACATAAATGATATTTGTCTTATTTAACATAACATTTTTGCAGGTTTGTATATGTTTTTACTCATTTACTCATTTCATCAGAGTAAATACATGTTCATATTTAGTCCAGAAGAGTAACATCATGTTCACACAGCAAACGCAACGCCTCTGCACTTACTCCCGATTTCTCTCAAAATGGCAACACAAGAGCTGTCAGTCAAGACATGGGAAACAAAGTAAATGGAGTTACTTATTTGAAAAAGGAACTCGTGATATTTCCTTCTAAATTAAAAAGTAATGTGTTACTTTACTAGTTACTTAAAAAAGTAATCTAATTATGTAACTTACGTTACTTGTAATGCGTTACCCTAACACTGCTCCTAAGACTGTTCTCTGGGAGTCAGTCCTACTCTGGGAAATGTTCACTAGAGTAAAAAAAGGGTAACAACTAGCTCCTGTCTCCCAATTTACATTCTTATTTCTCTGGTTCTTTCCTGTGCCGTCTAGCTCCTGCTGGAGCATCTGGAGTGTCTGGTGTCTCGTCACGAGCGCTCTCTGAGGATGACTGTGGTGAAGAGGCAGGCTCAGTCTCCTGCTGGAGTCTCCAGTGAGGTGGAGGTGCTCAAGGCCCTCAAGTCCCTGTTCGAACACCATAAAGCCCTGGACGAAAAGGTCAGCAGCCCTTCCCTACTCTCTCCTGTCTTACAATATGTCAGCATGATGATAAATCTGAATATCTGAAGTTTTCCGAACACAGCTGTTGTTTGATTTCTGTTTTCATTGTGTTGTGCTGGTTAGTCCTGCTCATAATGAAAACAGTGGCCTAAAGCTCAAAAAATGACAAAAAGCACCATAAAAGTATCACAAAAGTAGCCCATATGACTCATGCACTGTATTTAAAGTCTTCTAAAGCTATACAAGAGCTTTGTGTGAAAGGAAATAACAAAATCTAAGCCGTTATTTCTCTGATGCAAAAGTAGTTTCATTTGGTCCCTTCAAGACCTGAAAAACATAACCTATTAATTCTGTTTTAAGGCACAGCTATCAATAAAGCAGGAAACCTTCTCATATTGCACTTTATGAGTTCATTATGAAGTTTTTAAAGCTGATATCAGTGTTTAAACAGTCAGACATCTACAGAATTACTTCATCTCTTCATAGAGGTGAGAGTTTCTTTGGCCAGGTTCTCCCTGTTGATTCATTGTCTATTGTTCTTCTCTCCCTCAGGTGCGTGAGAGATTGCGTGTGGCTTTAGAGAGAGTTGCCGTTCTAGAGGAAGAGCTGGAAGCGTCCTCAAATGAGGTGAACATCATACTTTTGCAATATATTTTGTACCTCCTTTTCTCTCTGTATGTGGCACGCTGGCCTTGCATGCTTAGATTTGTTCGCTATACTTAGGTTCTGTCTTTACGGGATCAGATTAAAAGGAGAGAGCGGGGTTTGGACAATGGAAAAGAGGTGAGTCAGAAATATTTGGATATTGTTTTGAATCTTTTCAATCTTTTTTTTCTCATGTTCCTCTGTTTTTCACACAGCGGCTCCCAAATGGCCCCTCCTCCATCTTGGATGATGGCGAGATTGACAGACAGAGAGAGGGAGAGATAGAGAGACAGAGAGCAGAGCTTTCACAGTTAAAAGAAAGACTGGCGCTCATGTGCAGACAGGTGAGTGTTGCACTGCTGCCTATAGAGTGGGCATTTTAAGGAATCCTAGGCACTCTCTCAACAAGGCAAGTTGATTCAAAAGGAAGCCAAATTCTAGCCAAAGAGAGAATGCAGACCCATAATGCAGGGGTGCCCAACCTTCCACAACATACTGGTCTGGAAGTTTCTAGGAATACTGAAATATATATATATATATATATATATAAATAAACACACACACACACACTCAACACAAAAATAAAATTTAATTAAATAAATAAAAAATACTGTAACAACAGTAATATTCTGAAATATTACTAAAATAATAGTTATTTTAAATAATGTTTTTTACTTTCATATTTTTTAAAAATAAAGGTAATTGCACGCTGAGTCTGTAGCATGCATTTTGATAGGAAAAGATGACGAATACGAAAAAAACCCTGAAAAACGCATATGAAAATTTCGGACTCAGTGTGCAATTACCTTAATTCCTCTGATGCAAAGCTGAATTTTCAGCATCATTACTCCAGTCTTCAGTGTCATGTTGTCTTTCAGAAATCATTCAGTACGTTTACATGGACAACAGTATTCCAATATTAACACGATTAAGACAATACTCTGACTAAGAATCTACCATGTAAACAGAGATTTTTGAAGTCATACTCGAAGTAAACATAAATCGAATTAAGACATGTGGAGTATTCCTATTTTATTCGCATTATCAAAGTGCAATACAGAGAAGTACACACCTTAATCACGCTATTACCATCATGTAGGACTTTTCACCGCATTTTGCGCCAGGATACACACACGGCAGTGGACAACTGTTTGACAGCAAACAAAAGATCATGGCTCTTACAAATGCTCTCCGAGACATGCAAAAGTTTTCTTTCCATTCGGTGTCATCAAATTCCATTAAAACAACTCTCTCCCACCATTCCTTACTTCGTACTCTCATCCAGTGCCTTCGAGTTTGTCGCGGGGGCATGAATGAAATGTTGCCGAATGAAAGAGCAGAGGAGATCTGTTCCTTGAGAATTTGTATCCTCCGTAGTCTGTTTGCACATATTGCATGACAAATAATTAACTGCACTTGAAACCTTCGTAAAATTAAAAATGAAACACCCAAAACTGTATATGGTACCATAACGAAGACAAACTACGTTGGATGCCGTCACGTGGGGACGTAAAACGCATGCCATTAATCGATCTATGTTCTATAACATAGAATACGGGAAACGGGAACACGAAAGGAATATTCTAAAGTCAACTCATGTAAACACCTAAATCGTAATATTATCTTATTCAGAATAAGGTAAATGATTTACTGATTACTGATGTCCATGTAAACGTACTCATTGTAATATGCTAAATTGGTGCTCAAGAAACTATCACTATCAGTGTTAATAACAGTTACTTTTTTATATTTTTGTGGTAACACTTTATTTTAAGGACCAGTTCTCACTATTAATAGTAAATATGTGTTCCCTATACTGAAGTGTAACCATTTAGTCCTTGCTGAATAAAATATACATTTCTTTAAAAAACAAACACACACACAAAAAAAAAATATTGACACTAAACATTTGAATGGTAGTGTATGCGTGTTATGATATGCTAACCGCAGAGCTCCTGCCTGTATGGAGTGTCCAAATCAGTGACTTATGAGGTTTCATGATGGTTAGGATACTTCCTTAGAAGCAAGTTGGGTTTTGAAACAGAGCTTATAAGTGTATGTGTGTGATGCATATAATGTTCACAGACACAGGAAGGAAATACGGGACAGATGGGGTGGGAGAAGACCTATATGACACCCTCAAAGCTACTGACACATTTTGGATGAGAAGGTTCCAGTTAGTTTGGCATTCCTATGGTTGCCATAGAGATACAGAATGAGAGGAGATGCTGAGTGAAAGACTGTGTCACATTCTGCTGCCCTCTGGTGGATGTATGCAGCATCCCCAATTGCAAAAAAAAAAAGAAAGAAAGAAACGACAGAGGGAGAAACGGCTACTGGAACGCATCCAAGTTTCATTGGCTCGGTTTTGTGTTTGCATGCGTTCGTGCGCACATGTTAACGTCTGAGCCTTGTCTTCCATGCGCAGGTTGGAGAGATCGAGGAGCAGCTCACTACCGCCAGGAGGGAATTAGCTAAATCTGAGGAAGCCAATCAGAAGCTTCAGAGGGACGTGAAAGAGGTGGGTCAGAGGTTAAGTTCTCATCGAGAGTGCTTCAAAACAAAATCAAGAGCCCTATGTCACGCAACCATGGTTTTGCTGTCATCCCACCTCCCTTCCCATTTAGAAGGGTTTCCTGCCACGATGCAGTGATTAATTGCTGGTAAAGTGCTCTGGTTGTTGATGGGTGTGCCTGTCAGCCAGAGCGAGATCAATCAAACTGCCAACAAAATAATCAGCTGTCTATCTGACATTCCTCATGGAAGAAGTCTAATTTTCTGTATAATAGAAGCACACTGTATTCTCCTGCGGTAACACAAAGACTTGCCAACTTGGCAGCGGCGCCCATTTCATGTCACCGACTCGCTACTTATGGAATTTTCCGGAATTGCCGGTAGCTACCGTGCTGGCTTGGTGTCCTATTTATGTTGGATGCCTTGAGCAGATTTTTGCTTATAATCTGCTTCCACTGTCATAAAGTACAGTCTCGAAAATGGAGAGTGAAGGGGGTTTTCCTCATTTCCCAAGATGCGTTGCCTTTCGTTCTTTTCGCAACGCTCGTCTTTCATCGCCTCGTCTTCCTCCCTCACAGCAATTATGTAATATTCGATACAGCTCTTTTGGTTTCGCAATAACTGTTTATAGTCAGCTCCATTTGAAGTAAACAGTTACGGTGCTGTCTAGACAGACGCCCAACTGTAACAATGTTACCAAATGGTCTGATTGTGATCGTTTAGTGTGCATTTGTGCCTCTGCAATCAGTTAACCATATGCTGTTGTCTATTATTCTTTTTGACGTTTTCTCTCTTTTATCTCCCATTTTTCCACCCCCTCAACCACAGGCGCTGTGTCAAAGAGAGGACATGGAGGAAAGAATTACCACCTTAGAGCGCAGGTAAACTAGACCAGATCTCACAGCTGTTTTGTCGTATGGTATGACCGCACTTTGGAATGACACAGATAGAGTCGCAGTTTTGATTTCTCAAGCGCCCTGCAGATCCTCACCGTGTGTGTTTTTATCTGTAGGTACCTCAGTGCCCAGAGGGAGGCAACCTCTCTCCATGACATCAAAGACAAGCTGGAGAACGATCTTGCCAGCAAAGAGTCTTTATACAGACAGGTACAAAAGAAAAATCATGTACAGACACACATGAAAGGTGTAACTATTGAAGGAACATTTAACAGCGTGTTCATCAACAGGAGTCTCTGGGGGTTATTCTCAGGGTATGGCGCCATTTGCTCCTGAAGATTTTGTTTTGTTTGTGTTTCAAGACTTTTCTTTCTTTTTAATTAATTTTCAATAAATCCTTCATATTTTAACACCTCAAAGTATCAGGGCTATAACCACCATAGAGAGCCACTATAGGCTCCTCCAATATTCAGATTATTGGTCAACAAATAGTCCTAGATTTTTTTGTTGCTACCCACAGCATCAAACTATGATTTTTCCCATAAATCTATTCAAGCTTTACAGGGCTAAATAATTTAGAAAAAAAAAAATTTCATAGGAAAAAAAGCATAAAAAGTAAAAACATGATATTTGTGTTTAGATAAAAGCTGAATTCAATGATTTTAATTTAAAGGTTTATATTAAATATACTTTGAAATAACATTTGAATGTTGTGGGTTGGTAAGATTTTTAAATGTTTATAAAATAAATGTTCTAATGCTCACCAAGGTTAAATTTATTTGACCAAAAGTCTGTTATAAAAATATATATGACCAAAATATTATTACAATTTAAAATAACTGTTTTCTAAAATAACTGTTTTCTATTTGAATATACAATATTTATGGTGCTCATATATATATATATATATATATATATATATATATATATATAATCAATGATTAAGACATGTTAAAGACATGTTAATTCATCCTTACTAAATAAAAATTATTTCATTCAAAAAAACTTGTGAAGGGTAGTCTTCATTTTTATTTAATTCTATCTAACCTATTAAAATGTAATGGTTATGAATGGGGACATGTAAACTGATTGATATTCTGAAAAACTAACATTTTATTTTATTTTCACAGATGAATGTTTCTTGAAATTTATTTTCTACATTTTGTCTTTCTTTTTTGCATCTGATTAAAGCTATTCATTCCAAATTTTTATATTTGTACAAACCCTTTTCCTGTCAAATCTTTAAGTTAAACAAATCCCGCAATAGGAGATAGTGATATATTCACAGTACGTAGAGATGCACTGCAAATTTAGACATTCTTAGCAAAGGAACCACATGACAGTATTATTGCTCCTAAATTACTGTTTGCATTTAAATCTAAGTGAATTAATTTAGTTGTTTTAAAGGCTTGTGGGTTGAGGTCTATAATTGTGGCTACAAGAATTTAGAATCTGTTTCCAAGCTTTGAGATGATATGTCTGGACTCGTTGGTTTTACGTAACATATCTCTTTGCTGTTCATATATATCGAAAAGATCACTGGTTATAGATAATGTAATGACTAAACTTTTGTTTACCTGATTTTTGTTCATAATTTTATTTCTTTATTATTTTCTTTTGGTGCATTTCTGACAAAAAGAAGTTCCATTGTGTTTTCACCAGGTCTCCACCAAAAACAAAGCACTATTTTTCCTGAAGAGAATGTGTTCATTATGGTGTTCTGTATTGTTCTGTCACTCAGAGTGAAGAGAAGAACAGGCAGCTCCAGGAGCGTCTAGATGATGCTAAACAGAAGCTGCAGCAAACCCTCCAGAGGGCCGAGACGCTGCCCGAGATCGAGGCTCAGCTCGCCCAGAGGGTGGCGGCACTCAACAAGGTGTGTGCTGTCAGGTTCAGATCTGTTTGAGGTGCTGAGCTATTAACTCATTTCAAATTGAGAACAGGTCCAAACGATGTTAAAATGCATTTTATCCTTACTCTGTTGTTTAGGCGGAGGAGCGTCATGGCAACTTTGAGGAGAGACTGAGACAGTTGGAGGCACAACTTGAAGAGAAAAATCAGGAGCTACAGAGGGTGACTCATCCTCTCATTTTTCATTTGTTCAGCATGATACTCTCAAATGTAGTGAAGTATTTTCACTTTGAATGGGCTTTTAGAGTAAAGGTCCTTGCACACTGAGACCAAAATTTTTGTATGCGTTCTTTTTCGTATTTGTCATCCTAAAAATTGTCACGCACAAACACCTCTGTTTGCTACGGATGCGAAAAACGCAGAAAATTGAACCCGATCCAAAAAATTTATGACGGACGAAGTGTGTAAACGTGATTAACATGAGGTCGTATTTGTTTTTTAACGTGCAAAAATTTCAGATGAGAATTTTGTGACTTTAACACATTAAAAAAACTGATTATTCGAAAATTTCAATACAAATGCAGAAACATTGAGTATGACGTAAGTGTAAATATTATTTTTTGTTTGATCCACAAACGTTACATTATGAATTTCTCAATGAGCTAACATCTGCAACCTGTAATTCTTTTGAAATAAAAAAGTTAATTTGTTAAATATGTTGATTTTAAAATGTTTATTTATATTTTAAATATTGTAAATATTTAAAATTTACTTGTATGTAAATATTTAAATATGTTTAAGTATATTTCAAATACAGGTTAAAAAAATAATAATAATCTGGTGCATCTGAAAACAATTTTACAGGTAGATGTATGAATACATATGAGCACATGTGGAAAAAAATCACGTTTTTAAATAAAAAAAAACTTTTTAGCATTTCACATTTTCATATTCTAAAAAACAAGTGGTTTATACAGTCGATTTATATTTAAAGTTGACTTCTAGCTTGTAAGAAACAACCACATTTCTTGTAGCGGATCCCCATCTGGTGGGAGCAAAATATACTATTATGAATCAAAATAGTCTTATTCTTGCATATGCCTGAAATCACACAGCATAATCTCTCATCAATGTCACATATCTTTCATTCACTGTTAGTCAAGTATATACTCAAAATTCATCATCCATCGTTCTCTTTCCGTGACTTTTCCCTCTCTTTTTCTCTCCCTTCCTTCAGGCGAGGCAGAGGGAGCGGATGAATGACGAACACAACAAGCGTCTCTCTGACACGGTGGACAAGCTTCTGTCAGAGTCCAATGAGAGACTGCAGCTGCACCTGAAGGAGAGAATGGCTGCCCTGGAGGAGAAGGTGTGATCCTCCACAATTTCAGATTTGATTTCCTTGACAACGTTGCATACACATCCAGAAAACAGAAAAATAGCCTTGACATGTCACCAAACGTCTTTGATGTTTGCCTCAAAAATCCAGATGTTGCCTCAATTATGTTTGTGTCTAATAGGAGTTCCAGGCTTCCTCTATGTGTCCTCCCTCATTATTTCAGCACAAAAGCAGGTGTTTCATGCTCAATGCGTTTCTCATCAGAGAATCCGTGATAAATGGCTGAAACATAATTTGTGCTTAATGTCAGAAACAGAAGACGTGAGACTGGAGTAGTCTAGGAATGTGCCAAACCACATATTTTCAAAATCTACTAGTTGTAGGATGCCTGAACAACCACTGTAGTTAACTAATCAGTTTCGAGGAAGTATAATTATGCTGTTTCTGGTTCCTCTGAGCGCAGTTGGATGTGTTTGTAAGAGGCCATTTACAAAAGGCATGTTCAAAAACAGATTGAAGTCTCAAGATTTATTTTTAACAGTTAGGAAAGCTATTTTTACCCCAACATACTGTTTTAAAAACACATGATGTTCAGGGATCTAAAGGTCATGTAAATATGAGGACATTTCAAAAGCATGATTTCTAGGTCTAGAATGTCATAGAAAAATAATCAAATATTGCCTATATTTTTTCTGCTTATAATTTTAAGTAATTATTTTTATTCATTGTTTTATAACTAATTATTATTACTGATTATTAGATTTTTTTTAAGAATTAAAGGGATAGTTTACTCATAAATGAAAATTCGGTCAGTAATTACTCACCCTCATGTCGTTCCAAACATGTAAGACCTTCCTTCATCTTCAGAAAACAAATTAAGATATTTTTTGATGAAATCTGAGAGCTTTCTGGCCCTCCATAGACAGCAATGCAACTGACACATTCAAGGCCCAGAAAGGTAGTAAAGACATCATTAAAATAGTCCATGTGACATCAGTGGTTCAACCTCAATGTTATGAAGCTACGAGAATACTTTTTGTGTGCAAAGAAAACAAAACAAAAAAATACTTTATTCAACAATTTCTTCTCTTCCATGTCAGACTTCGACACGTGTTCATGAAAGTACCATGACGCATGCGTGTGCCTTCCTCTGCTTGGAAACTAGCCGCAAAAGCCGGCGTTCTTAAGTAGAACCCGGATGCACTGTGGCTTGTTTCGGTCATGTCGAGGTACTCTCGTGAACATGCATTGAAGTCAGACATAGAAGAGAAGAAATTGTTGAAAAAAGTCTTTAGTTTTTTTTCTTCGCGCACAAAAAAGTATTCTCGTAGCTTCATAAAATTACGGTTGAAGCACTGATGTCCCTCTGGTATTGCCTTGCAAACTAGCTAACTGCTAAACATGACACGCTCAAGTTGGTATGCTAATTTAAGCAAAACCATATCAAAACCAAAAATAAAAATTATTATAATCTAAACTAGCGAACCACACCTGACTAGTTGGTTGACTGATCAGGTATTTCTCCATTGTGACCCATCCTACCATGATACTAACCATGCCACTGTCATGGGTTTCCATTGCATGGGATTCCCAGGGAACACACAAGATTAATTTGGATAGAAAAAACCTTACAACTGAATGAATTTATATGTAAGCATCTGGTGTAATGTGTTACAGAACGCTCTCTCTGAGGAACTCGCTAACATGAAGAAGATCCAAGATGATCTCTTAGCGAACAAGGTATTTTTCTCTTTAAACTATAATGCTATTGTAAAAAAAGAAAAGAAAATACAGGTCTGTTCAATTGACCTGTGTCCAGATGGCTACATTATCTGATACTAATATATATTTCCTCCCAGGATCAACTGATTGCAGAGCTGGAGAGGCTTCAACTAGAGCTGGACCAGCTGAGAGGAAGACCAGGTTCCTCTTACTCACGGTAAGATGCATGCCATTTCTGCTGTCTTCTTTTAAAAGACCAGTAAGTCATTTATGTTAATTTATGAAGTATGTGACTGCTTTCATTCGTTCTTTATGCTGACGTTGCCATGATAAGACATTCACAATCAATTTTACTTCAGTATGTAACATTCAACGTTTGGGTTCAGTAAGATTTTTTTTTATAATTAATACTACTATTAATACATTGATCAAAAGTTACAGTAAAGTTACAAAATATTACTATTCAAATAAAGTCTGTTCTTTGGAACTTTCTTTTTTACCAAAGAACCTTGAAAAAAATTATCTGGTTTCCACAAAAATATTAAGCAGCACAATTTTTAACATAATCAGAAATGCATCAAATCAGCATATTTTAATGATTTCTGAAGGATCATGTGACACTGAAAACTGGAGTAACTGCAGCTGAAAATTCAGCTTTGCCATCACATGAAAAAAATTATAGAATAAAATTATAGAAATACATTTTTAAATAGAAAAGTTATTTTAAATTCTAATAATATTTCACAATATTACTGTTTTTACTTTAACATTAAAATGATGAAAAACATTACAAAATCTTACTGACCGCAAACTTATAAACAGTATTTTTATTTCTGAGTTTAACAAAATATTTATTAAGGGAAAAACATAGGACAGGATGATTTTATCCATCAGGAATCATTTGCATTGTGAAAAGTGGGCAAACACTGACCATTAATAGGGGCAGTTTTGATTTTGTGGCCACTGTGTGCGTCTCTATTAGGTCTCTGCCAGGAAGTGCTCTGGAGCTGAGGTACTCCCAGGGAGGTGGGTCACTTCCTGCTGGCTCCACCACCCACCTAGATCATTATGGAAACACAGGCACAGGAGGCGTGGTCAGACGGGCTCATCGTGGACGCTGGGCCGGGGCAAGGGAGGACACTAGCAAAGTGAGAACATCTTTGTATGAACCTGCTAATAAATGACTAAAAATAGCTTAACATGAAATTAAACTAGTCTCTTCTTACCTTTCTCATCTGCAGTACGGCGACTGGGACAGCGGAGCTTTGCTGGGCACTGGGTTCGATGGCGGGGTGGAGGACAGGTGTTCTGATGATGAAGAGGATCGCGAGACGCTCTTCGGATCGGAGCTGCTCTCACCAAGCGGCCAGACAGATGTTCAGACTCTCGCTATCATGCTGCAGGAGCAGCTGGAGGCCATCAACAAAGAGATTAAGTGAGTTTACTCGAGACAGAGGAACCTTGAGGCCGCTTGAAAAATAAACTTTCATTTAATGGGAAAGACATTTCAAATGGAAAGTGCTCAGAAAGGGAGGTTAATGGGAAAGAGCAGGAGAGACACTCGATAAGGAGAGTGTATGGCAGGGAACCTCTGTGCATAAAATTATTTTCAAAATCGAGTAGTTGGTTGGTTGCTTGAACTCTCTCTTGAATCCCTGCTAGTTTTGAGTTCACCTCACTCTGATTGGAAGTTTTACACACTACAATATATGTAAATGTACATATATAAATATAATTGATGGTTTATCTATTTAAATGTAGTTTAAAATGTAATTTATTCCTGTGATGGCAAAGAAGCTATATTTTTGTGGGGAAAAAACAGGATTCTTCTAACATTACAAAGAACAACTTCTATTTGAAATAGAAATATTTACTGTTACTTTTGATCAGTTTAATGCACCCTTGCTAAATAAAAGTATTAATATCTTTCAAAAAACAAAAAAAAACAACTAACCTCAAACTTGTGTATTTTTAGAACAGACTAGTTAGCACTGAATAACTAACTAGTAGATTGATGGACATTTACCAACCTAAAATTTGGTTTATTTCTCTTTGTTTCATTCTCTGTCCTTAGGATTTTGGAAATATAAAAAAGTATTTTATATATATAAAAAAAAATTCAAATTGGAGCCATAAGTGTTTTTTTCATATTTGTATTAATATTTAATGTTGTTTGAGGGAATACAGCACTTGTGATTGATTTCTTGTTGGATTTAAGTAGATTTAAGGTAAATTTATATTTTACGCTCTATTAGTGGCACTGAAGAGCTCAAGTTTGTAAGTTTCCATTTGTTACCATATGTGTATTCCCTA
Source organism: Schizothorax lantsangensis (assembly GCA_027422415.1). Taxonomy (NCBI): domain Eukaryota; kingdom Metazoa; phylum Chordata; class Actinopteri; order Cypriniformes; family Cyprinidae; genus Schizothorax; species Schizothorax lantsangensis. The sequence goes on from CM049840.1 coordinate 26,105,563, forward strand.
GGAATTAAAAATTATGTTAAATAAAATTATGTTAAATAAAAATATGATAGCAAATTCCATTTAGGTGGTCTTTGAAGAGGTTTACACCTTTCACACCAAGGACAATAACTATAACTATAAAGTTTCAATAATCGTTAGAACAAAGGGAAGTCCACAGCAGCTATAAGGATAACGACACAGGGTAACAGTATCATTGGATCACTTTCACTTTCAGCTGATGATCAATAAATTTTTGACAGCCAACCAGAATCCATCCTGCTTTAAAGAGCTCAGGCATTTAAAATGGTAGATGACAAATCTGCAACGCAAGCTTATGATAAAAAGAACAGTATCGTCCATTGTTAATGCTAATATACTGTAGTTACATGTATGGTTATCTTTACAGATATCATTTTTGGTGTGAACACACCTTTAAAAAGTCTTGAATTTACTCTCATGATACCTACAGAAGCTGTTGTCTTATCCTCCCTTCATATTTTCTTCAGGCTGATTCAGGAAGAGAAGGAGAGCACAGAGCTTCGTGCTGAAGAAATCGAGAGCAGAGTCAGCAGCGTGGCTCTGGATGGCCTTCCAGTCCCCCCGACCTCTCTGGGACGGGACAGCACAGGCCGTGGCTTCATCCCCCCATCCCTCACATCCTCCACCCTGGCATCGCCCTCTCCACCCAGCTCCGGGCACTCCACTCCCCGCCTGCCCCACTCCCCAGCGCGCGAGACAGACAGACAGGTAGGAGTGTGCGTGATTATTCACAAGCATTGCTACCACACACTGAATAAACGTGCAAACAGCTGACTCCATTCTGCCCCTCAGAACAACAAAGATGACGACAGGTCCCTGGCCCTTCTGGATTCCACCCCTCCTCCCACCCCTCGTGCACTGCGATTGGACAGGATGACGCACACTCATCCTGGTGCAATGTTGGATGACAGTCGCGAGTTCCGCAGGTGCGTTAAACAGCCCGGCCTGAAATCCATCTTTACATAGGACTGAGATTGCACTGTACAAAATGACTTTCCCTTCACACTTCAGCCTTTTTTAAGTGACCTTTCCCTGTCTCTCTTCAATTTCCCTGTGGATTTCCAGCCTCTCCGCTGATGGCAGCAGCACAAACAGCAGCCAGGACTCCCTCCACAAGGCCAGCAAAAAGAAAAGCATCAAGTCTTCCATCGGCCGGCTCTTTGGGAAGAAGGATAAGGTCCGAATGGGTCAGCCTGGACGTGAGTCAGCATCTCTGGGTGAGTCTAACTTAAATAAATACTTAAAGTAGTTCACTGAAAAATGAAAATTCTGTCATTAATTACTCACTCTTGTGTCGTTCCAAACCCGGAAGACCTTCGTTCATCTTCAGATCACAAATTGTGATATTTTTGACGGCAGATGGTGACTCGGGGGGAGAAGGATTTTAATAATGTCCTTACTACCTTTCTGGGCCTTGAACATTTCAGTTGTGTTGCTGTCTATGGAGGGTCAGAAAGCTCTCGGATTTCATCAAAATGATCTTAATTTGTGTTCTGAAGATGAACAAAGGTTCATTCCTTACGGGTTTGGAACAACATGAGGGTGAGCAATTAATGACAGCATTTTCATTTTTTGGTGAACTATTCCTTTTAAAACAAAATAAAAAATAGCACTGCTCAAAATCAGTGGAATATGTTTAAATTCTCTGGAAACGTTCCGTAAAGCTCCTTAGAAATTGCTGACTTGTTCCTAATGAAACCATTTGTTTGCTTGGGACACATCAAAGGGTCTCGTTTGCTTTTTAAATAATAAATAACCTTTATTTATTTCATAGTCATTCAACATGATTTTCTACATGCTAGTTGTTTCCTTTAGTGGTAGTGGGAGGGACATTCTCATTCTAGAGAGCATTTGATTTGACAAAAATCTGTCTAGTACATCATGAGTCATCACTATTTTTGGTTCATTCTCCTGGACAGAAAAACTGTATGTTTTATATATGCAGTATGCACACTAGCATTTAAAAGCTTGTGCTTGGTAAGATGTTTTTGAAATAAGTCTCTTATGCTTTACAAGGCTGCAGTTATTTGATCAAATAATACAGCAAACACAGTAACATTGTGAAATATTATTACAATTTAAAATAACTGTTTCCTATTTTAATATATTAAGCTGTAATTTATTCCTGTGACGCAAAGCTGAATTTTCAGCATCATTACTCCAGTCTTAAGTGTTACATGATCCTTCAGAAATCATTCTAATATACTGATTTGCTGCTCAAGTAACAGATCTGGTTTCTAAACAAGGCCTGTAAACTATATCTGTAGTATGCAATTGATTACCAAATATTATTATATAACAATTTAAAAATGGTAATCATTGCAAATTTGCGGTATTGATAACTGCATCAGGATAAACTGTTTTCAACATTTTAATGTTTCTTTAATGGGCAGTAAAGTGCTTAATATCCACTGTTCATTCAGTCCTGTTCATTTAACTGCCACCCTTAACCTCTCTGTGCCTCCTGTAGCCTCGACCCCCTCAGATGACCTGGGCTCTGTGGATACCCTCGGACTCACTAAGATGGCCGGTCCGGTGGACAAGGACCGTCGCAGCAAGAAGAAGTAATGTTACTCTAACTAGTCTAGTGTAGTCTTTCTTCTCACTCTGTATCTCATTCTTTGTACTGAATACACTTCTCTCCCTTTCTTTTAGGCATGAGCTGTTGGAGGAGGCATGCCGACAGGGGCTACCCTTTGCATCTTGGGATGGACCCACTGTTGTCTCCTGGCTGGAAGTATGACTCCATATCTGAGTGTTGCAATGGATAGAAAGGGGCTTGATTAGTTGTACATTGATATGTGCTATTATGTTTAAAAATATGGCATTATTGTTTCAGACTAGCTACTTACATTCTCTGTAACTTTGATGTCCTGAGAAAAGGTGCTTCCTGTTAGCACTTTTTTTGTTTTGTGCTTTCCTAAAGGTCACCTCTCTCTCTCTTTCAGCTGTGGGTGGGCATGCCGGCATGGTACGTGGCTGCCTGTCGTGCTAACGTGAAGAGTGGAGCCATCATGGCTAACCTGTCAGACACAGAGATCCAGAGAGAGATCGGCATCAGTAACCCTCTGCACCGCCTCAAACTGAGACTGGCCATTCAGGAGATGGTGTCCCTGACCAGCCCCTCGGCCCCGGCCAGCACACGCTCCGTACGCTCACACACACTCACACAAACACTCACATACACTCACATATGCTAAATGCACCATAAAAGAAGAGGATTCTTTAATAATTATACAGTGGGGTCCAAAAACTGAGATCACAATTAAAATACCTCTGTTTATCATTTTATTTAATTTAGTTTTATTACACATTATATTATCAGCAAAACAATTTAAGTGAAAAGTTAAAATGAAAAATGAACATACACTACCGTTCAAATGTTTGGGGTCAGTAAGATTTTTAAATGGTTTTGAAAGAAGTCTCTTATGCTCACCAAGGCTGCATTTACATATTTGATCAAAAATACAGTAAAAACAGTAATATTGTGAAATATTATTTTAGAATAACTGTTTTCATTATAATATATTAAAGAGTTCAAAATAGTAACATTTAGTTGATTTTTTTTATAACAATGTAAAAGTCTTTGCTGTCTTTCCTGTTTAATACGTCCTTTGCTGAATGAAAGTATTAATTTATTTAAAAAAGAAAAATACTATAAAATACCTCAGACTTTTGAAAGGTAGTGTAAATATCAAAATGTAATGTTTCTTCTTTTTTGTCTTTTTTTTACTTTTTTTTTTTTATTGACAGCAGCATTTGAGCTGTATGAACTCATATTCCCCAACTTGATTACAGAATGATCAAAAAGTCACATGATCAGTATTACATATTTACTTTATTTATTTGTAATTAGTGGCCTAGAAAGAGTACAGCATCATGAATATTTTTTATTCATTTTATATCATAAAATTACTTTGTTCTTATTAAATATTAGAGGCTGAATCCCTGATTTTCAGTGTGATCATAGACATTTTCACCCTACCCAACATAATACTAATAAACAGTAATCCTGATTGTATGTGTTGTTTTCTTTTCTTACCACAGTCAACCAGTAACGTGTGGATGACCCACGCTGAGATGGAGTCCCTGACCGCAGCAATCAAACCAGTTAGTAGCCACACTTTTTGTATTCTGTCAGTACTTGTTGATGCCTGACTAGTCCAGTGGTTCTCAAACCTGTCCTGGGACCCCCAACCACAGCATATTTTGTATGTCTCCCTCATTTAACACACCTAATTCAACTCATCAGCTCATTAGTAGAATCTGCAAGACTTGAACTGGGTGTGGCCTATGAGAGAGACATACAAAATATGTGGTGGCTGGGGGTCCCCAGGACAGGTTTGACACTGGACTAGATCTCTAGCTTGGGAAAAGAACATGTAACAGATCCAAATAATGTGTGTTGAAGCCATTAACTACTCGGAATACATGTAAAGAATGAATATTGCAACAAAACCACTTACCCACCAATGACTGCACTTCTGACCGTTTTTGATGTGATACTGTATTGGAACCGATATTTATTTTGTGAATATTTCTGTATTAATTAGACTATCCTGCACCCCCCCTCCCCCTAGTTTTTTTAAAGTAAATTTCATCTCGATAAAATAAAGACCAGGAGTGTTGGATTGTAAAGCGCTCTGCCCCCTAGTGGACAGTATGAGAGGCAGCACGAGGAGAGAGTGGAGTGATCGGACATGTGTTGATGTGTCTCTCTCTTTCTCTCTCCCCCTCTGTGTGTCTGGCTAGGCTGTAGCGTTGAACATCCTCAACTTTCCCTCTTTTTTCTGTTTCAGTGTGAACTGCTTCCAACTAATGACCCGGTCACTAACAAAATGTTCCTCCCTTTGTACCTCTCTTCCTGCTTTCCCTCTTCATTCTTCTTTCCTCTTCCTGTCCATCGATGTGTCTTTCCTGCTGCCCCTCTGCTGCGTTCCTTATCTCCTCTTCCTCACCTCTCTCTTATCATGCTATCACCTCCGCACACAAGGAGCTGAAAGAGATTAGCTGGGATCAGGTGAGTAACGTCAATACGTCCATTAAACACTTTCAAACTGTTGGTGCCATCAGACAGTTGAGACTAAATGATCTTTAAGAGTAAATGAAGTGTGTATTCGGATCAAAATCACATAGAATCACTTAACTGCTGTTTCCTTTTTGATAAATGGAAGGTAGGTCAAAGATCAACAGTAAGGATTTTTTTCTGGCCTCAAGACCAAAAAATATAAATGTATCTGTTTTATTCATTTAAATTTCAGATTTTACATTTTTGATTTTCCAAATTTTAAACGAATATTCAATAATAATAAATTAAATAAATAAAATGGTAAAATAATGTATTGTTGTTAATGTATTTTTTACAATTTTACATTTTAAATAATATGTTTGTTATTTAATATTTATTTAAAATTGAATATATACATTTTTCTATTAAATATTAATCTTAGTTTAGTTATGTTAAATGTTTTCTTTTCCAAAGAAAATGTGTGGTAATAGCTATAATAGCAATATATACTATATATATATATATCCTTTATTTCAATTACGCAAAATGGCAAAATGCTAGGCATAAAAATGTATGAACTTATGATAAAAAGGAAGATATAGTGCTGATCCAATAAGGCAAGTGACTGGCCCAGAACTTTATTTTTAAGCCCTAAAGTTTGTATTTGTAAGCATCAAATACACATTGTCATGAATGAACTGGAATACAGTTGTGATAGAAAGCATGTTTTTTTGGCCCTCCTTTGTGGTAGATCCTGGCTTATGGAGATATGAACCATGAGTGGGTGGGCAATGATTGGCTGCCCAGTCTGGGTTTGCCCCAGTACAGAAGCTACTTCATGGAGTCACTGGTGGACGCCCGCATGTTGGACCATCTGACTAAGAAAGAGCTGCGTGGGCAGCTGAAAATGGTGGACAGTTTCCACAGGTATTTTCTGACTCCCTCTCCCCATCTGTTAAATGCTGCCACACGCTTCATTATTCCGTCTCTTTATCATTCCTAATCTCATTCCATCTAATGCCAATCAGTTATTCTGATGGTGCAGGTGTGTGTCTTAGGGCCTTTCCTAGTCTCTAATGTGCCTGGGGTCAGCTCTTGTAACAGTTTGTCAGGGTAGCATATCCTAATGAATTTAGATAGCCCCGCAACCTCTCTCTTGATCCTTGTGACCTTTTGACCCCACAGGGTGAGCCTGCATTATGGCATCATGTGCCTGAAGCGCCTCAATTATGACCGCAAGGAGCTGGAGAGGAGGAGAGATGAGAGCCAGCACCAGAATAAAGGTTTTCTTTTTTTATCTTTTCCTTCTCTTTTTCTTACTTGCTTATCTTTGCTAACAGAGATGCCTAACACTGAGTACAAGGCTACAGTGTCATTGTAGCGGTCTTTGCCCAAGTTGCATATGATGCTGGTCCCTTGCATGGCATGTTGGTGCCCATAACACACTATTAACACTATTGTAGCTTGCAAATATTTATTAAATATATTTTTGTGTAATCTACTACAGTACTGTTTAGGGATGTAACAGTGCACCCCAATCCACTTAAAAATCGATACTACAAATATGATTCAAATCAGCTGAGATGTTAAACGAATCGCAGAGAGTGAATTTGTGTTCTCATGTAGCCCGTCTGCTGATTTTGTTTCGTTCATATGTTTTGTGTGGTATAGTTTCAAGTATAGTGTAGGATCAAGCAAAAGTCAGACCATTCCGTTTTTGCTTCAAATTTCAAAATTATACAGTCTACTTTAGATTAAAAACTACGTATGCTGCATGTATGAAGCATCTCTGTTTGTATTGTGATTAAAATGCAGTGGTTACCTCTAATTTTCAATGGAGAGAGCACAGGCAAAGACTTAGTTTGTTTATATGAAGAGGTTTTTTTATTTGTATTATTTATTTATTTGATGGGGGGTTTGTTTTAAAATATCAATTCTAAAACAGATAGTTCCAGTCCTTGATTCTGATCGGTTGAGCCATGTTGGAAGCTGTTGTAAATTACTCTACAAGCATACACATGTTTGTTTCAGCATCTGTGTGTTGCTTGCTCGGCAATCACTTTGTTGCAACCACAACCGTTTCTGAAGAACTACATTGTTTGGTGGAAGAATTATGTTTTTATCAGTATCGTTACATTTTATTAGCTTTGCTTTATTTTGTGAAACCTTGCTAAGTATATGGAATAACCATTTTATAAAAGCAATAAGCCCCGTGAAGCCGTGGTTTATATTGAATTTATAACAGCTAAGGGGGGTTTAGGTACTCCATTAGCTCCATGTGTTAAGACATGCTTTTTTTGGACGTTAAATAATGCCACAAATACCAGTGAATTGATGAGCGCAAATCTTAGTAAATCGCATTGTGTGATTCATTTAAATACTCTCCTCCCATTAATTTACTGATCGAAAGAGAAACTCCTACAAATAACAAGTCGCAAAAATAACTGTGCCTTTTCAGCGCCAATTTCCCACTTAGTAAATCTTGACAGTAGATTTAACGCCAAATGAGGGTTTGCGCTGGCGCTGTTATGAAAGCTTAATCAGAGAAATCCTGTTGTTTTGAACTTTCTGTTCATCAAATAATCGTGAAAAAAAATGTATCACAGTTTCCACAAAAATATTAAGTAGCACAGTTGTTTTCAGAAGACTGGAGTAATGGCTGTTGAAAATTCAGCTTTGCCATCACAGAAATAAATTACATTTTAAAATATATTAAGCTAGAAATCAGTTATTTTAAATTGTAATAATATTTCACAATATTAGCATTTTTACTGTATTTTTGGTCAAATAAATGCAGCCTTGGTGAGAATAAGAGACTATAAAAATCTTTCTCAACCCCAAACTTTTGATTGCTAGTGTACTTTTTTCTTCGTTCCTTTACACTAAAGGCCATTGCACACTGAGTCCGAAATTTTCGCGTGCGTTTTTCCGTTTTTTTCGTATTCGTCTTGCTTTCCTATCAAAATGCATGCAACTGATGCAAAAACGCAGAAAACCGAACCTGATCCAAAATTTTTTTGACGGACAAAAGTTTCGGAGGCAGTGTGTAAGCGTGAGGTTGTATTTATTTTTTAACGTGCGAAAATTTCGGACGAAAATTTCGGACTCAGTGTGCAGAGACCTTAACTAGTTCATCCAGGAAGGCTGTCCTTCAAAACTTTTGCATTCTGAGTTATACTGATCCACCAGCTAAACCAGTACTAAACCAGCATAAACCAGTCTGCATGATCATGGAAGTCCAAGTTGGTCTAAGCTGGTAGAGCAGGAATTTCATGACATTTTCTGGTGGTTTTCCAAGTTCTCTTTGGGTTTTATCATGTTAATCTTTGCTTTGCACCATCAATCAATTCATACAGCAGAACAGTCTGATAAACAAAATGTACAAAAGGGAAAAAGCAGCAACAGTCACTTGTGGAATGTACAGTTCAACAAAACATCAGACAGTGAATGAGAATATGGCAGAGAGAGAGAGGAAGGGTGTTTACACAGAATGCATTTGTTAATAATAACATACATTACCAGTAATGACGTCTGGAAAGCGCTGAGCGGCCCAGCCTTCCATTATGCACAGGATTCAATTACACAATTGAGATTTCACATTTGAAGAGTCAACTGATCAAAGCACAATGCACAGATCGCATTATTAATCTCACAGTTGTGAGTTGTTTTAAAGGTGCAGTTACCGCCTCATTCAGTACCTTGATTAGAAACAGATGCCTTCGCTGATCTAGAAGTTATTCATCGCGTAGCAACACAGATGCCTTCATGCCATTTGAGACTATATTAAGCATGAGTGAATAGCTTTGCATGCACACATCTCTCTGCTCACTGTAGTGCAGGGATACTTTTGTGAGCATTGCTGCATGCAAAGTGAGTTTTTAAAAATACTAATAATTTAAAACGGTTACATGTAATCTTTTGTAAATGTCAAAATGAATTTCCATTTTTCATACAGTACAATACTGCAATGTTTTGATGCCTACATGTACCTGCTGTATTCCAAACAATTGTTTGTAGTGTTTTATTTTTTATTTAAAAGATAAAGTAGTTTTAATGTTAGACATTTATCAGTTATTGGCATTTCATTATTTTAAAATCAGTGCATTTCCAACTACAGTACATGAAAACACACTAAAACAATCAATAGCCAGATCTATTTGATATTTGTGGCATGGTTAACTGTGGTTACTAAGTGTTATTTTGGTATTATTATATACTATAATAGCATTTATTAATACTTGGAATTAGCTTTTATGTTTATATTTTAACTTTAGTTTTAGTGATTTTGTTATGTGTCAATTTTATTAGTTTTTAAATATTTCTATTTAGCTTTATTTTTATTTCCATTTTAGTCTTTGCAATTTTAGCACTTTAACTTCAACTTATTTTATTTCAATAGTTTACCAAGGCAACTTTACAAATCTTTCTTTCTTTCTTTCTTTCTTTCTTTCTTTCTTTCTTTCTTTCTTTCTTTCTTTCTTTCATGACAACATGCCTAGTACATGGCATGTTGTCATCAATAGCTTTTCCACCCTTTACAGACAGAAATCTACAGAATATGCAGGTATCTGAGGCTGTGAGGGTGTTTTAATATAGTCACCATCATATTAAATGACTCGGTAGGAACGGTTTGACTGTTTTCCATGATTGCATTCTTTCCTTTGACCTTTGGTTTGGAGAAGCTGAATCAACAAAACAAATGCAAAGCCCATGCAATCCCCTGGAAATACAAAACAGAGACAAAGACTTTGTCTGAAACAAAAACACATGTGTCCAAATGTTGCATTGGCCATAAGAGGTCCATCTGAAAGATCAGGAGCACATGAAACAAAAGATGAAATCCAGAGGCATCACCCAAGATGGAAATCAATTATTATCCAGCGATAATGATCAATGGTTAACACCCTCTTGGAATTCTATTCATAGTCCAGCCCTTGTGTTTCCTGTCTAGATGTGATGGTGTGGTCAAACGAGCGTGTGATGTGCTGGGTGCAGTCCATTGGCTTGAAGGAGTATGCAGATAACCTGACTGAGAGCGGTGTGCATGGTGCCCTGCTCGCCCTGGACGACACCTTTGATTACACTGACCTCGCCCTGCTCCTGCAGATACCCAATCAGAACACACAGGTACAATGACAACACTCCTCACAAATATATATTTGTGTTGTACACACTTACAAACATGACCAGTGTTGGGGAGTAACTAGTTACATGTAACGGCATTATGTAATTTAACCACAAAATAAACTTAACTGTAATCAGTTACAGTAACTGAGAAAAAAATTATAATTAAATTAGTCACTTATGAAAATGTTAAAGATTACAAAGGGGGTTACATCTGAATTCGTTCACACACCCTGACACACACCCACATACAGATTTAACCGATTTCTTTCATAAATTGCATTGACTGCTCTATGAGGCATCAATGTTTAAGGAGTTTAGGACACCCAATACGTCCCATGCTTATTAGACAAATGTTTTATTTCCTATTTGGGTTTATGTGTTTATTTTAAGATTTAACTATTTTTTTCCAAGGCATTGTTAGATGCCAGTGTTTCCTGTCATATGCAAAGATTTGATTTTGATTTGACAAAAACAGTATCATAGCTATTAAACTATTTCCTGTTATGATTTTAACGCTGTTTTTAACCTCAGAATGATCTCAAAGTAAAAAGAGGTGCCAAAGTCTGATTTTGTGGTGGCTGTGCATTAAAATTAAATTATTATAATCTTAATTTTGAAGTCTGATAATAATCAGTGTTGAGTACTACTTTAAGGTTACCCCGCCTGCTTTAAATATTTGAAAATGATTAACAGGTGCAAACATTAGAAATTTAGAAAGGCAATCAAAAAGTAATCAAATGTAATCAGTTACATTACTTTAATGAAGTAATTGAAATAGTTACACTACTTATTACATTTTAAATAGGGTAACTTGTAATCTGTAACCTATTACATTTCCAAAGTAATAACCTATATTCTAACACATTAAATTAGATTTACATTTATCTGTTTGGCAGATGCTTTTATCTAAAGCGAATTACAGATGAGGAATACAAAAAACAATTCATCTTAAGGAGGCAATAAACACAATAATGGCTAGTAATACAAAGTTTCAGACATTATTTCAAAGCTAGAACAGGGAGGGATTAAAGCATAGTTGAAATTATTGATTGATTTATTATTTTCAGCAGGATGCAGTTAAAGGGATACTCCCTTTAACGTTTTTAACTTACCCCCATGTCGTTCCGAACCCATAAACGCTTAGTTTGTCTTCAGAACACAATTTAAGATATTTTGGATGAAAACCGGGAGGCTTGTGACTGTCCCATTGACTGCCAAGTAAATTACAATGTCAAGGTCCATAAAAGTATGAAAAGCATCGCCAGAATACTCCATCTGCCATCAGTGGTTCAATCGTAATGTTATGAAGTGACGAGAATACTTTTTGTACGGAAATAAAACAAAAATAACGACTTTATTCAACAATTAGGCACAGTAACGTCTCTTCTGTGTCAGCGTAGCACCATTTTGGAGATTATCCCCTGGACGCAAAATGTGTACACTCTTCTGTATCAACCGGGCCACAAGGGTGCGCTGTTTGCGTTCAAATCAGAGTGTAAATCGACGAAGAAGACGCAACCCTGTGTCGAGGCTGATACAGAAGACTGAGACACAGAGGATCATTTTTGAATAAAGTCGTTATTTTTGTTTCATTTCCGTATAAAAAGTATTCTCGTCGCTTCATAACATTATGATTGAACCACTGATGGCAGATGGAGTATTCTGGCGATGCTTTTCATACTTTTATGGACCTTGACAGTGCAATTTACTTGGCAGTCAATGGGACAGTCACAAGCCTCCCGGTTTTTATCCAAAATATCTTAAATTGTGTTCTGAAGACTAACAAAGCTTTTACGGGTTCGGAACGACATGGGTGTAAGTGATAAATTACCAAATTTTCATTTTAGGGTGGAGTACCCCTTTAAGTGCTCATTAAAGAGACGAGTTTACAGCTGATTCTTTAATATTGTCAGGGATAATGATTAAATTCATAATGCCACTTAATGGAATTTAATACAGATTATGTATAAAAATAAATAAAAAATAAATTTTTATGATGGAATTTTGTTTTCATTCAAACTCGACATGTCACATATGAATGCATCACAATGTCCGCATTTTTATGCAAATTTCAGATGGAAAATGCGCATACAAAAAAAGTATTTGTTTAAGGTGAATAAATGTTATTTGATAAGAAAACATGTTAATAAATTCTTACATGCACATCAAGTCGTGATTTTTTTTCTGTTGAACAAATGGGATAGAAGCACTACTTTCCTTGCAAATTGTCTCTGTAATATTCCAATTTACTCATAAATGAAATTTACTCCTAAAATAAATATTTATATATACAGGCAGTCTATTTATACAGTAGATGCAGTTTTGCATGAAAACCCTGTTGATTCATCAAGTCTCCAAACAATAAGAGCTTTAAAGATGAAAGCAGCGCCTACTCATTACTCCTGACCGGACTGGATTGATTACATGTAAAGTACGTTTATTCCACATCCAGGCACGACAACTTCTGGAGAAAGAATACAACTCTCTCATCGTCATGGGAACAGAGAGGAGGCCAGACGAGGTGAGCACCATGGGACATGAACACAGCTGGATGTTGATCATCCTCTACCTCCCACCACTGAAATACATACTCTAGTATAATGACACTCCTCTTACAGGACTTTCAACAGTCAGATGCATTTTGATGACATGACTGATAGTTGAGTTCAGAATTAGTCTCTTTTGAGTGACCTGACTGGACTCGCTAATATCGATTCTGATGTTGTTCCCGTGTCCTCTAGGATGGCACTAAGACGTTCACCCGCTCCCCTTCATGGAGGAAGATGTTCCGGGAGAAAGATCTGAGGGGCGTGACCTCTGACTCCTCAGAGACCTTGCCTGCTAACTTCCGTGCCTCAGCCATCTCTACCCCCTCAGTCACCCTGAGGAAGGTCCAGAGCGATGGTGAGACACTTTTTTCATTTTAATAATCCTATTACGTTTTTTTTTTTTTTTACAGTAGCTAGGACACATTGCTTAATACTTAGGTCACTTTTTTAAAACTCTTCACACAGTTCTCCTTAGCAGCTGTTAGCTTGGCACAGCTGTAAATTTCACATCCAAAATGCACTGAAACTAGCAAAAACACTTCATAGATGTCTCAAATCAAGTCGTTTCCAATAACAATAACAATTCTGTAACACTAGCAAAGCTTGTCAAGCGACAAAAACACAAAACAAGGACCTAAAAACACGAACAAGTAGCATTTTATCAAGTGTTTACTTTTGTTACATTTCTTTACAAAACAAGAATGACAGCTGTTTAGAATTCACTGCAGAATGTGTTACATGGTTTATGTTTACATAACAGTACAAAATTTGCTCCAAGTTGTCCCCTTTTGTATAGACTTTTACCAGCTACATCTAATTGTTTTGATAGTATTTTATTATTTAAATTAGGAATATATTCCAGTATAATATTACTGTAGAAAGTCTTATTCGGTTGTATGAGTTTTGTGGTGATTATGTCTGAGTGAGAAGGAAATTCATGTAAATGAAGTATTTTGTGAGAAATGGTTCCTAGCAATTTTTTCCTAGCAAAATGTAATGCTTTTATTTCACAAGCAAGTAGTCAGAGAGAAAGAAGGCAATGGGATCAGGAAATGGCACAGGCCATCTCCCAAGAGCACTTGTGTGCTAAGCATTAAAGTGGCTGTTTTGAACTCATTTTAGAGGATTTTGCCAAATTTCCATGCTCTTTCAGCACTCTGTATATTATAAGATCCATTGACAAAATAGATATACAAAACTAGACATCGGTACAAGATGTGGAGATATTGTCAGTTATACTACTGCATGAATTTTGATCACTTTGTGTGTGAAATATTGCATACTAACATACATAATACAACATACACGTGACCAGTTATCAGACATACAGTGCGTTATACTATTTCACGGCAATCACTAGAATAGGACATACCATAATTCAGATAAGAAGTGATAAATAAGAGGAAAGACTAATGGAAAGATTGGACCTAAGACCCGAAGATAAGCGAGGCTTTGTGGAAATCCCCGCAATTAGGTCTGAAATAACTTTATGACAGAGGGATGTTGTGTTAGTTTTCAGATAAACGTTGTAAGAAGATTGTTTCCTTACGAGAAAGTGGTGCCGAAGTGAATGCTGTATAATGCTGTTTAGAAATACATTTTACAACTACATCTCTCACTTGTCTGTTTCTTCAGCATCTCCAAGGGCAGAGTCTGGCTCAGTGAGGACCTACTCCTGTTGAGGACTGCAAAGGTGAGACATGACTACCTAGCTTTTTTTTTTTAAGTATATTTTTTCAATTACATAGATATATTATTGTACATAATTTGAAATAAATATATATAAATACAAAAACAAAAATCACTTGCTCATGCCTACCAGACTTTCTAAATCTAGAAAGCTAAACAAATTTCTTTGAAGAGAACCGGATAAAGAGAAAAGCATGTCATGAAAGTATTTAATGAACGTGTGTGGGCGGGGCCCCCAAGATTTGTGGTACACCACTACCAATGATTACCCTCTGCTGATGCCTGTAAATACCAAATCATCAAAATTTGCTCATTTATGAGTTTGACTGAAGCACTTTTAGCATTCTGTTGGGTTTCCTTGGGTTGCTGTAACGGAGTAGGCACCTCTGTATTTTGCATGCCTTTTATATGTCTGTGTCGTTAAACTTGTTTTGGAAAGGATGTTGCTTTTCATGTTTTTATTGAGATTAATCCTGTGCTTTGTGAATCATTATCAGGCCCACATGGAATCTGTGACCACAAAACTTTGTAGAATTCTTAAGACCTTCAGACACAAACCCCCCTCGTTTGTTCATTTATGATAATAAATCCAGCTACCAATAGTGTAATACTTTCAGCTCATTTAACACGTTTACCTAGTTTAAAATGCTCAATTTCTCCTAAATTCAGATCAGAAAAAATAAAAAAAACAGTCTGCAGATTCCATCTGTATGGAAGCCCATTTTCAACACGCAGGAAAACGTATAATGCATTGCTAAATTATATTTGTGACCTTAAAAAAATCTAAATACCAAGTTGAAATGTTTTGATTGAACTCATAATTTTGAACTTTTTTGTCAATTGCGACTTATTTGATAAATTTATCAAAAAGTCAAAATTGAGACAAGTCATTAAATGACATGAAAAAGTATTTTTTTTTCATCATAACAATTTACTCATAATTTAAACTTTTTGTCAATTACGACTTTGAATGTCATAATTTTAACTTTTTATTTCATAATTATACCTCAGTGTAATAATTTTGTCTTTATCTCAGTTATGACTTTTTTTTCTTATGTGGTGGAAATTGGCTTTCATTAATCGGTCTTTATTGATGCTTTATTGATGAACGTCAGTACATGAAATGGTGACCATGTGTCGTAATTCTGTCTCTCGCACACAGGAGGCGCCGTTGTCAGAGAGCTGGAACCGGCCTTACATTTCATTCATGGGGAGGAGGGGGGATAAGCAGAAAAAAAGCAATGAATATATACATTTATAAATATAACTCTACTGGTCTGACCATTCTGCAATAACAGAAGAGGGATGGAGAAAGAGAAAAAAAAGGACAAAAGACATGAAGAATGTACGACACAAGAGAGTGGTAAGAAATGGGATGGTTGGAGGAATCGGTGACTGTTTAATCTTTCTTTCTGTCGTTCTCTCTTCTCACTTCCTGTGTCTGTGCTGATGGGACATCTGTAGATGAACTCTCTCGTCTTTCCATCCTTCGTTTCAATGGCGCTGCCCGCAGCCCTAGTTCCTCAGAATGGCTTTCGTTGACCGCCTGCAATTGGTCTCTTGAGTCTCTCGATAGCAAAGGATGTTTGTGGCAACTCAACCTGAACTTCAGGGATGTTTACATACGGTAAGGTTCAGAGGAAGTGTACTTAAGAGCACAGTCGAGGGGCCAGGCTGTGTGAGGCCAAGACTTGGCTGTATGTGTTTCTCAATCAGCACAAGCTGAGAAAGACCGCAGCGAGAGCTACGCGTGAGGCTGCCAAGGGCACAATTCTTGCTCAGTTACTACTAGGTGTTTTTTTTAATCTTCAAACATTTAGATTAAAGACTAAAGGTCAGCAAATGAAGGGAAGCTGGTGGTGGCAGATAGATAGATGCTTGCGGACAAAGCAAGTGACCAGCAGACACGAGTCCTGATGGACAGAATCATTCTAACAACGCAAGCCATAAAAAAGAACGACAAGAGGTGAACCGAGGAGGAGGAGAAACGGGGGGATGGGGTGGGAGGGAGGGCCAAAGTGAGAGAAAACGTTTAGCTTCTGTGTTGCGATGCATGTAAAACAACCAAGACGACAACGAACTAAAACCTTCGGGGAATAAGACAATATGAAGTTAAAAATAAAAATTATGTGTACATTAACATATGAGGTTAAGAGCTTGGGGAACAATTTGTAAAATGTGTGTATTTTCATTTTTATTTTTATGATAACTATATTTATTTTCTTTATGTATGTATTGAATAACTGTATGTACATGTTCATTTAATAATTCTGACTGTAATTTAATTTTATCTAGTTTAAAGCGTAAATATGAAATATTAAAAAACATGGTCATTAAAATATGCTACTTGTATGTGTAAATTTTGACAAAATTGTGTTATGATTTAAAAACAAACCATTACTGTTGATGAGGATGACAGTGATTCAAATTGAAAATGATGTCTGCAAAATAAACAATGATGATAATGATGATGATGATGAAAATCAAAATAAAATAACGTGTTCCTAATGGTACTGAAGAGTTGAGCGTGCTCGTGATTTTCAGATGCTGATTTGTGTGCGAGGAGAGGTTTGATTGAATTCCACGACTGCAAATCAAAGTACTACTTGGTTTTTATTAAAAAACAAATAGAACTACAATCACATATTCATATATTCCACTTTGTATTTTACTAAAGCCCCTCTCGCTCTTCCATCTACTTTGTAAAAAAACATATACAAAATATCTACCTTACAAAGATTACATAATACTTTATTACAATGACTCAATGTGAAAAATGACTTCCACAGCTTTCTTAATACAGTAACCAGGGAATTGGACTACAGTTCATTTCATCCAACACTCATTTTTTGACTGTATTTCTGTAACATTTGCTGAGTGAACAGTACATGAGTGAACCATCGTAGACTGAATCCGAAGAGGCACATGTTTTGGGACAGTCATTTGAAGAACACTTACGAGAAAGCCTTCATCTGCAATTACAAATTCTGCTGACCTCTATACAGCTCAGATTGTTTTGGTTATTATAAATACACATATATTTGCATGATGTATATGTTTCACATATTGTACATTTATAAAGAAATATATTAATATCAAGTACTTACGCTTACATACTAATTCAACAGTAATAACTTATTGTCTGTATACTATAGATACAATAAAACAAATGCAACAATATACGAAAAGTACTAGGAAAAAAAAAAACGATCTCGGTATTGAGGTTTTCTTGTTTGTGTGAGTTTACACACTGGCCTAGTGAGACGTGGATATGGACCGGAGGAATGACAGCAGAGCGGAGGAACTCATCGTCACCTCGTATCACTTCAAACCCGTATACTGTTTCATGAAACACCAAATAACTTACAGTGAATGCACCAAGAAAAAAAAACAAGTGAATGACTTAAATTTCAACCTCATCCTTGCATGACTTGAGAAGACTTGGAATATCGTCAAAGACTGTATATTATTACCCAAGACAGTTCACTTGTATTGCTATGAACGGGCAAAATGGTAACACACAATATGGCAGCTCTAGTAATCTAGTACGTCAAATTAAAGAGCTATTAGAATCTCTGTTTTTCACATGAATATGAGATTTGCTCTTGGGACTGCACATTGGCAGGACCAACCTTAAATATATGCTTTTTAAATGCTATTAGAGCTTAAGAAACAGCATTGATGGGACAGTTCGTATCAGATTTGTTTGCTGTCTTGAAATATGTGTTAATTAATTGTTAATTTGGCCATTATTTTCTAGGGTTTTAGTATTTCCCTATTCACGTAGGTAGGAGCTGGTCTTGCATACCTTAAAGCAGGGGTCATCAAACTTGATCCTGGAGGGCCGGTGTCCTGCAGAGTTTAGCTCCAACTTGCCTCAACACACCTGCCTGGAAGTTTCAAGTACCTGTTAAGACCTTGATTAGCTGCTTCAGGTGTGTTTGATTAGGGTTGGAGCTAAACTCTGCAGGACACCGGCCCTCCAGGACCGAACTTGGTGACCCCTGCCTTAAAGGATTAGTCCACTTCCAGAATGAAAATTTCCTTATAATTTACTCACCCCCGTCATCCAAGATGTTCATGTCTTTCTTTCTTCAGTCGAAAAGAAATTAATTTTTCTCCATATAGTGGACTTCAATGGGGATTAATGGGTTGAAGGTCCAAATTGCAGTTTCACTGCAGCTTCAAAGGGCTCTGCATGATCCCAGCTGAGGAATAAGGGTCTTATGTAGCGAAATAAAAAAGAAAAATATATTTAAATACTTTTTAACCACAAACACTCGTCTTGCACTAGCTATGCGATGTGAAAGCGTGACTTCACGCATTACGTAATCACGTTGGAAAGGTCACACGTAGTTAGTTCTTTATCTGTGTACTTCGGTTCAAAAAGGTAGGGTAGGGCGAAAAACTCCATCTCATTTTCTCCTTCAAATTCAAAATCATCCTACATCGTTGTTTTACCTTTTTTTTGGTAAAGGGTGTTTGATTTTCTTTGCACGTTCACTTTGTTAACACCTACGTCACGCGTGACTTTTCAAACATGATTACATATGTGTGAATATTACAATTTGTGTGAAGTCAAGCTAGTGCGAGATGAGGATTTGTGGTTAAAAAGTAATTAAATTTGTCTTGTTCTTAGAAAATTACCAATCGTTTTGCTAGATAAGACCCTTATTCCTCGGCTGTGATCATGCAGAGCCCTTTGAAGCTGCAGTGAAACTCCAGTTTGGACCTTCAACCCATTGATCCCCATTGAAGTCCACTATATGGAGAAAAATATTGACAAGTTTTCCTCAAAAACCTTAATTTCTTTTCAACTGAGGAAAGAAAGACATGAACATCTTGGATGACATGGGGATGAGTACATTTTCAGGAAAATTTTATTCTGGAAGTGAACTAATCCTTTAAAATTCCCACCTGGAGGCATTGCAAATATGGCTGCAAAGTGAACTGAATTTCCTTAAAAGGGACTGATATAGTCTATATAACCATGGACCATTTTCATAGTGCTTTTTTGAAGCACAACAACTTGAAAGTCAGCAGGCTTTGTTGTATGAAATGCACTAAATATACAGTATTTGGACACTTAAGCCACATTTAAAAATGTCTAAAGTTGTTTTGCATTACATGTGAAAATATCAAAAATAGGCTTTTTTTTTTTTAAGAAACATCCCACATGCACACTTGTTATCGTTATTGGTATTTAAATCTTATTCACAATCAAGACAAAAAGTCCTTTTGGGAGTCAAACTCTGAGCAACATCTCATATATGTTATTACAATGAACTACACCAGCAGTTATTCTGCTAGAAAACCTGCATAAACTTGAGGAGAACTGACTTCATAAAAATAACAAAAAAAAAAGTGGCTCAGAAAAGTGAAAAGCTCTAGCATTACTTGTTTGCAGATGCCATTTGGTTTGATATTCAGTATCTAATGCGATGAAATTCAAACATCTTTACAAGTGACTTAGTGTCCAAAAACTTTACCACTGTATTCATTTGTGTTCCATAGGAGAAAATAAATCATACAGGTTTTGAGCAATGCGAGTGTGATTTTCATGACTATCCCTCAGTGAGACACTGGGGGTACAGCGATAAGGTTTTGTCAAGTGAGATGCAGGAACATCTGGAAAAGAAATATCCCCCACACAGTGGACCAGAACAGATACACTCCCTTAAACGCTCTTTAATTCACATGATCTTTCAACTCCGCGTCAATCCTTTCTTCAGACAGTACAAGCTATCTGTACCTTCTGCCTTCTCGTTCTCTTCCCCTCTCCAACTTCTTCTCAGTGTAGTGCGTTCCTCTAGTGAGCAGCACACAAACGCAGGAGGAGTCAATACGGATCCACCTCCACCCTATCCTCTTGGTTTCATCCGAGGTGAGCGCACGTACGTACGACTGCTTGGTTTCGCACCTGCTCATCCAATGTTTCTTATCCACCCCCAAGCAGCCGGCCCCCTCCACCGCCTGCACTTCACCTTTCCTATTTGGATCTGGCTTACGGCACTTTGTTTCATAGAAATACTGCTTGAGGGGCCCAGTCTGGGTCTGGATTTCTTGCAGAATAGTGACAGTGTTGCTCCGAAAGTCCACTGCCGTCTTCTTGTTGGTCACCCACACGCTTTCGGCCTCGCATACAGAGCGTTCGATGCCTTGTGCGCTGTGGGCGGCTTGACGCTTGTGGCGGACACCTGGAACAGGGCCGTCAGAATCAGAGAGACCCAAGAGTAAGTTCCTGTATGTTTCTTTGTCGCCTCCGTGACCAGACATGGTAGAATCCATCATGTGACTTTCCTCGTCCTCAACGTCATTGGCCAATAAGCCCGACTCCAGCATTAAGAGCAGTGGCGGGTGTTTGGGTGGGGAAAGGGCCGGGGAGAAGAGTACCCTTGGATGGGCATCCAGCAAAAGCAGCTGATCTTCTTCTCGTAGGCCTATGTCATCAAACCCAAACCCTGGTTCTGCTCCAAAGCCTCCAGATTGCTGCAGCAACTCTTTCACATCCGTTTGAGCTTCATCCAGATGTTTCTGCACTGGGGAGCTCGGACCTTCAAGAGGCCCGTCTTTCAGTTCACGTCTTGCGTTCCTGTCATCTTTAAGAAAAGTCTCTGCCTCAATACTGCTTTCTTCATGAAACTGGCTACGTTCAAGCTGATAGTCCTTGAGAATATTGTTGCTTTGGGAACTGGCTATTTTTTGTGATTTGTATTTCCTAGGATTATGCAGCCTGGAGGTATCTGCTCCGGTAGTCCTACCTCCACCTGTGTGGTCCTGCTTTGGGTTATTGACAAAAATGTCTTCTGTTTGAAGATTCTCTTGGTTTGGACTACTTTTGGATATATGGTCCTCCTCAAACGTGCTCTGCTTATCGACTGTTCTGTGAGGAGCTATGTCATGTGTGCTGTAGTTGTTGTGAGAAGAGTCGTGGTCCACTGATGAGTTGGTCGGCATGCTGATGTTAGCTGTCGGGACGCTGCTGCTGTTGCTGTCGTTTCTGCCAGGCTCTATCATTGCGGCAACAAGCCTGGGCACAGGACTTTGAGGGAAAGGCAGGGCCGAGGCAATCACCATGGCAACCAGGGGAAGCCAGTGCATCACTCCCAAGACGTGTCAACTATGAGTTGATTGAAAGAAAAAAAAGCAAGAATTAGAAAGCGCATAAAGAGGAAGAACAGTGACATCACAAATATTTACTTTGGAATGTTTAGAATGTTAGAGTAACAAAATTAATTTCGGTGAAACAAATTATTGAAACAAAAAAGAATAAATCCTGGACACTATCTGCACTTGCAATTGTATAAAAATATAAACGTATTCACTCACAACGTTTCTGTCCCATGACCTTCATCAGGCATATACAGACAGCTCTGACAATTCAGTTTAAAAACAACACATGACCAATCACTGCATTACATGGACACATCATTACCAATCAAAATCAGTGATGTAGTCATCAGTGATGGGGAAGTCGTGGCGTAATGGTTAGAGAGTCAGACTTGTAATCCAAAGGTTGTGGGTTCGAATCTCAGGTCCGGCAGGGATTGAAGGTGGGGATTGTGAATGAACAGCACTCTCTCCACCTTCAATACCATGACTGAGGTGCCCTTGAGCAAGGCACCGAACCCCCAATTGCTCCCCGGGCGCTGGAGCAATGGCTGCTCACTGCTCCAGGTGCGTGTTCACAGTGTGCGTGTTCACTACTCACTGCTGTGTGTGTGTGCACTTGGATGGGTTAAATGCAGAGGACCAATTTCGAGTATGGGTCACCATACTTGACAATACATCACATATTAATTAATTAATTATTGTAATACATTATTAAACCTACCTCATCATATATTTTGATACAATTACATGTGCGGATGGTGTGCAGGACTTATTCTTTTTTGCTTTGATGTTGGACCTGTTTTTTTGGTTGTTTTTTTCTAAGCATCTATCGATTACCTACAGTTGTGCATGGGTAACTTTTCGTTGTCTGGTAAATTTCCATAAACTTTCCAAAATCTCCCGGAAGATTCCAAAATTTCTGGAATGTTTCCGAAATTGACTGGAAATTTTCCACCTTTTTGCAATCCTACTGTTGATTGATTGCTTAATTCTTTCAAATGGTTGTTGAGTGGATGGAGGCAGATCTGAATGCAAGCTTGCTGTTAATTGTAATAAAGTGATGGGGTTTACTGGAAAAGTCCAGCATATCTCACTAGAGAGAAGTCTGTTTTTTCACCAGAAGATCATTTGAAACTTTGATTAAAAATTACCAAAAAAACAAAACAAAACGCATGTATGGATGAATTGCTCACAATAAGATCTATATAGCATGCATTTGGAAAATAGATAGGTAGCATTTCATTTTATGCTGACTTCAGAATGAGAAATAAAATCACAGATGTAAAAGCACAATTGGGAGATAAAATTCGCAATTACTGTTGAATATTTTTCAACATTATAGGCGGAAACAGGTTTTCAAAAGAACAGGCTCAATGCCAGCTCATAAAAATAAGGTAAAATAAGCCTAAAACTGTAAAACTATAGCTTTACAGCTTTGGCATATGCTAGTGGAAAAAAAGATGCAAAATTGCAAGCAGCAGATTCATGTCTCAGTGCAGAGGGAGAGTGGAGCCGCAAACTTGCTTCACTATCGCCTGCTCTGGTTGGTTGGCACAGACATGAAGTCACCGGCTAGCCGACGTCTGGCAAAGCTCCGTTTGAAATAAAGCCACTAACAGTGTTGGTCTGGTGCTGGCCTAGTTTCACATGAGACCACAAACAACCCTGGTATGTGTGGAAAAGGTTGTACATTTCACAGATTATGAGCATGACTGAGGCAAACAAAAAGATGCCACTTTACTGCAGAATAAATAAATAAAAGATGATGATGTTGCTTTGGGCCTCAAATAAATGCACTTTTCATCATCTTTTATGATCTTTTTTTGTTGTTCATGCTTGTCTTATATCCTTTTTTCCATACGTTTGACCTGATGATCCCATATTCACACTTCTGTAACATTACTCTCGGCAGTACTGAGAATACCTCAGAGATTTGGGTTATTTATTGACAGGAACGCCAAAGTTCAGCAGTCTTCTACCTAAGACAAGCTCCTGGGTGGTTACTGGCCCAGTGGAAGTGATTTATGTGCTTATGTAGTGGGGGTCAGAGTAAAACTACACTGATGGAGTACCCTGACTAAATGGTGTCAGGAGAACCACCTCTCACTCAACATCGACAAGACCAAGGAGCTGGTGGTGGATTTCAGGAGACAGAGCAGAGAACACACACCCATCACCATCGACAAGACACCTGTGGAGCGGGTAAACAGCTTTAAGTTCCTCGGCGTTCACATCACCGAGGATCTCACATGGTCCGCTCACACAGATGCAATGCTGAAGAAGTCACATCAATGCCTCTTCTTCCTGAGACGGCTGAGGAAGTTTGAAATGAGCCCCAGCATCCTCAGATCATTCTACACCTGCACTGTGGAGAGCATCCTGACCGGCTGCATCACCGCCTGGTTTGGAAACAGCACCGCTGGCAACCGCAAAGCTCTGCAAAGGGTTGTGCGAACTGCCCGCCACATTGTTGGAGGTGAGCTTCCCTCCCTCCAGGATATCTACACCAGGCGGTGTATAAGGAAAGCCCGGAGGATCATCAATGACTCCAGCCACCCGTCCCACAGACTGTTCTCTCTGCTGCCCTCAGGAAGACGTCTCCGCAGCATCCGATCTCGCACTAGCCGACTGAGGGATAGCTTTTTCCCTCAGGCTATCAGGCTAATGAACAGTCAGAACTAATACACCCTACAGCACACTCCCACTTTACGATATGCCACGCACTGCACTTTAACTCCAACACAGTTCAAACTGGACTACACGTACACACTGCACAAATACAACAATCTATCTGCTACCACTGGATACCATCCAATGCACATCCATGACATTGCGTATCCAGCTTATGTATAATCTACTGTACCTTGCATATTATTGTGTGTGTATATACGTGTACATAATGTAGAATGTGTACATATGGTGTATAATGTGTATTGATAACTGTAAGTATGTCTAATAGTACACTGTGTGTACTGAGTATATGTATGTGTATATTACACATTGTCATCTGTATAAGTCTGTAAGTATGTAATGGTACTGTCTATATGTTAATTGTTTCTGCACTGTATGGAGCACGCTCTCAATAATTTCACTCACCAAGGCACATGTGCTGTGATGATGTGACAATAAAAGTGATTTGATTTGATTTGATTTAAACTCTCTTCCTTTTACTTTCAGCACTAAAGGAGCAAACACTCAAACACTACTGTCAACCACTAGGTGGAAGCAAAACCATCACATCAAAAATTATAAATGTGCCTCATCATTGGCACTTTTTTGTCACACTTTTGTTGAGTAGTTTTTTGTCACATTGTACAATCAAAATAAAATTCATATAAAGTTGTGAGGAGAGGGTTGAAAAGATTAATTCAGTGCAGAAACCAAAATATCATCAAACAATATATAAAATACACACGCTACTGTTCAATATCAGAAGATTGGGGTCAGTAAGATTTGTTTTCCTTTTTTTGACATAAGTTTGCATTTAAAGGGCCCTATTATGCAAAAATCACTTATATAAGGTGTTTGAACACAGTGTGTGAAAACAACCAGCCTATAATGGTAAAAATCCACCCACTCATTTTTTTATAATCTAAAAAAAAAATCATAAACAGTCTCTCAGAACAAGCTGTTTAAGATTCTCCCTCTGTGCACGTCACCGAGGGGAAAAAGTCCCGCCCATTTGTGACACTGCCCTATAAGCATAGACACAGCCCTGAGTGAGAAGCTGTGGTCCACCTCCGTCATTACTGATTACTTGCTGTAGCTGCTGGAGATATACACTGTCAGCGCCAAAGAAGCTTTTCTAGTGCTGTGCTTTGGGATGCACTAACGAACATAGGAGTCTCCATAGACTCCCTCCATCTGAGCCGCTGAGGACACTGTGGTTAGGTTTCATTGGCTAAGGAAATGTCCTGGAAAAAAATCTGTAAAGTCCCCAATACGTGTAGAGATCAATACCAACGCTTTGTGCGTGAACGTCAGCTCCAGACAAAGTAAGTATCACACGTTTGTTTTCCAAATTGCCCTTCTGAATGAGCTTCTTGGCACTCAGTAAGGCTAATGATGCTAAAGCTAGCATCGTCTCTGTCTGTATTCACTGGTGCTGTCTTCATGAATGATCGTGAATAGGAATGTGGTAGATAAAAGTTGCATATGAAAGCAATGCGAGTCGATCGCTTAAGTTTGTTGAGCTCATAATCACGAGTGGGACTTATAAAGTTTGTGATAGCATGCCATGCACCATGAGACCAGCTATGTTGTTATTTTTATCACGCTGTGCTCCCTGTCTGTGTAATTCATAAACGCGAGTACACAGTATTGTAATTTGCACAGTACAATCAGATGACTGACTTTGAAGCGGAGTACGTTTTCTGTAAAGATAACAGGCTTGTACTAAAAGTGGAATGTTTATTTGCAAAGGCTAGCACTGCTAATGCGGGAGCTTGACCTCTTGAAGCTCCGCCCTCTTCTCCGGGAGCAACAGCTCATTTGCATTAAAGCAACACACTCAAATACAGAGCGTTTTGGCTCATAGCCTAAAAGTGGCAATTTTAACAAGCTATAAAAAAAATTATCTGTCGGGTATTTTGAGCTAAAACTTCACATCCACACTCTGGGGATATCAGAGACTTATTTTACATCTTGTAAAAAGGAGAATAATAGGTCCCCTTTAAGGGATCAAAAATAAAGTATGGTATTGTGAAAACTTATTTGAATAGGCCTATATTTTAAAATGTAATTTATTCCTGTGATGGCAAAGCAGCAATTACTTCAATATTTAGTATCACATGATCCTTCAGAAATCATTCTAATATGCTGATTTTGTGCTCAATATGTGTTGCTTATTATTTGTGTGGAAACCAAAACAGTCATATATTTTTTCAGGATTCTTTGATGAATAGAAAGAATTAAACTTGAACCATTTATTTGAAATATTCTGACATATTTGTCTTTACTGTTACTTTAATGCATCTATGCAGGAAAAAGAAAAATCTTAAAAAATCTCCAAACTTTTTAATGGTGGTGTATATATATATATATATATATATATATATATATATATATATATATGGACACAATGTGTGACCCTGGACCACAAAACCAGTCATAAGTAGCACAGGTATATTTGTAGCAATAGCCAACAATACATTGTATGGGTCAAAATTATTATCATGTTCCATGAAGATGTTTTGTAAATTTCCCACCGTAAATATATCAAAACTTAATTTTTGATTAGTAATATGCATTGCTAAGAACTTAATTTGGACAATTTTAAAGGCGATTTTCTCAATATTTAGATTTGTTTGCACCCTCAGATTCCAGATTTTCAAACAGTTGTATTTCAGCCAAATATTGTCCTATCCTAACAAATCAAGTTAGCATACATCAATGGAAAGCTTATTTATTCAGCTTTCAGATGATGTATAAATCTCAATTTAAAAAAAACTGACCCTTATGACTGGTTTTGTGGTCTGGGGTCACATTTATACTAAATGTATACAAAAATGAACGCAAACTACATAAAGCATGTAAGACATGAGGTGTGATGCTCTTAACGGCAACAAAAACTCCAACATATCTACTTAAAATTTTGAAAATTTGCTTTTAAACAAGTATTTGACAAGAGAAATGTGACCACACAGACCTAGAGTGTGTCGTCTTGTTGATGATACAGTGAGGGATGCGGTCAACCTGTCCAATGTTAAGGCCAGGTGTAGATTACTCAGCAATCCTGTTATTGTTGTGCTGAGAGATGAGGGAGGGAGAGGCATTTAGAGAGAAAGAGAGTTCAAGAAAAGAAGAATGCTCAGAATGTCAGTGATGTGGCTTCAACTGAGAAAACTCCTCCTGGGTTTCCCCAGGCGGGACACACTAGAATGCAGGAGGGGGTCGAGGGCGAGTAAAGCCAGTGTACGCAGAGTCAAGTGACTGTTCGTTTGAGAAGAGATAATCATTAGGCTCATAGTGAGAGAGTGGGTGGACAGAAAGGTTGTGTGTAAAGTGCAAAATCACCACTTGTGACACTCATAATAACATCACCCCGCCCCGGACACTGTTTTCTAATAGTTTTCACTCAAACCAAACGAACACACTCGCACACAATGCACTACTGAGCCTGCGGTCACACGCAGGGAAGGAATGCCACCAAGTCCATACATATGCATGCCAGGACATGGAGCACTACATGTATAAGTGCTTACTTCCTGTTTACGTTCAACATAGCAACAGGTGTGCTATGTGCAAATGAGGCTCTATCGTCTTTGTAAATGCAAATTAAATTAAATGCTTAAGGGGGCTGTGCGTAAGAGGAGTATTGCAGATATTTTCACAGAGAGATTTATAACCTTGATCTTTCACAACAGCAAATAATGACAGAACCATATTTTATGCATCTGACATGCCTGTCTCACAAACTACAAAATGCTACAATAGCAAAACAAGTATCACTAAATCACAGCATGTTGCTGACAGCTGAAATGAAGTTACATTTATGACTGCATGGAAGAATCAATATTTAGGTATTGCTTCACAATATTTAGACTACGTTTAGATTAAAAGGTCAATGACAAATGAGTCCAATAAAGGACAAATCCTGTTTGAAACACACAAGGCAAGTTCTTAGAAATGTACTCTTTGCACTCATGTTGGTTTCATATGGTTTTGAAAATCTTCTCCATTTTCAAGAAAAGATTAAATATAATGACTCTAAAAATGTCATGTGGTGTAACCATCAAATAAATGTACTAAATTATTTTATATACACCTAAAATATGTAATTATATACATAGGCCTACATATGAATCTATATTAAAACACATTTGAAATTAATGATAATGATTATGAAATATATATTTTTATATTTATAATAATATCAAGTTTTTAAAAGTCACACCACATGGCATTTTTCAACCTCAACTAATCGTGACTTATCATAAAAAGATCAAATTGTGATGTTTTAAGAGGCTTACTGACCTTGAAACAGTCTTGAGTTTTTTTTTTTCCATAAATTAAAAAAACATGCTCAACATAGAAGAACTGTATTCAAATTATTTTATGTATGACCTGCATTTTTAGTGCATAAAATGACTTGCTATCAAAAGTTACAGGCATTTTCATTGGTTGAAGGCAGTATGTGTGTGTGCACACCTGTGTGCATGCGTACGAGTGTGACCTGAGAGGAAGACTTGCTGTTTGCGTATGTTTGCTTTGGAACGGGAACACAAACAGTAGGCAGGCAGACACACGTGCAGGAGTTATATCTGTAGACGCTGGACGACATGCAGAACCACTTCATCATCAGTGCACTCCATTTGCAGCAATGACATGCTTCACGGACTCTGCCATCCAGAGTAGCCCTGCACTTTCTCTCCTCACCTTACGCAGAGATCAAAAATGAGCCTCCAGCCTCACATAAAAAACGTCAAGCTCCTGAACACAATGAACCCGCACGTTTAACCCGATCTTACACACTCTACCTCACAGGAACCTGTGCGCACACATCCACACATATCTTTGATCTGACCCACTATTCCCACCCCCATGACAAGCGTAATCTGCGATCTTCAAGACAAAAGCCACCTTAGACAAACACCTTGGCTCTCCCACCTCGTTCTATTCTCAGCTTCACGCCACCGAAAACTTTAAACCTGCTTTATAAATAACCTCTTTCTAAGATTTTTCACTGGAAATCAGCCAGAGGATCCACTACTTCATGCTATCACACTATAATAAACCTGTCAAATCAATTATTGCAGATGTATGGCCTTTATTATATATCCTCTCCAATCCGAAAACAAAAGCGTGACTCATGATAGACATTCTACAATCCCCCTGTTCAGACTTGACGTGACTGACAATTTTGGAATTTTCCCATCGTCCCACTCACCCAATACACTCGGCCATAAGCATCCAACGCAGCACAGTCTGAACTCCCATATCAAGCCACAAAGAATTGGAGAGAAAATGAAACATAAAGACACACTTGATTAAAATCAAGTTAAACAGGTCATGTCATGACAAAATCTAATTGTATAATTTTTTTCATTTACATTTATATATTTTATATTTATTTATATAACTTTCAGAACTCAAAACGTTTTATCCAGTCCAAAATAAAGACTATTTATTGAACTGAACTGCAGTAATGGCTTCCAGCTTCCAAAAATGTCTTATTACAGTTACGTTTACACATTTGTACTCAGTGTTTAGCAATCTGTCCAGACCAAACCCAGTCAAATAATAATGAAGAGGATTCAAAATTATTCAGTTTTTTTTTTTAAATGTTAGACTTTGTATTGTTCCCTAATTGCATCACTGTAGTTTGTGTGGATTTATGAAGATGTCTTTATTGCAGACTTTGCAATAAGGCTTTAACTGAAGGATGGGGCGATGCCAATCATAACATATATATATTATCAATATGTTTACATGGAGTCTTAAAGCTCCAAATGGATAGAAAAAAACAGCCACAATGGCTGAGTAAAACTAAATTATGAATTATAAATAAACCTCTTGGGTAAAGAAAAAAAGGTAAACAATTGTTGACCTCTTTAATATTAGTTTAAAAAAGAAAAAGAGGAAGAAAGACATCTTTCCTAAATAAGATACTGCACAAATTCCCTCTGCGAGGAGAGAGAAAACAACATTTTCTTGGCAGAAAGGGATTATTATTCCAAGACAAACATAACTTGTCCCTCCTCTTTCTCATAAAATCATTTTTGTCTCTAAATCATTTACATAAAAAAACAGCTGTACAGATGTTTCTGATCAAAGGCACTGTGTTGCAGTTGAGAAATCAGTAGCTTGAACACATCTGAAAATGGCTACCACACACTGAGCGACACATTCCACTCACTCCTCACACCTCAGGATAATCTCCATCCACACTCTCCCTCTTTCTTTCTGAGAAAGAACTTTGGTCTGCTTCAGATCCTGCCTGGATAACTGGAGGAAGACTTCACATCTCATAAATACCTGTAGGTTTATTCTCACTTGTATCAGTGGCTTTTTATGTGTTACACAGGGGTGAGAAAACAGTTACATAAACATTCATTATGTAGTAAACAAAGATTGTGAGCTTCTGTTTTCGTTTCTGTTTTTATAGGCTAGCTGGCCAGGTGACTGACAGGATGTGCATGTGTGTTAATTATTGTTTTAATGGCTGCCAGCTCCCACCCTTTAACTCCTTTACTGTGTAAACACATTAACACTGACAAACTACTCTCCTATGTAGATCTACATACTTTGTATTTTAAGGCTTCCTCCAAAGGATAATCCCTATAATATAACACAATAAATCGATTTGGATAATTTGAGATGTCATTCTGGGAAATAGTAGGCTAAATGCAAAAACAAACAAACGCACACCTACTGTGTATTTTAAACAGCATGCTGGACTGACTTTAGACACCTTCTTCCGAGGTACGCAGGCAGACAGGTAAACAAAGGTTGAACACCTGAATTGGACAGCGAGAAGCGTCGATTTAACCGCACACTGCACGCGAGTGAAGGGACAGCACCGTTGAAAGCAATTCAATTTATAGTTTTGGCGAGTCGCTAGCGGCTACTGTTGAAAAAAAAATGAGATCAAACACACTTGGTCTTTGGCCAAAATAGTTTTCAGTCATCTCTTTCGAGGCCCGGGGGAAACGCTTCTCACGATCGCTTTAATTCCGATTCAAGAGTCCAGCTCATTTTTATTAATCGGTTCTTTCGAAGAAATCGTTTAAAAAAAAAAAAAAACACTGTTAAATTACTGTACGTGATGATGAGGTCTCATATTATATGCTCTACTAACCGGTTCAGCAAAACTACATGTCCAGACAAACTGCTGTTTATTGCAGTTTCATTTTTTTATGCAAATTTGTATTGTGATTTGTTGTCCAGTTTGTTTCAGCCATGATTCAGCTCATTAAAACATATAATTTACCTAAATGGAATTTGCAATAAACAATACTGAAATGTACCATCACCTGGCTGGAGAGGATGTTTTAATAAAATGCTATTAAAACCAGCTGTTTTCGTATTACAAACTATCAGCTCATGTATCGAAAGAGACTGGGTTCACTGAGAGACTCGCTCGGATTGAATTGAGTGAACGAAATATTTTGGGAACCGGTTCATCAGATAAAGATTCGACTCAAATGAACGATTCGTTTGCGTTCTGCTAATTCCGAAGCTTGACAACCTGTCAACGAGTCCTATCAACACCTGCTTCACATTAAATTAACTGTTACAAAAATGAACCCAAATAAACTGTATCTGTCATTACACCACTTTTGGTGTTATCAGAAATAGGCTATACATAACACCTAGTACGCTAATGTTAAATTTAAAAAAAGTGTATTCGGCACCTACCGTTTAGGTGAGTCTCGGGCCACGCGTATCTTCGGCGAACACCACATTGATAATACAGTCTGTCAGTCTCACGCAAAAACTAACGAAATGTCCAGAAGAACTCTCGATTCACATAGTTCAAACTGCAGAAGTCTCCCATAGCATCTCCGAAGTCCAGTCTGAGAAGGTCCACGTCGAGTTGTACTTCCACGCTTATCTGTTTAAAACGCGCCTTTTAATCTCAGGTCTTTCTTTACGTGCGAGTTTCTGGAGGATTGGCATGCAAGCCGTGAACAACCGGAGCAATAATACACCTCTGACACTGCGTGCATGAGCGTCAGCTCTACTTTTCCAGCAGTCAGACCACAAATCACAGACTTTGAGCTATGAATGAGCGAAGTTTAATCTGAAATAAAAGGTGAAATAAGTTCAAAAAGCGGTTGCAGAAATTTCCGCGCCGAGGAGGTTTGAGTGCTGAAGTAAGGTAAGGTATCTTCATGAAAGGCGCTGAGGGGACAACAGCCAGTGGGAGTGAAAGAGGGCTGGTTTAGAAGAAGAGGAATGGACAGAGTGAAAGAAGACATTATGGTGGAGGAAAAAAAGGACGAGGACCATCTGCTGGCGGTGAGTGTTGAGAGTTCTCATAATGAAAAACAAAAAAGAGAGTCTAAAATGGCTTAAATCTAATGGATGGACTGTCTTAGGAACTGATTTATTGAGTTTAAGTCCAAACTAATCACCCCAAGCAAGTGCATCCTGCACCTTATGACCTTTTAGTTAATAAATGTAACGAAAAGTACCAGACAGCAGAATTGAATTTACAGTAGTCAACATTTGAAGTGGATCAAAAAAGTCAAAGTTGTCCTAAGACAAGAACGCTTTTAGGTTTTAGGACAACTTTGATGAAAGGTTTTGATCCATTTCAAATGTATTTCATGTCAGTTTATGGTGGTCTGAACGAGTTGGATTTTGGGGCTGTGCAGCTCTTGAATTAGGGGGCAATTTGTTAAAGCAATTTCCTCTGGAGATTTTTTTTACAGCGTCTACCGCCAACCAGCCCTTGGTTTTTATAGCAGGAGACGTACATTGCCTTCTCTCGTTCTCCATCTCTCGTTCTCCCCTCCTCTCTCCTCCTTTCACCTAGCAGAAATTTCCATCCCACCAAAACCCATTTCCCCAGAAAGTTTAAAAAGATGAAAGGATAAGGAAAAGAAAGGAGACAAAAGAGAGAAGTGTTCTGTTACAACCCTGCCCCTGTGAGACTGTCCGTGAAAGAGTTTGGGGATGAGAGAGATGGGGGAGAGAATAAGAGAACGAGAGGGGTACAGAAAAGAGGTTTTCAAATGAGGAACGGGGAACCGGTGTGGAACTTCATATTTAACACACACAAACACAGGTGAACGCACACACACACACAAATACAAAGCCCAGTGAGGTCTGAAATGTGGTCCGGCCCCTTCATATCTTTGCTCCTGTCCTCTCCTGACGCCATTCCTCCCTCTTGGCATTTTGTGTCATTCACTCCCAGTCTTTACCTCCTTAACACTATTCTGTCTCTCTGGTTTTGTCTGAACTTGTTTCGTATGCACTTAGATATTTCAACCCCAGGGCGTATTGGTGAGATTGAAGGAATGAGAATGAGAGAGAGCCACAGGAACAGAGAATGATTGAGAGCGAGGAGTCACTGAGGTATTGAGTGAGATGACAGGCGAACAAAGGTAGAAAGGGGAAGAAGGGACAAACTCAAACGGAGGTACAAAAGTTCTTTCACACACTCGCACTCAAATGGCTAAACACACACATACACGCACACGTACAGAGAGCTCTGTCACCTTATCGTTGAAGGATAAAAATACATTTCTACATATTAGGCAAAAGGTCTTATCAAGTATGAACCAGCTTTACTTGTTTTAGTGAAAGACCTTTCAGCGCCCTACACCCCAAACACCTATACAGGGCAACTCATCACACAAGGACCACACGTCACTGACACTGAGTCATACATAGGAGCTTCTGACGAAATTGCACATCTTTCAGATGCCGAAACCATACCACAGATAAGAGACAATCCTTCTCACGTAATACGACCTTGAGCTTTGCAAAAGACACTCAATAAATAGATGCTGATTATTATCATTTATACCAGTGTTATTTTAGTATCATTGATACACTGTTATACTTTTTGAGTATTTAGATTTTTTTTTACATATTTTTTTATTTTAAAACTTTTTTTGCGATTTTGTTGTTTTTATTTTTTATAATTTAAAAAAATGTCTATATAGTTTTTTTTTATTAATGTTTGTTTTAGTTTTACTTATTTAATACATCAAGTTAAACTAAATTAAAATGATAAATGTGTCCTTGTTTTTATATTTTATTTTCAGTTAATGTTTATTTTATTTAAAGTTACAAAAATGTTTTATGGCTTTAGTTAACTAATAACTCATAAATGCATTATACTATTAAAATTTAAACATAAAAATACAGTTAAAACAATAATGCAAGTAATTATTACAGTAATATTTATTATTAATACTAATCATAATATGACAATAACCATAGTAATTAAAATATTATAATTTGTATTGTTGTTTTTAATCTTACAAAAATAATATTAAAATAATAAATAGTTTCCTTAAAAATAAATCAATTTAATGTATATTATATTACATTTATAATATTAATAATAAATGTAATGAACAAATGTAATACTTATTTTATTTATTATTTAATAATTTAAATGTTACTATTAATTAATTCTTCTTTCAAACTTTGGAAAGGTTTACTTGCAGTACATTTTTGTTTTCTTTGTCCCTTGTTCATAGTGTGTGTCTACATCAGATTTATTTCCATGGCAATGGATATCCCACCTCAAACCTCAAATATCAAAGCAATTACAATCTGTTACATAGCCATTATAGCAATTATTGAAAATAGCGGAGCTGTCAAGGAGACCAGTATGCTGTCCACAGACGCTCTCCTGAGCCTGAGGTTAGATTTATGGTCTCAAAGAGGTGTCATTCATTCATTAAATTCATTTTTCCTCTCTTTATCCCCCCTCATGCATGCAATTTCATAGATCTCCTTCATTACTGAACCCCATCACTTACATTACCCCCATTTTCTTCACCCCCAGCACCACCATTACCTCTTTCCTAGTGTTCTCTCTCTCCCTCTCTCTCTGTGGGCTGCAGCATGTGTTTCCAATTTTGGCTGTAATGCACAGTTCGCCGCAATCTGACCTAATTAGCCCCCGTCATGTGTGTCCGCCCTCAACAGCACCCACCATGGCAGACAGGCTAGAGGTCAGAAGTCAGGGGTCGTAGGTGGGAGCATGGATCGGATAAGGGAGCAGCGCCTTTGAGTGATGTGTCAGGTCCTGCAGCATTAAGGGCATGTTCGTCAATGACAAGCTTAAAAGTGCGACTGCTGTAATTTCATCAGTATTTGGGATCAGAGAGGGTTACTGAGGCCTGAAATTGGATTTCGCAGTAAGACAAAAGGGTCAAAGAGGGGAGGTCAAGAACACAGGAGTGCCGTTCATATCAAAACACACAGACTAAAGTACATAATCTGCAATCTCACACACCTTGAGATGATAGGTGCTAGGTATCGGATCCGTGGAATGCCTTGCTACTGGGAAAAGTGTAGGTTTAGACCAAGGGATTTAAGAGGGGAGACTGATTTTAGGAATGCCTTAATTATGGGAATGGAGAACCTAACTCTCTGTATAATCCTTAATGAGAAACAGCTTCATATGGAATGGAGGGAAGCAGAAAAAATGCTTGAACTTTAAAAGGAATGATAGTGCACAAGGAAAAGCTTGTCAGCTTTATAAAGCACGTAAAAGTGTGGCTCCACGCTGTGTGTTTTCTGTAAACCGATATGATTACATCTCATATGGAGCCCCTTTTTATAATCTCACCCTCAGCCTCGTTTTACAATCCTCATAACACCAATAGAGGGAAAGCCATTAGAGAAATACATTCAACAAGCAACTGAAATATTCCACCATTGATTTGAGTATGGAAATGGGGCTAGCAGTCCTAATGGTTCTTGGTTGACCACAGTGTGGTGGACCGCTGTCGCTGCAGGAATCTGGTGGGCTCTTATGCCGTCTTAAGGGCTTTATGTTTTACTCCTTGAGTTTATCTTCACCTTGAGTGAAGTGTCACCTTGAGGACTGGGATTGTCTTTGAGGCAGGCCTTGCATTGCTCAAAGCAGGGTTCTCCAACCTTTTTTACTCTATGGACTGGTTATGTTAGACACCTGTGCACGCTTTGGGAGTATGCAAGAATAACATGTGAGTTGCGAATTGAGTTCTCTTTAGTTTCTTATTCTTGTGGTTTAAAATCGCTTGAACGTGTAAATTGGCAAATTAATAACTGTGGGGTCTGGTCCATATGTATCATGGATCAACTGCGATCCGTTTAACCCCTAATATATGACAGATCAGAATAATCAAATCGTCAAATTGCTACTCCATAGCAATCACATACAATGAAAATACAGAATAATTAGAACAATCATTACTGCGCAATAAATAGCAGAGTGTCATATCTATACACATTTTTCCCAGAACGTTCTTGCGACCCGGTAGCAACTCTTCCACGGCCCAGTACTGGGTCGCAATCTGGTGGTTGGGGACCACTGACCACCAGCCGTCCCCTTAGGGTTAAAGTGATAGCTCACCCAAAAAAAAAAAATTGTCATCTACTCACCCTCATTTTGTTCCAAACCTATATGAGGTTCTTCTGTGGAACAAAAAAAGAAGATATTTTGATGATTGGGGATTTTTTTTTTTTTTTTTTTTTTTTTATTGATACAATGAAAGTCAATGGGGTCCAAGGGGGGTTTTGAACGGTAAGAGTAAAAACACTTGAAACATTCTTCAAAGTAAAACCAAATCAATTCTATATAAAAAAAATCAATAATTTATATTATTAATTTATATTATATTAATGTTTCTAGCCATAGAAACATGAAACCACACTGCAAGATTATTTTTCTGTTGTTCTAAAGTCAGATTACAATGATTACAGATTACTATGCTGCTGAATTGCTGCTGCTGTTGGTTATTGTTGTTGTAGATTATTGCTGCTGCTGCAAAGTTAGTACAGGAACTTATACTACCAATTCATATGCCGATACGGTGCTGTGAGTACAGTACTGTGAGACATACTGTTGCTACACAAATAACATATAATAACACGTAGCGCATCTATACAGGTGGAGCTGGGGAAGGTGGAGGGTTTCAGAGGAACTCTGAAAGCATGCTGCAAACAGCTCTATGCTAACCAGCCATTTAAATGTAAAGCAGTAAGCTCATTGGCTGCAAATGCAACTTGAACCAATCAGCTTGTGCCAAGTCATTTAACGCTGTGAATATCATCAATTTGCTTTAATGACCCAACAGCCTGTGCCATCTAGCGTTTCATGACAGAACTTGGCATTTCATCTTACATTGCATACAATTTCTCATTTCATGCATTCCCTGGGAATTAAAACAATGATCTTGGTGCTGTTAGTATCATACGCTATTGTTTGTGAAATGATGGTTGAAGATTTGACTGTAGTCATATTGAGCACATTATTTCTCCCATGCATTTATATACATGAGTGGACCGTCTCTGTCAATGTGTGCGGTCATTGAGGTTTGCATAAAAGAAGTGATTGAATGACGTGTGCTATTTGATAAGATGATAGACACAGATGATAGTTATTTAGCCAGAGTAACATTGACATGTTTTACAAGACCAAACTAATTATGCTTTGTCTGTTCCTTAAATTAAATTGGCTTATGCCACCATGTAATCAGCCACATCTTGTTTTCCTAATAAAAGCATTGATGAAAGCACGACAGTTTGTTGAAACGGAATGAAGGGGAACAGGGTTTTGATGTAAGTTCCCATAATTAAACAGCATCTGGAGATGGGGAGAAGAAAGTGATTTTAAATGTCAAACACCATGGAATAAGAACAGTTGTGTGGCGATGTTTTTACCAAGCCCCATTTTAGATGCACTCCTGTGGTCACAGAATCTGTTCCATATTATTGTGTGTCAGTCTAATTATTGTGGAAAAAAATGGAACAAAAAGCTGTATACAGTTACAAAGCGCTCCATTTGCAAAAGTTGTTGGTTGGTTTAGAATTTGCATGCATTTAGCAGATTAAATGGTGATATTCTGTTTCTCTAAAGTTTCTTTGATGGACAACAATTGGCTCATGTTGCACAGGAAGTATAAGACATGTTTTATCTCATTGTACCTGCAGAGTCTTAATAGCATTCACACCATTGTCTTTCTCCTGTGCAATACAAACCATTCATAACAGCTCCTGGGACTCCTTTAGAAGTTGTATCATATACTGCAACTTTTAAAGATAAGTGACTCCTTCTCAGCAGAGGCAGGATGAACCGTATTTCACTGGGGAAGTTGTTGCGGTTTCCATTGTGATGAATGTTGTTCCAAATCTTCAAGACTGGAATTTCTGTCTAAATGGTCACAAATAGTCACCAAAATCATATTGCCCTCAGAAAAATAACTATTTTGCTGCAAAGATCTCAAATTAGAGACTGTTTATAAATCATCAGTGGTCACAAGTAGCCAAAACATTGTTTCTGAATTGTAACCTTGCCATGCAAAAAAACAAAAAACAAAGCAAAATAGATTATACATTCCAGTGAGCATGATTAATATTGTGTGCTTCGAAATGTGTGTGTGCCTTTAAATGTTTAAATTCTGACTGATGCGGTAGACATCCCTCTTCCCTGATGTATGCTGAAGGAGAAATGTAACGCATTGTAAATTTTACTCGCTATACAACACCCTGTTGGGTACTGTTTCAGCGGCAGACTTTGTGTTTGAACCACTGTGGCAATTAGCAGGAGATAGACTTACAGCCCATCCGCTGCACAATAGACAGCAGGAGAGAGAGGGGAATGGACAGGGTCTTGTAGCTCTCCTCTGCCCCTCCATCTGTCAGTCCTGTGGGACAGGGTGTGTGATAGTGACTGGAATGCGTATATGTACGTTTTTGTAGTATATTTGCGTGTGTTGTGTTTGTGGACAGAGATTCTCCTGTCGTTTCTTTTTTCTTTTTTGGTCATTGCATAAGTGTGTGTGTGTGTGTGTGTGTGTGTGTGTGCGTGTGTGTGGAGGGGAGGGGTTTGGGGGGGTTGTACATTTGTCTTAACGTAGTTTGCCCAAAAATGTTTATAAAGTGAAAGTCAGTGAGGTCCAGTGTTGTTTTGGACCCCATTAACATTTCATTGTATGGACAAAAACAGTTCATTACTATTATTAAGAAAGTCATACAGGTTTGGAACAATAAAATATCTTCTGAGAACATTTTGCAAATATTCCCATTATGTAATGTTCTGAATATTCCTTGTTTTTTAAAATGTTTTTAAAATGTTTCTCCTTGGTTATGCACACATTTATCTGTAGGGGACATTCCATTTTTATAATTTTGCAAACATCGGAATGTTTCTTTTGAATAACCTCTGAACATTCTGAAAGTAGTAACATTTAAAAATTTCTAGATGAACATCCATTTTCATTTAAAAAAACATTCCATTAACAATGTATAAATAATATTTTTGTGCTAATGTTTTGAAAATGTTATTAAAGACAAGATAACTTGGAACGAAAATACTATTAATGTTAATAGAAGAACTTTGAACTTTGAGAGAACCTTGCCAGAACGTTAGAAGAAGTTCTGGCAATGTTACCTGTTATCTGGGATGGTGAATAAATTATGTCAGTATTTTAATTTTGGGTGAACTATCCCTGTAAAAGCCAGGTGTTTAAAAGAAGTATTGAAGCCAAGAAACACTATCACATTAGTATTATTACGTTATCTTACTCTGGACACACAAAACCAGCTGACACCGTAATGGGTCATTTAACATAATCAGTATTAGTTTTCCTCTGCATTCAACTGGGACGGGACAGATCTAATAGTAGGTGTCATGAATAGGAGAGAAAAGTCACTAGGGCCTTTGTTCATATAGACATTAACTGCAAAAATTAGTATCATATTGAGTAATTGATGTCTTTTACTTAATAAGTTACCAGATTCCCTACAGATGTTTTATGGGGAAAACCTTAATCAACCTGCGGCAATGTTTGTTTTGATACAGTTTGGCACACAGAGTCCCTCTGTATTCTTTTCTTTCCACATCAAATAAATTGAGGTGAGTGGTTGGAGCCTAAAAAGTTGGTTTGCTACTGATTAAAGCCTTCAGGGCAGAGTATGTAGTCAGTAAGTAACGATTTAGCAGAGCACTTTGAGTTCTCAGCAGTGAATCTGGACATGTTTAAACCATTACCTCCAGGAGATCTTACGAGCCTGTGTGTAGTATTATCATACCATTGATGTGAATCTGAGTGATGCATCAATCACCACACATTTTTATGAGGTTCTCAGCAGCCAAACACAGCCATAAAAGTGAAGATTTCAGGTGACAGCAGAGGACAGTTACTCAATCTTTCTCTGTCCTGTGAGTTGTGAGGCATTTGATGTGATTCTACATATGCAAATACCTGTCCTAAGCCCCGCCCCCTCAGCATCATATATATGAGAAAACAGAGCCACATCGCCATCCAGTGGGTAGAAGTGGGACATATTAATAAAAAACTTGTCCTACATCTTAAATCATTCAGAATGCCAGTTATTGCTCCAACTTTCTCTTCATTTACATATCCTCCAAATTCTGATGTCATTCATGATTTGATTCATCTTTTTTTTAAATTCCCAATTAGGTTGTGTATCTATTTGTGCCTGTCTATGTGACTATCTATCTGTCTATCTGTCTGTCTGTCTGTCTGTCTGACCATGTCTGTCTGTCATCAATCCATCCATCTATCTATCTATCCATCTATCCATCCATCCGTCTGTCCGTCTGTCTGACCATGTATGTCTGTCTGTCATCTATCTATCTGTCTGTCTGTCTGTCTGTCTGACCATGTCTGTCTGTCTGTCTGTCATCAATCCATCCATCTATCTATCCATCTATCCATCCATCCGTCCGTCTGTCTGTCTGTCTGACCATGTATGTCTGTCTGTCTGTCTGTCTGTCTGTCTGTCTGACCATGTCTGTCTGTCATCAATCCATCCATCTATCTATCTATCCATCCATCCATCCATCTGTCCGTCCGTCCGTCTGTCTGTCTGACCATGTCTGTCTGTCTGTCATCTATCTATCTATCGATCTGTCTGTCTGACCATGTCTGTCTGTCTGTCATCAATCCATCCATCTATCTATCCATCCATCCATCCATCCATCCGTCTGTCCGTCCGTCCATCTGTCTGTCTGACCATGTCTGTCATCTATCTATCTATCTGTCTGTCTGTCTGACCATGTCTGTCTGTCATCTATCAATCCATCCATCCCTCCGTCCGTCCGTCTGTCAGGCCATAATTCAATGAATTAGTTTGATTATGTATTAGTTGGTGAAAGCAGACACAGCTGACAAAATAACAGGATATTGGAGGATTAATAAAATAGCTTTGATTGGGATAGTGTCAGTGTGAAAAAGAGGGAGAGAGAGCAAAAGAGAGAGAGGCTGAGCGAGCAAGCCAGGCTCAGGGAATCAAACCGTTTTTATTAATCTGAGAATTTTCTCAGATGACGCAAAGACTGTGACTTTGCCTCGTCTCTTTCTCTCTCTCTCTCTCTCTCACTCCATCTCTCTCTTTCTCACCCTCTGTCAATTCTTTTCACATGTCTCTTTCCTAATGTCTAAATCTTGTTGGATGGGAGACGGCACAACAGCACAGGTAAGACTATGATCTACTGCATGTTACTGTTCTTGTTTCTGTTTAAACTTGTCCCTTACCTTCTCAGTATGCCATAGAACTTTATCTATATTTTTGTTCATGCTTTATTTAATTGGGCTTGTTATATTATGACATGCTAAAACATCATATATTGGACATGAAGTCCTTTACATGAGTTCTTGCACATGATTATCATCGGCCGTCCATGATTGTTGAAGCGTGCATGGTGTTTCCTTTCTGCCTTTAAATTCCTCTCAGTGTTGTCAATGCACATGTAATTGCTGCAAACTTACATTTACATTTATGCATTTAGCAGACGCTTTTATCCAAAGCGACTTACAGTGCATTCAGGCTATACATTTTTATTTTTTTATCAGTATGTGTGTGTTCACTGGGAATTGAACCCACGGCCTTTTGCGCTGCTAACGCAATGCTCTACCACTGAGCCACAGGAACTTAACAGCACATATCAGTTAACAAATAGCCCTGGTTGGGCATTCTTTGAGTGTAGTGGTAGTGTGAAGTGTCAGAGAGATGATGGATGGTTTTAAGAGTGCAGATTATGAACGAGGCATGCTTCATTAGAGGCACTAGTGAAAGAGGAGTCAACCAGCCGTAGACAGATCGCTAGATTGAGACTCATATTGGTGTCACAATGAGTGGAGACCAGGGTGGCTTCAGAAATGAAGTAATGAAAGAGTTGATTCTGTAGACATGGAGCTTAAGGGCGGATTGACAGGGATTTAGGAAGGTAAAATGAGGGTTCCTGCGGGGCTCAGTTAGGGAAAAACTTGCAGTAGAGAAACAGAGAAGGGGGAATTGGGGATTTATAAATAGCAAAGCTTTAGCAGGGTGAGGCGAGCAGATGTGATAGACAGTCTGTGCTTAAGGAGTTCAAACAACAGATTAATACACTCAGATTATAGTCAGAGATAGAGGGGTAAGGGGGAGGGTGTGTGCAAGTTTGTGTGTGTGTGTGTGTGTGTGTGGTTAAGCAAGATGACCATACACGTCTGCACATGCAAAGGAATAAGCCCCCAGATGGACTTACACACATTTACCTGCAGATGTGCTAGCTCACCCTTTCAAAATTAACCACATGCAGAATAAGTAATAACAGTCTTACTTTACATTATACATACATCTCATTGCTTTACATCAGTCTAAAACATATTTTGATAGTATATGCTCACTTTCTGGCAAAAGGATTGTCCAAAAGGCTCTTTGTCCAGTTAAAATACCTGAACTTCCTTAACATAATGTTTCGTACTTGAGAATAGAAATTGCATACTATATTATGACTTGTTTTACAGAATATTTGTTGAATTAAGTTTATTATTATTATAATAATAATTATTATTATTATTATCCCATTGGAAAATGTAACATAATTCAGTTTGGTTTATGCATTTAAAAATGCCAATAGAGTAAAAAGTAAAATATATTTCGAAGTATATTTAAAATATAATTCTGAATGAATTTATATATATATATATATATATATATATATATACTGTGTATATATATATAGTATTTAACTTTTTGCTTAGTATTCCTGTAGCTCAAACAGTAGCAGATGCCATTGACAACACTGGTGTCATTGGTTTGATTACCAGGGAATACACCGTGAATGCAATGTAAGTTGTTTGGAATACAAACATCTGCCAAATACGTAAATGTATGTAGATATTTAAAATGCTGATAAATAAAATAGTTAGTTGCATTTGATGTTTGGAATGTGATACAGTACATTTTTCCTGTAAAAAAAAAAAAAAAAAAAAAAGAATTCCTGTAGCTCAAACTGTAGAACACCGTGCTAGTAACATCAAAATCATGTAACTGGTCAAATATATAGTTTAAATTCAAAGTGTCTTAAATATTAATCTGAAATGTATGTGACCCATCCATGTATAATGAGATTATGTGGATTGGTCTAGTTTGCATAGTTCATGTGTGAGGTTGAAAGATAACTGGTGTCCAGTCTGTCACTGTGTTGCTTCCATTTTCTCACTGAGGCAGGGAGTTATGGGATTATATCTCTATCTCTTTGCAAAGCCCACACCAAACAATCAACCTCAGAAAATAATCCTCAAGACACACACACATACACGCACACACACACTTGACCACACATTCAGACATCCGAATACACCTTGTCATCAATGGTGATTCTGGAGGTCAAGATACGATATGACTCTCCCTTATCCTCCCAAAAAGCATAATTACCCAGATATGTTGAAATCCAGTTGTGATTTTATATTAGTATTTTATCTAGAAATCAAGCAAAAAGAATTAGTGATCAATAAATAATAAAATATAGACATATGCATATGAAAATTCAAAAATCACTATAATAATAAACCAAGCAAACAGAAACTGAAAACAGAATGTATCCTGAAACAAACATCCATAAGGTCTTATTCTTCAGTAGTTCTCCTGTTTAATTTAAGCCACTAATTGGACAAAGTTATCTGTAATATGACAGAAATGTGGTTGTTCAAACTTGTTTATATAACTTTTTCATTTTGTTTGACATTGCTATCTTACACAACATCACTGAAGCTCCTGCAAATAAGGGCAGCCAAACCACAAGAAACACATTCTTACCTCCTCCAACTTACCTCTAAAAAAAAAACAAAAAAACACAGCTATGTGGTTAGCAGGTGTCCCTGTGTGATGGTTTTAATAGCGGTTTTAGTCAGCTGGTCAAGATTGGGAGACTAGCTAAACTGTCTTAAACCAGGCTTGGTCAAGGTTTATCTCCATTACACTAATCTTTTTCCCACTTGCTTATTTTGCTTCTTGGCTAGCTTTCTAAAAAGGATTCCCTCAGGCCTTTCTGTCTTCCAGGGATTTTGGTTTGACCGCAATGTCAAGTCTTCTGACTGGAGGAGTAAAAGTGATATCCCTCTATCTAACATCTTCTGGCACACTGATTAAAACCCCCAGAATCTTTCATTTCCACACTGTGTGATCTACAAAAGGAGGCCAACCGAGATTGTTTTTTTTTTTTTGGTAAGCTGTAGTTTTGCCTGCAGCTGATCGTTTCATCTATTCCATCCCTGAGCATCCTGTTCTGTCATAAAGAGCTTGCAACTGTAAACCGAACCTGTTCTGTTTGAGATGGCTAAAGTCCAGCAGCTTAGTTCGGCTAAGCTTTAGGCATTTGTTTGGTTGCTTGTTTGAGGAATGATCTCAGCTAATGTTCATTAAGTGTCAGTAAGTGGAGGAAATAAATAGTGTCTAAGTAGAATACGTAGTCCTTGCCTCGAGATG
This sequence comes from Schizothorax lantsangensis, assembly GCA_027422415.1. Lineage (NCBI taxonomy): Eukaryota > Metazoa > Chordata > Actinopteri > Cypriniformes > Cyprinidae > Schizothorax > Schizothorax lantsangensis. Next base: position 26,150,464 of record CM049840.1, read on the forward strand.
TGGTACTGTTGCAACCAGCAAGTTAAAACTTAATTTTATTATGTTTTTGAGATCAATTATCATTTGATTCCATTGATGGTGTTCAATGGAAATTATAGCGTTGAGTTACAATGTGTTCTTTTCGGTCTTCATTTTCAAAGTAAGCTGAAAAAAGACTTTACACCCCACAAAACTATTATTAGAATCAATCATGTTTGCAATAGCAATACATGATTGTAAAATCTCCTAAAATCCACCGAACTCTACTCATCATAAAAGGTACTTGCTTATACTGTGCATTAGGGTTCATGTCATTTTTGCAAGGCCCTTTCGGCGCCAATGGGCAGCACGCCAGCGTACAGCCCCATCGCACTTCAGGCATCCCGAGTTCAAGTCCCGGCCCGTGGACCTTTCTCGATCCCGTCCCTCTTCTCTCTCTCCCACTTTGCTTCCTGTCTAAATACTGTCCTGTCATAATAAAAAAGACAAAATGCCAAAAAAATGAATGAAGAAATGAATGGCTCCTATATTTATGTTTAGCTATTTCACTTTAATTGCATAGAAAAGGACCTATACATTGCCATTAGAATACATTTACTGAACCTAAATATAGGAGCCTGATAAAAATTTCAGATGGCACTTAGAGGCATTTGCATCTGAACTCTTCAAATCAAAAAAATAAATAAATTACAAGGCCCTTTATAATGCTTGATTCCCATTGGTCCGCTGCGAAATTCATTGGTCACCATATCTGACCACTCCAGCGCTACTCTCGTGTCTCTCATATTACTTTCGCACCATGGACTTGATTTTCAGCGTTTTGTACAAACGCAAATGGCACTAGCTTGTGTCTGATCGATTGTAGCAAGACCTTAGAGGACTTTGGCATTTGTATTGTTGTAAAATTGTCTTATTGCTAGGCCGATTGATTTGTATATTTCTTCAATGTAATATACAGGTAAAAGTATAAAATAATTGCAAAGTAAATTAAAATTTCATGGCCTAATTTTTTAATCTGGTGAGTAAAGCAGAATATCCACTTCGCCTCAGGGCCCTGATTATTACCCTGTTAGGTTTATTTTGCAGTAATTTTGGAATGCCTTATTACTTGCATATTCCATATGTTCTCTTTTTAAATTTTGGTCTTTGTACACATGGACGCTTTTAGGCTGTTGCACAATGTCTTTTTTGTTTGTTCAGCACTTCACACCGTCTGCTTTGCATTTTTTGATGCTCCTGTCAAGTTAGACGTAGTTCATCTAAAAACACATCTCGAGATTCCATTGTGTTCCATCTCACATCCTGTGTGAATGCCACTTAATGCAGCACTGGGCCCAAATAATGGCACAATATCTTACCGAATATCACAAATTTTGCTCAAACATATCAATGGAAACTCAGAAGACAACCATTAGTAGATTTTCTTTTCTGTACAGTGTTCCAAACCTGTATGACTTTTTTTTTTCTTCATTTGGAGATGAAATAAAGATATTTTGGGATATTACGGTTGAACTACCACTTTAATATCATCTTCTGACTGACAGCCAAAGCTCTTACATTATAGGTGGCCAATCCTCTTCATGTTCTTATTCATAAATCAGTCTGGATTGGTGGAAAAGAAACAGGTCAAATACTTTATCGGGGGAGGGATGCATTGTGACTCTGGCTGATCTTACAGACCTGCATCATGGCTTAAGAGCACATGAATTTATGCATTTCATTGTGAGAGTAATTGCTCTTTATTATTGCAAAGGCTATCAGGTTTTTTTTTCATGGATTGAAGTCATTGTGCCTTACTTGTTGACTGTCATTCCTCAGTGTTTCACTAACATCCTGACCTTTCTTGAAAACTGTGACCTCCCACCAGCGGTGTGACTTAAAGTGACTTGGTTACAACCTGTAACCTCCTCTCTGAAAAACAAAGCAGCTCTCCAAAAAAGGGATTAGCAGAATGTAGCAGCGCTTCATTTTTATAGGCGCAGTTCTGGCATGTTGTTGCCTGTGTTTGAATGCGAAGACCTTCGTGAAAACAGGTTTAAGCTCATGACTTTAGGGAAAATTGTGAAGTATTGTAAAAAGGGATACAGACTCACGGGATAAGCTTCTCTTTCTCACTCTCTCGCTCTTCTCCCATGAGGCTTCACAGAGGATTATGTTTGTGCAATTGAAACTTGGCAAATGACTTCCCTCCCTCCCCCTCCAAAAAAAAAAACCTTTCAGCAATGCTGCCAATCCGTCTTTATGTCTGAGCAGCAACTGTTGTTTTAGTTTAAATCTGCGATGAAGAACAAACAGATGAACAGGACAGGGAACATCCAGAGAAAGAAAGAAAAATGCAGGTCAAAGAGTCAGAACCAAACAGCATCGAAAAACGGTAAGAAGAGAAAGGGCAAAAAGGCCAAGACGGGAAACTTGGGTGAGTATTTCTCTCGTCTAGTTAAAAGACACACGATGATGCAATTCACAGATGTTTGTCGCTCTGTCTTTCAGCTCTTGCTTTCTTCTGAACACGTGTGTTTATTCTATATGTCTCATTACTCAACCCTCAGTTTCTCCCACCTCAATCACTGTCCGGCTTCAGGCACATGTTTATAATGGGCCGAGGCTGATGAAATGTTTATCGGCCACACATGGCAGTCACATGGTATTCTAAAGGAGCAGGAGCGGTGTATTATTCCCATATGGAGGTTTGACAGAGTATATATGGGCGTGTCTGTGTGTGCGTGTAATGGAGCGCTTGAAAAGTAGCAGTTTAGAAGATTAAAAGATTGGAAGGGGGTTATAATGTTTTCTTGCCAGGCTTTGTGGTTTTGTTCCTTTGCGATCGGTGATCTCAGTGACTTCCAAACTGAACCAGGCCTCCATTTGATTTCTCTTTATAAAAGAGGCAGAGCGTTATAGGAGAAACAGCTGTAAGATGCACGTGATGTGAGGAGGTGAATAAGTAAATCTCTTGCTTGACTGTTTCGGATGATCATGCGGATCACGGAATTGCCAACTGCTCGATGCGGATGAGAAAAGCAACATGTTGCGTGGTGCAGATGTTGCTTGGGAAGTTTCTAATAAACAATTTGTTTATTTATGCATTTTAGATGGTCAGTACAAAGACTTGGTCATAGTCAGTCATAAATAAATCATTTAAAGATTAAGAAGAGGAATACAATCAAATGAGGCTGTGCGATACATTGGCCTAACAGATGAAAATAATAATGACCAAGTATGGTAATGTGGTGTGTTATGTGTCGGCATGCTCACGTAAACACAGCAGAGAGTCGTTCAAGGCTTTCAGATGTAATTTCATGAACCTATCATCACACTCCTGCTGTAATATAGGCCTGTGTTGCTGAGGCAAAACATTTGTGACCAATGCATTAGTTGTGAGGGTGTTAATCTCATCCACAACTACAGTTCATCAGTCTCCGACATCGCGGTTACTTCATCTATCTCTGTGGTCTTTGTGTTTTTCTATTACTAATATGACTTTTATACACACGCTAAGTTTGTTGTCATTCTGGTGAATTGTTTTGCTTAGCCACTGCTCGTAAGCATGATAGAAAGAGAGCTTGGGGTATTGGGAAAGATATTTTTCATTGTTTTTCCTCATTGCACTAGTATTTGTCTAGAGAATTTTTTAGAAACAGGGTGTGATAAAGGAAGTTTGTCAGACCTGGAGAAAGCAATTCCTTAGCATTCCCATTTATCTTAATAGCTATTACTCAGCTTCTGTACATTCTGTGCAAGATGATAACCACCTTCCTCAATGCCTGACTGAAAACATAGATTGCTTTTTTGTTATTTTTCTTGTTCTGGCTATTTAAAGAACTTAGAGCTATTCTAAGCTAGCAGTCAACGCTGTTTTGTGAAGATTAATCAAAAAGATTTAAACATATAAACATTTGAACATATAAATTTGCTTTAATTGAATTTGAAAATTTAATTTGACCATTTGTAGTCTCAGCAATAATCAGTTATGTGATATGTAATTAATATATTTAACATTAATATATTTATTTAATATATTTTCATAGTAAATAAAAACACCGTAAAGAAACAACACACACACACACACACACACACACACATTGGGTTTCCATGTTTTATCGGGACATCCCATTGACATAGTGGTTTTTAAACTGTACAAATGCTATTTTCTATCCACATACCCTAAACCTACCCCTCACATAAAACTTTTTTTTAGATTTTCAAAAACTTCATCTGTTTTCCTCATTGGGACAAAAAAAATTATTTTGGATATTGCCTTCTTTGTGGGGACATTTTGTCCTCATAAGACCCCAAACTTTTAAACAGTAGGGTACATATTGCAAAAAGTCAATGGAGAAAGATGCTTTTTGGCAGTAGAGTTGAGTCAATTTGGTATCAACCAAGTGTGCCGCACATGTCCTTTAAAAGTGAAGTGAAAACATTTTGATCGCCATCTGGTGGCTGGCTGCAGTACGGGTCAAAAACCCTGCCCTCACTATGTAAACAAATGGGACTCGAGGCAAAATAAATAAACAAATTACACTTCATATAAATTTTTCCCAAAGATGGTTTCTGTCATTTTCTCCACACGCTGATGTATGTTCAAGTGTTTGTTTTTCTAATCCACCTTATTTTTCCCGTAATATGCAGGTGCGGCCGTTTGTAAATTTGATGGCTTCTGGTCTCATCCGCGACCAGCTACTTTTTGTTGTACAAAACAGCTCGTTTTGCTGCTTGATATTGCAAATTGGTGTGTCTTACCATGTAATTGCAATGTATTATCTTAATTATGAACACACTGTTTGTAATGCAAACAGTTTTACCGTTTACTCCACATTGTTATTCTTCTCGTTATTTTCCTATAGCGGTTAATGAACCGGAAGTCTCGCCCATAGGCTTACTTCTGCGTTGAAGAATTAGGTGGATAAGTTTGCTTTTAGTTCGTTATTTGATTCTGTAAAAACAGGGTGTGGTGTCATGATTATGAGCTTGTGATTGGATCTGCGGGAGTTTGGGGGTGACTTTGATACCACGGCTCCAACTCATGACAGCAGACTCGGGCTCCAAATGGCATCATCAGCGCAAAATGACAGTGGCCATACTGGGAGGTTCTGGCTTCACTTTTCTATAGTAGAAAGAAGTGGAGAAGCATCATCCATCTTTTTTTTACAGTCTATGTTATCAACCTAACTGGGCCGTGCTAACCAGCAAAAACTTGACCCCCTGACCCCTTGAATAACAGCCTGAGTTCACTGGAGGCATAAAGTGAAGGGTAAGGAGGGGAAAGGTATAGGGATGTTTAAGTGATCATCACAGTTTATTTACCTTGGATTTTCCTCCTTCCTTTCTCTCTTTCTCTTGACTTATACAGATAGAATGACGAATAAGCATTTGGGCAGCCAGACAAGTGCAGCATTGCAGATGGAAGATGGAGTGAAAGCAGAATTAAAAGACAACACAAACCAACAATGCGGCTGGTTTTCACGCAACCTGCTCCTTGCCCTCACCATACTAGGTGTGCTTGTGTGTGCGTGCATGTATGCATGTGTGGGAGTGTTTGTACACAACTTCAGATCTGTCTGTGACTCCTTCCTTGGAAGTTCAGGGAATTAAATAAATTTGCCATTTTATTGCCTGTTTGGAGGTCATAAACTAATAAAGCCTAGCAAGTCACAGTGAGGTGATAAGGACAAAGCAGGAGAGATGGTATTATCTCTCCTGAAATTAAAATTATCTCTCCTGTAAAATTGTTGATAATATACGGGAAGAGATTAGTTAATTGCGTATGCCATAAGTGGTGTTTAAGGCACAGCAGGAGGAAAGAGGAAAGAAATTGTCATAAAAACTAAAATACTACTATTTTGGCTCTAAAAACAATTTATATATGTATGATACCACCAATTTAATCTCAGTTTGTCAGCCCTTATCATCAGATTTCATCTACTCCTTCTTTAAACTTACATTCTTAGAAATATAAAAGATAAACCTTGTCTGTGGTTTCATAAGTTCTCAGCAAATTTTTTGGCCCCAATGTAGTGACACTGTTTATACAACAGTAGTTTGAGATGTTGCAGATACAGGACAGTTATGCAGTGGTGCATGTGAAAAACCCAGTGTCCTACAATGATCCATACACCTTTTAATAAGCAGGCCAAACATAACCGGTGTAATTGTCACTCTCACAGGTGTTATAGCGGGCACCGTGCTGGGCATGATGCTGCGTTATGTTCCTGATCTGGACACAAACACTCTCACGCTGGTTTCCTTTCCGGGAGACATCCTTATGAGAATGTTGAAGATGCTCATCCTGCCCCTCATCATCTCCAGTCTCATCACAGGTCAGTCCTCAATCACATGTGTTGTGTTTTAAGTGAAAGTGAAAGTGAAGTGACATACGGCCAAGTATGGTGACCCATACTCGGAATTTGTGCTCTGCAATTAACCCATCCAAAGTGCACACACACAGCAGTGAACACACACACACACCGTGAACACACACCCACACCGTGAACACACACCCGGAGCAGTGGGCAGCCATTTATGCTGCGGCGCCCGGGGAGCAGTTGAGGGTTCGGTGCCTTGCTCAAGGGCATCTCAGTCGTGGTATTGAAGGTGGAGAGAGTGCTGTACATTCACTCCCCCCACCGACAATTCCTGCCAGCCCGAGACTCGAACTCGCAACCTTTTGATTACGAGTCCGACTCTCTAACCATTAGGCCACGACTTCCCACAAAGGGGGAGATTGCTAAATGGAAACTGAGTGTCTACAGCACCAGAAAAGAAGCCATTTATCTTTGTTGATACAAGATCTCTCTCTTCTTCTGTCTGGCTCGCAGGCCTGGCCGGTCTGGATGCTCGCTCCAGTGGAAGAATGGGCACCAGAGCAATGGTGTACTACATGTCCACCACAGTAATCGCTGCTGTTCTGGGTGTAATCCTGGTGCTTGGAATACACCCCGGGAACCCAAAACTCAGGTCCGGTCAGGTCAACTCCGCCCCCAAGAACCAAGAAGTGAGCAGTCTGGACGCCTTTCTGGATCTGATCCGAAACCTTTTCCCTGAGAACCTGGTCCAGGCCTGTTTTCAACAGGTAAAAAATTGTGCTTTGGTTTAAAATGTAATCACAAGATCACCCAGTATGCACTTGGGGTCAGTGGTTTACCATGAAACCGGGTCCCGCATCACGGGATATACATCACGAGCAACCCGCTGCGCCACTGTTCTGAAAGATTCACATTTTCTAAACAACAGAAATGCAGAAAATCTTTCAACAGAACACAAATATAGAGAAAAGTCCTGAATAGAGAGAGAGAGAAAAAAATTGCCCACAAGTCATTAGAGACACAAACTATCATCCATGGTGTCTCTGATGACTTGTGAGCAATTTTTTTTCTCTCTCTATTCAGGACTTTTCTATATATTTGTGTTCTGTTGAAAGATTTTCTGCATTTCTGTTGTTTAGAAAATGCGAATCTTTCAGAACAGTGGCGCAGCGGGTTGCTCGTGATGTATATTGGGATCCTGGGGTCATATCCCAATTGACCGATGGTTTCATGCTGTCTGCAGCCAATGGTTCACAGCTGTTGTTTTTTACATTGTTCATGGTTTTTGAGCATGAGGGCATGTCACGCAACCTGTCCTGTCCATCTGCCTAATTTGTCTTGCTTCTAACAAGTGACAGATGAATTTGTGTAGAGTTTGGCCAACAAACAATACGAGAATCATTTTCTCTTCTCTTTTAAAGTGGCCTATTTATTTTGTAGTCCTAATGATGGATGATTATTTTATTATGTTCATTTAAGCATAATTTTTATCAACTAAAAGATAAAATGAAAATGCTGGGCTAAAATGTTGTACATCATTCAGGTGTCACTCTACACATTTGTGATGTTCACTCGTTTTTAAATGAATTTAAAGATCTTACATTCACACTGTGGTTTATGTTTAATATTGCAGAAGCACATGTTCTTCCATTTATTCTAAATAAGTGAGGCTTTTGAATGCTTAGACTGACCGCATCCGCTTTTTCCTGGACGTGTCCTGGCCGAGATTTCTAAATTGCCTAAAAAGTTATGTACAATGCCTGCATGCTATTGGTCAAACTTCTTTGCAGTCTTTACTTTCATCAAGTATGAAACCAATAGAAAACAAATCCAAAAGGTGTGTTCGGCTTGAAGCGGCTCTGTGCAGATCAATCTGTGTCTGCCATCAGTCTGAAGGTCTTGCTACACGAGACTAGCTCTCTAAAGCTCTCGCGGTACTTGTTAAACGCCAATCGGTCTGCGCAGCGCCGCTTCAAGCCAAACACACATATAACCTGGAAAAGTTATGCAATTTAGAAATCCCGGCCATAAAATGTCCAGGAAAAAGAGGACGTACGGTCAACCTATGAGACACAGTTCTTAACAGAGCACATAATAAACATTATTGCGGTGTGTATGACACTGATTCCAGATAACCAAGCTCTCATCTGAGAAGTTCCTTCTAATTGTGTTTGCAGAGCTTTATATACACCATTTCACAACAGATCCACCTGGATCATAAGCTCTTTCCCTGATAGTTTGTTTGCTTTGAATGCATTGCACATCACATGAGAAGCACCACACTAAAAATACATTTATTTTCTAATGGAAATGGGTCAAGACATTTTATGAGAACAACATTGCAGAGGATAGAGACTCAATAATATGACTAAGACTAGTAAGATATAATAAAAGGTTATGCGTTTACTTCCAAAACAATATTTTTCTATAGACATATCTTGTTGACTACTATGTATTTTCACCATACATTACATGGTAATTCATACTTTATACTTTATTTATTTTTTTATAATTTTTTTTTTTTACAATTAATTGTATTGTCCTGTTAAATAGAATGTTTGATAATAAAAATAACCTTTACAATGCAGTAATAATATTATACTAATATAATTAATGATAATAATATATTTATACTAAACTACTCTGTCCAAAAGAGTTTTGCTTACAGTTTTACATAATCATCATCTGTTTCTTGCTTCCCTTTTCAGGTTCAAACGGTGCAGAAAAAAGTAGCTGTCCAAGTCCAGAACCAAACAGAACCGATCCTTGTCAACAGGAAAAAACTGGAAATGAAGTGGGGAATGAATGTTTTAGGTTAGAGTATATTCTGTTTTTTTGTACTTAAAACACAAAATACAGCGTAGATGTAATTTTAAGTACCAGCAAATAAAGGGTCATTTAAATTTGTGATGCATTATTAGAATACCAAATAATGTTATGATTTATCAATAGATGAATTTCTGTTTAATTTCACTGTTTTTAATTGTCATTTTTGTCACCTATCGGTGTTGTAAGGTTTGATTGGGTTCTTCATCACGTTTGGCATCTACATGGGGAAAATGGGAGAGAGGGGGAAGCTCATGTGTGAATTCTTCAACATCCTTAATGAGATCATCATGAAGATGGTGTCCATGATCATGTGGTCAGTATTCTGCCTTTATCATGATTATATATCTACTGCAACTGAAACAAATGAATTTATTTTAGCCATTTTATGGGTGTCATCCACTCATCATCCACTCATAAATAACACTAATTAATCTCTCCATGTTTTGATTCCTGAATCATGGGATAAAACAGTACAAAAACCTTCTACACTTCTGTAGCCTAAGGAATTATTGTGTTTGAATCTATCAAACATGTTCAGAGGTGTTCAGCAGAATGAGAGAACTGGACGGAGAGAAAAGTATAGCATGTAAGGAAGAGGGAGAGAGGGGGATTTGTCAGGGAGAAAACAGCACAGGAATCTGAGAGAGTGCAGCATCATATTTGTGTTCCCATGAGTAAATGTGGGAGTTTTATTCTGGATGTAATATATCCTCAGACACATTAAACCACAGACAGATACCCACACGCTGGCAAAGACAGACATAGCAGAAAACACTGAACTTATGAATCATGTCTGCAGAACTGAAACGCTTGATCTGTAATGCTAACAGGCCATTTTACAGCACAAAAGGAGTGAGACAGTGGGAAGGAACATGTTTGTTTCATACTCTAATACGTCCTTAACATTAAAAGAACAAACACAGAATAAGTAAATAGCCCAAAATAAAAGCATATGACAACAAAGACAGTCCCCGCTCAGCCCTGAGACCGTCCCATCTGTAACTAACAGTGTTCTGTGTTTTCCGTTCACAGTATGTAAACTGTTCAAATGATACAATAAACATCATCTGTTGCTTACCATAACACATGGTGAAATATTTATACACAGCATTTCTGATGAATTAAATTTAGACCACATAAGAAGTAACATCATCTCATATGGTGTTCAGGTTGCGAAACTGGGCCAATATGATGATCCCCTTGCAAGGGACTCCCTTCTGAAAATATAAAGGCAGCTACATATGAACAAAGACTCATTTATAATGTGTGAAGAAAAAATATTTGTGGTTATAAAAAACATGTAAAACAAATAATAGTGCCTTTGTACTAAAGAGAAAAGAAGTATATATACAGTATAATTCTAATAAATTTGAAAAGAAACATTCTTAGTTCATATTTGTATTAAGCAGCTGTACTGAGAATATTGCCCAACCATTTGCCAAGCCACAAATACATATTTAATTTTATTTTATTATATTTTATTATTTGTAATAATATATATATTTCTATTTTTTATTTTTATTTGCCACACATACAAACTTATTGATTTGATTGATTGATTGTGAAAAAATGCATTAAAATTCGTTTTTATTTTGTACTGTTAATGCTTGATTAGTCTCGCGTAGCCAGACCTTCAGACTGACGGCTAAAGGTCTGGAATAGATGGCAGCTTTCATTGGCCAAGGCCCGCCCATGATGCCGTTTGACTGACATGTCAAACAACCAATCACAGTTCGTTTTGTTCAGCGTCATGTTTCGGTGCGTGGAAATGTCGCCACAATAACAGACCGGTGTGTAAAACTCTCAGACGTATTTTAAAGATACTATGCCGCGAACTTTAAGTATTTCACATACTTTTGAAAATCCAGCATTTAGTTGATCTTGATAAGCGCTCGTCGTCACAGTTGTAAACACGACGTCTTTCTTCTTTCGTGAGGGAGTTTGGCGCCACGGCATCTTTGTTTCCAGGCGGAACGTTAAAGAACGCGACACACACGTCTCCCGGAAATCCTGTATAATTCAACAAATCCAATGACGACTACGAAACTCCTGAAGTGTTTCCACTTTTGTGTGCCATATGCATCAGACGTTCAGCCAACGGTCCGTGGGCATGACGTCTGAGACTAATGCTTGATAAACAAAATCAGAGAACAAGTGTTATGGCTCAGCAACATAAAAAAAATCTTAACATCACCTGTAATGAGAGCTAAACTAACTGCTAAATAACTCAGCTAATCTGTCCTCAGGTACTCGCCAGTAGGCATTGCCTCCCTCATCTGTGGGAAAATTGCTGCTATCGGTGACTTGGAAATGGTGGCGAGGCAGCTGGGCATGTACATGGTCACAGTCATAGTCGGTCTCATCATTCATGGCGGGCTCATCCTGCCAATCATATTCTTCACCATGACTCGGAAAAACCCCTTCACGTTTTACTCTGGGATCTTCCAGGCTTGGATCACTGCTCTGGGAACGGCCAGCAGGTACAGACAGCAGACTACTCCTCATGTGTTTCATGGTGATATGCTGATTGAAGAGTTCTGGCCGCACAGACTTAAGAGTTAAAGGTCACATTTGGTTAAAAAAAGTTGTCTTGAGAAGCAAGATCTATCTCTGTTTTTCACTCTTTTACATATAGCACAGCCAAAACACATTCTCATGTTGAAAAATGATATTTTATACTGGTATGTGGTCTCAGATGTTTTAATATAAACTCCAACATAAACAAAAAAACATCAGATGGATGATTTATATTCTAGACACCACATAAATCATCCACATTAATCTGGTAGCACATTCTCTGATGTTCTCCAGAATGGAAGTCTAGAAAGATTAATCCGTCTAAATGGATGGGAAATTATGGAAACATATTTTAGAGAGTTGTTTATGAATAAATCTGGGTTTACATCTGTTGCGCCAAACAATTTTCTGAATGTCAAACCAACTGTCAGTTTGACACAGAATATGCATTCAATCCTATCAACTTTGTTTTTTATATATAATTACGTTTGTGGGTTATTTTGGAAATAATGTTTAGTCAGAGCAATTTTCAAACAACAGATTAACATTTGTTAGACAATTATAATCGATTTAGCTTTCTCTTTTTCAGTGCTGGGACATTGCCAGTGACGTTTCGTTGTCTGGAGGAGAATCTTAAGATTGACAAGCGTGTGACCCGCTTTGTGCTGCCCATTGGAGCCACCATAAACATGGATGGCACTGCACTCTATGAGGCTGTAGCAGCCATTTTCATCGCCCAGATGAATGACATTGCCCTAGATGGAGGACAGATTGTCACTGTTAGGTAAGGAGATGTGGAACTGAAACAAGACAAATTGTGGCTTATGCAGTGGCTGCAATGAAGAAACCCTTGCATTACAACACATGCACACAACAAAATCCCTTTATCTGGAGGGATTTATTTCAAATGGTCTTTTTAGTTACAAGATGAACAATCAGCTTTTAGGTTGCAGCTTTTAATTTTTATTATTTTATTTTAATATAAAATTATATAAAATACCATTTTTAGGTTGTACCATCACATTTTAAGGACCATTCATTTGTAGTCAATTTAATTTAAATTTAGTTTAATATTTTATTTTATTTTATTCAGGTAAGATTTGATTCTGTATGATCCATTTTTAAAATGGCATTTGTTGTCTCTTTTAAACATCTGCCTGCTAGTTCTCACACGCAGTCTGAATGCAGTCTTGATTTATGAGTCACATGTTTGGTTTTATGATCCTTTGTTTTTGTGCCATAACAATCTGGTTATTATTACAGTTATTTTAATTGCTTTTTATTACTATGGCTCAATAATTGTAATACAGTTAACAAAACAAAACTTTAACCTGCAGATAAATCACAGATGTTCCTCCTTTAACTGAGCTAGCATCTTATTCCAATTCTTCTTGTTATTTTCCTCATTTTCTCCATTGAACTTTTTCTTTTTTCACCCCCTCAATAGATCAAATCCGTCAGTGCCACCCCATACTGTCTCAGTCGTGGTGGTATAATCCCTCTCTCTCTTTCTCTGCAGTATGACAGCGACTTTAGCCAGTGTGGGAGCGGCCAGTATTCCCAGTGCGGGTCTGGTCACTATGTTGCTAATCCTGACCGCCGTGGGCCTTCCAACTCAAGACATCAGCCTGCTCGTCGCTGTCGACTGGCTTCTGTGAGTTCAAACAGCTCTGTTTGTGTTATGTACAGGCCCAGACGACAGCCCTAGTTTTGTCCTGACTAATTATCAACTGTTGTCATGAACATAAACAGCTGTTTTGAGCTGTTCTGTGTCAGCGTTTAGAGCTGTTTTTGTGTGTCTTCAGTGACAGAATGCGCACCTCCGTTAACGTGGTGGGCGACTCTTTCGGGGCGGGCATTGTGGACCACCTATCACGGGCAGAGCTCGCCGTGATCGACGGGGACATCCCTCTATCAGACGAGGAGTTTGTCCCCCCTCCTCCGCTCCTCACTGAAATAGACCTCATAGACACTCTCAAGCCACCCGAACTGCCCCCTCGCTCCCCGCGGCCCCCAAAGCTCAACCATCACGCCCCGTCTCTGACCCCTTCGCAGTCTCAGTCGCACTCTATCCCACACTCACCCCGCTCCGTCCGCTCTCCGTCACCTCACTCCATCCGCTCACCCTCCCCTCGCTCCGTGTGCTCTCACTCCCCAAGGCCTTTCCGAACACATTCCCCTCGTCTTTTACGCAGGACGGAGCCTGGATACTGTGCCCTGCCCACTCATGACAACCAGGTGAGGCTTCGTTCAGAAAATATAAATATTATGGTTGGATTTGGGTTTTTTAAGCTATGAGTTTCTCAAATAAATGACTGCACAGAATGGTCGTACAGAAATAGATCACCTAAAATTTTTATGTCTGTCATCATTTACTCACCTTCATGTTATTCCAAACCTATACGACTTTCTTTCTTCTGTAGAACGCAAGTCACTCTTTTTCTTTTCTAAAAATTACAAAAGTGATCAAACTGGTGTGCAGTATTGCCAAGTCTTAATTACAAAATAAATGCAGTTGTTTTGTGCAAGAAACAGACAGAGATCTAAGTCATTATTCGCTGTTAAGCTTCTTGACGTGTTTAGTATCACGTTCATGAATCAAACAAATCTTTCTTTTGAGTCTGATCTTGTCAGTGATGTGTTATATCCAGTTCACCAATCTGAATGATTTGTTCATAAATTGGACTGATCTGTGGGGTTTGTTTTGCATGCTTTTTGAACCTTCCTTAAAAACCTTTGAAAATCCTTGTTCTTTGTAATTGCATGAAAAAGAGTGACCAAGTTCTGCGGAAGAGCAAATACACTACACAATACACAAAAAATATCCTGTTAAATTTATGACATAAAAAAATGGCAGCTGTGCTTTCCAGAAAAGAGTTTCAGATATTACAAGGTTTTGGCATTTTGGTGTCTGTATATTTTACTAATTATACTTGTATATTTAATTAAATGATATACTGTTAATATTAATATTGTTAAAAAGACAAAATACCATCAGAGTAATGAAAAAATATATAATAAGTGATGTTGCTCTCAGAGACTGCATGGGGGGAATGCCCTTTTACTGTAAATTATCCAGTAATTCATAGGTTTACTTGTAACCATAAATTTGACAGTAATTTCACCACAAAGGTAAACCATTTACAGTTTTTCCACTGTATATGTTAACTTACAGTTAATCAATAAACAAGTTTTACTGTAACATGTTTACTGCAACATCTTTTTCTGTAAAAATGACATTGTATTGACATGAGGGTGAGTAAACTGTTCATTTCAGTCTGATCAAGTAATTCCGATGTTCTTATCCTGAGGTGTTTTTGTTGTGGATATGCTGATAAAAGTCACTCATCACCTCATATCCCGCAGATTACCACTCTTCCCAGAGGTTTCCGAGAGAGAGGCAGAGACCGGGAACGAGACAGAGAACGAGAGAGACTGAGGGAGCGGGAGCGGGATAAAGAGAGCGAGACTGAGGAGGACGAGGAGAAAGAAAGAATGATGGACGTGGCGAGTGACGGAGAAGAAAGCGACGACACGGCGTACAACAGGCGCCACGGCATCCCACCTTGTGACCTGCCCTGAACGAAACAGACAAAGCTGTAGCATATTTTCACAATGCCTCTTCCGTATCTCAGAACCCACCTTTCTGAGTGAACGCTGGCATTTTTGTTGTGTGGTAAAGACTTTGAGTTCCTAGGTTTGTTGTGTGTTTGTTTTGCATTGAGAAACTTGATAAAAGTGAATGGAGGGTTCACTATGTTTTATGTTTCAGCTTTATAGTCTAGCAACTGTTTGTAACTCCTAGCTTATTTGCTTTTACAGGATTTCAGTAATAAACCGGATGAGTGGCTCTGAGCGTTTATTGCACGTGCTCTGCCAATCTTGATTTTATTTATTCTTTGACTTCCCTATCATATAATTTATCTAGGCTACTGGGATATGGGTTATAACACTGGATGTCACTGCACTGCACTGTAAAACCCAGACTTACTCAATGGTTCAGGGAAAAGAAAGCCTTGACTCATTTGAGCGGCGTTAGTTTACTTTTATAGTCTAGATGTCCTCTGTTCAGTTGCCAGTGCAACATAAACAAAATGACAACAGGCAGTTCAAATGAGTCGAAGCAGTTGGTTCCTATAAACAGTCCAAAGATGTTCCAAATTTCCAGTTTTATGATTTGTTGGGTTTTTCTTTTGACGGTGGCGAGGACGTCACAAGCAGTTTCTCCCCGTACCCCTCATGTTCTTTCCCTTTCTGCGTGTCTTATAAATGTGAATCATACACTAAAACATCAGTTGCACGTACAGACTTACCAATACACTGTTTATATTAGCGGGTGTGACATCAGGCTTACACACTTCAATGTCGTCAGGCCAAGTGCAGTTACATAAACCTGACATCATACTTTACTATTATACCGATTGTCCTTGCACAAGTCGTCCACTGTCACGCTGTATGAATGCCAGTGTAGTTTCCACTCACTTCCAGACTATTATTTTAAAAAAAAATCACAAATGAATTTTTCAGACATTAGAACATATGTGACCCTGGACCACAAAACCAGTCTTAAGTCGCTGGGGTATATTTGTAGCAATAGCCAAAAATAAACGGTATGGGTCAAAATTATCCATTTTTCTTTTATGCCAAAAATCATTAGGATATTAAGTAAAAATCATGTTCCATGAAGATATTTTGTAAATTTCCTACCCTAAATATATCAAAACTTCATTTTTGATTTGTAATATGCATTGCTAAGAATCTCATTTGGACAACTTTAAAGGCAATTTTCTCAGTATTTAGATTTTTTTGCACCCTCAGATTCCAGATTTTCAAATAGTTGTATCTCGGCCTAATATTGTCCTTTCCTAACAAACCATACATTAATGGAAAGCTTATCTTTCAGATGATATATAAATCTCAGTTTCGAAAAATTGACACTTATGACTGGTTTTGTGGTCCAGGGTCACATATTGCCAAAGAATTGCATTATTTTCTTTTAAATAAAATTATTTAATTATTAAATTCTAATAGTTTGTAAAATCATAAATTTTAATAGCATTAAATTAAATTAAATTAAATTAAATTCTAATAATAATTATAATAATATAGTAGGAGGTCAGTAATTTTTTTGTAAAGAAATTAATACTTTATTTAGCAATGATGCATTAAATTGATCAAAAGTGACTGTAAAGTCATTTATCATGTTACAAAAGATTTCTATGACAGAATATGTGATGTTCTTTTAAACTTTCTATAGATTGAAGAATCCTGAAATGACATTTTACGTATTGCGTTTGCCCAAAAGTATTAAGCAGCACAGCTGCTTTAAACAAAAAAAATAATAATAATACATGTTTCTTGAGCAGAAAATCAGCATATTAGAATGATTTCTGAAGGATCATGTGACACTGAAGACTAGAGTAATGATGAGTAATGATGCTGAAAATTCAGATGTAAAAATGTAAAAAATATTTCCTAATATTACTGTTTTTACTGTATTTTTGATCAAATAAATACAGCCTTGGTGAGCATTAGAGACCCCAAACATTTGAATGGTATTTTAATACAATAAAACAGAAAAGAGTAATATCTTAATCAGGAAAAAGAAGCCTAATTTCTCATATAGAGTTTAATATCCCACATAACATATCCTACAATATCTCAAATTGTGCTCAGATTTGCCATGATTCCTAGTCTGCAATCAAGTGTCTCAGATTTCAGTATGAATATGAAATCCTCATCAAAACCTTCCCAAATCTCTGCTCTGTAATCTTACTGTACATCAACAATCATCTCATCTGTTTGCATTAGTATTTCTGAGACAGTTGATATAACTAAAAACTCTCTCTTAAGCTATGAAAGAACAACCCCATAAAGAACAATATTCTTTCCTTTACAATTCAAGAATTACTTTGATGTTAATATTGTTGTCATTTGCTATAATGGATTATGTTTATTGTCTAGTGTTGCACTCAAACTAGTAAAATTTAGCTTGTTATTCATGATGTATTTTGTCTGACTCGTGTATTTATCATGTCTGATAGACTTCAATTCATTTTCCCATGAAATCAGCTGCTGTCTATGGTGTGCGTAATAAAATCGTATCAATTTATTTAACTTATTGAGTGCTTTGTCCTTTAATGCCTCTTGTGTAAGATTCGATGTCAACACGAGGCATGTTTAAATCCCATCTCGCTCTCGCATTAAGACCGGTGGGCGAACGAAATCCCTTCATGCACGCAGAGTCCAAATTTCCTCGCACAATGATGAGACAAAGACTTTAAAACACTTAATCCGCTCAAAGAAGAGAGAGAGAGAGAGAGAGAGCAAAGGATGGGAGAGAGCAGCAGATGGCCAGAAAGACGTCAATCCTCCTCATTCTTCCCATGCAGGACAACAGCGAGGCAGGAGACAGATGATTACAAGGGACACTGACGTTATTGTGGGGACCCTGGACGTCACCGAGATGGAATGAGAAAGCTTAAAGGAATTGTATTAAGATGAAAGGGCAAAATGGCAATTGGAGAAAAGGATGTGATTCTTTAGGGACTCTATGATAAAAGATATCGGGCAACACTTGATGGCGTCCAGCGGTTCAATGACACCTCAGTATTTACAGTCTTTAATCATTTACAGGGATCTAACAATTATTGACAGCCCGGGGTAGCATGTTTGTGCTAACTTTTGTTAAGATAAGACATGCACACTTGAACTTTTTCATTAAAAAGTTTAACTTGATGCCACACTGCCCTCTCTAGCTTACGGGACGGTAGTGTCCTGTCGTGTCCTAGGTGAGAATGCACAGATGAGCGCCAAACCCCCTTTGAGTGCTTTTTATGGCCTCTTATCTGTTCTGTTTAAACTGCCACCTCCACTCCCATTTCCTCTTAATACTGGGAAATTACTGAAACACTTTATATTGAATAAACAATGATTTATCTGCGATATGCAAACTTATACTATAAGTTTTCCTCTCAGTACAGAAGTCGGGGGTCCCCTGTCCTCCTGAGATCAATGGCATAGATGGCATAGCCATGTGAGATTTACCATCAGTTTATCCTCCTTCATTTCCTGAAAACAAGTTTGTTATCATTTTTCCTTTTCGTACTCGAGTGACTCATGGATTCTCTGTCGCTCTCTCATACGTACCGTATAAATACAAGTTTACAGGGACATGTCTTCTGTGTAGACCATCTTAGCATCTGGAGGTCTTGGAGACATCGATACTCAGTTTTTGATTTTGTTTTTTTGCACAAATTTGAGTTAGCCTCTTTGTTTTTATATATCATTTACATTTGAAGTCAGTTTTAAGGTTTATTATTATAGATATTTTATTTTTGAGGATATTTTTACTTTCGGAAACCATCCATTTGTATTGATGGCCACCTGCTCGGCTCGGTCAATCATGCTTTTTAACTGTTTTTTCATTTTTTTTGCTCTGTTTGCTCCTCTTCGTTGGTGTATGTATGTTCCTGTACAGAACGTGCTTCTGCCGTTTAGCACGCAAGTCAGGGAACGCTTGCTCTACACAGGTAATCTTAACCTTTAACCTGTTGCAATAGTTGCAAATGAGTTTCTGCTTCTTTTTGAGCTGCAGTGTTTAGATGTTAGGGTCTGCTTAATGTTGGTAACTTTGACAAGTGCTACTTTCTTCTGTCAACATGGCTATCTGGAATCAGTCAATCCTTCTTAGTTGGCGTGGTGATGTTACAATAAAAATGTATGCCTTTTTTATTTCAGGGCATTCGTTTTGCACTGCAATTGTACTGTGTTTTGTTCCTAAAGAGCAAAGACTGGCTTGAGGTAATGCAATAAGTGTGTTCATGTCTCTGTGTGTGTTTTTTTTTCATTTTAGATAACAGAAAGTATGGGCTGTTCCTTGAAATGAAACCTGACGGCTCCGTTAGAGGGTCTTCAGTAGAGAAGCTCAACTGTAAGCAACTGCTGCACACATGAGTTAAAGAGCACAGTTTACTGTCGGAGTACTATTGTAATCATTAAGTAACCCTCATTATGACCTTATTTCTCAGAATGTCCTTAAAGGAAAAATACCTTATCAGAAAAGATAATAATTCATAATATCTGTCATAACAAGGGTTATGCAAATCAGTAATTGTTGTCATTTTGGTTGATGTTATGAAAATGTTTTTTTAGTGGCAGTGGTTGTTAATATTAGAGGTCCAAAGGTGATATGTGTGAATGATCCTGGTGTTGTTTGCTGCGCTGCAGGTGTTTTCAAGCTGCGTTCAGTGAAAGCGGGGGAGACGGTCATCCAGAGTGCAGCTACATCTCTCTTCCTCTGTGTGGATGATGAAGACAACTTGAAAGGACAGGTCTGAACATTCTAACATCTTCACAAATTTGAAACATCCAATAGAGCATGGTAATTTAAAAACAAATCAATACAAATATAATAAAACTTAATTAGTTAAAAAGACACCACTCTAGTGTAGCAGAGAGAGCGCAGTGTATACATAAAATGGATACTAGCATTTACTATTTTGCCATTTAAAAGCAATATATACAATTTTATAATATACAATTTTATTTAAAAATAACTGAGGTAGTTATTAATAACTTTAGTTAAAGGGGTAGTTCACCCAAAAATGAAAATTCTGTCATCATTTACTCACCCTCAAGTAGTTCCAAATCTGTATGAATTTCTTTGTTCTGCTGAACACAAAGGAAGATATTCTGAAGAAAGTTTGTAACCAGGCTGTTCTGGGGCACCATTGACTTCCATAGTAATTTTTTTCCTCCTATGGAAGTCAATGGTGCCCCAAAACAGCCTGGTTACAAACTTTCTTCAGAATATCTTCCTTTGTGTTCAGCAGAACAAAGACATTCATACAGGTTTGGAACTACTTGAGGGTGAGTAAATGATGACAGAATTTTCATTTTTGGCTGAACTATCCCTTTAAGGTACTGAGTTAAAAAAAAGAAGAAATTAATACTTTTTAGCAGTGAGGCATTAAATTTATTAAAAGTGACAGTAAAGACATTTATAATGTTACAGAGAATATATTTCAAATAAATCTTTTTTTTTTCTATTCATCAAAAAAAAAAATCATGGTTTTCGCAAAAAAACTATGCTGTTTTCAACATTGATAATAATAAGGAATGTTTGAGCAGCAAATCAGCATATTAAAATGATTTCTGAAGGATCATATGACACTGAAGATTGGAGTAATGATGCTGAAAATTCAGCTTTGCATCAAAGTAATAAATTACATTTTTAAATATATTTAAATTACAAAATATAAATTAATTAATATGTAAAATAAATTACATTTTGATCAAATAAATGCAGCCTTGGTGAGCATAAGGGACTTCAAAAACATTTTTTTTAAAAACAACTTGTGTATTTTTTATGATTTGCACAACATTTAAAAGTCATTGATATTACATTTATTTATAAATAATGTTTTTACAATTAATAATTAGTTTTCTCTACAACTACTCAAATTCTAGATTTGTAGAAATGTTGATTTCATTTTATTACATGTAATATGTTTTATATTTATGTTTTTTAATCCTGTATTTCATTATTTATTAAATGTGGAATTGATTTGACATGGTTTGCAACACCTTCTGTAGTAAATATTGAATAAGCTGTTATATAAATTTCACTGGAGCCTTGCACACATTTGATACTGAGTTTTGTCTTCTTTTTCAGCTGCATTACACTGAAGGAGACTGCACCTTTCAGGAATTGCTACGGTCAGATGGATATTCTTTTTTCATTTCTCCACACACTAAGAGTCCTGTGTCGCTCCTCTCAAAGCAGTCTGGGCAGAAACACGGTACCCCACTTTCTCGGTTCCTCCCTGTTATGAATACTCAGTTGGCAATGGCGGGGAAAGGAGAGGACAGCCAGATACAGGAGGTGAAACAGTATATTAAGGACATAAACCTGGACTCTGACGACCCGCTAGGAATAGGACATCAGTCACATATACAGACTGTCTTCAGTCCCAGTCTGCATACTAGGAAATGAAGACTGGAGAACATCATGGAGGCATGCTTTACATTATCACTGGACTGCAAGGGTTAAAATGTTTTGTTACTGTATTTTTTCTTTGCCCAGAACTGTATTTATTTGAACTTATTTATTTATTTGCTATGGTCTAAAATTATTTAAAATTATTTAAGTAACTTAAATATTGTTATATTAAACATTATACAATTGTTCATTTAAATATTACAATTCAGCTGGAGAGGATTCCGCTTTCAGTTTGTTTGTTCTTTTTGCAGTACACTGAGTCACTTCAGTATGATTTTTGTGTGATTAAAAATTTTAATAAATAGTACACAAACATGGCTCAGCGTTACACAGATCTATCATTCACAGCATTTCAACAATGTCAGAACAGCAGTAACACAAAACTGTTCCAGATGAATGACGCTTAAGACGTTATCCATTCATCGGGACACACAAATCCCTGGCACATTCATGGCTGCAACACGGGTGACAAAATACATGACATTTAAATGACACCGCATGGCGCTTCTTCCTACGAATAAGTCCAATAATACATATGTCAACAATTCCAGTAAGATCTTTAAAGCAAAGATGCAAGCGCTCTTATTGCACAACACAGCTCAGCTTATCCTCAGATATTTTTCCAAACGCATTGAGATGCCACTCTATGTATACATAAAAATAGTTTCTCAAATAAATACATTCAGTGATTTAAAGTTCAGTGTAAAGGTTGTGGTGTCAAAAAAGTTTGGTTACCGGAACGTTAGGAAAGCGGTTTAAAGATGTGTTATAGATAGAAAGTCAATGTTTTTTGTAACTTCTTCATACCTTTCCTTTGGATACTGAATCTGCATTTTGTACCTTCTCAGCCTCTTCATCAATCGTTTTCTGTTTCTTGCATTTATTCCTTCCCATCATCCACATATATTCAGTGAGTCACAGAGAGGCAGTGTACCTTAAAACATGGTACAGGACCACCTCCATCTCTCATTCCTCCTCTTTGATCTCCAGTCTCTCAGACTTGGGTGACCAGAGGGTAAACGCTCCCTACACTTTGTACTCCGGTCTGTCCCGTGCAAAGCCCAGCCAGGAGAGTCCCATTAAGAGGGGAGCAGATCCCCCTAGAGGCCGTGCCTCCTTCGAGAGGAACGCGGTCTCCCTGTTCCCCAGGCCCTTCCTCACCTTCTTCTCCTTCTTCCCCACCTTCTTCCTCCTCCCAAAGGGAGGTGCTGACGTGTGTGTATTCCTGGTTGTCCTCACACTCCGTTTCGCGGTGGTAGAAGTAGCTGAAGTTGGAAACGATGACGGGAACAGGAAGTGAGATGGTGAGCACGCCGGCGATGGCGCACATGGAGCCCACCAGCTTTCCGCCCACCGTCACTGGGTACATGTCACCGTACCCCACTGTCGTCATTGAGACCACAGCCCACCAGAAGGCTTCTGGGATGCTGGTGAAGGCCGTTTCAGGGCTGTCCACCTCAGCAAAGTACGCGGCCGAGGAGAACAGGATGACTCCGATGAAGAGGAAGAAGATGAGTAGCGCCAGCTCCCTCAAGCTGGCCTTCAGCGTCTGGCCCAGGATCTGAAGGCCTTTGGAGTGGCGAGACAGCTTGAAGATCCGGAAGACTCGAACCAGACGGATGACCCTCACGATCGCCAGGGACATGGACGGCGTCGCGCCCTTAGACTTGGCCAGCTCCGTGCCGAGCGTGACGAAGTAGGGAATAATGGCGAAGAAGTCTATGACGTTCATCACATCCTTGAAGAAGGACATCTTGCTGGGAGAGCAGGTGAAACGCATCACCAGCTCAAACGAGAACCAGCAGATGCACATGGTCTCCACCAGGAAGAATGGATCGTGGAAGGGAGAGGACATTGGGACGTGCGAGCTATTGTTACTGGCAAGGAAAGCCTGGTATGCCGTTTGCTGCAAAAGAGACAGAGAAAAGAAAAAAGATAAGGATAAGAAATTAGATGCAGAAATGTCAAACATATGACATTCAAAAACATACTAAACACAGCTAGAGTGTAAAGTGCATTTTGCATATTCTTATTTTGTGTGCTATCAATATACTGTAGTTGAGATATTTTCCGGGTGGTTACAACCTAACACTTTTAACCTTCATCCTTCCCGGACCCAAAAAAAAAAAACGTTTCATTTTAGGCCTTCGGGTCATTTTGACCCTAAAAATGTATTTATTTTTTAAATTTAATTTCATCACACTTAAACTTAAAAATCACCAATGATAAAAAAAACCTACATAAACAATAAGAAAAAAATATATAAAAATGGATCAATATAAGCTTTCTGGACCAAAAAAAAAAAAAAACTTTTCATTTTAGGCCTTCGGGTCATTTTGACCCGTGATGGAAAGATTTGTTACAAAACGCGAGGTAAAGATGAAGGTTAATTTACTGTGCAACTGTGTGTGTGTGTGTGTGTGTGTGTGTGTACTTTGGAATTTTGGAAACAAATTTTGGTAACCAGAAGTGAGCTAAATCTGAAAAAAAAACTTTTGTGGACATCCTCATTTGTAAAAACTGTATATATTGAATTTATAAATGTAAAATTTATAGTGAAAGTATGTATTCTTTTAAACTTAAAACTAATTTTAAAACTATATCGTTATTAACATATAGTTAAAGGGGATGTCTAATGCTATTTCATGCATTCTGACTTATTTACACTGTTAAAGAGTTGAATTCCCATGCGCTAAACATGACCAAAGTCTCAAAAAACTTGTTGGACATATGATGGAGTATTTTTGTGCCAAATCCAGGGATTGTATCCACCTTATTCCTAAACGCGGAGGTAAGCCTATGAGCAAAACTTCCTGTTGATTAGCCGCTATAGGGAAATAAGGTGAAGAATAACAATGAGCAGTAAATGGTAAAACTGTTGGCATTACAAACCAGTGTGTTCATAATTAAGATAATACACTAAAATAATATGGTAAGACACCATTTGCAGTATCAAGCAGCAAAACGAGCAGTTCTGTACAGCTAAAAATAGCTAGAAGCAAATGAGACCAGAAGCAAGACCCATAAAATTTACAAATGGCCACGGCCATTATTACGTGAAGAATAAGGTGAATAAGTTTCTGGAATTTTTTTCAAGCATGGCCCTGTATGCCATCATAAAAGAAGAGTGAGAGTAAGAGCGCGTGCTTCATTCGGGTTACGGAAGTCGTCAGCACAGGAATTGCTCGAGAAGGATTTTAGCTTGGTTTTGACCACAGAATCAACAATGCCAAACAAGTGTGTTTTTGGTTGCGAGGGAAAGATAACCTTGTTCAGCTTCCCAAAGAACCCAGCGTTAAGGAAATTATGTCGATGTTGCAATTTGCAGACGGTCGCTATGCAAAAGCTTTGGGCTCCGCCCATGCCACGCCTCCAGGAGCTCAACTGTTGTATCTTACTTTTATAGATCTGATAAAACTAAAGACTCCTCGGACATATGAAGGATGTAATACTACTGTATAGGTACTCAAGATTAATATGAGATTGGCAAAAAAATAAAATAAAAAAGTGTGTTATGTCCCCTTTAACGCTTTTGGTGCGAGTGTGAACGATTCTTAAACGTGTGCTAAAAAAGGCAGAGAAAAAGAGAAAGCAACAGAGTTTGTAATAAAACCTGATTCGGACTTCCAGAGGTGCGAGAAGTCCGAGATTTGAAAGGCTTAAAAAGCAAACCAGCGATTTTTTTTAATCTCACCTAACATGTATTCTATTGAACAAATAGATAGCTATGTAGATCTCTAACAGTAACGTGAATTCATTATATAACGTTTGACCTTATCAGACTAGCAATTATCGTATGTGCAGTGGCAATGTAATGTAGGCCTAAACTATTACATAATGTATTTAAAAACATCAGTGTTTGCAATAAGTCAAAACAACATCATATGGTGACACTTTTTTATTTTAATGTTTATTTTAGTTTATTCAATGTAGATTTTAAGGTTTCGGTGCCATGAAACACATCCATGCAGAGCAGAGACGCATGCAGTTTTATTTTATTAACCGCTAGAGGGTATACAGTGTTACACACTGTAGCTTTAAGTTCATAAAACTGTTTAATATAGAAAGATCATTTCTGAAACTACTCTTGAGACCAAACGTTTCGCCTGACTGAAACAATTTGGTTGCCCATTTGACACCCACTTCTTGAGTGAAGTTGAATGTCCCATTCTGCTTTTAGGGTCACATGACCTTTTACTCAAAGGTCAGTCATTTTTGCTCTTTATCACTCTGACTCCATAAAAAAAGACTTAGTCTAATGTGTACACGAGCACAAACCACATCAGTATGTAAGAGGTAACCAGAGTAAGGGTATTTTTAAATATGTATCCATAAACACGTATAGACTTACTTAAATTTCCAGTCGTATAGCTCAAAGTTAAGCATGATGTGTCTGCATGGAAAACAGATTTATGAATAGCAAGATAGGAGATTAGAAAATATGACGTGAGATGTGAGTTTGTATGCACGTGTGGTGAGTGTGATCTCGTGTCAGGGTAGCTGGCTATTAAGTGTTCCCTATCGTAGTGCTTATTTAGATTTTGCTAAAGTCATCGTAAGATGTTGTGAAAGTGTGTTTCCATTCCTATTTCAGCATTCGAGGGGGTCTGTTTATTAATACAAGCTCCTGTATCTGTGTTAATATGCTCTGAAGGGTTGTCCTTACTCTAAAAATAACGCCTCAGATCTCTAAGGTGAAACTTGAGAATGTACAATCTCTCTCTCACCCGCTTTAGTTTACTTGTCGTTGGCTGTCTGATCCATGCTGAATTACTGAGCTGCTTTGGCAGCGTGTTGAGGTTGCGGTCTTGTGCCGAAGCAGTTGGGTCGCTGCTGAGAAACTAATTTGATACTCTTTACTAACGTTCCCTCGTGCTCCTAACCCACCCTGCATCTCTCCATTCTCCCTCACTCATACTGTCACCTGTCATCTTGTCATTTCTCATCTCTTTCCCTTCTTTCTATCTGTGTACACCGCTAACATCTCTCCACGGACACGTCACTTGACTGCCCCCCCCCCAGAGTCTGTTCCCAATCTGTGTATCAGATTTAACGACACGTCTAAAATAATCTCAGCAATAACCCTACACTGCTCCTGAACTTTTCATATGTGCTTTCTTTTTTATTATTGCAACTTCTCACACTTTAATTAAAACGTACCCTATTATTATGTGTGATTTGAAATGTGTACACATTTTTAAATTTGTATATGAATCTGTATAGGCCTATAGTCAGTAAGAATGCCTCTGTGTTCTAAAAAGTTTAGCGTTTAGCAATAAACATTGTTTTTACATTTGATAGAAATTCAGTATGCAGTGTACATTTACACAGCACACTACTTGGATAAGTTTGCCTATACTTGGAAATGCTTTCCTCAACGTTTTTTTGTCTTACTAGAGACATTTGTAATAAAAATTCATAATATTTTGGATGACAAGTACATTGAGAATATTTAATAAGGTGCAGTCACATTAGCAAAATTTTGCAGGCAGAAAAGTCTCTATTGTCAACAGTGTAGTGATGAATGAAGCACAGCTCATATAGAAGTCACTTTCTGTTGGTCAACACAGATAGTCTGCATGACACCTTGAAACTGCTGCAAAATCTGTCAAGCTCATGTGAAATTCCCAATCATGTGGATTTCACAGCAAATGTGACCACACATATAGGCTTTAAATTAATCTTTAAAATGGTTATTGATAGCTATTAATACTTAAAATTAAAAATATAATAAATAATGTAATGTATTAAAGTTGCAACAAAACGGAAAATTATTATTTTTTTATAAAAATCCATGAAGTCAAAAAAAAGAAAAGAAAAATAAGAAACATATCAATGGTTGAATCGTTCACAATATGATCAATGACATGCATTCTTTATAACATTCTTAGCAAAGAGATTTTAATTTATGCTCATTCATCTTTATATCTTTATACTTTATTTTTAGGAACCTATCTGCTTCATGCTAACAGCCATTCTAACATTCTTTCTTATTACTATGGCTTTGCTTGAGGTTGTTTGTCGTGTTTTGTGCATTACGTGTACTATAATGAAAAAAGAACAAATCCTGCATTTTCTGTATAGGAATATCAACTGATAACAATTTGCTAGTGTATGTGTGACACACAGTAGTGTAAATCTTGTTAGCTATGTACTGTTGAGTCAGACACGGTAACATTGACCTGTCTTTCACTGCTCCTCTCACCTCTCTCCGCTCCTTCTCTTCTCTGAAGTCAGGCAGCGTCTCCAAACAGAAGATGAGGATAGAGACCACGATCACCATCACGCTGATGATGGCGATGATGCGGGCGCCTCCAGAGGACTCAGGGTGCTCAAAGAGCATCCACAGCTTGCGCTGGATCTCATTGTCTGGCAGGGGTCGAGGCTCCTCCTTGGGGAAGCCCTCATCCTCTTTGAAGCGAGCCATGATATCCTCTCCCAGCTCATAAAAGCGCAGTTCATCCATGAAGACGTCCAGAGGCACGTTGGCAGGCCGCCGTAACCGGCCTCCGGACTGATAGAAGTAAAGGATGGCATCAAAGCAGAATCGATTGCGGTCCAGGAAGATCTCATTACGGAGTGGGTCAAAGTAGCGCAGGCGGCGCTGAGGGTCTCCGAGCAGAGAGTCAGGGAACTGGGCCAGGGTTCGAATCTGTGTCTCGTAGCGCATGCCTGACACGTTGATGGCCAGTCGTTCGGACAGTGCCCAGCCTCCTCTCAACATTGAACCAGACCTTCGACTCTCTGTCTTCCTCTCACCCTTCTCTTTGTCACCCTTTTC
Organism: Schizothorax lantsangensis; assembly: GCA_027422415.1. Classification (NCBI taxonomy): domain Eukaryota; kingdom Metazoa; phylum Chordata; class Actinopteri; order Cypriniformes; family Cyprinidae; genus Schizothorax; species Schizothorax lantsangensis. Next base: position 26,178,878 of record CM049840.1, read on the forward strand.
TGCCTTGTTGCGCTGGTCCTTGAGCTTCTTGTCACTTTCGCTGATCTCTTCCTCTGTTTGATTTTTGACCTCCATACCCTCATCCGATCCTCCTCCTTCTCCTCCTCCTCCTCCTCCTTTGTCCATCTCTTCTTCTTCTTCTTTCTTGTTCACTCAGTCTGTTATATTGGATAGAAACACAGTCATTTCATACAAGCCTGAACCCAGGAGTCAAAGGTTTGTAGAAACCTACACATGGTGTTAATCTGATGTAACACTAACAGAAGTGGTCCTTTCTCCTATAATGTTGATTCCAATATCACCTGACAGTCTTGTGAATACATTTTCTGATTACACATGTATTTAGTTCATTTTAATTAAATATTAAGTAAAGATTTTAAATTGTAAAATTACTTTGCACTTATTTGCTATTGTGTCTAATTATGTATTATTCAAATAAGTAAATATTATGTATATATTTCAGCATTATATCATTCCATAATTAGTGTGTACATCTTGTTTGCTATCATTAAATTTCTATAACATGTTGAATATGTAGAAAGACTGAAATAGTAATTTCTTGGATACTCCAATATTTTTTTTTTCATTTACATCAAAATATTTTTTATAGAGTATTTGTAATACAATTTTATTTAATATATTAAAATAAAAGCAGGTTTATAATACAAAATACTTTAAGCTATTTTCTAAGTTAGTGTTTAATTAAAATGTGTAATAGATCAATAAACTGCTCCACAACAAAAATTTGTTACATTTATACAGTCCTGTTCCAGTTATGTAACTGCAGATGCATGGTATACATACTTAAATTCTTCTGCAGAAACTTCTCCTGCCGTTCCATGAAATCATATACAAACATGTCATGTGCTCTATCCGAACGCTGTGTTGACTCCTGCAGACAGATCCATTACCACTTTGAACCTCACCCCGAGAATAAGGCTACAAGACTTTCAGGCTAAAATAAATGAATAATAATAATAATAATAAAAAGACTATAAAACTGTCCCTGTTAAGAGAGCCGTTTTATATGAAGACAGTAAAACAACCTGTGGCCTCAAGCATAAAACAAGACTTAAGTGAAGTTAAGGGGTGAAAAATGTTCAATAAAAACATCACAATCCCTTGCAAGTAAATATCTCCCAAAAATCTGAAATTTGGTTTTAGGAATATAGAGGTTTGGGTCTCTGAGAAGACACCCTGTTTGTTCCTCCACTTACCTTCTGCCACTAGTGTCCGTAAATCCAGAATAGTTACCCCACGCTATCCGTGTTTCTTCCCTACCTGCACCACACCATGAGCTGTGTATCTACTGTCCCCCCTTTCTGCCAGACGCTCTACCCTATGAGTCCAACAGGAGGTGTTTTCTCCTGTACCCTGAACCACAAACTTTGTCCTCCCCTTGGTCAGTGCAGTACAGACACTTAAACCTGTTTGTAGGTCACTGTCTTCACTCCCTCTCACGCTCACTGCAGCGCTGGGGAATGCTGTCATGCTGAAATTCAATCCAGAGCCCCTCGTCCCCTCATCAGCTCACTGTGTCCCAAACATCTTCACACCAGCACCACCTTAAAATGCCTGTCTCTCTCATTTTATCTCTATATATATATATATTTTTTTTTTTTTCATGTATGAATGACAGGTTTTTGCTATTTGTTATTTTATCTCACCCCAGCATTTCTGCCAGGAAGCAAATAATGAATTATTTAGAATATAAAAAATTCTAAACATAATTATACAGAATAATGACATAAATGGAGGTTCATAAATGTACATGTGTATCAAAACATTTTTTTACATTTTTTCACAGTTTTCAAGTCACTTGTGTATTTATTTTGTAGTTCATTAAAATAGTCATGCAGTATTGATTGTGAATTTTAAAAATATACCCTTTGTTTATGCAATATTCCACAAATATTCCAATCGCAGTTAATATAACAATAAAAACTGAATGACGTTCCTGTTGACACTATATGTGACCCCACCACCTCAAACTGGTTCTCTTGGACAGTTCATCAAAAAAAAAAGAAAGAAAAAAAGTAATGTATAAGTGCATAGCTGATTTACATGTTATTCCATCAAATAATGATACAAATATAAAATATGAATTATAATAATTACAATAATCGTTATTGTTATTATCCTTATTATTATTAATAATAGTAGTAGTAGTATAAAAAATTAAGAAGCTTTAGCAGTTTAACATTTTATGGTTTTACGATTCATTTTCTTTTTCCATATTTAAAAAAGGTTTCCATATTAAAATTGAGATCAATATTATAAAATCTATTGTATTTTCGTGCTATTTTGTGAATAATAATAATTATTGCTTTTAAATAATTTCTAAATAAAATAATTTGAATGATGATGTAGTACTTTTCATTTTATGATACGTAGCCTAAAATGTCACTTAGTTTTAAATGTATTATTTATTATTGTCATATCTTCTTACATTGAAGCCATTAATCAGTGTGCTGATTGACAGCTTTGGACAAACAGACTGCTGTAAACAACGCTGGGTGGCGTAAGTCGACGTGTTAGTAACTCATTCAAGTTTTTCAAAGCGCCAAATACATGCAATGATATGTAAACCCGGATGTTTTACAAGTCTAACGCATATAAAGTGAATAAACTGTTATTAATCAACTCACCTTATTACAGAATTCATGAGAACCCAAAGAAACTTGCATTTCGTTTCCTCATTCGAGTCCTCGATTCACGCATGGCTGTATTATCAGTTCATATGACTCTTACTTCGTTTGTACAACTCTATAGTTCAGTCAGAAGGATATTACACTGATGATTTTTGTGGAAATATTTATATTGATTTTTTTTTTTACTTGGTAATATCGGTTGGGACATAGTAGGCTATATGAAATACGAAAATTATTTTTGTATCAATTATAAAGTTATAAAATGTCAAGCTGCTTTGCAAACCTCACGCACTCCAGCACGCATGCTCAGTTGTCTACAGCGGTTCTGCATCAGACATGATACGACTGTTCTCAGTTCAGTTCAGTCTGCTGGAGCTTTGGAGTTTGGAGCACCTGCTGGAGCAGCGCTGTTGAGTTAAGAAGAGCCGGGAAACCGGAATAGGATCACATTTCAGACGATTCAGCGAACAGGTTTATCAAGTTTAGCCTACTAAAATAGCTTCAAAATATCTATTCGTCCAGGAAGCGATCATCTCTAGTTGACACACACATGACATCGGTTATTACTTCTCTATCAGATGAGTTTAGTACATTGGAAACAGCTTACTCGAGTGTCAGCCTGTGCAGAAATTTGACATTATTTACATTTGCTACATAAGTGAACGTATATCGCACAGTAGTAACATGGCTTGTGCTCAGCGTTATGTCAACAAAGTTGTCATCGTTACTGGGGGCACTAGAGGCATTGGAAGAGGCATCGTTAAAGTGTTTGGTAAGGGTTTGTAATATTTATCTTTCCATTAAGTAATCGAAAGTAAGTCAAATTAATTTCGTGTTTGCTTTGCAGTGCAAAACGGAGCCAAAGTTGTGTTCTGCGCCCAAGAGAGTATGTGATTGATTTAAACAGGCTTTTAACTATACGTCTCTTTCGCCAATACATGCAATATCATTTCTTTTTCTTTTCTACGCTTGTCAGCTGAGCGGTCTGCGGGCCAGTCTCTCGAGTCTGTGCTGAATGAGGAAGGACCGGGGTCATGCTCGTTTGTGTCATGTGACCTGACAAAAGAGGACGACATCAAGGTATTTGCTTCTTCTTAAACTTGTATTTACACGAGAGCAAGTACATAATGCAGAGGAAATGGATAAAATAATCCTAATAATTAACTAGCAGTTCAACATTAATGGTTTTAGGTTTTTTCCCCCAATTTTGAAAAGGTTTCCATGTAAAACTTGAGATCAGTAGTAATAAAAAATATAATGTATAAACGATTTTTGTGCTGTTTTGTGGGTTAAGCTTTTAAAAAATAAGTATAATTACAATGTAGTTTACATGATGCACAAGGACTTTTTCAAAACAAATGTGTCATATAGTTCTAAATGTATTGTTTCATTAAATTTATTGTCATATATCATCTTGAAGCGATTAATCAATGTGACGATTGAGAGGTTTGGACAAATAGACTGTTTGGTGAACAACGCTGGGTGGCGTAAGTTGAAGTTTTATTTCACCCTTGTTATTTTTTGTACTTTAAACTTTTTTATTTGTTCTACACTCTTTATTTTAACAAGGGACTTTTGGATTTATTTGGAGGAAAATTTTATTTATTAAAAAGTATTTACAAAATAGTAATAATAATAAAAAAATCTAAATAAATTGTGTAATAATGAATAAATAAATAGTTTTCTATATATAAATCCCCTATCAGACCCCCCTCACAAGACCACAGATGAAACCACTGCAGAAGAGTTTAGAGACCTGCTTAATCTGAACCTCATCAGTTACTTCCTTACGTCAAAGGTAAGGAAGTGATGTAAAAAACTTTGGTCCATTTACTTGTGCAGAACGACTTTTTTTAACCTCTTTTCATTACCTCGGTGCAGTATGCGCTGCCGTATCTGCGTAAAACACAAGGAAACATCATCAATTTGTCCAGCCTTGTCGCCTCAATAGGTCAGAAAGATGCTGCTCCCTATGTGGCAACCAAGGTGAGTTTCTCTGCTTGTCCTGAGTGCTTTACTTGATCATCTTACAAGTTGGAAGTAACAGTAATACTCACATATGTGCACAAGGGGGCGATCACCGCCATGACTAAAGCAATGGCTGTGGATGAGAGTCGCTATCAAGTGAGAGTGAACTGGTGAGTGACATTACACCCAATCTCCATTATTTTTTTATTTATATCTAAAGTATTTAGGATTTTTTCTATTTCAGATCCAATTGAATTTCCATCTGTGAACATGCTGTTTATTAACATTCAAACTCTTTTATAGCATCTCTCCAAGCAATATAATGACGCCTCTGTGGGAGGAGCTTGCTGGCCGCACAGAAGATGCTGCTGCCACTATTAAAGGGGGAGAAAATGCTCAGGTAGGTGTTCACAAGGCTAAATCATCAATGCTGTTCTGCTGAATATATTCTAGTAACATATTTCTACTCAACAGCTGATTGGTCGAATGGGAACGGAGACTGAGAGCGGATTAGCTGCCCTCTTCTTGGCAGCTGATGCCACTTTCTGTACTGGGATAGATTTGTTTCTGAGCGGAGGGGCTGAACTGAACTACGGCTTCAAAAGCCAAATTCCATAACCGGACCGTGATGGAAAGGCCCATGAAATGATAACATGTCTTCATTCCTCATCTCAGACAGCTTGTTTCATGCTGATTCTCGGTGCAACTATTTGCAAATTTCAAATCATTTTATTTGAGTTTAAGTTTAATATTACAATCACATTATTGAAAGTTTACTGAAGTTCTAAGCAATTACAAATTGCCATTTTACTTGCCATTTTGCACTTTCATGCCACATAATGATCAGGTAAATAGTGCAATAATTGTTCAATTTGAAGCCAACTGCATTTGTTTGTATATCTAATAGTAATAGGAATTTTTGGGGTATCTGTGAAAACTTAATTAATTTAAATGCTGAGTTTGTTTTCATATTTTAATGCAACTATTAGCTAAATATATAATTATAAGGGACCTGCACTGTGAATTGCAGTACCATGAATGTGCAAAGACTTACTGGTGTTTACATGTAAACATTCCCTGGACTGTTTGTTACACAATAATCCAATTTGAATTGTGATGTGGTGATTTTTTTTAAATCTTTAATGACTTTTGACAGGTTGTGATTTGCTTCATACACAAAATTATTTGTATTCATTAAAAAGCTTAATTAATTTACACTGTTGTCAAATTATTGTACTTAATATTAGCTAGAAAAAGTATGTCAGAAGCATGGCCAATGCCTCTAATGGGGATTATTCTGATATAATATATAAGACTATTGTTAGTCTTTTGATATCAAAATGTTGTGGTTAGTCCTTAACTATATTAAACAGCTGGAAATGCATTGCATTATATGCAAGTAAATAATAATCAGATTGATGTAAATTTGGTAGCAATGCCTAATATAGATTTCAGAGTTTGAGACAGAAAATTAAATTAAAAGAAAACCCAATTCAATTTAATATGCAAGTGGAAACTAGGTTTCTGTGCAATCTAAAGCCATACGGCCTTGTTTACAATAGTGACCAACACAGGTGACAGGCTATTTTTATTTTTATCACATCAGCTGAAGGTACATAGAACATATTTCTTCAAAAGTCCAAAAGCCAATCATTTAACCGGATCGGACCAACGCCTCATACACTGACCAATGAATGGAATGCTTCCTCATAACCTTGTTTAACCCCGCTGATTGCGTAGATTTGACCCTTTACCTTTCTATCCAATCAGATGCGAGAGACCCGTCACGCCTACCCGCGGGTTACTATTAACACTTTGATGGACAGGAATAATTTTCTTTGACGTTTAAAATTAATATAAAGATGATAAATATTATGATGATGATATGATCGACTCATACCTATTTATTAAGCTTATCATATGAGTGTCCACTATAAAAAAAATATTCTCCTTATTTAGAAAGCAGCATCTGATTTCTTATGGCTATATCCTGGTGGCATCACGAATAATAACATTTAGCATATTTCAAACGAGCCTACTGATGCACATATCTCACTGTCCTGTGTTGAAAACAATGCGAATGCGCTTAAATAACTATTGAAGGACCCTTGAAGGATTCAAACCCTGAGCACATTGCCGCTGTTTTCTTAAGGGTCCAATCCGGAACCAGAGTCCCGGGCTGTTGCTCCCACTCGGACTAGTTTACCATTCATCTCAGCAGCACAGCAGCGATGGCAGCGATCAGGACGGTGAGCTCAAAGATCATTTCACTTATCTCCCCCCACCACATCTCCAAATCCTTCAGTCAGTAATTAACGGCTCTGTCTGGAGTATATTTAACAGAACCGAGTTTAGCAGCTTTAAACTGCAGATCATCGTCGTTGCAAATCGACAACACGCAAGTTGTCACATGAGCGGGATGCATGTTTGATTTTATATGTGGATAAAACATCAGAGGGTTATTTGTTATTTGCTGTTCATACTCAAATTCGTCTGTAAATCTCCAGACGCGGATGAACGAGAGAGAGCAGCTTTCCACGTAACGTTACGTTATTTCCGTATGAACGCACGCGCCGTGTTAACAATCGTTCATTAATATAAGTTAAAGGCTATATATTTTTGTTACCAGCACTTTCCTTAGAAATTACTGTTAATAATTCTAAAATGATTAGTAGGATTTACAGTTTTACTTGTGACTATTTATTAGATACAGATGCTAGTATTCATTCCAGTAATAGTGATCAATGTCTTTTCAGCTGAGTATTCATTTGCTAATTATTCTCTATCCAACAAGTCAATATTCCACTTTTACTGGTTACAGTTTGCAAATGTAGTCAGTAGGTGTCTGTATTAACTACCTAGGCCTACTTCTGACTAGTATGTGATCCACTTGTTGCTGCTATTCCTGTTTTACTTGTAACTTGTCATGAGGGCTAGTGCTTATATTTTAGTTACATGTAACTAAATGTTTAGTCTTACTAGATTTTAATATTGAAATTTAATTTTAAATGTTGAACAACAAAATTCTGACCAGTCATTACATATAAGTAAACATCCATTGTAAATAGTGAGATAAAAAAATCTTACAATTGAGTTACATAGTAGAGTCCTAATACTAGTAAAAAAAATATATACTACATAAATAATAGTTACCAGTAATACCGGGATACTACTTGGAAGTGAATAGTTGCAACTTTTGCCTTTGAATTCTTTTGCAACTTTTGCCTTTCCAAATTTGTTACTAGTTGCATTGGTGTTATAGTTACTTGACAATATTTTGGTAGTGACTAGTAGCAAAGAGATAATTGAATGAATAATTGGGCGTTTCTTCAACTAGGGGCACTTTTAGCCTTGTGAAGTTGAATAAAAAAACTTGTTCAAAAGTCACATAACAGTCTCATAAGTTTAAATAATTTGTCTAGTTTTAAGGTCTGTAAGAGGACAAGCTTAGATTACAAGATAAATTATTATTATTTTACTTTTTTTTCTGACCTGCAATGAACAAATGTCATTTCCACCACATCTCAATATACAGCTGTTATTTAAAAATAGAATAACTTATGCCACTCAAGAATGGTCTAAGATCATTTTTGTAACTAGTTTTACCAGTTTTTCCACAATGTACAATAATTATGCATTTGTCAATGAGATAAATTAACTGCCCTAAGGACCAAATGCTGAACTGTACACCTGTCACACTCTGAAATTTAATATTGGTTTGGGTAAGAGCTTATTAGAAAATAAATAACTTAAATTTTTATATTAAGTAGAGCATGATCTCATAAATTGTGGATACATTTTTAATGTGTGATGAGAACTTTTTAAATATTTTTTTTTAAATGTGTGTGGTGATGGAAATGACAATAAATTAATGTGAATGTAGAGATATTTATTAGAAAAAGTCTTAAACTCATCACACTCATTAAACTCAATTCACAAAGTCATTAAACATAACTACACCTGTTTTAGTATAGTGCTGAGTTTGATGTATTAAACTGATTTGTCTCACAGATGAACGGTTACAGTGCATACTGTAAATAACTGACAACTGATGGCAAGGCAAAAATATAAGCAATAAATGATAATTGAGGCAATATAATTGAAATGAAATGTTCTCATTGGTCTCTTAAATGAACACTGTAAAGAGTAACTGTAAAGAACACCTGAAACTGTATCATTTAAACAGATGTGGAATGTGGAAAATGTTGAGCACCTTGAATGTGTGAGTGTATGTATGTTTGCATGTGTGTGAGAGAGAGAGCGTTCCATGTACAACAAATGAGACTTTATTGTAAAACATTACCAAACTGTGTTAATGGTACCCCTGGTTTCACAGACAAGGCTTAAGACTAGCCCAGACTAAAATGTAATTCTGAGCTGTTTCAACTGAAAGAAACTTGCACTGACTGATCTTTAAAAATATCTTTGCCTTTGTTTTGTCTCAAGATGCACACCAGTAATGTTTTTTTCTACGGCATGTTAATGAAAATGACTTAAAGGTCCTAATTGAACTATGGCCTAATCTTGGCTTAGTCTAAGCCATGTCTGTGAAACCAGGCCATAAATTCTCAAACCTTTACTAGCACCAACATTAAACAGGACCAAAATGTTTCTTCTAAAATCTTACTCCAGCATTAGTGAATGCAAGTTTGACTAAATAAATAAATTAAATAATAATAAAAAAGAACTCCAAATGAACTTGCGGGAAATGCTGTTTGTCAATGTCCCAGAAGCTCTCCATCGGCAGTAAACTTCAAATGTAAACATAAATATAAAAAGTATTGTAATATATTATAATATAAAAAGTATTACACATGTACTCTCGCAATTCATATCAACTGTACTTTGTAACCATAAATGTCATTTCCACAACATGCTGTCATTTCCACCACAGAGGGCAGTGTTGTGGAAATGACATTTCTGTAGTTTTTTGTGAAAAAATGGAAGATAGCTTCACTGATTAGCTTTGAATTAATACTTAGCATTTCATGTATGCAAAATACGATTATTTAACTTAAAAAAATTGCTTTTTAAAAACACCCTTGAAGGTACAGCATGTTTGGAAATGACGTAGAATAAATATATTAACTGATCAAGCAATATTTACCTTAATTTTTCTTCATTTGTTGTTGATGAAAATGTTAATTCCCTCCATGTCCAACATGTGCTCTGATGTCACTGAACATTTCCATAGAAACCACCTAAACAATCTTTCACACAAACCTTTTAAAGGGACATTACAGTGTTGTGGTGGAAATGACACCAATACTGTGCGACAGCTATATTTTGTATAAAAAGTAATATTGATAGTGGTCTCACTTTAAATACTATAATGTATTTTAATTATTTTACTAGTGCTTAATTCAGGTACATTAATAGTTACCAGATAAGTCATATTTTTAAAACTGTATTTTCATTGTTGAAGTTTAAAAGTCTGGGTGTGCGACAAGGAGAAAACAGTGATTTTGACACCTATAAGGAGGTGGAAAAGTATGAAAAAACATAATAGAAAGGTATTAAAAAGCTTTTAAGGTGGTTTTATTGTTAGTTTGACAAAGAAAGAGGAATTTGTCAAATTATATGTATTTTTTTAAAATATGACCAAAGAACATAAAAGTGCCCATAGTCTAAGAATCACCCAATTATTATAGTGAAGTTGAAAACGATTCTAGTACCTATTGGGTTATTTATTAATAATTAAAATAATACTAGTTGCAGTAAGATATGCTAGTTAGTTTTTCAGGAACCAATGCTAAAACATGCCATAAGATGCTTTAGCCTGCCAAATTATGCACAGAGTTTGGCGAGGTCACCCGACAGAGCTATCGTGTAGCCCTGCTACATTATTTATTATGTAAACAAATATCTAAAAAAAAAGATAAGAAACCAGTAATATAAGTAGGATTAATGTGTGACTGTCTAGGCAAACACACATTTGCTTTTTTTGCTTTGCTTGTTCACCGAGGGTTTTTTTAGCTATTAAAAGCACTGTTACTGTGTGAGCCAGCTGTCTCCTTGTGCACAATGCAGGTATATACATACGGCTGGTGCATACTCAACCTTCACATCTCACGAGGGCTAAACAACAGCTGTCAAGAACAGCATGCTCTGTGTCTGATCGGGCTATGAAAGGAAATGGTTGAAGTCACACTCTGTTTCTGTGTTTTAAGGCCCTGAATGGACGCTTTCTTCGGCCTCTCTCCCTGTCATGTGGGTCGTTGCGGTTCGTCAGCTCCTCCTTCAAGGTACTGAAACAAACCTGTTGTGCCAGGTTAATGCACTACTTTTATTTCCGTGCCACCACTAGTCAGTCTGGGCCTCAGGTCTTGTGATTGTGTGTTTGTTTTAGTTGGCTCAGAGTTTACGATCACAAGTTTTATTGCTCATCCTAACTTGTTGCATTTTCTGAAGTGTTAAGCAGGCCACGGTGTCGCCTTGTGGGATCTGACGTCTCTTTTCTTTGTGCTTTTGCTTTCTTGCACGCTTTCTTTTTTTTTTTTTTCCAACACCTCCCTTCCCTTCTTACCACAATTTAATTTAATTCAATTTCCATAAGAGCTTGACTGGCATGATGAATCCAGATTAATTTTTCAAATGCATGTGCAATCAATGATAATGAATAAACATCTCTCCACGTGCCCGCTTTACTCCCCGCCCCTCTGTCTTTTCGTTTTCTCTCCCTCTTTTTCTCTCTCTCTCTCCCCGGTTGTTTGTGTCAGGCTGCAGATCTTACCATCGAGAGGAACCCTGTACTGAAGCCAAGGCCAGACCCCTCAACCCTTGTGTTCGGCAAGCAGTTTACAGACCACATGCTGACAGTCAGCTGGTCTGAAGCAGGAGGATGGGAGGCACCTCAGATCAAGCCCTTCCAGAATCTGTCCCTTCACCCAGCGTCCTCAGCCCTGCATTACTCCATAGAGGTGAGGGAGTGTGTGAGCCACATGGCTCATGGTATCTTTTTCTCATTTATTCAAAATAAAATTGACTTTATTTCCCAAGTCTGATGTTTTCTCCAGAATTATATCAGATGCTCTGCCACAACAAACTGTGAAAACGTAGAAATGAAATGTCTGCTGTTTTTTCCTTGATATTGTAATTGCAATTCTTAATTTGAAAAGATTGCCTTTATTATTATTTTATGTATGTATAAGTTGTTTATAATTCTAAATCTTATACATATAATAAAATAAGTTAATTTTATATTACATTAAATAATCTTGATGAATATGTAGTTAATTATGCAGCTCGACAGTGATGTTATATGCAATACCTCTCTGAAGATTGGGGTCAGTATGATTATTATTTTTTTAATTAATACTTTTATTCAGCAAGAGTGAAATACAGAGAAACAGTAAAGACATTAACAAGTTTACAAAATATTTTTTTATTTTAAATAAATGCTGTTCTTTTTTATATTTATCAAGGAATCCTGAACAACAATGTATCACGTTTCCACAATAATATTAAGCAGCACAACTGTTTTCAACATTGATAGCAATAAGAATTTGAGCCCTAAATCAGTATATTAGAATGATTTCTGAAGCATCATGTGACACTGAAGACTGGAGCAATGGCTGCCATCACAAGAATAAATTACATTGTTAAATATATTAAAATAGAAAATGGCTATTTTGAATTGTAATAATATTTCAGTATTTCATATTATTAATATAATATTTTTGCTGTATTTTTTAACAGTAAATGCCTTGGTGAGCTTGTTAAGGCTGAGTTATCGTATTGCTACAGCTAGTATTTCCATGAATGTTCTGCACAGTTATTTGACCTTGTCTTAATATAGGTTTATTTAATATGATCCATTTTGAACTGAAGTGAACTATAGGGCTTACTAATGTTTAAGACTAATTTCCAAAATGTTTTACTATTTATTTTTTATGAATCTATTATTATTATAATGTTTTTTGGATATTCTGTTTTATTCTCAGCTATTTGAGGGCATGAAGGCTTTCCGGGGAGTAGATAACCACATCCGTCTCTTCAGGCCTATGCTGAATATGGAGCGCATGTACCGGAGCACCGAGAGGAGCTGCCTGCCTGTTAGTCTTTTTTTGTTTGTTTTATTGCATTAGGCATTACTTCAGCTTATTGACTAATGCTCTGTGATATTATCATATTTCCACTTAGCCAATCTGTGTGCCGTATCCTCTCCCATCTCCATCAGCATATTCTCTCTCTGTATCTCTCTTAGTTGTTTGATAAGGGCGAACTGATAAAGTGTATCAGTAAGCTGATTGAGATCGACCAAGAATGGGTTCCTTACTCCACAGACGCCAGCCTGTACATCAGACCAACGTTTATAGGAACTGAAGTAAGAAACTTTCGGTATTAAAATATAATTTACTGAATGATTTTGGTCTTTTTATCTTTAATGGTGACCCTCCTTCTTTTTGCAGCCTTCTCTAGGTGTGGCTCGAGCAGGTCACGCTTTGCTCTTTGTCATCATTGGGCCTGTTGGACCTTATTTTTCAACTGGAGGCTTTAGTCCGGTGTCATTGCTGGCAGATCCTCGATACGTCCGGGCCTGGAGGGGCGGCGTTGGAGAATATAAGATGGGAGGGTGAGTTTTCACAATGGCACGGTTACATATATATTCCTCAGCATACATTTTAAGAGTTGTAGATTAATAAGTAAAATGAAAATATTTTTCATTGAGAGGAAAAGTCTCTGAAATCTTAAATTTAAATTAAAATGTTATTTTTCTTCTTTGTCTCTCTTTCTTGCTTTTATTTTTATGTTATTGTTGCAGTAAATTGTGTAATTTGTCTTTTTGGTGTTTAAGAATTTAGTTCACCCAAAAAAATTAAATCATTTATTTACTTCTGGTGTTGTTCTAATGCCGTATGCCCTGGAGAATTAAAAAAAAAAAGTCCTGCTCACATAATGGCAGTGAATAGCAACCAGCATCAAACTTAAAAAAAAAAAATGTGCAAACATGTCACAGAATGCTCGTATACCTGTTCTGGAGATATACAGTATGGTTTGGTGAAAAACAAACTGAAATGTATTATTATTATTATTATTTATTTTTTTAAACGAAAATCCTGACCTTGGCAGTTGGTCTTCTGTATTCATGAGACTCACCCAGAAACCCAAACTTTGTCGGGTTTACCCTGTTAAATTAAAGCAGAAATATGTCACTGAACTCTTTGCAACCATTTTCTCCAGTTTGTATTTTCTGTAAGTGTATAAGCGAAAGTATTTCAAAAGGTTAACCGTTCTGTAGTGTTGAATCAGAAAGTGTTTTTTTGAGACTTTTGTTGGTAAGACGATCCAATTTTCAATTTCTCATTGTTGCAGGATAGTGATACATCTTCTTGTTTGTTTTAATGGTGAGATCATGAATGGCAAAAGAGCAGTTACACTTCAGCTGGAGCTTATCTGTTTGTCACACTCCATTGCCCTTTAAATGACTCAAGGCATATATATATATATTATACAGTTGTACATATGGGTACAGTCATTTTAGACACTTCCAAAACTGTTGCAACAGAGATGGAAATGCAATTTTTAAATACATGAATTATGTTCCCATCGTTGTTGCCACAGATGTGGAAGTGCTTTTTTCTGTTCTAAAGAAGGGGGTGTCCCAATACTTTTGTCTATATAGTGTATGTACAAGTCATTGGTGTTTGGTGATGAGTTTTTGGCTCAAGGTCTGTATTTACAGTCACACCAGAGGAGTTAAACTGGGATTAGGACTTGGTTTTATGCAGACCAGTCACGTTCTTCCACACTGACTGAATCAATCATTTTCTTTTTGAACCTTGTCTTATACACAGAGGTATTGTCATGTTAGAATAGAAAAGGGTCCTGTCCAAACTGTTGCTATAATATTAGAAGCACACAATTTCCTAGAATATCATTATACGCTTTAACATTAAGATTTGTACTCATAGAAATTACTAAAGTAGTCAAACCTGTTCATTAGAAGGGGGCGACCCAATACTTTTGGCAATATAGTGTATTTGGACACAGGCACAATTTTTTATTATTTTAGCTGCTGACCATACATACAGTATTAACATAATTTATTATGACATAATTTGAGGGTATTCACATCAAAATTGGAGGAAAGGTTAAGGAATTACAGCTCTTTTATATGTACCTCCCCCCTTTTTCAAGGGACAATAAGTAATTGGACAGTTGACTCAAAAGCCATTTCATGGACAGATGTGGGCTATTCCTTATTTCTACATCAATTAAGCAGGTAAAAGGTCTGGAGTTGATTCTAAGTGTGCCATTTTCATTTGGAAGCTGTTGCTGTGAATCTACATCATGCAGTCAAAGGAGCGTTCCATACAAGTGAAACAGACGATTGTTAGGCTTCAAAATCAAAACAAATCCATCAGAGAGATAGCAGGAACATTAGGAGTGGCCAAAACAACAGTTTGGTTCAGTCTGAGAAAAAAAGAACGCACTAGTGAGCTCAGCAACATAAAATGGCCTGGACGTCCACGGAGGACAACAGTGGTGGATGATCGGAGGATCCTCTCCATGGTAAACCCTTTCACAACATCCAGCCAAGAGAAGACCACTCTCCAGGAGGTAGACGTGCCAGATTTGACTTTGCCAAAAAAACATCTAAAAAAGCCTGACAACTTCTGGAAAAGCATGAAGCATAAAGGAAAAGCAACCCAGAAGTTTTTGAAGGAAAAAAAGTGGATTATTCTGCAATGGCCAAGTCAATCTCCTGATCTCAACCCGATTGAGCATGCATTTCACTTGCTGAAGACAAAACTAAAGGAAGAAAGACCCACAAACGAACAACAACTGAAGTCAGCTGCAGCAAAGGCCTGGCAAAGCATCACAAAACAGGAAACCCAGTCTCTGGTGATGTCCATGAGTTCCTCATGCCTGCAAAGGATTCTAAACAAATATCAAAAAGGAAAATTTTATTTATGATTATATTTATTTGTCCTATTACATTTGAGCCCCTGAAAATGGGGGACTGTGTATAAAAATAGTTGTAATTCCTTCCTAAGCATTTTATGTTATATTTTTGTTCAACCCCTTAAATTAAAGCTTAAAGTCTACACTTCAATTTCATCTTGATTGTTTCATTTTAATTGTATTCTGGTGGCATACAGAGGCGAAATTATGAAAATTGTGTCAGTGTCCAAATATATATGGACCTAACTGTATATTCCACCATTGTCATGCCACTTGGGAGATTTGGAGTAGCTTTTCACATTCAGGTTATTCAGAGAAACTCATTAGCTTGCACAGGCTGCAGTAGGCTGGCCATGTACAAGTTGCAACTTGGGATCATTGTAAATTCTTTGCAGTCTGCTGACCCTTTACACTAATGCAGCTCTAATTTCTGTTTATGAGCTGTATCTGTCCCCACTCACCTCTCTTATCAGTCCTTATCTTA
The DNA here is from genome assembly GCA_027422415.1 of Schizothorax lantsangensis. Lineage (NCBI taxonomy): Eukaryota > Metazoa > Chordata > Actinopteri > Cypriniformes > Cyprinidae > Schizothorax > Schizothorax lantsangensis. The sequence goes on from CM049840.1 coordinate 26,194,889, forward strand.
CTGTCCCATTATGCATTTAAGGTCCACTTCAGCAAAGCTTGCGCTGCTGTCCTCAGTGTTCAGATTATCTTATGTCTGTTTATATTACGATTTGCAGTGCTTTCACTGTTCATTATAAACCTCTTCCTTTAAAATATTTAGTTTCAATGTAATAATGTTTTGTGGCCTGAATGCATCTCTGTGATTGTGGTTTAATGTTTCTTAGTAACTACGGGCCGACAATTGCTGTTCAGAGTGAGGCAGCCAAGCAGAAATGCCAGCAGGTCCTTTGGCTGTACGGAGAGAATGAGGAGATCACTGAGGTTGGAACCATGAATCTCTTCATCTACTGGACCACAGAGAAAGGAGGTGAGAGGGAGAATAGCTTCTAGAAACTCTGAATTAAAAGCTTCTGCAGTCCTAACATGTGTTTGTATGTGCAAACGTGTGCTTTAGTGCCCAAAATGTGCTTATTTAAAGGTACACATTGTAACAGTTGGCACTTTAGTGGTTAATAAACAAAACCGCATGTGTCTTGTGGAAAAATATTGACGAGTCAAGCAGGTACTGGGCTACTCCACAGTGGTTGTCATCCCAATAAGTCTACTGAAACAAGCGTCACAACTCATCCATATGTGTCAACAAAGGCACTTAAAAGGATAGTTCACCTAAAAATAAAAATTCTGTCATTAAATACTCACCCTCATGTCGTTCCAAACCCGTAAGACCTTCGTTCATCTTCAGAACACAAATGAAGATATTTTAAATTAATGGACCGCAACGCAACTACCACGTTCAAGGCCCAGAAAGGTAGTAAAGACATCATTAAAATAGTCCATGTGACATCAGGGGCTCAACCTTAATTTTTTGAAGATAGGAGAATACTTTTTGTGCACAAAGAAAACAAAAATAATTACTTTATTCAAAAATGTCTCTGTTTCAGTCTTCGATGTGCGTTCACGAGAGTAAGGTTGAACCACTGATGTCACATGGACTATTTTAATGATGTCCTTACTACCTTTCTGGGCCTTGAACGTGGTAGTTGTGTTGCTGTCTATGCAGGGTCAGAGAGCGTTCGGATTTAATTAAAAATATCTTCATTTGTGTTCTGAAGATGATTGAAGCTCTTACGGGTTTGGACCAACATGAGGGTGAGTAATTAATGACAGAATTTTCATTTTTCAGTGAACTATCGCTTTAAGTGTGTTTGTTGACACAGATGGACCAGTTGTAACTCTCTTTTTTCTGAAGACAGTATGTTATGTTGTTTTAGGAATGAAACAAAAGCATACTACCCATACTTTTTTGTATGTAAGAAAATACCTAACAGGGTTTCTGCAGTAATGAAACACTTGGGAATATGAGACAATCATGATTTGCAGGCCTAGACATGTCTTGAAAATAAATAAAATTAAAGTTATGGAAATCTCTATCATGAACAATTGTTCAAGTTGTGCTCTTCTCTACAATATTTAATTGGATAGATTTTTTTTGTTTGTGTAGTCTCTATCAAGTGATTTAAAAAAAATCCTTATTCGATAATCATGAAGGAATAAAAAAGCCATCAATAAAATGGTATGGAAGCCCTGACAAGAAAAAAAATCACAGTATATATAGCTTCTGGTCCATTTCTCACTCTCAAAATAGCAAGGTTAAGTCAAGTAAACTGCGTGTGCAGTGTGGCCTGCGGTATAGTTTGTCAAGATGTTGACATTTAGTCATTTGGTTTTCCATGAAGAATGATTGTCTCCCTCTGCTGGTGGTAAATTTAATTGCATCTTAAAGTATTTTCTGACATTTGCATGTCTTTGTAGAGAAAGAGCTGGTCACCCCTCCACTGGATGGAGTCATTCTTCCAGGAGTCACCAGGCAGTCGCTGCTGGACCTTGCCAGAGAATGGGTGAGAAACAAGAATAGAAAGGGGGAAGTTTCTCAACTCTCATCTTCACGTGTTCTCTAAAACAGATTGCAAAACCATATTTGTATGATAATATTCAAGTAATTGTCATATGAGTGACACATTAAGGACGTGCCATTCTTGCACTATGACATTCTTTAATACCATGTAATACTATGAAAATACTATGGTATATGAATATAAAAATTGTTCAGTAACATGTTGCATATCAAGTACCAAGACGTCTGTTGCCACACCTGTATCATAGTCCTGCCATAGTATTGTTTGTAAGGGCTGCGTGTCTTTTTCAGGGGGACTTCAAAGTGACCGAGCGTCGAGTTTTAATGAAGGAGCTGATAGAAGCTTTAGATGACGGACGGATTCTGGAGGTGTTCGGTTCTGGCACTGCATGCGTGGTGTGTCCAGTTGGCAGTCTGCTCTACAGAGGACAGGTAATCAGAAAATGCACACTTCGCTTCTCTCATGCAAATGTCCACTGACAGTATCTTGCCAGTGTAATAAACATTTGTACATTTATTGCAAACACAGTTCTTATGTAAATCTTTTAGACCTACCAAATTCCCACAATGAAGAATGGTCCGGACCTTGCTAAGAGATTCCATAAGGAGCTCACTGATATCCAGGTAGAGAAGTTTTTCAAATAGCCCTTGAATTAATAATATTCCTTTCATTCCATTGTTACACGGTCTAAACCTCTGCCCTGTTACTCCATGTACAGTATGGACACACTCAGCGGGACTGGGCGCCGGTGATCGTCTAACCGATCTGACGCAGGTTTCATGTCTAAAACCTCTCATCTCAAGTGTTTGTGTGTGGACTAAATAGACAGGGGTGTTATTCTACAGTAACAACCTTTCTGAACAGAAAATCACCTATTAAATATATGCAGTCTTTCCAAATGTCCTTACATGCTTGCTTGGATATCCATACGGTACAATTTGTAGCACTAGAGATCGTCCTTAAACCTAAGCACACGCGTCATAAGCCATAAGCAACTATAGGCAACAAGCAAATATGTTCTCCTTGCAATAGTTACTCATCCAACCTGTAAACTTTTTTTTCTTATCAACCTGTCATGCTTTTGCTGTCTCCTAATATGTTATTTTCCTACAACTTTTATCTGTATTAACATTTCAACTTTTATATTGTGGGAGTGGTGCTAAGAAATCAGGCAGTTGAGAAGGATCAGACTTCAGCACGTAGTTATTTTAATGTAAATGTTCATTCACTGAGCTGCTTGTTTGTGTAACAGGAGAACAGACGTCATGATTTTCTTTCTTACTAGCAAGAGGACAGACAGCTCTTCATTTTGCATCAATTTAAACAGTTTCTTTTAAAAGACACTAAATTGGTCTTTTTAAGTCCAAATTTGTAAAGAAAGTGTAAATGATTGTATATGTCTGTTTAGAGAAGGACAAAGACTGTGTTCTCTCCAGATTTAGATGAATTAAAACCATGAGCTGAACTTATGCACGCACAAAGGGCTTCAGGACGGCCTAGACATAGCAGCTCTAGAGACCACTAGAAAAGTCTTGATGTGATAATCGTAGGTGATCATTACTAGGCTCTGTGTTTGTTGTCTATATGATATTTCTTGATATAACTTATTTCTGGTGTTGTTTCAATGGTTAGAATACCTGTCGGATCATTGTGAACCCCCCCCCCCCCCATTTTTTTTTTTTTCTTCATGTTAAACTTGTATTTTAATCCATGCACTCCACATCTCCTCTAAGTGCCTGATGGAGTTGGCTGTTACTTATCTTTGTTGGCTGTATCTTTCACATTTGTCATTGCTGTGCTGAGGGGGCTGCTGCTGCACTCGTGATGGGTTTGTTTTGTTTGAAGGTTTTTTTCGGAGTAGATGTCTTTACTTTTTCTGTTACTGTATTTTTACAAATAAATTCAATTTGCATCCAAATACGTAATATGCTTTTTGCTTCAACTGCCTACAAATATTTGTTTCTGAAAGTCTAGTTTGCTTGGTTATTAAGCAGAAATTTTGATCAACATTTATATTTGGTATATAAAATGTTTAGAAACTTCTTGCACACATTTGCTGAATTTCAAAAACCAAAAAACATGTCTGGTTCATATTTTATCCTAAAAGAAATCAAAAAGTATAAGAAATAGTACCATTTTTAGTGCCATTAGGATTTTTTGCATAGTTTAATTTTTTTGTGACAAGCCCATATCTGCCAGCATTTCTCATTATGACAACAATATTAGGATAAATTATTCACCAGTGAGCATGACTGACTAAAAACTAAAAATCAAAACAGCCAAGCAAATGTGCTGAAGTGTCACGCAAAGTAAAAAAAAAGACAAAAAAAGTTTTATATGTATATATATATGTGTGTGTGACCCTGGACCACAAAACCAGTCATAGATCATATGAAAACTGAATAAATAAGCTTTCCGATGATGTATGGTTTGTTAGGATAGGACAATATTTGGCCGAGATACAACTATTGAAAATATATTTTCAATATTAAACTATTGCAATAGAAAATCTGGAATCTGAGGGTGCAAAAAAATCAAAATATTGAGAAAATCACCTTTAAAGTTGTCCAAATGAAGTTCTTAGCAATGCATATTACTAATCAAAAATTAAGTTTTGATATATTTACAGTAGGAAATTTACAAAATATCTTCATGGAACATGATCTTTACTTAATATCCTAATGATTTTTGGCATAAAAGAAAAATCAATAATTTTGACCCAAACAATGTATTTTTGGCTATTGCTACAAATATACCCCAGCGACTTAAGACTGGTTTTATTGTCCAGGGTCACATATATAAATGGTCTTAAAATGCAAATAACCTTCATTTTCATTGTGCAGAATATATTTTATTTTTTCTTTTGGTTTTGGATTGGTTTCATGATAATCCTATTTGTGTATTGCAAACATCACAATATAGTTTTGGTACATTTATTTAAGACTGTTCTTTTTAAGATTTTGTTGTTTTTGTGTACAGAAAACATTTTGATAAATCTTTCCTGTGATTCATATTAACTCATAAACCATAACCCAATTTGATTGCATCATCAAAAGACAAGAAATACAACTAAGAATTGAAAAAATCTGTATCCATTAATGAAGTATATTACTGTAATAGGTAAAGAGAAGTAAATAAGAGGTGAAGAGATCAATACTATATAACTTTTTCAAGATAAACCCAAATTAGGAGTTCAATAAAGTCTATTAGGAATTAATGAGCTATTTTGTTGTCTAAAGGCAGCATTGGATCTCTGGGCTGTGGAGGTTTTTAGCTTTCACTCTGGTTGTCTTGAGGACAGTCCTCATCAAACAAAGCCAGGGTGGTGTGGCCTAGAGGGTTGTAGAGGATGCCTTCCACCTCTCCACCACCATTGGCCGTCTTCTGGAAGTAGATCTCCAGGTTGTCCTGCAGGTTATCTTTGTCCATGATGTTGGGGATGCCCGTCAGCAGCACTGTGCGCATGCACTCTGAGTCACAGATCTGAAAGGGAGCAACAGTCAGTTTACATCATAAACAATGCACCATTAACAGCTGAAATTATTGCGACATACTTGATTCTTCTTACCTCCATCTGTGAAATCTCGCCATTGAGGAACGGAGTGACCTTCACCTTGTGCTTCTTCTTACCAAAATCTACATCATGATCTTGTTTGTCAGAGAGACCTTTGGCAACTGAAGACAAATAGAAACGAACAATTTAAAAAAACACCTCAAGCATCATGCACTGAGATTTCAGACTGAATGAATTTAGTTAACTTACTGTTATCATCTAAGAAGGTAATGACCACAGTGCCAGAGTCGTGCAGCATGTCTTTGTTCTCCACCTCGCCGCCTCCATTCCTAGTCCGAGAGAAATGGATGTCCAGTTTGTCTAGTACTCTCTCCTCAGGTTCTTCCTTTGGCAGGTTGGAGACTAGGATTCTGCGTGGGCACACTTGTGTTTCCATCTAACAGATGGAGAGAGAGTGTTGTTTTATATCACATTAGTCCATGGGAACACAATGCAATCCCAAAAAGTCAGCTTGTCTCCATTACCTCAACATAGCTGGGTACCAGGAATTGAATGGGTTTAGCCTGCACAGTGATGGTACAGTCTCCAAGTTGCACCGAATGTTCCTTTAGGTTCAATATATTCTGAGCCACTAAGATGTAGTATCAGAAGAGATTTGAAGAGAGGTTAATAAAGCAATAATCCACAAGAGGCCCTGGTATGTGTTATAGTCATTTTAGTGTCTCAGTGTGAAAATCTCTGGCAGTGGTTCATAACCAGAGGGCCCAGACCCACTAGGGGTACTCAGCAAACTTCCAACGGGGCTTCAAGATTAATTAAATTATTTAAAACATAATATTAAAAACAATTTAAACAAATAAAAAGATCATTTTCTTATTTCATTTCAACCCTTCAACAACCTTTTTTCTTCTTTGAAGAAACAAGGTTTCCACAGACTTAGAAAACCTGAATATATGAGGAAGACTCATTATAAAAGTGTGATTTCTAAAGCAAGAAAATTATGTGAAAAATCACTAAAATCTTAAAAAATGATGCCATTTTCAAAATGTATATACATTTTTCTGTCTAGTAGGTAAAATAAGTAAAAAAAAATTTTTTATATAAATATAAAAAGATTAATATTTTTCTAGTACTTTACGAACAACTAGAAGACTGCATTGGTTGAAAAGAATTGGATTGCTAAAACTTAAACTACATTATTTAATTTTTAAATTTTAATTATCATTATTTTAGTTACTTTCAGTTATTAATTTAAAGAAACAAAGAGTGGCCATGTATTAAAATAAGTTAAGAGGTGGGCCTTAATGTATTGTGTTAGTGGGCCTTCAAATATCTTAGTAGACAAAGCAGTGCTTTACAGTCAGTGTTGTAAATAATGATGAGTTGTTCTTTATTACAAGTGAACCTTTAAGCACTTTTGACATTGTTTCTTATTGTGATGATGCTAAAAATTTGGAAAATTACATACCATCCTTTTCCTCGAAGGTGATCAGTGCTGTTCCACCCTCCATCGGATAAACTATTCGGGGTTTCACATCAAAACTCACAGCATGGGCTCCCTCTTTTGTATTTCCCCGAAACACAACCTTCCTCTCAGGCACCGCTGTAGAGATCTGTGGAGTCAATGTAGAGCCTTGTTAATAATCTCACGGTTGTTAAAGTGTCCATGGATTTTTTTTAAATAAACATTGCGATTTTAGGTTCAAAATTTACATGAATATAAGGGAAAACATAGTTTAAAAAAATGTTTAGATTATTACTAAAAAGTATTTCACCATATTGTACTGATAGACTTTAGTTTAGAGCCACACAGCCAATTCAGTGCAATGGTTGCAGCTAAAATAAGCATGAATATATTTATTTTGACACTTTTAAACCTCAGTTTGCTTTTTCAGACTGCTGTTTTTATGCTCCAGGCTTTGCATCTCCTCCTTTATTTTCAGGATCTCCTTCTGCAGCTTGGTGTTCTCCTCCTGTACAAATCTGCATTTCTCCTGCACAGAGGAACCATTACCACATTTTTTTATTTAAATATCTTTAAATTAGGGGATATGAGTGTCTGTACATTTATTTATATGGACCTTCTCTTTCTGAATTGTCTTAGTACGATTCTTGTTTTCGTCTTCAGAAACCGCTTTCCTTTCATTAGCTCGTCGTTTAAATTCCTTGGCATAGTGTTTGTTGTTATCTATGCCATCTCTCAGTATTTTTTGTTCCTTCAATATTGCTTCATATTGTGCCTGTGGACAGATGAGATGACATAATGATTAGTAGGCCTAACTTGTATTATGGTTGACAGGTATATTACAAGCATTTGTATTGTAAAATACCTTGTATTTGTTGATCTCCAGTACACTGTCCTGACAGATCAAAGACTCACCGTCTGTAACAATGCTGAAATCCTAAATGGACAAACAAAATGACAAACAGGGTCAGAGAAAAGATGCCAAAACAACAACAACAAGTGTTTGCCAGAAGAACTTCCTTTACCTCAGCAGACATTTCTACCTACGCAGGAACCTGTGAACAAACACAGAGCACTGTTACCTAGGACAGAAGAGTTTATAATCTATATGACCACCTTGTTTTTCATTGAATCGAACATTTTTATCGTCTGAACACAGCTGGTTAAGTTTGTCTAATAAACTTATGCTTTAATATGAACTACATGAAGTTCAACATCACACCATGAGTTGTTGACTTCGCCAAAAGCGCTGTAAAACAATTTAAATTAAATATATTAAACACTTAGGCGTCAGCATACACTTGTTTGTTTTGTTCGTTTTTGAAAACATTGAGGAAAAATGCTGACATTAAATTTACAAGACTGCCTTTTTAACAAAACATCACACAATTAACAGTCATTTTTGTAATGGTGTCGTTTAAACCATTGTATACCTTTTTTGTTGTGTCATTACCATTTATTTTTATTTATCATACATAAACAGATGAAACAAACACTTACCGTGATGAAGCAAACAGTAGAGAGAGCAGTTTCGCTTTCGTTTCAGGTATTAATCGTTGAAATATGTACAAGCTCTTCACCAGGGGGTGGTGTTGATCATTAAGATACATTCTTAAAAAAGCCTATATACAGCAACAGTATATCAGTAGCCTATACGTTATTATTATTAATTTACATATCAAAATTTACCTACAATAAGGATATTTGTTTTAAAAATCTATAAGATTGATATTCAGTGTGATAGGGGCACCAAGTTTGGGATTGTGTACCCGATTGTATCCAAGTTGCAGGCTACATGAAAACTAGGTTTCAGCTTTACGTTCAGGTTGTGCTGGTGTTGCCATAAATTAAACGCTATTTTTCATCCTAAATAGAATATTTACATTAGACTTTTTAATTTAACAGCCATTACATTAGTAATTCATTCAAAGTGACTTACAAATGAGAGCAATACAAAGTAATTACTCTAGGGCTGTAACACATGCAGCTGTTTTATTTTAGTTTAAACTCCTCTAAACTCTTTATGTGCTCGTCCTAATAAGGAATCGAGCACGGGTGACACGCCTCAGTTACTGATAGACAGTTGTCTGCTCTCTTTATAGGCGGAGCTTGACTGAACTCTTCATTTGAGGGGCACACACTTATTAATTCAAGCACAGTGTGGAAACGTTGCGAGGGGACAAGGTAGGTCTTGTGTTTCCGTCCTTCGTCTCAGACGCCCTTTGTGCATTTTCAGACAGCATGGTAAAAGTTGTGTGTAAAAGTGCTTTGCTCATTGTGATTTATTATGCAGAATTAGACGTCACTCGTTGCTATAGCAGATTTTTTTCCTACTAGGAACTAACTCACTTTTATGTAGCATATTGATGTGGTAAACTGTTAAAGAGAATTAAACTGAATGATGAATTGATTTATTTTTCTATTATTTTATTTTTATCTAAAACATTGATGTCTGCTCACAGATAGGTAACTTGGAGCCCACGGATCCACGGACTGGTCAGTCACCTTCAGTCCAGCTGTTCATTTAACAATTAAAAGTAAGTTGATAAGAAGTGCATGCGCTATCTTTCTTTTACTGCAGAAGAGATTTAAAAAAAAAATCTGAAATTAATTATTCATTTAAACATTATGCTCAGTGAGAAACAGCAACTGAAATTAATCAGTGACTAAAAAAAAGGTAAAATACCACATTCACAGTTTCCCTTTTTTTTTGCTTCAATAGAAGCCTAGGTGCTAAAATCAGTCTCTCAGTCGCAATGTGGGTTGGCATTCATAAGGGGGATTCCTTTTGTCAAGAAAAGGCAATAAAGCTACACAGTTTTAATTGACTGATGCCCTGATTTGCCCTCAATCAGAAATAAGAAAATAAGACACTCACCAATTGTGTAACAAAATGTATTTTGCTGACTTTGAACCACTTTCTCTGAGACATTTATAATCCTGAGTTTCAGTTATTGTTTCTATGGTCAGCATAGTTTCTCTGGTAAGCTTTTGCTTCAAATTTCTAGATGTGAAAGAGGAAGTGATACAATGATTGCATTGTCATAGCTAAAAAAAAAAAAAAAGGAGATAGTAAATTATACATCTGAAAAGTTTTGTTAAATTGCAACCCTGCATGTGAGATATAAAGGTCTAAGGGGTTACAATGAAAGTTTGTATCATTGTCCACTAAAACACATCAGACACATTTCATATTTCAAATCTGTTACTTTTAATGTGTTAACTCTCTCTCTCTTTCCATCCAGATGTTGAAAGTGACATTAGGCCTCGCTCTGGTGACTCTGGTTGCTTGCTCGCAGTGCCCCAACAATGAAGTGTGTGAGGCAGGCCAGACATGCTGCCAGGATCTCACCGGAGAGTTCAGCTGCTGCCCTTTCCATCACGTGAGAGAGCGAACTAGTGACAAATACATAAATACAGTTTCATTTCAGATTATTAGTGTCAGGTACTCTTCTATAAATATAATGATGTTCAATAAGCAGTTCAGATCAGACAAGAGAAGGTTATCTGCACAATGATATGAAAGTTAGTGCTCTGTGGTTACTCGTTATTTATTCTCTCTCGGATATACATCAATAGCACCCTTTTTAACACACATTCACACTGTCAGCTCTTGTAATAAGGGTTATGATAAGGCACCCGTATAGTATCAACATGCAAATCCCTCTTTGATGACTTTGCTATTCAAAGAGTGCAAAGAAATGAAGCTGTAATCAGGAGGTTGTCTGTCAAATGTTCAGCTTCAGTGCTGTATTGCTCAATGAACTCTTTCCAATATGTTTGTGTGAATGATCAGCTCATGCATGCATATAATTGTGTTTGTGTATGTGTGTGTGTGTGTATAGGGAGAGTGTTGTGAGGACCACCTGCACTGCTGTCCTGAAGACATGCTGTGCAGTGTTATGGACTCCATGTGTATAAACGCCACACATACAATGCTGTTTGTGGAGAGGATACCGGCTAAACGGACAGACCTTCCCAAAGTGAGGAGTCTTAATAAGAGTACTCAAAGCTGCTTGTTTTATCTTAAATGGATAGTTTACCCAAAACTGAAAATTCTGTCATCATTTACTCAACCTCATAAAAAAAGAAGATATTTTGAAGAATGTTGGTAACCAAGCAGATGGTAGCTATTAAGTATTTTTTTTAGTCAATGGCTACCGTCAACTATTTGGTGACCAACCTTCTTCAAAATATCTTCTTTTGTGTTCAACAGAAGAAACAAACTGAGGTTGCGTAAATGATGACAGAATTTAAATTTTTGGGTGAACTTAACAATCCTCATTCCTCAGTCGTTCAGAATGATTCCCTCATTACCTGCAAGTGAAGACGACATCACCTGTCCCGATGGCTCCTTCTGTCCTGCTGAGTTCTCCTGTCTGCTGATGGGTTCATCATATGGGTGCTGTCCCGTAGCACAGGTAAGTTACATTATTACAGGAACAAGGGCCCAAACCACTAGTCCCTTGTCCATGACATGGTGTATTGAATGGCCTCTCACCTGGTCACAAAAGAAGCGTAGTGTTGCTAAAACATAGAGCCTTAGAGATATACTCTTTTCTATACTTTATTTGTTTTATAAGAATATAATATATATATAAGAATATATACAATGTTTCTCTTTTTCAGGGCCTTGTGTGCTCAGACGGGAAACACTGCTGCCCAAAAGACCATGAATGCAGTGGAGACAGCAGTTCCTGTGTCAAACTGAAAGGTATGGAAGAGGTGGACTAGAGCGTTTCATGATTAAAACAGCCTTTATTTAAAGGAGATCCCATATAAATTTATAACGGGTTTACAGTAGTGAGATTAGCTGTATTAATTTGGATAGGATATAAGTGCAGCTCATGGTGTTGTCCTGTGATTGTTTGTAGAACCAGTCGAGGCTGTTCTGTGTGGAAATGGGACCTCAGAGTGTCCCGTGGACACCACATGTTGTGAGACAGAAGATGGTCAGTGGGCGTGCTGCCCCATGCCAAAGGTATCGGCCCAGATGAAATACAGTAATATGTTCAGAGACATGTTGACATAGAGTTCTCAGTTCAGAAAGTTACGCTGTTTTTTCACAGTCTGAGAAACATTTAAATAAATATACATTTTGAAACTGAATTTCTTCTTTATTTTAAAATAAAAACTAAAAATAGCCATCAAAGCTAGTGTATTTCTGTGATACATTTTAAGATGTACTTTATTCTTGTGATGGCAATGGTGAATTTTCATTACTACAGTCTTTAGTGTCACATGATTCTTGGGAAAGCATTCTAATGTGCTGATTTAATTACTGTCAATGATAAAGACAGCTGTGCTGCTTAATACTTTTGTGGAAACTGTGATTCTTTGATGAATGTAAAGTTCAAAAGAGCAGCATTTATTTGAAAATAATTTTTAATAACAATATAAAAGCCCCTTCTGTCTCTTTTGATCAAATTCAAGGATCCTTACTGAATAAACTTTTCTTAATTTGTTCATAAATGTTTTAATTCGCATTTCCTCTGTCGTTTGTGTTTTCTGTAGGCTGTATGTTGTGATGATAAAATCCACTGTTGTCCAGAGGACAGTGTCTGTGATGTTGAAGGCTCCAAATGCATGTCCTCCACCAATCAGGAGCTGCCTATGTGGGCCAAGTTCCCTGCTCGTCTTAGAGCTGAATGGGAAGATCACAAACGTAGGCTATTATCCCAGAGAGTTATTAATTTTCTAATAACTTCCACCAATGCAATTCAGCATTTTCGTTTCTTTGCCCTTATTCTTCAAAAGCTGCAGAAATAAGGGCTGAAGCTGAACTCACTACAACCAGACAAATCACTACTGCTGGCAAACAAATGACTACATTGCCTGGTGCACTACCAAAGAGTATGTGCACATTTGTAGATAGCCATACATACATGTTTTATATATGTGCACATAAATAATAACACTTCTCAAATGGTTTCTGTCATTGCCTTCTTTATATTCAGCCTCTGATGTTCCCTGCAATGACACTGCGGCCTGTCCAGATGGAAGCACATGCTGTAAGACTAAAGAAGGAGAATGGGCCTGCTGTCCTCTGCCACAGGTAAATCACCTGATCTACACAGAATAATAATTATTTTAATCTTTCTTTCTTCTGTGGAACACAACAGAAGATATTTTGATAAGATAACTCCATTTTCTCAATAGGCCGTGTGTTGTGAAGACTTCATCCACTGCTGTCCTCATGGTCAGAAATGTAATGTTGCTGCTGGGACGTGTGAGGACTCTTCAGGATCTCAGCCCTGGTTCAAGAAGCTGCCCGTCAAACCAATCAGCAGTCAGAATGAGGCTGTTACACGAGGTAGATCAAAGCACTGAATCCAGCACACACAGACACAGTATAAAACTACCATTTTATTTGTTCTTGAGCTGTCTTTATCTTTTCTGGTGTCTTCGGTGGTTTCAGATGTTCCCTGCAATGACACTGCGGCCTGTCCAGATGGAAGCACATGCTGTAAGACTAAAGAAGGAGAATGGGCCTGCTGTCCTCTGCCACAGGTAAATCACCTGATCTATTAAAGGGATAATTGCTTACATTTTAGCTTAAGGTGTCCTTGTTACAGTGTAATTATACATTTATGTACTGAGTAATATTAATTTACTACATGTACTTACTGGTTAGGAGTAGGGTTTGGTTTAGGGTTACTTGCATGTAATGTAGTGAAGTGCAGGGATGGGTTGGTGTCTGTATTCAGAAAGGCACGGAAAGCAAATAACGCGCTCTAATAAAATAACACGAGCCACTAAAGGGACATGGTTAGCTCCTTGCTAGCTGTAGCCTGTTACAGTACATAAGATTTCACTTACCACATAAACAGAGTAAGGAGAGATGCCTGAGGATGATGGACGAATGATTTACAGATCCTGAAATGTGTGTTAAGTACTGCTTCTCCATAGTATAAACAGACTTCGTGCGAAAGTGAAAGTAAAAGTCGATCGTGTTTTTGAAAGTAGTTTCAGTGACCCGTATATTAATAGCGGCTCCCTGATGCCCGCATTTTATATATAGTATAATTACCCAACGATATAACAGCGCGAGAAAGTATTGAAATATATATTTTTCTCCCTGTGTTTCCTTCATGTGAGCTAGTGAAATGAGCCACGCAGTGAAACAGCCAATCAGAGCAGAGCTCAACATTATTATTCATGACCCTTCCAAATAAGCCATTAACAGACCGTTTCATTCTGAGGAGAAAACAAAGGGTTGTAAATGCACTTGTAAAACCGTTTCTGGATAAAAAAATTTTAACCAAAGCCACATACCTTCTATATAGATATCAGAGAACAATTTATAATATTGTATCAATGCAGTCTATGGCACCTTTAAAATTTTGTGCACTAAGTTAAAGGAACATCGTAATTTTGTTCTGTAGGCCGTGTGTTGTGAAGACTTCATCCACTGCTGTCCTCATGGTCAGAAATGTAATGTTGCTGCTGGGACGTGTGAGGACTCTTCAGGATCTCAGCCCTGGTTCAAGAAGCTGCCCGTCAAACCAATCAGCAGTCAGAATGAGGCTGTTACACGAGGTAGATCAAAGCACTGAATCCAGCACACACAGACACAGTATAAAACTACCATTTTATTTGTTCTTGAACTGTCTTTATCTTTTCTGGTGTCTTCGGTGGTTTCAGATGTTCCCTGCAATGACACTGCGGCCTGTCCAGATGGAAGCACATGCTGTAAGACTAAAGAAGGAGAATGGGCCTGCTGTCCTCTTCCACAGGTAAATCACCTGATCTACCACTTTAGCAGAATTGTACCCTATGGACAATCAGCTCAGCCATTACATTTCTCCAAGACCTTCTCTCTACTGTTTGCACTGGGGATGCTTGGGGGTCCTCAGATTTTTTGTTGTTGTTTTTTTTTGCCATTTTGCCTTTTATTACAATGGGACAGTAAGTAGACAGGAAGCAAAGTGGGAGGGATGGAATAAAGAAAGATTCACGAGCCGGGACTCAATCTCGGGACACCTGAAACGGTGTTATATGCATCACAAGGTCCACAGAAAATGTAAGAATAAAACAGATGTAGGTTGTAAAATTAATTATTTGTTTTAAAAGTTATATATCTAACACAAATATATATTTTAGATAATATTTAAATAATTTGACCATATACATGTCTATTCAGAAGTTGTTGATTTTTTTGACAGATTTATCTTATGCTCACCAATGCTGCATTTATGTAATCAAAAAACACAGTTTGGGATTTTATGAGATATTATTGCAATTTAATGTAACTTATTTCTATTTTCATAAATTTTTAAATGTAATTTATTCCTGAAATGGCAAAGCTGAATTTTAAGCATCATTACTCCAGTCTTCAGTGTCACAAATCATTGTAATATGATGATTTGCTGCGCAAGAAACATTTCTTATGATTATCAATGTAGAAAACAGCTGTGCTGCTTAATATTTTTGTGGAAACATGATACTTTTTTTTCAGGATTCTTTGATGAATAAAAACTGAAAAGAACAGAATTTATTTCAAATAGAAATATTTTGTAATATTATGAATGTGACTTTTGATCTTTTGATTGAATTTAATGCATCTTTGCTCAATAAATGTATTAATTTCCTAAAATGTATTATTGACCCCAAACTTTTAAACTATTGTGTAAATGCAATATATTTAAAATACAACATATAAAACATTTTTGTTTCCATAATATTATTCTTAAGAGTTTTTTCCCAAAAAGTTTAAATAGGTCTTTACATATTTTAAAGTTTTAAGGAGTCATCATATTTAGGGTTCATGGGCAGCAAAATGTTTGAAAACTCCTGTCTTGAATTATAAATAACTCTGGTGGAAAACAATGATATATGTTTTCTTATTACTTAGAAATACCTGGAAATACCATGATATATACATATAGTAATCATCCAGCACCATGAAACAGTTCTGTTTTTTGTAAGTATTACAATTTTGTGCACTAAGTTAAAGGAACATCGTAATTTTGTTCTGTAGGCCGTGTGTTGTGAAGACTTCATCCACTGCTGTCCTCATGGTCAGAAATGTAATGTTGCTGCTGGGACGTGTGAGGACTCTTCATGTTCTGGTGTGCCCTGGGTGGAACAGGTGCCCGTGCAGCCAATCATCAGTCATGACAAACAAAGTAAGTCAACAAACACTCCAAAGCCCTGAAACCGAACACACAAGAACACATTTAACATAAAACTCTGTTTACTTTCTGTCCCTTCAGCCTCTGATGTTCCCTGCAATGACACTGCGGCCTGTCCAGATGGAAGCACATGCTGTAAGACTAAAGAAGGAGAATGGGCCTGCTGTCCTCTTCCACAGGTAAATCACCTGATCTATTAAAGGGATCATTGCTTACATTTTAGCTTAAGGTGTCCTTGTTACAGTGTAATTATACATTTAAGTACTGAGTAATATTAATTTACTACATGTACTTACTGGTTAGGAGTAGGGTTTGGTTTAGGGTTACTTGCATGTAATTATGCATAATTTATTGTTATTATAATAGTAAGTACATGTAACGTGTAACAAGGCCACCTTAAAATAAAGTCTTACCAAATATTTCACAGAATAATAATTCTTTTAAACTTTCTTTCTTCTGTGGAACACAACAGAAGATATTTTGATAAGATAACTCCATTTTCTCAATAGGCCGTGTGTTGTGAAGACTTCATCCACTGCTGTCCTCATGGTCAGAAATGTAATGTTGCTGCTGGGACGTGTGAGGACTCTTCAGGATCTCAGCCCTGGTTCAAGAAGCTGCCCGTCAAACCAATCAGCAGTCAGAATGAGGCTGTTACACGAGGTAGATCAAAGCACTGAATCCAGCACACACAGACACAGTATAAAACTACCATTGTATTTGTTCTTGAACTGTCTTTATCTTTTCTGGTGTCTTCGGTGGTTTCAGATGTTCCCTGCAATGACACTGCGGCCTGTCCAGATGGAAGCACATGCTGTAAGACTAAAGAAGGAGAATGGGCCTGCTGTCCTCTGCCACAGGTAAATCACCTGATCTATTAAAGGAATAATAGGTTACACTTTATTTTAAGGTGTCCTTGTTACAGTGTAATTATACATGTAAGTACTAAGTAATATTAATTAACTACATGTACTTACTATATGGTTAGGGTTAGAATTAGGGTTTGGTTTAGGGTTACTTGCATGTAATTATGCAAAATTTATTGTTATTATAATTAGGGTTGTAACGGTATGAGATTTTCACGGTATGATAATCGTCTCAGAAAATATCACGGTTTCACGGAATCACGGTATACGGTATTAAACAATCAAAATAGTTTTTTTTGGTTGAACAAATGTTTGGAAGCGTGTTTATTCAAATTTCATTAATCAAAAACAATCAAGTAAATTTCATCATTGATTATATATTAGTTTAACAACTTATATTCATCATTAATAATTCATAACAATTCATAAATTATGGTTTGACTTAATTTTTCTGGATTCTGTACTTTTATGATATAATACAAATATAATATCAAAAATGGTGGTAATGAAATTAATGCATAAAGCTTAAACAATTTAATTAATGTTTTAAAATGTAATCAAATGAAAATAACTTTTATCCTTTTATGTTTTCGTAAAGGACTGCACAACAGAGATTTACTAAATAAAAATAAGGAGAAAATTATATTCCTTAAATGTTTCTATAAATTATTATTATTATTTTAGAAGTAGGCTACATTATAGTACAGTCGTAATTTCTGTCAATTTCTTCGAGTTAAAAAGCGGACTTTTATTTTGACGGGTAGTAGTGAAGAGCTTTGAGTGTCAGTGTATTTGACAGTGGTTTTCTCAAATAAAATGATGAAAGGATTATCAATTGTTCTCTCAGTGTCAGTGAGGCTCTCAGTGTTTGTGTCCATGTCCTCAGATAGTGAGAAAGCAGGTGCTGTTAACACTATGAGCGGTGCCAGCACGCATACTTGAGTATGTAGTACACGACACAACGCCGCTCATTCACAGAGAGACACGCAAAACAAACAGATTATATTTTTATATAGCAGTGTTTTTGCTCTTTAATAATCACAGACACTAGACCATGTCGTGATTTGACAGCTCTGTTTTTGATTTATTCATCAATCCATAAAATCGTGCATTTTATGTGACATCTGCATTGTAAATTCATTGTCATGACTGGATTCTGGGATTCACTCCGCATCACGGAAATCATAAGGCTTTAACCTTAAGTTATAAATGGGACATAATAACTGTATCTGCACGGAGGATGGTATTCTAAAATATAGGTAAACATGTTCGATGTGTTTCCTCTTTTTGCAGCCGCTTTGCGACCGCAGTTTTTGCGAACTGTCTATCCTCGAGGACAAATAAGCGTTCGTCTTTTCTATATCCAAAGTAACGTTATTCCCATACTGCCAATTTTAACTTATATTTCGACGTGGGATAGAGATAACGGCCTCTGTCTCTGATGTTGTCTCTGCTGTATGTGTGGGTGGAGCAAGAGAACAGTTAAGTGGAAAGTTGTTGCCTAGGCGCAGGTGAGATTCTGCGTCTTTTATTTTCTCCCAATACCGTAGATAAGCAAATGTACACGGTATGATAATCGTACGTGTTTATATCGTGGTATATCGTCATACTGGTATATCGTTACAACCCTTACTATATGGTTAGGGTTAGGATTAGGGTTTGGTTTAGGGTTACTTGCATGTAATTATGCATAATTTATTGTTATTATAATAGTAAGTACATGTAACGTGTAACAAGGCCACCTTAAAATAAAGTCTTACCAAATATTTCACAGAATAATAATTATTTTAATCTTTCTTTCTTCTGTGGAACACAACAGAAGATATTTTGATAAGATAACTCCATTTTCTCAATAGGCCGTGTGTTGTGAAGACTTCATCCACTGCTGTCCTCATGGTCAGAAATGTAATGTTGCTGCTGGGACGTGTGAGGACTCTTCAGGATCTCAGCCCTGGTTCAAGAAGCTGCCCGTCAAACCAATCAGCAGTCAGAATGAGGCTGTTACACGAGGTAGATCAAAGCACTGAATCCAGCACACACAGACACAGTATAAAACTACCATTTTATTTGTTCTTGAACTGTCTTTATCTTTTCTGGTGTCTTCGGTGGTTTCAGATGTTCCCTGCAATGACACTGCGGCCTGTCCAGATGGAAGCACATGCTGTAAGACTAAAGAAGGAGAATGGGCCTGTTGTCCTCTTCCACAGGTAAATCACCTGATCTACCACTTTAGCAGAATTGTACCCTATGGGCAATCAGCTCAGCCATTACATTTCTCCAAGACCTTCTCTCTACTGTTTGCACTGGGGATGCTTGGGGGTCCTCAGATTTTTTGTTGTTGTTTTTTTTTTGCCATTTTGCCTTTTATTACAATGGGACAGTAAGTAGACAGGAAGCAAAGTGGGAGGGATGGAATAAAGAAAGATTCACGAGCCGGGACTCAATCTCGGGACACCTGAAACGGTGTTATATGCATCACAAGGTCCACAGAAAATGTAAGAATAAAACAGATGTAGGTTGTAAAAGTCATTATTTGTTTTAAAAGTTATATATCTAACATAAATATTGTCAGGCTCTCGGGGGAGCAAGGAGCGAGGAGACACGGAGAATCTTTTACATAGACTTTAATAAAACAAGGAAGACATATAACAGCGAACACAGGACACAGGAGACACTGGGCTTATAAACACAAGGAAATCAAACGAGGAAGAACTGAAACAGGTGGGGAGCAATCAAACACAGACGGAGACTAATAAAGACAAACGAGGACAGGAACAGGAAGACCAAATATGGGCACGAGAGGAGGGGAAACACGTGACATGGGGAACACAGGTCTGACAGTACTCCCCCCTCCCGAACGGTGCGTCCCGCACCGAACACCATCCAACGGGGAGGGGGGGTGGGCGCTCTGGAGGCCTTAAGGGACACGGAGACAGGACAGGACAGGAGGCCTCCAGGGCGGCGCCCGTTCTGGGAGCCATGGCGGGTCAGGGGACTCGGGAGGCCATGGCAGATCCGGGGACTCGGGAGGCCATGGCGGATCCGGGGACTCGGGAGGCCATGGCGGATCAGGGAGCTTGGGTGGCCATGGTGGGTCCAGGGACTCGGGAGGCCAGGGCGGAGCAGGGAGCTCGGGAGGCCATGGCGGAGCAGGGAGCTCGGGAGGCCATGGCGGATCCAGGGACTCGGGAGGCCATGGTGGGTCAGGGAGCTCGGGAGGCCATGGCGGAGCAGGGAGCTCGGGAGGCCATGGCGGATCCAGGGACTCGGGAGGCCATGGTGGGTCAGGGAGCTCGGGAGTCCATGGCGGAGCAGGGAGCTCGGGAGGCCATGGTGGGTCAGGGAGCTTGGGAGGCCATGGTGGGAGCTTGGGAGGCCATGGTGGGACCGCTTCCGAGACCGCGGCCCCAGCCCCCACCTCGGTCTCTTCGGCCGGAGCCCTACTACTCCCCCCCCCCCCCCCCCAAAAAAAAAATTCCTTGGGGAAAATAGGGGCTCCATCGGGCACTTGGGGGCGCACTGGAGGCATGGACTCTTGGGTGCGCTTGGGAAGCGCGGACTCTTGGGGGCGCTCGGCAGGCGCGGGCACTTGAGGGCGCTCGGCAGGTGCGGGCACTTGAGGGCGCTCGGCAGGCGCGGGCACTTGAGGGCGCTTTGAGGGCGCTCGGCAGGCGCGGGCACTTGAGGGCGCTGGCGAGGAGCGGGCTCTGGGGTCTGGCGAGGAGCGGGCTCTGGGGTTGAGCACGCTGCACTTGCTTTGAGGGCTGGGCACTGGGCAGGCACTGGAGGGCACTTGCTGGCGAGAGCAGGCACTGGAGGGCACTTCTGAGGGCACTTGCACTTTGCGAGGAGCAGGCACTGGAGGGCACTTGCGAGGAGCAGGCACTGGAGGGTACTTGCGAGGAGCTGCCTCTTGGGGGCGCTCTTGAGAGCTGGACGGAACCAGCAGGGGCTCTGGAGAGCTGGACGGAACCAGCAGGGGCTCTTGAGAGCTGGACGGAACCAGCAGGGGCTCTGGAGAGCTGGACGGGACCAGCAGGGGCTCTGGAGAGTGTCCGGGCCCAGCAGGGGCTCTGGAGGGACTGGCCCTGGAGAAGCGGGCACTGGAGGACGCTGTCGAGGAGCGGGCACTGGAGAGCACTTGTGAGGATGAAGGATCATTGGGCTTGCCCTATTCTCTGTCGGCAGGCAAGGAAGAGCCGCGGGCCGCGTTGGCGGGCTTGGGGGAGCCACGGACGACGGCAGACTGGTTCTGGCTCGGGCCCGGACACTCTCCAGACACCGGAGGATCCCTTCCCTCCATTTTAGTCCAGTGGTGTCTGGGAGATCCACGGGACGATGGGCATTGGCCTCGTGCCAGAACAGGGATAGGATGGTGGCGTCATCTAATGCCGTCGCCGCGGCAAGCCCGCAGAACTCCCGCGAATACTCAGGGAAAGGGAGATCTCGGTGGGCAAGGGCGATGAAGCGGGCAGCGATTTCCATCGCCGCGGGAGCCAGAAAACGCAGGAAACAAAAAACTTTTCAAAAACGGGAAAACAAAAACGAGGGAGGAGAAACGCCGCTTCTTTCAGCTTCGGTTTGCTGTTCTGTCAGGCTCTCGGGGGAGCAAGGAGCGAGGAGACACAGAGAATCTTTAACATAGACTTTAATAAAACAAGGAAGACATATAACAGCGAACACAGGACACAGGAGACACTGGGCTTATAAACACAAGGAAATCAAACAAGGAAGAACTGAAACAGGTGGGGAGCAATCAAACACAGACGGAGACTAATAAAGACAAACGAGGACAGGAACAGGAAGACCAAATATGGGCACGAGAGGAGGGGAAACGCGTGACATGGGGAACACAGGTCTGACAAATATATATTTTAGATAATATTTTAATAATTTGACCATATACATGTCTATTCAGAAGTTGTTGTTTTTTTTGACAGATTTATCTTATGCTCACCAATGCTGCATTTATGTAATCAAAAAACACAGTTTGGGATTTTATGAGATATTATTACAATTTAATGTAACTTATTTCTATTTTCATAAATTTTAAAATGTAATTTATTCCTGAAATGGCAAAGCTGAATTTTAAGCATCATTACTCCAGTTTTCAGTGTCACAAATCATTGTAATATGATGATTTGCTGCTCAAGAAACATTTCTTATGATTATCAATGTAGAAAACAGCTGTGCTGCTTAATATTTTTGTGGAAACCTGATACTTTTTTTCAGGATTCTTTGATGAATAAAAAGCTGAAAGGAACAGCATTTATTTCAAATAGAAATATTTTGTAATATTATGAATGTGACTTTTGATCTTTTGATTGAATTTAATGCATCTTTGCTCAATAAATGTATTAATTTCCTAAAATGTATTATTGACCCTAAACTTTTAAACTATAGTGTAAATGTAATATATTTAAAATAAACATTTTTGTTTCCATAATATTATTCTTAAGAGTTTTTTTCCCAAACAGTTTAAATAGGTCTTTACATATTTTTACATCATATTTAGGGTTGATGAGGAGCAAAAAGTTTGAAAACCCCTGTCTTGAATTATAAATAACTCTGGTGGAAAATTCTGTAACAAAAACATACTATGGTATTCCAGAGGATTTTGGATGTAAGACAGTTATATGTATTTTTTATTACATAGAAATACCTGAAAATACCATGATATATAGATATGGTAATCATCCAGCACCATGAAACAGTTCTGTTTTTTGTAAGTATTAAAATTTTGTGCACTAAGTTAAAGGAACATCGTAATTTTGTTCTGTAGGCCGTGTGTTGTGAAGACTTCATCCACTGCTGTCCTCATGGTCAGAAATGTAATGTTGCTGCTGGGACGTGTGAGGACTCTTCAGGATCTCAGCCCTGGTTCAAGAAGCTGCCCGTCAAACCAATCAGCAGTCAGAATGAGGCTGTTACACGAGGTAGATCAAAGCACTGAATCCAGCACACACAGACACAGTATAAAACTACCATTTTATTTGTTCTTGAACTGTCTTTATCTTTTCTGGTGTCTTCGGTGGTTTCAGATGTTCCCTGCAATGACACTGCGGCCTGTCCAGATGGAAGCACATGCTGTAAGACTAAAGAAGGAGAATGGGCCTGCTGTCCTCTTCCACAGGTAAATCAGCTCAGCCATTACATTTCTCCAAGACCTTCTCTCTACTGTTTGCACTGGGGATGCTTGGGGTCCTCAGATTTTGTGTTGTTGTTTTTTTTTTTGCCATTTTGCCTTTTATTACAATGGGACAGTAAGTAGACAGGAAGCAAAGTGGGAGGGATGGAATAAAGAAAGATCCACGAGCCGGGACTCAATCTCGGGACACCTGAAACGGTGTTATATGCATCACAAGGTCCACAGAAAATGTAAGAATAAAACAGATGTAGGTTGTAAAAGTCATTATTTGTTTTAAAAGTTATACATCTAACATAAATATATATTTTAGATAATATTTTAATAATTTGACCATATACATGTCTATTCAGTAGTTTTTTTTTTTTGACAGATTTTTAAATTTTAAAATGTAATTTATTCCTGAAATGGCAAAGCTGAATTTTAAGCATCATTACTCCAGTTTTCAGTGTCACAAATCATTGTAATATGATGATTTGCTGCGCAAGAAACATTTCTTATGATTATCAATGTAGAAAACAGCTGTGCTGCTTAATATTTTTGTGGAAACATGATATTTTTTTCAGGATTCTTTTATGAATAAAAAGCTGAAAAGAACAGCATTTATTTCAAATAGAAATATTTTGTAATATTATGAATGTGCTTACTGTGTCTTTTGATTGAATTTAATGCATCTTTGCTCAATAAATTTATTAATTTCCTAAAATGTATTATTGACCCCAAACTTTTAAACTATTGTGTAAATGCAATATATTTAAAATACAACATATAAAACATTTTTGTTTCCATAATATTATTCTTAAGAGTTTTTTCCCAAACAGTTTAAATAGGTCTTTACATATTTTTAAATTTTATGGAGTCATCATATTTAGGGTTCATGGGCAGCACATTTTTTGAAAACTCCTGTCTTGAATTATAAATAACTCTGGTGGAAAACAATGGAAATACCTGGAAATACCATGATATATACATATAGTAAATCCAGCACCATGAAACAGTTCTGTTTTTTGTAATTATTAAAGGTGCCATAGAATGGAAAACTGTCTTTTCCTTGGCATAGTTGAATAATAAGAGTTCTGTACATGGAAATGATATACAGTGAGCCTCAAACACCATTGTTTCCTCCTTCTTATGTAAATCTTGTGAATCTAGGTAACACCAACTGTGACGAAACAACTATGGTATTCCTATCCACCATACTATATCCATTTTTATTACATAGCATCTGAAAATACATGATATTGTATGGAATCATCAAGCACCATGGTTCATTTTTTGTAAGTATTAAAATTTTGTGCACTAAGTTAAAGGAACATCGTAATTTTGTTCTGTAGGCCGTGTGTTGTGAAGACTTCATCCACTGCTGTCCTCATGGTCAGAAATGTAATGTTGCTGCTGGGACGTGTGAGGACTCTTCAGGATCTCAGCCCTGGTTCAAGAAGCTGCCCGTCAAACCAATCAGCAGTCAGAATGAGGCTGTTACACGAGGTAGATCAAAGCACTGAATCCAGCACACACAGACACAGTATAAAACTACCATTGTATTTGTTCTTGAACTGATCTTTTCTGGTGTCTTCGGTGTTTCAGATGTTCCCTGCAATGACACTGCGGCCTGTCCAGATGGAAGCACATGCTGTAAGACTAAAGAAGGAGAATGGGCCTGCTGTCCTCTTCACAGGTAAATCAGATCTATTAAAGGAATAATAGGTTACACTTTATTTTAAGGTGTCCTTGTTACAGTGTAATTATACATGTAAGTACTGAGCATGCAGTAACAGAGATGATGATGGACTGACACGACAGATCAAGTGTGGATCTCCAGAGACTTCGAGTGTCATTAAAGTTCTTGAGTAGTTGATGGGTAACTTCGTGTCGAGTTAAAAAGCGGACTTTTATTTTGACCTTTGAGTGTCAGTGTATTTGACAGTGTTTTCTCAAATAAAATGATGAAAGGATTATACTCAGTGAGGCTCTGTGTTTCCATGTCCTCAGATAGTGAGACAGCAGGTGCTGTTAACACTATGAGCGGTGCCAGCACGCTTGAGTATGTAGTACACGAACAATCACAGAGAGACACACAAAACAAACAGATTATATTTTTATATAGCAGTGTTTTTGCGCTTTAATAATCACAGACACTAGACCATGTCGTGATGACAGCTCTGTTTTTGATTTATTCATCAATACATAAAATTGCGCATTTTATGTGACATCTGCATTGTAAAATCATTTCACACATTCTGGGGCATCACGGAAATCATAAGGCTTTAACCTTAAGTTATAAATGACATAATAACTGTATCTGCACGGAGGATGGATAGGTAAAAATGTGTTTCCTCTTTTTGCACCGCTTTGCGACCGCAGTTTTTGCGAATATCCTCGAGGACAAATAAGCGTTCGTCTTTTCTATATCCAAAGTAACGTTATTCCCATACTGTATATTTCGTGGGATAGAGATACGGCCTCTGTCTCTGATATGGAGCAGAGAACAAGTTGTTGCCTAGGCGCAGGTATTCTGCGTCTTTTATTTTCTCCCAATACCGTGATAAGTACACGGTATGATAATCGTACGTGTTTAATCGTTATATCGTCATACCGGTACTTACTATATGGTTAGGGTTAGGATTAGGGTTTGGTTTAGGGTTACTTGCATGTAATTATGCATAATTTATTGTTATTATAATAGTAAGTGCATGTAACGTGTAACAAGGCCACCTTAAAATAAAGCAGAATAATAATTCTTTTAACCTTTTTTCTTCTTGGAACACAACAGAAGATATTTTGATAAGATAACTCCATTTTCTCAATAGGCTGTGTGTTGTGAAGACTTCATCCACTGCTGTCCTCATGGTCAGAAATGTAATGTTGCTGCTGGGACGTGTGAGGACTCTTCAGGATCTCAGCCCTGGTTCAAGAAGCTGCCCGTCAAACCAATCAGCAGTCAGAATGAGGCTGTTACACGAGGTAGATCAAAGCACTGAATCCAGCACACACAGACACAGTATAAAACTACCATTTTATTTGTTCTTGAGCTGTCTTTATCTTTTCTGGTGTCTTCGGTGTTTCAGATGTTCCCTGCAATGACATGCGGCCTGTCCAGATGGAAGCACATGCTGTAAGACTAAAGAAGGAGAATGGGCCTGCTGTCCTCTTCCACAGGTAAATCACCTGATCTATTAAAGAATAATAATTCTGTTAACCTTTCTTTCTTCTTGTTACAGAAGATATTTTGTAAGATAACTATTTTAACTATAGGCCGTGTGTTGTGATGACTTTCCACTGCTGTCCTCTGATAACGTGTATGTTGCTGCAGGGTCTTGTGATGAATCGTCTCAGAAGAACTCACAGCATCAGTAGGTCACGGTAACTGAAACTCTCAGGTTTTTTTTTGTTTGAAACATGTTTGCCTGCAGTTATTCAATTTCTCATTGCAAGGAGTCAACGTTCATCGAGTTTCACAATATATTCTTCACAACATTCATCTCAGCCCTGGTTTGTTCTGAATGCTGCCTTATGATATAATACAAATATACTATCAAAAATTAATGCCTTTAAAAAAATCATTCAGAATGAGGCTGTTAACGTTATAAGCAGGGCTGAATAATAAAACACACCATTTATAACTTCTTAGATTATTTGTTCTTGAACAGTTTATCTGACGCAGCTGTCGGTGACTCAAAGAAAGGATTTCCTCTCTCATCACCACTCTTGTGTGGACGCATACTTTGCTGTCATTATATTGTCTCTGTTAATCACCTGATCTTATATGTAATTCATGTTAACCTATTTCGACGTGGGATAGAGTTAACGGCCTTCTTTAGAACGTGTGGGTGAGAGCAGATATTTTGATACAGGATGAGATACATACGTTTTCATATCAATTTGTGTTTTGATTTCGTTTTTGTAGGGATGGTTTAGGGTTACTTGCATGTAATTATGCATAATATTGTTATTATAAAGTGGTGTAACAAGGCCACCTTAAAATAAAGTCTTACCAAATATTTCACAGAATAAATTTTAATCTTTCTTTCTTCTGTGGAACACAACAGAAGATATTTTGATAAGATAACTCCATTTTCTCAATAGGCTGTGTGTTGTGAAGACTTCATCCACTGCTGTCCTCATGGTCAGAAATGTAATGTTGCTGCTGGGACGTGTGAGGACTCTTCAGGATCTCAGCCCTGGTTCAAGAAGCTGCCCGTCAAACCAATCAGCAGTCAGAATGAGGCTGTTACACGAGGTAGATCAAAGCACTGAATCCAGCACACACAGACACAGTATAAAACTACCATTTTATTTGTTCTTGAACTGTCTTTATCTTTTCTGGTGTCTTCGTTGCATTCAGATGTAACCTGTGATGGCACCAAATCTTGTCCAGATGGAAGCACATGCTGTAAGACTCAAGAAGGAGGATGGGCCTGCTGTCCTCTTCCACAGGTAAATCACCTGATCTACACAGAATAATAATTCTGTTAACCTTTCTTTCTTCTGTGGAACACAAAAGAAGATATTTTGATAAGATAACTATTTTCTTTATAGGCCGTGTGTTGTGATGACTTCGTCCACTGCTGTCCTCATGATACGACGTGTAATGTTGCTGCTGGGTCTTGTGATGAATCTTCAGGATCTCAGCCCTGGTTCAAGAAGCTGCCTGCTCTCCCTAGAGCAGGTCAGAGGTCACCTGGGAACGTGAACTGCGACTCTAGTCATGTTTGTCCTGATTCCAACACTTGCTGTAAGAACACTGATGGAGACTGGGGCTGCTGTCCTTTGCCTGAGGTACAGTATATCTCAGAGGAGAAATACTTCTATCTAATCTTGCATGAGTAACCAAATGAGAAAATACACACTCCATTTTCAACTTTGAATTTTATCACTCTTGGTGATATCCCTCAGTCCCTCTTTCACAATGATATTCTTCAAGTGCTCAGCAACATTTATTTGAGAAACCAAACTGTCGCAGACCTGTTTTCAGACAATTACCCTACAGCTTGAAAGTTTGGGGTTGGTAAGATTTTTTTATTGCCTTTAAAAGAAACATCTTACACTCACCAATGCTGCCTCTATTTGATAAATAAATATACTATTGTGAAATATTAATACAATTTAAAATTTTTTTTTATTTTGAATTACTTTAAAAGGTAGTTTATTCCTGTGATGGCAAAGCTTGATTTTTTTTTTTTTTGCAGTCGTCAGTGTCACATGATTCTTCAGAAATCATGCTAATATGCTGATATGGTACTTTCTTATTATTGTCAATATTGAAAGCAGTTGTGCTGCTTAATATTTTTTTGTGGAATAATGATACATTTTTAAAGGATTCTTTGAGTAGAAAGTCCAAAAGAACAGCATTTATTTAAAATGGAAAATAACTGTATAATGTATTTATTGCACCTTTTGTTCAATTTGATGCATCTTTGCTGAATAAAATTGTATTTATTTAAAAAAAAATCTTATTGACCCCAAACTTTTGAATGGTAGTGCAAATAAGTTTTTTTTTTATTATTATTTATTATTTTTTTTTTCTTAAGCACATATTTTTTTTTAAAAAGCATAAACCTCAGTACTTTTATATTAGATTTATTAAAAACTAAATAAATAAAAAAGAAGAAGCTTTAAGATTCTATATACATTTTGCTACAAGTATGTTTATCTTGTTTAATGATGTTTAAATGGTAAAAAAAGACCCAACAAAAACCCATTAAAAATGAATTTTGCAACTAAAAGGCACTAAGCTACTTTAGACTAGTTCTATCACATACTAATAGTGCATATATAATTATAAAGAATTAATCATAAAAAATAACTAAAAGTCAGGTTGTTCTGTCTGCAGGCTGTGTGTTGTAAGGATAAATTCCACTGCTGTCCACACGGCACCACTTGTGACTTTGTAACACTCACCTGCACTAACAACACCACATCTGTACCCATGCCAGACATTAACCCACCCTCAGCTAAGGAGGAACAGAGACAGCACGGGGAAGTGAAAGATAGAGTGGGGAAGTACAATAGCAGGGTTCCGTGTGATTCACAAACTTCCTGTCCAGATTACACTACTTGCTGTCTTATTGCAAAAACCAACAAATGGGGCTGTTGCCCTCTGCCTAATGTGAGTGTGACTGTTATATACAACAAAGAGATGTTTATTTGTGCTAAACATCTTCTAAATTCTCACGTAAGCCATGTTCTGTAGGTTGTTTTACTAAACTACCTGTTTTTCTGGTTGTATCATCATGATATCGCATATATTAAGAAGGCCCTTTGTTTTGAGTTTTTATATAGTTCCAGGTACTTCCTTGTGCGTGCAACACAGATGCACAGTCCTAACTGACTCGAAAATAGATACAAAGTACAATACTGTTTAAAAAAAAAATTTTTTTAAAGAAATTAATACTTTTGATCAAAAGACATTCAAGACAATAAAGACATTTAAAATGTTACAAAGATTTCTATATCAAATAAATGCTGTTCTTTGGAGCTCTAAGAATCATTTAAAAAATCATGAATATCAAAAATATTAAGCAGCACAACATTGATAGTAAGAAGAAATGTTTCTCAAGCATCAAATCAGCATATTAGAATGATTTCTGAAAGATCATGTGACACTGAGTAATGTCAGTTGAAAATTAATTTTCCCATCCCAGAAATAAACTACATTACAAAACGGGTATTTCAAATTGTAATGATATTTTACAATATTACATTTTTACATTTTTTTTTTATCAAATAAACAGGTGAGAATAAGAGACTTTCACAAACGTGAAAAAAATCTTACTGACCACAAACATTTTTATATGGAAATAGGCTATATGCAATTTGTTTTGCAAATTTGAACACAAACAGAGCATGTTGTGAAGGTCAGATTGCACATATGTTTTCAGCTTGAATCTTTTTCTAATTTTTTCTCAGGCTGTATGTTGCACAGATGGGGAACACTGTTGTCCGGCTAACTATAAGTGTGATGTGACCAGGGTGTCTTGCATCAAGGGAGATGTGGTGATCCCCTGGTACAATAAAATTTCCGCTCAAAGCACACCGGCTCCAAGCTTGGACCTCGGTGCTGTTGAGTGTGACGAGCGGTTGAGTTGCTCTGCAGATTCAACCTGCTGCCATCTGTCCACGGGAGAATGGGGCTGCTGCCCTCTTCCTGAGGTAAGAATATGTGTATATGGACTGGCTACAGAAAATCTATTCATGTTCAATATATTTAATGCGCCTCTTATTTGCCATAGGCTGTTTGCTGCCCAGACCAGGAGCACTGCTGTCCCAAAGGCTACAGGTGTGACCTGCGTAGACGCTCCTGCATTAAAACCACCTGGCTGCATGTGGAAATTGTCCCACTTGCCCACATTGATGGCCAAAAGCCACAGTCAAGCGTCTCAGAAAAGGACCTTCAGTGTGGAGGTGGTTATAGTTGCAAAGATAGTGAGACCTGTTGTTCAACCTCCCAGACCACCTGGGGCTGTTGCCCATCTCCAAAGGTAATGCATTAAACCTTAAAAGTTATTTTTTTTTTAAACCTTCACCCAAAAATTCTTTTTTTCTCATTAGCAAATAAATTTTTGTATTATTTTAATCATAAAACTTTAAATATTTTAATTGAAAACAAGAAGAAAAACACATTAAAATATTTTTACAACCAAAAGGCAAGCACATACCTACTTGAAACTAGTTGCCCTTCTTCAAAGGTAAAGTATTAAACCATCATGTACTCACCCTCATTTAGTCCCAAGGTTTCTTTCAGCTGTGAAACACAAAAGGAGACATTTTGATTCTATATATTTTCTTTGTCCATACAATAAAAACCATTGTTGTTTTGAACACCAATGAGTTTTATTATATGCACACAAACAGTGGAAACATTTTTCAGAATATCTTTTTTAATATTACAGGTTTAATTGTACAAAATTAATTTGAAGTTAATGGGTTAAAGATGTCGATTTAGAGTTCCAGTGCATAATAGTTGGATCGAAGAATGAATTCCCTTTGAATATATTCATGGAAATGAGCACACTGTCTTGTGACTTTAGTTCTATTGACTTTTCTGTAAATTCAAATGGCAGTCAAAATGTAAATGTATATCTATTCTTGTCCTTGTACTTTCTCTTACTCCTTTCTTTCCTTTGTTATCTCTCTCTCTCTAAAGGCCGAGTGCTGTGATGATATGAAGCACTGCTGCCCTGCTGGATACAAATGTGGCGCGGGTGGAACTTGTACTTCAGCCGTAGGCTTTGACTGGAACAACTGGGACAACTGGAGGGTGTTCTTCTCCAAAAATAAACGAGCTATTACTCTGTAAAAACAACTACAAAAACCAAAACACCTGGGTTATTCCCACGCAGTCGCTTAAATGGCCAACACTCCCTGAAGTGTCAGATTTTTAAAAATGCTACATTTATCAAAGTACTAATCAAAGATAATCAGACAGTTTACTGCAAAAGGTTGATTTTATTTGCAGGAGAAAGTTTAATTAGGGCTGAATATGATGGTTAATATCTGTTTCCATTGTCTATCAGTAATACAACTAAATTGTAGCCACTGAGCCATTTGTACATTGTAAGAATTGGTCATTATTGTAAAGTGTACATTGCTCATAGTTTTGCATAGTTTCCAGTGTTTTGGTTACTGCTCAGTTTTATCTGAAGTATACTTTGACTATTGAATGATGGAAATATGTAACACATATTGAAGCATAGATGACCTCTAGTGGCTGGATTTCATTCACACATCTGTCATTATAACTTGGCATGTACAAATATCACAGGCCTCAAAGGTTTACAGGTTACACAAGGTTACAGTCTTGTGATTATGACTGCATTGCCCTGGATTAGGAATATTAAATTAATCTCTTCAGATAACAAACATCACCCTTTCTGTGTAACTTCCTTATTGCCGGTCTTGATCTTTACCATGATTTGTTTTGTCTTTTTTTATTGATTTAAATGCTGGTTATATTGATTGAGCATTGTGACAGATGGCAAAAAGTTTTCTGAAGTAAAACCAATCTGAAACCTTGTCAGCTCTAAACGACAAATAAAGGAGAGATAAAAGGAAATTGTATTGTCTTTTGTACCGTCTCTTCTCTTTCAAATGTATTACATTTATTTCAAATTTATATTAATTTATTACAATAGTTAAATTATATTTATTTTGTACTTTATAAAAATATATAATAATTACAAATATGAAGGAAAAATACCATGTGCATTTTTATTTCAAAATCAAGGTTGTAGGTTAAAATTAAGGTAGAAATTGTAGGTGCTGTGCTGAACCAGTTTTTCACAATTGATTTCATGTTTCATATCACGTTTTGTGGGGAATGTAATTTTTAAAAGTAAAAACAAATCCATAAATGTATTTAGTCTTTCATGCAATTTATCTGTAAAAACAGCTTGTAGGCTAATTTTCTGGGTAATTAGAAAGAAAGAACAGACCAGTCTAAGCTTATTTGTTTGTCTTACATGGTTAGAGAAAAGACCAGTAAACCAGAATCTAGGTTGATTATTTTGCATAGTAATAAGAAAGACCCCGGAAATACAGAAAATGGAGAAAAAGAAAGAGAAAAAAAACCCTGGAACGACAGTAACTATAGCAGGCAGAGGGCAGCAGAACTCCTTATAACTGACCAAAGAACCCTTCAACTGTTGCTGTGTTGGGATCTACCAAATCAACCTGAGGTGTGTCTCCCAAAGGCAACTACTGGAAAACGCAGCCCTGGTCGATGGTGCCATGATGGCAGTAATACAAATCTCTGCTGGGTCAGAACAACCTGGGTTTGGCACGCAGTCCAACCCACTAACTCACTTAGGGCGTTGCATTAAAAACAAACACAGAGAGAATGGAAGGAAGAGTAAATATGGACAGAAACGCTCAACAAACTGTTAAGCCCTCGATTTAACTAACTGTGCGTTTCTCTGACGTCATGACGCACCGACGTAAACGTCCTGCCCACGCATTCGTCGATACATAGAACATGTTGATAGAACGGCGCGTTCGATGGAACTCTGGTGCGTCGGTTCCATATTACCTCAAGATCCCAGTCGTTTCGATTACGTTGCAATGTTTTCTGAAGACGTCAGTATTTACACTGCGCTGCACCTGCTAAAGCAGCGGCTGCGTATACTCTGAATTCACGTTAAACAGTTGCGCATTAATTAAGTTGGTCGAAGTTGTTTTCGGTAAAAGACAGCCAGGCTGTCTGCCTCAGCTATCAGTCATGTCGACGGAGGATCTGTCCACTTCCGACAGCGAAGCTGCCTTCGCGGGAGCCGGGGAGCGCTGGGCGCCGGTGGGAGCCGTGGCCAACCCGGAGGATGAGCAGTGGAAGCGGGGCACGCAGCCTGGCTCTGTGTCGTGCGGCGATGCAGACCTGGTATCCAGGCTGCGGAATCTGGAGGGTGAGCAGGAGCAGCTGAACTCGTCGCTCCTCGCGTTAACGTCTCACTTCGCTCAAGTGCAGTTTCGGCTGAAACAGATCGTCCACGCGCAGAGCGACGAGAAAGAGAGGATGCTGCTGGAGCTGGAGGAGTTTGCCTTCAAAGGATGCCCTCATGTCATAGGCTGCAGGGCACAGGATGCTCAGATGCTGGAAAACGCTGTGAGTTCCGTTGTTTTCTGTCGTAGTGAACTCTACCCTGCAGAAAAAAAACATAGTAAACCAAACCAAGATCTCACAAAACCCAAGACCTTAGTCTGGTCAGACTAGTCTTTTGAAGGGGGTTGGTGGTTTTCAGCTGGCCAGGCTGTGAAACCAGTTGGCAATCCAGATAAATACCAGCTTGGCCAGGCTGGGGGTCCAGCTAGACCAGTTTAAGTTAGCTGAGACCAGCAAACAGGCTTAGGTTTTTGTTTTTTTTCCCCCCCAGGAATGGTAACACCTGAAGTGATGCAATTTATTCACCAAATCTCAAATATGACTCAAAACAAGTGCTTTGTAGGAGAATGGCATGACACCGTCTCAAATACATGTGATCTACATCAGGGCTTTTCAATATTTTAGACACCACAGGCCCCAAATGTGATCATCCTCATGTGAGGGACCCCATCCTAGGGCTGCTCGATTATGACAAAAATCATAATCACGATTATTTTGGTCAATATTGTAATCACGATTATTTAACACGATTATTAGCGGGCCGTATAACCAAAAACATTTTTTAATGCAAATCTAAAGTATTCAGTTAACAGCCTACTATAGAAATTGAATAATCAAATGTAAAATAAAACAGCGTAGTCTTCACTGTAAGAATTAAACTTCCTTTGTTTCTTATTAAAGCTACAAAAGACCTTCTGTGAAGAGCAGTGAGTGATTTTGTCTTTGGCTTTTGTTGTTTGATTAATATTAAGCACACAGTCGGAGCAGGAATATAGCCCGCTGTCACTTTAAGAGCCGCACGGATCCAATTTACTGTTACACGCGTATTTTCAGTATCATCTGTTTACATTCATTTATTACATAACCGACGAGGGTTTACGTGAATAATCACGAAGCGCCGCATTTTTGACACATTTTTGCGTGTATTTGACCGTTTAGGCGCATACGTTCAGCTAAAGGATGACTTTACATGTCTGTGCTCTGCTCCGTCTCTGAGCGCATACACAAATATCCCCCTGAGGAACAGCGCAAGCTCTCTTTCGCGCTTTTTAAAAACATTAATAAATCTAATCAACTTTAATAACTCAAGCACATCCAATTTTGCAAAAGTCACGTTACATGATTTTACTGATTTACACGTGAAAATGGGCTTTTATGGAGGAGTGAAAGCGCACTGCTGGAAAGGGGGCGGAATGGGGCGCCATAATCGTTTTATCTCGATTATTGTATTTTCATAATCGTTGGAGATCGAAATCGAAACTGAATTTCGATTAATTGCACAGCCCTACGGCCCATCCTATAATTTAAAAGACATTACATTGTTTTTTTGTGTGTGTTTTTTGCATAAAGACCCAAATTACACTGTGGACAAATTATTATTTAGAAAATATTTACTTTCTGTCTTTGTTACATTATTACTTTTTCCCTACTCATTATAGCTGTCACAGCTATCACTGTACTGTTAGATGTATTATTTATTTATTTATTTACATTTTAACACACTTTCTAAACTTTTCAGTGCACTCCAATTTGAAAACCTCTTTCAGGTGACCTGATCTACAGTGTCATCAGTGTTGTTTTGTTTTCAATAAGCCTTTTACAATAGTCCTCAACAGTTCCTGACTTACTGTAACAATATGCACCTGTGATACACCCACCCATAATTACACAAACAAACCCCTTTCATTCACATATGATCAGACTATATAATATCCATGTGATGCCCTTAGGAATCAGCATTCAATTTGTCTGCATCTCTTTTGTTAAAAGGCTTGTTTCTGTGTTATTCAAGTAACTAATCGACACCCTCTTAAAAATAATCAACACAGTATTGTGATAAACATCACAGTAAACAATATACAAGGAACATTTGGAAGTCACTTTTCCCCCATATTTCTTCCTGCTGGAGTATCTTTTTACTGCCATTAAAATGCATTCCTTTCTTCTTATTTCCTCCTCTGCACTCTTTGCTTGCAGGATGAATTGGTGAGTACTATGAACATGACCCTTGTGCAGTCTTTCTTTAAACTTCATTGTTTACTTTAAGTATTCCTGATATGATAAGAGTTCATACTTGGCTTGGTTTTGTTCGGTCTCTTTTTCTTTTTTATATTAATCAGTTACATTTTTGTTCCCCAGAGACTTAAATGTACAAGCTTAACAGGACTGTAGTTAAACTATAACTGTGTTGTGTGTATTGTAATTCTGAATTGCTTTGCATTTCTGGATAAGCAAAGCTAAACCAAATGAAGCAAACTAATTAAAAGCTCATTATCCTTCACCAGAGCATATGCAATTATGTTTAGCTAGCTACAATGTAAATACTGTGGATATTTTAAAGGTTTTTAAAGTTTGTTTGACTCTGTGTTTGTGTTTTTATAATATGCAGAGTGAAAGAGAGAAGAGGGAACGCTTGGAAGCTCAGAGAAAGAAGCAGAAGGAGCTGATTTTCCAGCTGAAGACTCAACTCGATGACCTGGAACGCTTCGCCTACCAGGAGGGCAGCTATGACTCACTGCCTCAGTCTGTGGTCATGGAGAGACAGAGGGTCCGTCTGATAATACGCTCTCATGCTGTTGACGTCATTCTGATAGTCATTTGAAGATGTATTGGTGTAAGTAATTACTCTTTAAACCATTGCAGGGGTATTTTATTTAGTGTCTGTCCACCTCAATACTGCAGGTGATCATTGATGAGCTGATTAAGAAGCTGGACGTGAACCTGAATGAAGACATTGGGAACCTCACTCCAGAGGAGCTCCGACAGAGAGTGGACGCCGCTATAGCTCAGATAGTCAACCCGGCTCGAGTCAAAGAGCAGCTGGTTGAGCAGCTCAAGACCCAAATCAGAGACCTGGAGATGTTCATTAACTTCATACAGGGTGAGGAGGTCTGCTTACGGGTCAGTGATGTGATGCTCATTTTTGTCATATTTAGTCAAATACACACTAACATTCAAAAGTTTGGAGTCTATAAGATTTTTGATGTTTTTGAAAAAAAAAAGATTATTTTTCTCGCCAAGGCTGCATTTATTTGATCAAATACAGTAATTGTGTTGTTTTTGCAATTTCAATTTTATATTTTAAAATGTAATTTATTTCTGTGATATCAAAGCTAAATTGCAGCATTACTCCAGTTTTTAGTCAAGTTTCATTTATTAAATGGCACTTTATACAATACAGATTGTTTCCAAGCAGCTTCACAGTTGTAAACAGAAAATATTTGTTCATTAATTATGGAACAAACTCAGTTTCAGCTATAAAGCAGCTCTACAGCAGACAATAGTGTCATTATCCTACTTAATTCAGATTCAATGTTGAATCAATTCAGTTTAATAACAGTGTCAGTGTTGCAGTTCATCAATTATGAAACGACTCAATTGTTGAACCAGTTCAGTTCAAGTTTGTGTTCTCATTTGAATAATATTTTCTGATCCTTCAGAAAACATTCTTAAATGCTGATTTGGTGCTCTAGAAACATTTTACTTACAGATAATTTTTATTAGCATTAAAAGTTGTGCGGCTTTATATTTTTTGTGAAAACGGATGCATTTTTTTCAGGCTTCTTTATTAAATAGTGAGTTTTTTGCTCAATTTAATGCATCTTTGCTAAATTAAAGTATCATATATCAATAATAACCCAAAAAATATATATCTTCCTTACCCCAAACTTTTGAACAGTAGTGAATATCATTAAGCTTTATGCCACTATCTGCAGAGCCCACTGTACTGGTTTCCTGTGCTTTAAGTTTGATGCGGCTATTTGTAGCAAAAATAAATACAATTAGATTACCATCCTGATCTTGCTCCTCTCAGATGAAGTGGGGAACCCTCTGTTAAATGATGGTGTGAAGAGCCAACAGGCCCGTGCTGCCGGACCAAACACTGGTGCCACTGGAGGGATGAAGCGAGGTAATTATACTTCACTTCATAATACTTTTATATTTGATTTTACAGCTAAGACGTGTAACTTTAAATCCCTTCTCTCTGTCCAAAGTGGATCCCGAACAGGCCCAGAGGATGCGGGAAACTGGGCTTCAGCTGATCCAGAAAGCCTTAGCGGTGCTGCAGATCTTTGCTCTGAGTCAGTTCGGATGCGCCACGGGTCACGTGCCCCAGAACATGTGGTCTCAGGGTGGCGAGGCTCAAGATTACGGCCCCCTGCTGCAGAAACTCGAAGGAGCCGTGGAGTGCGTACGTCTGCAAGCCTCCCGCCAGCAGCCCAGCTCTCAGGACGAACACGTGGTCAGCTACTCCGACTGCCTGACGCCCGGAGGACCTCGGGACGAACTCATCGCTTCTGTGCGTAAAGAACTGGCCTTGGCGCTCCGGGACCTGCTAGCGCATGGACTGTACGCTCCTTCTCAAGGCATGAGCCTGGTCCTCGCCCCCATTTCCTGCCTGCTGCCCTTCAGCTCTTCTCCCCAGACCCTTCATCCCTGGGAACTTTTCATCAAGTACTATCATTCCAAAAACGGCCAGGCGTTTGTGGAGTCGCCCGCCCGCCAGCTCTCTCAATCCTTCAGTTTACCTGTAGGGGACGGTCCTGTGACGGTCACGCCCAAGCAGTCTCTGTTATGGGCCATCCATACGGTTCTTAAAGAGCATGGGCGATTCAAGCGCAGTGCGGACTCTGAGTTTAAGGCCTTAGTGTGCATGGCGCTCAATGAGCAGAGGCTTGTGTCCTGGCTCAACCTGCTGTGTAAGTCTGGGACGCTCATACACTCACACTACCAGCCCTGGAGCTACATGGCCCAGACGGGCTTCGAAGGTGCCCTGCGTATCTTGGGCCGCCTCAGCCATCTCAAATTCAGCCTTCCTGTAGATTTGGCTGTCAGGCAGCTTAAAAATATCAAAGATGCTTTCTAAGCAAAATAAATATATGGGAATTTTGATGGGTTGAGGAAAAAGGGGAACCCTCCCAACCCTCATAATCTTAAAAATAAATAAAAAAAAAAAAAAACTATTTACACTAATATAAATAACACTAACAATATTATATATAACATGCATTTAAATCAATTTAAAAGATACTCCCAGATCAACACGTACACTGGAATTAAAAGATTGGAAATGAAGCAACTCGTGCACTTTCTTGAGACTCTGTTGGGTCTGTTGCTGTTGGGTCTAATGCCTCTTGTCTCTAAACTGAAGAGGATGAGGATGAAGGCAGGTTTTAATATGCTGCATTGGTCACAACTCAAAGGAAATGTGCTCAGTTTAGTGACCCTGAGCGTGTAACTGCCTCCACATTACCTTTGAGGGGAATTATGTTAAGCTTTTACCAAAATCAACCACTATGTAGAAGAATGAGTTATTACTTGAAATCTTTTCAAGGGCCATTGCATATGTTTAAGATGCACTACAGTATCTATATAACATATTATATGTGTGTGTATATATATACATACATACATACACACACACACAAAATAGTGACTAGTGACTTAATGGTTTAATTAAATTTTTGTTATAAATTTATGTAGCCAAATGCACTCATTTTCTGAGCTCGTACTACATTATTGTACAGTGGTTCACAGACAAATCATAAAATCGCTTTCTGAGGAGACCATGCATGCTGGTGAGACCTCACTTATTAGGTCAAGCAACACACTCAGGTCATTCTGAACAAACAAAGAGATGTTCATTGGTGTTTGTAAATCATTGGAAAAACCACTTATCTCCCTAACTCCTTTCCACAGCCTGGCCCTTCCAGCCAGGTGACACATTAAAAATGATTGTAGAAAAGCGCATCTTGTTGTCGTGCTGCCCGCTCGCTGCTACAGGAGGAAATGCACAGCAAGTGAACTGAATGAAATGGAGGTCATTTGCTGAACATGAGTCTGATATGCTGTGCATTGGCACTGACTGAATTATTTATGGCCTGTTATGCTATGCCAGCGTTCAGAGGCTCTGCTTGAATACCTGCTGTTTCCGTGTCTTGTCAATCCTGGTTTACTGCTCTGAAATATTGAATGTACAATCCTTGGAATTGTATCCTTCTACTGTACCCGATCTGATTCCAGATTCCTTAAACCACTCTGAGTACTGATTTACTGAAACTTTCATCAAGTAGGAAGGCACTGTTTGTTACTCCACATCATGGAAATGGATTCTGTATTCAGTGTATTTCTCTGCACCATTAGAACATAGAGGAATGGTTGTGATGCATTTATCAGGGCTGCTCAGTTAGCCCTTATTTAATGTAGTCTTTTTCCCCTCTTGCTTTGAAATAGTAATATATCAACCTGAATACATGCTTGGCCTATTTTGATGTCCGTTTGTTTGTTTGTCCTATCATATTTACTTAAGAAATTATTATTGTCTTTGTACCTCTTAGAAAGAAATAGACTTTCAATTATTTCAATAGTGATTTCAAATCAGTGTCAATTACATTCACTTTTATAAAATTTGTGCCATCATTTTTGGATGTAATGATGGTCTCTCTTCAGTGATTTCATGAATTAAATGTTCTGGATGCTCTATGAATCTGATGCAGTCACGTTCTCTTCTGTCATCTTCTCACTTCTCATCAGCACTCTTTTTTAGACAATGTATATATATATATATATATATTAGTAATTATGGTAATAATTGTAGTAAGTTTTTATTTAATCTCATGTTAGTCAGAATTTAACTGAGAATTGTCTTCTATTAAATTGAATTCCATTTCAATTTTTGAATTTCTGAAAACCAGAACTGTAAATTTAATGTAAAATTAAGGATTTAGAATTATAATTACACAAAATTCTAATTCAATTTCTGACTTTGAATTGAGATAGTAAGATGCAGAACCCTAAATTGAAAAAAACAACAAAATAAAATCAGAAATATATAATTAAAATGACAAGGAATTTATAAAAGTGCACCGTTTAATTTTTAATTAAAATTTTATTTATTTAAATTATTTAAATATCCAATACACATAATCATAAACATTAGGTTTTCAGAATCAAATAATTACAGTAATACAATTACATTTATACAATAATTAAAGTTATTAATCAACAAAATTAAATCAA
This sequence comes from Schizothorax lantsangensis, assembly GCA_027422415.1. NCBI lineage: Eukaryota > Metazoa > Chordata > Actinopteri > Cypriniformes > Cyprinidae > Schizothorax > Schizothorax lantsangensis. The sequence continues at coordinate 26,235,524 of CM049840.1, forward strand.
CATCTTCACACAAATTGAAAGGAAGGTGTTTCTTATATTTTTGTCCAAACCTGAGTACCGCATATGTGAAACTTACACGTGATGCTTACAGGAGGGGGACTTTCTTTTTATTGCAAGAACTTGTAAAAACGTACAAGAGCAGGGAAATGATGAGACATTCTATTTTTATATGTGTATATATATATATATATACTAAGCAAGTGTTTAATAAAATATATATGCATTGCTTAGGAAATACAAATGTGAAAAAGAAAAAAAAACATAGGCCAAGAAAGGGGTTAAAGGATGGCCAAACAATACATAGCAATTAAATAGAGAGAGAGAGAGAGAGAAATACATAAGGAAATAAATGAGAAAAAATAAAATAAATAAGCAGATCACATAACAATATAGGCTACATAATCTTTCCTACAAAACATAAATTAATTATTAAATAAAAATGATAAAAAAAACGGAGACATTTTATTTAAATTTTATTTTAACATTTTATTTCACCAAAGCCTACTGAGCGTGGGCTACGTTGAACAAATCGACGGAAGTACGTCACTCGCCGTCAGTGTCAAGGGTCACGCTCGCCCGTTCTACTTCCTTTTCCCGATCTCGTCGGCCATAGAGCTCCATCAGTAAGTTTCATACACGAGAAAATAATCCATGAACATCGATAAAGAAATAAAACCCGCGGGCTTCCTTTCACGCTGCTTATAGAGCGAATATCCCTGTCGACTATTGAAAGTGTTTATTGTCTGAATATTACGTTTGCAGTAGAAGATGATAGGTTTAGAGTCCCCTCCGTCTCTCCCTCCTTCAGACATGATAGCTTTCCCGTCAGTCCGCGATAGCGCACGTTTATTATTACACCTGTGCAAGAAACACATTAATATGTGAATATTCCTGTATAGTTCCTGTTAAATGACTAAGATATTTATTCCAACGTGAACCTTGTCCATACAGCCGTATAATTGTATATTACCAGTTAGCATAATGCTATGTCAAGCTCGATCTTGCTTTATAAACGTGCTGCACAGAAGATACAGCAGCTTACTCTTATAGGTTTGTGCTTTTGGAGCTAGTGTCAAATACAAATTCATATTTTGCAGACATGGGCAAGTTTATGAAACCTGGTAAGGTGGTGATGGTCCTGGCTGGACGTTATGCCGGACGCAAGGCTGTGATCGTCAAGGTACTTTTAACATGTGACGGTATTCAGGAGAGAAGGTTGTGTAGTTAAAGCGTGTTGAGTGTTTGTGTATTGATTGTGTTGTGCTCCTCCTCCATTCAGAACATTGATGATGGCACCTCGGACCGTCCTTACAGCCATGCTCTGGTCGCAGGCATTGACCGTTATCCTCGTAAAGTCACCACAACCATGGGCAAGAAGAAGATTGCCAAGAGGTCCAAGATCAAGGCCTTTGTGAAGGTGTTCAACTACAACCACCTGATGCCAACCAGGTATGTAGACCCTGAGCAGTCAGAGGGACGTCTGTGCACATGTTCATACAGCTTCTGTATTAGAATTGACAGATGTTTTCAGAGTAAGGCTGATGATACATGGGTAACTTTTCGAGCTATGTTGCCGGGCAACTTTTGGAAATGTTGCTTGGGGTCACCATACGTGCCATTTTTCCCAGACGCATCCTGGCCAGGATTTCTATATTGCCTGCCTAAAATATCTAGGATTTGGCTTTTTTTGCGTGTGCAGACCGATCAGTGTATGACATCGGTTTCTTATGTTTTCGAACGCTCTCGAGGTACTTTGAATCAAAGCAATATAGAAATCCTGGCCAGGACGCGTCCGGGAAAAATGGCACATATGGTCACCCTAATGTTGCTGTCAACAGGCAACCAGGTGAGACACAGAGCCCACGACTGATCTAAAATATCCAAATAGAAATTTGCGTTGGAATCACTATTTTCTTCAGCTGATGAACGATAAAAACACTGACAGTGCCCAAGCAACATTGCTCAAAATCGTTCGCTGGTGTGGACGCCGTGTATCATCAGCCTAACACTTGCTTTCTAATGATTAGTCCTCTTATGATCACCAAGGCTACATTTATTTGATCAAAAACACAGTAAAAATGGCAGTATTGTGAAATACTGCTAAAACTTAAAAGAATTGTTTCCTATTGTAATAAGTTTTAAAGTGTAATTTATTCCTAAGATGGTAAGTTAGAATTTTCAGCATCATTACTCCTGTCTTCAGTGTCACATGACCTTTCAGAAATCATTTTCTGCTCAATAATTATTTCTTATTGTCAATTTTGTAAATGGTTGTGCTGACATTTTGTTTTGGAATTCTTTGATGAATGGAAAGTAAACAGCATTTATTTGAAACTGAAATTTTTTTTGATATTATAAATGTATTTGCTGTGATTTGATCACTTGAATGAGAACATGAAGAAAAGCACTTTCTTTTCCAAAGAAAGCCCTCCTGACCCTAAACTTTTGAACAGTAGTGTATCTGGATGCAACGTTTGATGAGTGATTCAGTTTGAGTTACGGTTTTTGTTATACTTGTCTAGTTGGTGGACTGTTTATGATTCCAGCACACTTTACCCACAGTCACATAGTTTTGTTGATGCTGTGCTTTCATGATGCATCTTAAGCCATTGCAAATACCTCTAATAGATGCTTATTGGGTGTACCTATCCACCTTATTCTTCAACGCAGAAGTAAGCCTATGGGCAAGACTTCCGGTTCATTAGCCACTATAGGAAAATAACGAGAAGACTCATGAAGTGCAGTAAATGTTCAAATAGTTCACACTGCAAACCAGTGTGTTCATAATTAAGATAATACATTAAAAGTATAAGGTAAGACACACCAATTTGCAATATCAAACTGTAAAACAAGTGGCTTTGTGCAGCTAAAAATATGCACCTGATTACAGCAATGTGGATGTTTGCATGAGCTCTGCAGTTCGGTACTCTTGTAAAGTCCAGTCATGTTTATTTATATAGTACTTTATGCAATAGATAGCTTTAAATCAAGCAGCTTTAGAGTATTAAACATGAAAAACCAGAGTCGGTGTCACTTTCAGTTAGAATTACAACTTGATTTTCTGTTATAAAGCAGCTCTCCAGTGTGGAGCTAGCTAATGATACAATCTTTTTGTTAGTGGGGAAAAAATCATTAAAGTGATAATTAAAGTGATAGTTTGGTTCACAGAGATCAAAGCTTGATCTAGCTCAGGACTGTTTTGATTATCATAACCGTATAAGGTATTTTAAGAGAGATTGTTGTGAGTAAAATTATCCAAAGATAAAATGTGTTTTTATAAAATGTATCACTTACCTTTATTTTTGTTTCTTATCCATATGAGTTACAAAAGGAGATGTTAGGCAGAATGATGTGTTATTGTTAATTTTTCATATAGCCAATTAAATGGTGAATGAGAGAGTTTCCCTGTCTGCCATCTTTTTTTGTGCCAAATATATTTGTATAATAATTGTAAACGCATCATGATTTTCAAAAGCTGAAGTGATTACCTTTATTTATTTGTTAGAATATGAATAACTCAATATTTTATAGTGGTGCAACGGATCACAAAACTCACGGTTCGGATCATATCAGTACAGATTTTGAGTGATGGATCAGATCACTTTTCGGATCAGCAAAAAACAAAAAAGTTTGCTTTTCATTTATTACTGAAAGCTTACTTTAAGTACTTCTATACCACTGCAAAAACTACTAGCTGATCTAATAAAGTCAGTAATAAAACAAGAACAATTACACAATTTACAAGTGTAGATGAATACAACATAGTTACTAATAAAGTCAGTAACACTATTATTCAGGTGCAGAAATGTAATAATTAATTATAAAATAACACAATAGTGCTCTTCACTGCAGGTATTTATAGGCTGCTGTCTATTTAAGACCAAATGCACATAGCCTACTTAATACTGACACACATCCGGTTTCTTTCTCCGCTGTTTCAGTTCACTTAAGACATAACCGACTGCGTTTACAAGAATACTAGCCAAAACGGGTATTTAAACAAGTTTGTGTGTATGTTTTCGTTCGCTCTCTCTGCGTGTGCGGCGGCGGTAAAAAAAAAAACACTGTGCGTGTTCTCTTTTGCTTGAATGGTTTAAAATTGTTTGAATGGGTAAATTGGCAAGACAAAACACATGCAAATGATAAACTTTCACTCTATGATGGTTAAACTTAACAGTTAACCCGCGAATCACATGCGTGCTGAACTGTGGGGTCTGGTCCGTATGGATCACGGATCATCTACGATCCGTTGCACCCCTAATATTTTAACTACCGTAATTGTAAAAGCAGAGTAATCAAAGTCTACTGATTTCATTATGTACATTTGTCTAATTAATGTATCTTCTTTCCCCAGATACTCTGTTGACATTCCTCTGGACAAAACTGTTGTCAACAAGGATGTTTTCAGGGATCCTGCTCTGAAGCGCAAAGCCAGGAGAGAAGCCAAGGTTAAGTTTGAGGAGAGGTACGTGTTTGTCACCAGATCTCGACTACTTCATTTTACAATTAGACTGTAAGTTTTTGATTGTTAATGCTTACGTTACGTTAAGGGCTAGATTAAAACTTTCTCCTTGTAGTGTGTAGATGTCATGTTATTTGCTTCCTAAGTTTGATGCAGAAAAGGTGTTGTGGCAAGATTTCTCAGTCTAGTGGGTTGAAACCCACATAATCCAAAGCTTGCTGAATTTATCTTCTGTTCCGAGAGCTGACTGTAGGAACAGTTTGATCTTGTTGGGCACTGGACATTCTATTTGCTTTGATACTCTCAATGTGATAAGTGTGTATTTTCCTGCGTGTGGTGATACATTGATAATAGTGAATGTTTTCTTTTACAGGTACAAGACAGGCAAGAACAAATGGTTCTTCCAGAAGCTCAGATTCTAAGTTTTCATTGGTTTCGCAAATAAATCTGTAAAAATCTCTCAAAGTGGTCCTTGCCTTATTTCTATTGGCTTTGGGTTCTTATCTTGCATTATTACTTGAGTCATGATATTAGTTTTTGAATTGATTGCATATATTGCTTGATGTTTATAATTTCTCATTATTGTCATCAAAACAATATTCTTAAGGGTTTTAGGGTCTTCGGTCTTGTTTGAAGTAACTGTTCACATTGTGCCATCATTCAGAGTGTTGCATCACGTAAAATATCTGTGAGCAACATTAACAACTGTAATAACACGCTGCATAACAAATAGCCAAGTGGTAATGCAGACCCACACGGTTTAGTTTCCACAACTGTTTTTGAACTCTTGAATATTGGAGTAATATAAACGCCAAGGCATCACAGTTGTGACATCCGCCCTGTGACGGCTATGTTTGCTAAAATGGACAACCTCACCTGTTGATGCTGTGTTTGACAATGAACTGCAGAATTTCAAAATTAACCTTTTGCTGTAATCCTGATTGTGATTGCTCTCTGCGTGAAAAAACAAGACAAGCTTGTAGTATTAATTCATTGCATGCTAGCATGAGGGAAGTGATCTCTCAGGACTTCAGAGGGAAATCTTTTAATAAACCTCTTGAGGTTGTGAGGCAGAAAACAAGCCTGTGTTTCGGTTCTGTATAATTTGATAGGTTGTAACGGTACTATGTCAAAATGAATTCAGTTCTAGTCATGACCAAGTAATTAGTTATAGTTACTAGTTACTTCTCACAAATAGTAACTGAGTTACATCATTATAAAAGTAACTAATTACCAGGGAAAGTAACTATTGCGTTACTTTTGTACAATTTTTTTTATATATGTTATGTAAATTCCCAATATTAAATATGTTAAATGAATGAAATGGACACTAAATAGAATAAATTATTATTATAAAACATTGTACATTAATCTACACTATTTATCTACTGACACTTGGCGTCAGTCAAGTATTATATGATATTATGATAATTTAGCATTATATGATGATAGAAATTTAGTAATTAGAATAACCAAGTATGAATGCATATTTGTCATGTTGACTGAACTTAGGACTGGTGGTGGTGATTAAGATAGTGTTTGTCATTTAGTGTTTCTATAAAAAAAGGGGGGAAAATGATAAGATAAAACTACTATGAATTCTACTACTAATAACAATATAAAACACCAAGGATTAATGAGCTGCTGGGCTCATGATTATTAATCACGTTGTCTTGCGTTCGCTCGAATTGATTCGCTGAAATCAAAACAGGGATGATAATAGGTGAGCGCCAGCCAATGAGATTGTCGTTTGCGCATTTGCTCCGCCCACTAGCGGAGATCCCGGCAGTTCTTAAAAGCTGAAGAATTCCACAGGAACTCCGTTATTTTGACACGAAAATACAACAAAGAATATCGTTTACATGTAGCGCGTCAGTTCTGCATGTTATGAAAGACTCTCTCGCTCTGTATCTCTCCCTCTGTCTGTCTGTGTGTGTGTGTGTGTGTGTGTGTGTCTGTGTGTGTGTGTGTGTGTGTGTCTGTCTGTGTGTGTCTGTGTCTGTGTGTGTGTGTGTGTGTGTGTGTGTGTGTGTGTGTGTGTGTGTGAGACAAAGCTACGGCCAGCCGTGCGCTTCACACTAGAGTTTATGGTAGGTCAAATACAGCTACACTGCGCATCCATGAACTGAACTGAGATGAACTGAAAAATAATATTATAATAAATGATAGTAACGCCACATTTTATTGTCAGTAACGGTAACGGCGTTGTAACGGGGGAAACAGTAATTCGTTTGATTACTCGTTACTGAAAACAATAACGCCGTTAGTAACGCCGTTTATTTATAACGCCGTTATTCCCATCACTGGTCATGACTGATAATGGGAAAGCTGTACAGAGAGCTTAATTGTCATGTTAAAGGGACAATTCACCCAAAAATTTCCATGCAAGCCTGTATACATTTCTTTAATCTGATAAACACAAAAGATATTTTGAACCAAACGGTTTTAATGCTTTTTGTTCTTTGACAATTTTCTACATGACAAGTAAAACATTTATTTTGTCAAAGCATGTTATCCAGGTCCAAAACTATATTTTAAACTTATTCTGAATTGCCAGTTTGGAAAACTATATGTAGTTTATACCTAACCCTATTTTAGATGACCTTGGTCAAGGACCTTGGTCTTGCATGGCATTGGTCTCCTTGAAAAAACCTGAAGTGGGGTGCCAACTTCCACAAGAATCTACGGGAGATACGGAAAGGCAAAAAATAAAAACTTCAGAGAAAACTAAATGATTTTTCCAACAAAATAGTGTATTAACGAGGCAATCAATCTCACAGTTTTGTAAATTTCCTCATGTTGGTGGAAACTGGAAGGAGGAACTTGCATATATTTTCCCTTGCAACCTTTATCGTTGGGATGTATAATAATACATTTGTTTGTACAGTCCATCATATAACCTATCCATGTTAATAGCTTTATTAAGAAACTATTGTGTAACTTCTTATGTAACACCTTTTTTAGAAGTTATATATCATGGCTTTATGGTATGCTGTCTTATAATTTTTTTTGATAGCAGAAATAGGTGCCTTAAAACTTTACCTACTTCTATAGTTCTCACTGCCTAGAGGACAACTTGAGTAAAACGTGACACGACTTTAGCCCATTTTTTTCTCGCTTCATGACAAAAACAACCCTAGGCCGTCAGTGTATTTGGCACCAGAGCGGCCGCCCGGGGGCGCAGTGTGTTTCATGTACATTGAGACGCTCTGACTGCGCGGCGGAGAGACGGTCTCGCTTCAGAATGACACGAACCGACCCGATGCGCGGAAACCCTCTGGTTTAGACAAAAGGTGAGTTATCTGCACGAGCATCCATATTACATTACGATTGCACTACCCTTTCTGCTCCATTAGCTTCAGAAGCGCTCAGTTGCTATCACTGCTCTCTGTACAATGTGCCATCTTGCGCCATTAGCGCACAGCTAATGAAACTGGGCTGATGAAGGAGAGTCGTTACCGCACAGGTAATCAAGGGTTATCTAATCATCATAACCTTCTACAATCGTTTCATTTAGTTTGTAACCAGTAACATTAGTAGTAACCAGGCCAGTTATATAGTCTGTTTTTCTGGACAGGCAACATTTTAGCTACCCATGATTAGATCAACTTCGTGTTTTCTTTTGAGTTAACAGCACGTTTTGTTCTTTGTTTTTGAATTTCGGTTGTTTTCTTGGCTCAAAGATAGCTGTCATAACATTTTTAGGCCTATTACTTTTAATGTAGTATGTGACCATCCACAAATCCAGTCATAAGGGTCTTTTTTTGAAATTGAGATATATACATCGTCTGAAAGCTGAATAAATAAGCTTTCCACTGATGTGTGGTTTGTTAGGAGAGGACAATATTTGACCGAGATTCAATTATTTGAAAATCTGGAATCTGAGGGTGCAAAAATATCAAAATATTGAGAAAATCGCCTTTAAAGTTGTCCAAATGAAGTTCTTAGCAATACATATTACTAATAAAAAATTAGGTTTTGATATATTTACGGTAGGAAATTTACAAAATATCTTCATGGAACATGATTTTTACTAAATATCTTAATGATTTTTGTCATAAAAGAGAAATCGATCATTTTGACCCATACAATGTAGTGTTGGCTATTGCTACAAATATACCTGTGCTACTTATGACTTTTGTGCTCCAGGGTCACATATGCCTTAAATGTTATTTAGTAAGATATTCCAATGTATTGTAACGTCTGAAGAATGACAGACAAAAGACGCTCCGGGTATGCTCGTTTAATTAGAACAGACGCACCAGCCTAACTAACTTGCTCGTCCCTCTCTTCCGGGTCCTGAACTCCCTGCATTAACACTATCATTGCCGGTGCAAAACAAATAACAGCAGTTTCCCCATGATTATAAAGTCTGTGCGCTACACGCAGTGGTTTTCAAACCTGTCCTGCTAGCACCCCTGCCCTGCACATTTTGTATGTCTCCCTTATCAGACACACCTGATTCAACTCTTCAGCTCGTTAGTAGAGATTGCAAGACCTGAACTGGGTGTGTTTGACAAGGGAGACATACAAAATATGCAGGGCAGGGGTGCTTGCAGGACAGGTTTGAAAACCATTGTGCTACAGTATATTAGAAAATATGGAAAAATTAAGATTAAAAATTATGATTAGACATTAAGGGACTTTTACTACATTAATTTGGCAAGGCTACATTAATTTGTCTGAATTAAGATCATGATTCAGTAAGGTCTATAAATTTCTCTATAAAAGGTCTATAAAACAGTTTTGATTAATTTCCCCCCTCATACAATGGAAGTCAATGTGAACCGAAACTGTTTGTCACCAAGAATTTTCAAAATATCTTCTTTTATGTTCAATGGAAGAAAAAAAAGGTCATACAGGCTTGAAACATGAGGGTGAGCAAATGATGACAGAATTTACATTTTTGAATAACTTAACCCTGAGTCTACCCAAATATTTGACACTGAACACATTGCATGGTGAATGTATCCGGGCTGCACTCTTGGTATCGGTCAGTCTCATGCTAAATTGTTTCTTATAAGGTAGTTTACTGGCTTCTGCAGGGGTAGTATAGGCTAAGGGAGGGTGACCCACCCACAGCTGTGTGCTCAATAGATAAGATATCAGTACGCTGTGCTTAGCCATTATGATCATCACTGCCTCTAGCGGTTGCTTTCTCTTAATATCTGAATAATATTTTTCATAAATGTAGCAGATGACATTACGTTGTTATTCAGAGCACTGAGTAGATCAGCAGGTCTCCCTGATGATAGGAGCTAAAGAACAGGACCATGAAAATAAATGTAAGCTAAACATGTGTGTATAACATGAGCGCTCCGTGTTTCTCAGGTGGGCCGGCAGGATGGGGGAAAGGCCTGCGGTCAGGTCTTCGGCTGCTATTACACCCGTGCAGCAGATGCTGGCGTCTGGCACTGGGGCTGTACTAACATCTCTTTTTGGTGAGGAAAAGAATCAGCACAATCATATCTCTATTCAGTAGAAATTCTGAACATGTTTGTGATATCATTTGCTGCATTTGTCTGATTTTAGCATAATGTTTTCTTTTTTGTGTGTGTGCAGAAAACCAAAAAATAATGTGCTTAATTCTTTTTAATGTACATGCACTATCCTTCAAGTATGGGGTCAGTCAGTTTAAAAAAACAACAACTTTTTATTCATAAAGGATGCATTAAACTTAACAAGAAATGTTTTTTGAGTTATTTTAAATTGTAATAATATTACATTTTTGAATGTATTTTTGATCAAATAAATGTCGCTTTGGTGAGCTTAAGAAACTTCTTTCAAAAACATAAAAAATAACTTACTGACCCCAAACTTTGGAATGATACTGGATGTAGGGAATATAATTGTTCGTAAAGTAGCCGAACTGGGTTCACAGTTTTACAGTTTAATTTGACATTGGAAGCTTTGTGCTTGTGCAAGCGTTATACTTTATAGATGGAATCAAAATGCTAACTTTTTTTTTTTTAATTTAAGACAAAATTATATTTTTTGTCTTTCTCCCTCTCTCTTCCTGCAGTTACACCACTGGATGTAGTGAAGATCAGACTTCAAGCCCAGCAAACTCCCCTCTATCAAGGTAAAGATATTAAAATCTTCAGTTTTCACAGAAAGAATGACAGATGATTGAACGGTGAACTTCATGCATTTACTCTAGACATGATACAAGTCACAACAGTTTAACATCAATGTTTTTTTTCCTGCTCCACTTACGTTTTTAGCTGAAATGTGTGTCTTAAAGCTGAAGTGAATAATTTCTGTGCTACTAGCAACACCAATTATAATAGCAAAAATAGTGACTGATTTCAAACAGGTTTCTTAAAAACACCCTTGTCTGCCAGTGCTTGCTAAACTCAGTCCTGCCCCAAACACACCACTGGTTGTATCAGCCTTGCTATGTTGTGTTGGTCATGATTCAAACAAAGCAAAATTTTGATAGCACTACAGTGTTTAAATGTTTTGGGCACATTTATGTACAAATAGCTTACATACAGTCGTCAATGCATATTAAACTGGGTTAGAAGAATTTGACCTATTTCAGCTTTAATACCAGCAAAAATGAAGCTACACTGTCATTCAGATTCTTAAGATTTTTAATGTGTTTGAAAGAAGTCTCACCAAGGCTGCCTTTATTTGATCAAAAATTTAACAAAACAGTAATACTGAAAAATATTTTTGCAGTTTAAAGTATCTGCTTTTTATTTGAATATATTTCCCAAATGTAATTTATTCCTGTGATGGCAAAGCTTAATTTTTTCAGTCTTCAGAGTCACATGATCCTTCAGAAATCATTCTAATATGCTGATTGAAAAACATTCATTATCAGTTATCATATTATAAATGTTGAAAAGAGTTGTTGCTTAATATTTTTTAGGATTCTTTGGTGGGAACAGCATTTCAAATAAACATCTTTCGAAACATTATAAATGTCTTTACTGTCAATTTTGATCAATGCAATGCATCCTTGCTGGATAACAAGTTTCATTTTCTCATTTATTATTATATAAAGTCTACGGCCCCAAACATTTGAATGGTAGTGTATAACTAATAACCTGCTGTAAGCTTTTGATAACACAGTGCATATAGCAAAAGCAAAGTAGCATGAGGCCTATGAGATGTCTTTCTCTCTCTCTCTCTTGTAGCTGTAGCATCAGAGACAAGGCCCTGGGCTAGGGTCATCCGCCCTTCAAAATGTGAGTACTGTATGTGAACTGCATGGTCCCCTCCCAAAGCACAGAAGCTCGCTTCACTAACACTCACTAACCAGCACTCAAAGAATTACAAACGCACTGCAAAACAACTAAATCACATAGTGTGGACAACATTTAGGCTTATATGCCACATCTCTGAAGGGCTAAACCCAAGGTCACATTGCAAACAGACATGACAAATGTGCACATATGTAATACCCCAACAAGATGGAAAAAAAGCATTCAGAAAATATTTCCGACTCTGCTGTATGTAAATGATGATTCAGCATGTTTATAGCAGTGGACCATTAACAGAACTCATTAGGACAAACTAAGATCCATGCCAGGTAGACCTACCTTGAACCTGTCTCGTGTAATGTCCAGAAATAGTAGGAAGACTGCTTGTTTGTGCCAAGGTTGGATTTGGTTCAACTTTCGTGGCATGCATGGTCAATGCCATGGTCGCTAATATTTATAGAGCCTGTTATCTAAGACCTCAGTCCTTATCTCCAAATCTATTTAAATGATTAGAAAAGACTTTCTTGGAAACCCCAATATCAAAGCATCACATGTTTGCAATACTGTAGGTATGTACAACAGTCCAAGAGTATTGAGGTTGCACACCGTATAGGCAATTTGTTTCTTTTCCTACAGTTTTTTTTTTTTTTTTTTTTTTTTTTTTTTGTAACCATATTTAGACACTGTTGCAAGGTAACAGAAGTAGCAACAGATCTTCTTTTTACTATATTGTGACATACATTTGAGTAAAACAGATTATTTGAAATGGTGACTATTCATTGCCTATTCATCGTTTGTTGATTGGATGGAGGCAGATCTGAATGCAAGCTTGCTGTCAATTGTAAGAAAGGGACGGGGTTTAACCGGACTAAATGATTGCAGAAGCCCAGCATATGATACAAAAGAGAAGTCTGTTGTTTCACAGGAAGATTGAGTTATGCTAATTTGTTTTAAAAAAGGCACATAATATGCATGTATGAATTGTTCACAGATCAACATCGACTCAAATCAATAACATACATTTAGAAAATAAATGAATTTGTCATTTCATGTTGACTTTAACCCATACAATATTTATAGTGCACAACTTTAAGAAAGTTTTATTTAAAATTCTACCATAACCAATTGCAAGATTAAAAATCAAGTGTTTTGAAATTGAAAATAAAAGTTCATAATTGATCACTGCAGTCGCTTCGGAGTCATTTGGGTACTTTGCCATTGGTAATATTTTTGCAAAATTACTGCAAATTAGATTCATGCTACTGCATTTTGGCTGTCTTTTTAGGGAAATGCTTCCTCTATTGTAACGGGTTGATGGACCACGTCTATGTGTGTCAGAATATGTCAAGCTGCTCCAGCTGGTACAAAACCCCTACCCACTTCAGCGGGACCGTGGTGAGAATTCATCTGCATCTTTCCAAACTGTGATTCTGAGTTTTTGTAATCACACACACTCATGATTAATTCACTTTGTTGCTTGTCAGGATGCATTTGTAAAGATCACTCGTAACGAGGGGCTCAGGTCTTTGTGGAGCGGACTTCCTCCCACACTGTAAGTGCAGCATCATAATGCCAGTGTACAGTTACATAAAAACAGGTGCTATCGTAACACCTGTTTTTTGTGTGTCTATTTATAAATTGTGTGCTGTAACTCCAGCTCAATCTAAAGACTTTGATTCTGATCGAACAAGTGCAGTGTTATTAACAAGTGCAGATCATTAAATAAGTAAGATTTTAATTATATAAATGCTCTGACAGAGACAGTACAAAGATCGTTGAGTGAAGGATTATGTAGACTGATTCAGACAGATGACTCGAGTGTATTGAAGTTATCCATTAAAAGAACTGCCTCACAAGGGTCTTTATTTGAAAATAAAATAACAGTAGTCATGCTGTTTACCGAATAGCGGTGCAGGAGATGCTGTGCAAGCAAACGACCCTTTGACTTTGTAAATGTATAAATAACATGTTAATGATTGAACGTCTGTATCAAGTTCACTGTAAATAACCTTTTTTTGGGGTCGGTTCACTTGAGAACATGGTTTTACAAACCAGCAAATAGGAACAAACATCAGTCTTTGGAATGACACACATTTGTAATTAGTGCACAAGTTGTTTTCAATGAGTGTGTTTGTGTTTGAAGGGTGATGGCGGTTCCTGCCACAGTCATCTATTTCACCTGTTACGACCAGCTGCGAGACTTCCTGCATCACGGCATGGGCTATCAGGGGGACCATATCCCTCTCATAGCAGGAGGGTTAGCAAGATGTGAGTATTTACTTAGCCTTGTTGTCTCATATAAGTACTGTGTATTATGAGGATCTTAAAATGAGATGAGTGTGTGTATACACACACACACACACACACACACACACACACATGTACAATATTGGTTAATGGCAGTATTGGATATTTCATTGTTAGTTCTGGTTTTTCCTCTTTTTACATTTAGGTTCTAACATTTCAAAATAATCTGTATATTAATATTGTTAGTACTATATTGCTAATGTATTACTATATATTACTAATAGTAATGTATTATATCAAATATACACACTATTGTTGAAATGTTTGTGGTCAGATTCTAATAAGATTTATTGTTTCTGAAAGAAGTGTCTAATGCTCACTTAGGCTGCAATTATTTGATAAAAAATGTGGTAATATTGTAAAAGTATTACATTTTAAAATATCTGTTTTCTATTTAAATGTATGTTTCATATGAGATATATTCATGTGATGGCAAAGCTAAATTTTCAGCAGCCATTCCTCCAGTCTTCAGTAGCCATGTTTCCATCCAAAGATTCAAATTAAACTTATGCGCAAAACTGGAATATCGCATAAAACATATGCGAATAAACCACCGTTTCCATCCAACGAGTCAAAGAGAACAAAATCGTCACTTCCTGGTAAACTGTGGCACTAAATATCACTAAAAATATAGGAGAAGCCACTGAATATAATAATTTTCATATATGACATAAATGACTTGCACCTCAGAGCGAGCAGACGAGACACAATAAATGCGGTTATTACTTTCGAAGGTGGATGCTGCTGTTTGAGAACACAGTCATGTAAGACAGTAATTATACAGAAATACTTCGATGACAGACTTTGCTCAGGTTTTTAAGAATGACCATAACAACATATGGATGCTGTGAACGAGATCAGTCAGCTGGTTAGTCAAGTTATCCCGTCTCATAGTGCAAAGTCACATGACTTTTTCGATGCGCATGGAGGAATTTATTCGGTAAATGTGTTTCCAATGTAGTTTATGTGCATTTTTTCTTATCGAATAAAAAAATTATCCTACTCAAATGTGTGCATAAATTTTTAATGTGCATTTTTTTAATTTATGCGCATCTTGATGTTTCCATCCAGCGTTTTTTTAATGCGATATTCCAAAATGCGCATAAAAATAGGTGGATGGAAACGCAGCTAGTGTCACATGATCCAGAAATCATTCTAAATGCTGCTCAAGAAACGCATATATTATTAATGTTGAAAACAGTTGTGCTGCTTAATATTCTTTGAATACAAAGTTCAAAAGAACTGCATTTATACAAAAGTCGATAATGTCGGTTTAATCCTTGCTAAATAAAAGTATTAATTTCTTTAAAAAATGAAAGATCTTACTGACCCCACACTTTTGAACTGTAGTGTATACACTGTTAATTGAAATCTTTTTATACTGTACAATGTTGCAATTCCTAAATTCAATTCTAGAATTTAGAATGATTGATTTAAATGTATTTAGACAAAAAAATGCATAATGTTACTATCAGTGCATCCCTAGTTTTGTTTTCCCAGTGTTCTGTTGGATGGTTGTTGCTGTGGTGTGAGTTATTGACGTCTCTCTCTGTGTGCTGCTCAGTGGGAGCGGTGTCTGTGATCAGCCCTCTGGAGTTAGTTCGGACTAATATGCAGTCCCGCAAGCTACCGTACAGCGAGCTGATGGTGTGTATCCGCTCCGCTGTGGCTCAGGACGGCTGGTTATCTCTCTGGCGAGGCTGGGGACCCACTGTCCTACGGGACGTGCCCTTTTCCGGTCAGTGACCTGTACACTCTCTGGCGGCGTGATGGTGAACTGATGTTCCCCAGATGCAGTGTTTGACTGTTTTTGTGTTTTCCCCTCAGCCCTGTACTGGTTTAACTATGAGCTCGTGAAGGCACAGCTGTGTGAGCGGTACAGGGCTCCACAGACCTCATTCACCATCAGTTTTACAGCAGGGGCCGTCTCAGGAGCCGTGAGTATACTCCCAAAAGCCAGATATGATTGTTGGCTTTTACTTTATTTTAAGTGACACTTTAAAATAAAAGGAACTTGATGGCTATAAATGAATATAGAGGAGTTTATGAATGATTACATAAAACTTTGGTGAGAAAGATAAAACAATGTGAGCATAGTGTGATAACCTTATCTGGTCTGACTGATTAACAACAAGGACATTTTGCATGAGAATAAATGCTGGGGCGACTTCTGTCCCAGATGAATGTAGGACATGAGTGAAACTGGTCTTTTGAATTGAAATCTAACTAATTGCCAAGTTATGTTTTGTATATTCGTACTACATACTTAATGTTACTACATTAAAAAAACATTATTGAAATGTATTGTTTTTGCAGTGAAAATAGAATAATCATTAGGTATGAAATTAATAATATATAGAAAGTTTAAGTTTTTCTGTTTGTATGTTTTTCTCCCAAATAAGTCTCTTCTGTTTACCATGTATTTGTCCAAAATACAGAAAAAATAGTAATATTGTGAAATATTATTACAATCTAAAATAAATGTTTTCTACTTGAATATACTGTACAATCTAATTTATTCCTGTGATGGGAAAGCTGAATTTTCAGCATTATTTCTCCAGTCTTCAGTGTCACATGATCCTTCAGAAATCAAGAAGCATCTCTTATTATTATTATCAATGTTGACATTAATATTTGTTAATATTTTTGTGGAAACGGTGATATTTTTCTTTGAATAGAAAGTTCAAAAGAACAGAATCTTTTTGAAATAGATAATGTTTAGTGTTTTTATATAACATGATGCATGTCTTTTCTGCCATTTTAAATCTGGTTTTAAACCTGGTTGAATTAAAGTATTAATAAAAAATGAATGTCTCTCATACCCTCCTGGCTTATCAGAATATCTTTTTTTTTTTTTTTTTTTTGACAGATTGCTGCGATTCTGACCCTGCCGTTTGACGTGGTGAAAACACGCAGGCAAATCCAGTTAGGAGAAATGGAGGCACTCGGAGGTATAGCAGCTTCTGTAGTTTCTCCTGTTAACACATTAGAAAGAGTGCAGTAATGCATCCTGCATGCTGAGTGACACATGATATCATTAGGTGACGGCTCACTTTTAAAAACAATTCGGAGCTGATTACTTCAGCTAGATTTAATTACATTTATCAGGCATCAAATATCTTGACATTTTGACCTTTCGCAGCAGTCTCTGTGAAGAAACCGTCCTCCACATGGAACATGATGAGGAATATCTGGATTGACATGGGATACAGGGGTTTGTTTGCAGGTAAGCTCTAAGACCTAGTGATACTGACGTCAGAGTAGTTATATAACTTTACTAGCCAAACTAGAGATTGACATCAGTTAAAAGAGGCCTGTTTGTGAGAGTCTGGATTAGGGCCGCACGAATTATTGAAATAAAATCAATATCGTGATATGGCTCCGTGCCATTGTCAGATCATGCAGGCTGCTATGTCTGTAAGCTTATGCGCTGCCGGTTTCAGAGTGAAGCGCATGTAGTTCATGTTTAGCAGCGCTTCGTTCTGAAACTGGCAGCGCATATTTTTGTTTGCCCCTGTCAAAATAAAAGCTTGATGGTTTACCATTTGAAAATGAAGAAATTAAGTCGGCGCTAATATCCTCGTGCGTCCCGAGTTCGAGTCCTGGCTCACGGACCTTTCCCCGATCCCATCTCCCTCTCTCTCCCCCACTTTGCTTCCTGTCTAATAACTGTCCTATCATAATAAATGCAAAAACAAAAAAGAAAGAAAGAAAAAAAAATTAAGAAATGAAGATGTAACTATTAGTATTGTAATTGTAAAGTACAGTTGTGTGTTTTTATGCAGATGTCAGTTTTTTCTAATATCATGCAGCCCTAGGCAGGATTAATAACGCGATAGTTTATTGTAATATAATACTATAGTTTATAGTAAGTTTTTGGATGTATAATATATTTTATGCATAAAACAGTATTGTTAGTTTTGGGTAGGACCAATCTGAAACTACAGACTACAATTTTTTATTTTATTTTATTGTTTATTTATTTTTTAAACAGTCAGTGATAATGTTGTATACATTCAATTAACAGCTTTGCTTTTTTTCAGGTTTTCTTCCAAGAGTGATCAAAGTTGCTCCCGCCTGTGCAGTCATGATCAGCACTTATGAGTTCGGGAAAACTTTCTTTCAGGAGCGTAATCTGAATCAGGCGAGATGTGGACTTTGAGTTGAGCGAGAGGACCAGAGGTTTGTCCAGGATGATGAGGAAGCTGAGAGAGACTCCTCCTCCTTGCCAACTACTGCAAACGCCGATGACTTTAGCCAAGCGTTGAGTTACTTCTCTAAAAAAAACTTTAATTGTTGGGTGATGGGCCTACTGACTGGCACAAGAAATAAAAACCGAGAGACTTAAACCACTACTTTTCATCTGAGATGAAAGACTTGCGTTATGATGCATCAATAAATGCACAATTTCCCCACAAACCCTGTGATGCCTTAAGAAACAGTACCAAAGCATGCTGGCAGAAGCTCTACCTTCCCATAATGCCCTACTTATTGAAATGGATGCCGGTTGAACGTGACATCCAGGTTGTTGTATCTGCAATGCATGACTTTAGTCCAGGCATCCTCAAATCTGGCCCACTCCTGCAGAGTTTAGCTAATCAAACACACCTGAGCATGCTAATCAGAGTCTTCAGGATCATTAGAAAATCACAGGTTGGTGAGTTTGATCAGGGTTGACGCTAAACTCTGCAGCAGATTGGCCCTCCAGGGAAAGATTTGAGGAACCCTGCTTTAGTCCCTCTTATTAAAGACACAGTGCTGCCCTCTGCTGTTCATGTTGAAGAAACCTCAGTGGATAAATGGACTGAATGGATAAACTACTCAATACTGAGCTTTACAGTCTTAATTTTCAGCTATAAAAAAAAAAAAAATCAAAAATGATTATTTTATTTGTTTTCTTTTTTTGCAAATATTTAATCCTCCTAAAGTATAAGACTTGTCCTTTGTATGGGCACTGGACTCGGGAATAGCCACAAGAACATTCTTAACATTTTGTAAGTTTTGTTTCATGCATTGAGAATGTAATGCACCTTTTTTTATGTTTTAAGGCAAGAATTGTTTTAGTGTGTAGTAGATGGGTCTCTGGTCTTGTCCTGATTGCTACACCTGTTCACTGCATTTAGTTCAGATATGAACTGCTGTAAAACTTACTGCTGACTTGAAATGATTAGACAGTTCTCAGATTTTATTTAATAAAAGACCTTTAAAAAACTAAATGTGTATTACTGCACTATACATGAAGCATACTACAAAATGAGTCAGATTGCATTTCTGTGTGTGTGTCACAACAGAAGTTATTATCTGGCAGAATGACTATTTCTATATCATGAGAGTGAACGGTGACTACAGCTATCGCTGGACCCCGTCCACTTTCATTGTATGAAAAAAGTCTGGACATTCTGCTGAACATTTTCTTCTGTGTTCTACTCTAGACAGACACATCAGGGTGAATAAATGATCAAATTTTAATTTTGGGGATTAGTAAATTTAGTTTTTTGTTTGTCTATTTATTATATAATTACATCTGTGTGATGATTCTTTTGTTTATAGATATTTTATAGCGTGCTTCAAAGTTGGGAAACATTTAAATAAATATTTTATAAACGTCAACATGCATATTTCTTATTCATGATTTGGTGGTGTACATTTTATGGCATATTTAAACTTGCATATTATTTTTCTGTGTACGACCATGTCATTTATTATCAATTATAAAAACAACATAGAAAAATTGTACCAAGAAACTAAATCATTAAGATTAAAATGACTTCCTTGGTTGCATAAAAACAAGCATTTTACGCATGTATTTGACATTATTCTTGAAACAGAATGAATATTCATGGCGCAAGCGGAAAATTTCATATTTAATATGTACTTCAACCACATTACACACGTTTTTTTTTTTATTATTGCAGTAAAAAGTAACATTCAAATAATAACAGTATAAACAAATAAGAGAAAAATAAATAAATAAAAAGGCATAGCTCACATTCAGTTTTAACGAATTAGGATATTACAAAGCACCAGGGGGATTGAAGAGTGTATCATAACAGTTTTAACAGACTTTTTTCCCCACAGTTTTTTAAATCAAATAAGAGGGTGGGCATTTTTATTATTTTCTATAATAAAAAAAAATGAAATGGGGGGGGGGGGGGGGGGGTATTGCAGAGGGATACAGTCTAGATATTTATAGTAGATATTGATATAGGCTATTAGCTATATTAACTATATTATAGACACTGAAAAAAAGAGCAATATCGTGCACTTTCACAACAAAATAAACTTTTTTCTTTATTGAATAGTAATAAATAAAAATAAAAAAGCCCTCTTTGTTCTCTTTCTCTGGATCATTGTTTCTGATTCTTTTCAACTAACTTTTTTATTTACACCAAACAAGGCTGTTAATCATGTCTAGAACACTGAGGGACCAACTGTTTTGAGGAAAATATAAAGCAACCCTGGGTGGGCAAAGGAAAAAAATGTATTCAAAACAACTATAAAGGTATTTGGTAATCATATCTGAACTGCAGATAAATTTGAAAAAGAGTTTAAAAGAACGAAAACAGCTATCGCAGATCAATTTAATTACATGAATCACGTAAATTCAGAACTGCCTCCATTCAATTTTAATTGCTCGGAACTGTCGATCAATAATGAATCACATGACAGACCTATACTTTCAATTCAAAACGGCGGAACTTGACAGAAAAAAAGTCGAATAGTTTGCATCACTGGACATTGTTGGTCGTTTACGTCAAGGGGAACGCTACTTTCTGACAATCGAGCCGACTGTTGCTATAGTAATGAACGCACATTTCATCGCACATGCTCTTTACTTTCAGTTTTCATTCTAACGTTCAGCATTACCAGCAGGTCAAAAGGGGTAAGCTTTCAACTGAACTGTATAGCCTACATACATGCATTTTAGACGCTTATATTATGGTCTTGCACTGACGTAAAGTTCGACGTTAAACGTTCGATATTCACATATTTAGGGACCGTCTCTAAAGTTACATGTGATATTGGTATACACTTTTCTAACTTCAATAGCATATGAGCAGAATGACTTACAGTCATAAAACAACTGTAAACTGTACATCTAGGTGTCAACTATAATGCACACCTTTTACATTTTTGATATTTATTAAAATAAACTGTAAATCATTTGTTAAAAATTCAATTTTTTTCAGTACCGAAAGGGCTCAAACGCAAATTTAAAGCTCAATATCATTTGAGGAGAATGACTTGCAGTCATAACACAAACTGTAAAGTGTTCATCTAGGTGTCACCTATAATGACTGTAAGTCATTCTCCTCAAATGATATTGAGCTTTAAATTATGGCATATTTTGCATTTGAGCCCATTCGGTACTGTAAAAATAGCATTTTTTTTAACAAATGATTTACAGTGTATTTTAATAAATATCAAAAATGTAAAAGGTGTGCATTATAGTTGACACCTAGATGTACAGTTTGCAGGTGTTTTTATGACGGTAAGTCATTCTGCTCATATGCTATTGAAGTTAGAACAGTGTATACCAATATCGCATGTCACTTTAGAGACGGTCCCTAAATATGTGAATATCGAACGTGTCGAGCCAACTTTATGCCCGTTGTTCTTTCTTGCCCCTTCCATGCAGTGAATGCACGTTATCGAATGAGCTTTTTTTACAACATTAATTAAACTGCTCATGTAATTTCGGTGGTAGGCTAGAATACATATTTGTGTATTAAACTCCCCATAACTCGCAAACTCCCCGTGATAGTGCGCGAATATTTCTGCCCGTTTTCGCTCGTTGTCAGCCTCCATCTTTTCTGCAACAGACTGAAGCTCCTCGTGAGTTCAGCGCGCCTTGCATTCAGCTAATAAAAGAAAAATGCTGCAATTTTCTGGTGTTATTTTATGATTGTTGTGGCAGTCTCCAGCTATATCTTAAACTTCTCAAACAGTCAGCTTCAGATTGGTTTTAATCACTGCACAAAAATGTAACGCAATCCTTATCTAATTCTGATTGGGTGGGCAAGACAGTCATTCACCCCAGCCCATGCCTGTCCTGAGTCTTATTGAATATAAACCACTGGAGAATCGTTACGTACGAGAGACGTATGCAGTGACGCACACGCGTCGAGCGCGCGTCTTGCTTTAAAAGGAAGCGCCGCCTCTCAGTCGCTCTCTTTCAATCGGACCGGGGACAGAATGGTAAGTGATCGACTCTCCTTCACAATCCACACTACATCAAAGTCATCCGTCTGATTTCAAACACATCCTATTCTGTATATTACACACAGAAGGTAAACGAATGTTTTGCAGTGGGTATAGATGGTAACCGCAGTGCCTGGGTGCTTTGCACATGGTGTGTTTGACCGAAGGGGAAAAATGCAGCGTTCTGCTCTGCTTTGAAATCTTACTACAGATTAACTACTTAAATACGTTTTAAAAAACACAAAGATGAAAATGAGATTGTAAACCATTCTGGCTGTCAAATGTTTTTTTATTTTCGTTATGTTGGGTGTTTTCTGCGCTTCTTTTTAGGGCCTATCAACTGAAGTGTCGAAGTAAATTTGTCCCTAGATAAAGGAACAGTCAATATTCAGTACGTTTACATGGACATCAATACTCCGTTTTTAATACGATTAAGACAATACTCTGATTAAGTGTCTACCGTGTAAACAGAGATTTGATTACCTTAATCCGGCTAAAGTCATACGCGAAGTAAACAAATCGAATTAAGACATGTGGAGTATTCCGATTTTAGTCGCATTATTGAAGTGCGGTACAGACATGTAAACACCTTAATCACACTATTACTATCGTGTAGGACTTTTCACCGCATTTTGCGACAGGACACACACGGCAGTGATCAACCGTTTGACGGCAAATAAGAGCTTCAACACCGCCGTCGTCTGTATGCACGTACAAATAATTATAACTGCACTTGAAGGTTTAATAAAATTAAAAATGAAACGCCCAAAACTGTATATGGCATCATAATGAAGACGAACTATGTTTATACGTGCAATTCTGGAGGGGACGTCGGATTGCGTCGCGTGGTGACGTAATGACGCATGCCATTAATCGATCTATGTGCTATAACATGTAAAACGGGAACATGAAAGGATTATTCTAAAAGCAACTCATGTAAACGCCTTAATCTTAATTTTTTTTATTCAGAATAAGGTAAATAATTAGATTACTGATGTCCATGTATATTTGCTTATGCTGTCTGGTATTCCCAGGATGCGACCCGTTTAATGTAAAATCAGCTTTTGTTAGTCTACCGATTCGACTTTACTTGTGCGAGAAAACATTTTACATGCAATTCAGGAGACTTGTGTTTTCAAGACTCGAGTAATGACTTCATTACTTTTTTTTTAGTGACCTGTAAGATGTTTTAGAAATTGCAATTTTAAACTTATCTAGTTTAAGTTACAAAGATATGGAAGTTTATAGGTAAAAATGTTTGCAAGTTTGTTTCTTCCTCAACGTTGCATTGTTACAGTATTTCAATAGATTAATTCTGAATTTATTTTGTGTAGTCTCACCGTAAATTTTCGGCCCCACGCCACGGCTCTCTGGGCTTCCTGCCCCGCAAGAGGTGCAAACGCCATCGTGGCAAGGTGAAGAGTTTCCCTAAAGATGATCCCAGCAAGCCTGTTCACCTGACTGCTTTCCTTGGCTACAAGGCTGGCATGACCCACATTGTCCGAGAGGTCGACAGACCCGGATCAAGTAAGTTAAAGCATACAGGTTTTGTTGCATGCAATGTGAAATCAACTTCGCTATTAGGGTGTCTACCAGTGATGATAATCTCGACGGGCGGACATATTTGGGCCTTGATCCCTTGCTGAATGTCGAGTTCTGAGCACAGTTTCATAACTTTAAAGTCCTGTTTTGCCTAAACCTGCATGCTGGTTTGCAGTTAAACTAACTTGTGCTTTTTGTGCTTCTCAGAGGTCAACAAAAAGGAGGTGGTTGAGGCAGTGACCATTCTGGAGACTCCTCCCATGATTGTAGTGGGTGTTGTTGGATATGTCATGACACCTCGTGGCCTGCGCTCTATCAAGACCATCTTTGCTGAGCACATTAGTGACGAGTGCAAGCGTCGCTTCTATAAGAACTGGTAAGGCTTCTGATTGGTTTTGTTTAGTCTGGAGCAGATGGTTGCTGGCCAGAGTAAACATTTGTCATGTTTTTCCTGAGCCAGTCTAACGTATCGGTGTGGTGCAGCTCCGCTCAGGTGCCTAGTGCCCTGATGAGCTCCGGGCTCCTCTGGCCAGTGGAAAGGGCTCCTTAGAAACTGTGCCATGAGCCGAAATGACCTAGTGCTGTCGACGCCCCCCCCCTCCTTTACCATGAGGATGGGCAAGCAGCCATGCCCAGTCTCCTTCCACTGGCCTGCTGGGCTATGAAGGAACTGTGCCAACCTTTCTCTGTGCCACGTTCAGGTACAAGTCCAAGAAGAAGGCCTTTACCAAGTACTGCAAGAGGTGGCAAGATGAAGAGGGCAAGAAGCAGCTGGAGAAGGACTTCGCCTCCATGAAGAAGTACTGCCAGGTCATTCGCATCATTGCCCACACACAGGTGAGCTTAAAAGCTGTGGCACAAAGTAACACCGTGAGCTTTGGTGACCACTTTGACGCTTATTGAAAAGAAGGCTGTGAGATTCTAGCCACAATATTTCCATTCAAAATGTCACTCTACTGGTATCAAACCATTAAATCCGTTCCACATGTTTATTACAGGAACAAATTTAAACTTGGTTTTTAAGTGAACTCAGATTTTTCACTTTTGGGTCATGTGAGTGCATTTTATTTTTTTTCCCCCCCTCCCAAATGATGTCTTGATTTACTTTCGAAAATCCCCCCCCCCCCCCCCCCCCACATAATGTAATACAAGTTCTGATTTAAATTCATGAAGCTTTCACTATCAAAACTCATTATGAAACTATGCCAGTGTAATGAACGGTTTATCAAAATTGCATTATCAAAGGTGTTGTGCAACAGAAATTGTGTACTCTATATAATTTATTGATAAGTTTTGGTTGTATTACTTGTATTTCTAGTGTATACAAATTTCATTTCTTTTAAATGGAGCTTTCCTAACCATCCTGCTTTCTGTAGATGCGCCTGCTGCCCCTCCGACAGAAGAAGTCTCACTTGATGGAGATTCAGCTGAACGGAGGCTCCATCGCTGATAAGGTTGACTGGGCCAGAGAGAAGCTTGAGCAGCCCATTCCCATCAACAACGTCTTTGGTCAGGATGAGATGATTGACGTTATCGGTGTTACCAAGGGTCATGGATACAAGGGTAGGTGGACGCTTTTTGTTCAGCATCTGTCTGTTCCTAGGAGTTTTGACTTGATAACCATTGTGCACATAATGATGAAAGACATGGATTAATCGCGTCAGGCATGGCGCCCGAAACGCATGAGGAAATTCCCATGCTGCCTTCCTTCTGACAGCACACTTGCTGTATTTTAAGCAAATGAGCTCCTAAGAGCACTTTCTAATCAAAAGAAATGTTTTTTTTTTTTTGTAGGTGTGACAAGCCGATGGCACACAAAGAAGCTGCCGCGTAAGACCCATCGTGGTCTGCGTAAGGTGGCCTGTATTGGAGCCTGGCATCCTGCCCGTGTGGCTTTCTCTGTGGCTCGTGCCGGTCAGAAGGGCTACCACCACCGCACTGAGATCAACAAGAAGGTGAGGCCTCAGAATTATACCCAAGCTTTCCTGTAGGATGAGTTTTACATCTTTCCTCTGGAGTCTCGTTTCTCATGTCGGCTTTCCTGTAGCTCAAATGGTAGAGCATGGCGCTAGCAACGCCAAGATCATGGGTTCGATTCGCAGGGAAAGCAAGAGCTGATAAAATGTAAAACTGTAACTTGAATGCAATGTAAGTCGCTTTGGATAAAAGCGTCTGCTAAATGCATAAATGTAAATTTTTTTTTTTTTTTTTTTTTTTTTTTTTTTTTTTTTTTTTTTAGATCTACAAGATTGGTGCGGGCTATCACACCAAGGATGGAAAAGTAGTTAAGAACAACGCCTCTACTGATTATGATCTGTCCAACAAGAGCATCAACCCCCTGGTGAGTGTGCAGATGTCTGCCTTATGGGGTTTTCAGTTATTTAAGGTTGTGTAGTCTTTTTAAACTAACCTTTTTTTTTATTTGTTTTTTTTTTCTCTGCATATAGGGTGGCTTTGTGCACTATGGTGAGGTGAGCAACGACTTCCTGATGGTGAAAGGCTGTGTGGTCGGAACCAAGAAGAGGGTTTTGACCCTGCGCAAGTCTCTCCTGGTCCAGACCAGCCGCCGTGCCCAGGAGAAGATCGACCTCAAATTTATCGACACCACCTCCAAGTTTGGTCATGGACGTTTCCAGACCATCGAGGAAAAGAAAAACTTCATGGTGAGTGCATGACTGCAGTGGTTACTCGGCACTTTATTACTGTTATGACCCGAGTGCCCAGAATCAGACTGGGGGCCCAAAGATATCAGTCTGAATTAGGCTGGGCCCGAGTGTCCCGAGGCATTGGTGGATTCTGCCCTTTTTAATTTTACGTGCACCACACCTAACTGCATCCATGCCCATGGTCCTCTACAGATCAATGCACTGTTCGTAACCTGTTTCAGCCGGTCAGTCTGAGATTTGGGTTCCATTCTAGTGCAAGATAAAAAGCTCAGTGAGGCAGGGGAGTGGTGCCTCTCTTGTGCCGTCTCCCTGTTCACTCTCTGATGACATTTATACCGATGTACCTTTTTGTTAAAATCTGTTTTGTTAAATCAGCTGGTAACCAATCTTTTTCTTTTAACAGGGACCCCTCAAGAAAGACCGCCTTGCCAAGGAGGAGGTGTCATAATTGCACTCTGCTCTGTCTGGTGTTGTCATGCAGTACTGCAGAGTTGTTTAATAAAAATCAACAAAATGAACCGTCTCAATGTTTTTGCTTTTCAGAATGGTTGACTGTTCTCAATTCTCCACTTGGTATATTGTAGTTGTTCTCAACCTGTGACATGCCCATAACTACTGTGTTATGGGTTTTTATGTAAGATTTTTAGGGTTCCATAAGTTGGGCTGCTTTTATATAAATCGATGAACTGCTTCCAGGTGTTGGGACTTTTTATATTTCAAATTGTATTTAAGATATAGGTAGTGTAATTTGTACCCCCTGAAAGAATAGCTTGGTATTCTCAATATAAATATGGCACGGGGCTAAATTTGAGAACAACTGTGCGTGACTTTCCAGGCCTTGAAGTCAATTAACTCCTACTTCATATCTAGATTCAGGACAGTGAGAATGCTGGTTCTTCAAAGATGACGTAACCGTTCTTGTGAGGGTGAATTTAAAAGGTTGTGATTTTGTTTTTGCTTAAATTCTAAATCTGATTCATGCATTTAATCCTTATGCATGAGAAGAAAATAAGACCTTTTTGTTGGGGTGTTTTGACTTTACTTTCAGATTGTGTAACTTGGTTCTCAACACTGTTCACACAAAATCTAAATGTTGTGCTGTGTCCATTAACTGAAACCAAATCATGGTCATCCTAATCTTGGATGTAAGACTCAGCCCAAATGGCTTTTGCGAAGAAATGTAGTTAACTATTTTCCATGTATGACCTCTGAAAGGTTGCTCCAGGAAAGCAATGCTGCAGAGCAGGAAGCGGATCAATGGTAGCCTTGTGGATCCCCCTGACTCAGTGAAAATCCTGGCCTTCAGGTGCTTGGTCGATAATGAATGCTGTATATACCTTAATTAGTATTGTACGTTCACAAGGCTCCTCTAGACAAGTTGATTCAGAACGCAGTTGGGAAAGTCCACACTAATCTAGCCTTTATCAAAAACCTTGTACTGTATGCCACTTTTTATTCCATAATTCTCCATATTTGTCTCAAAGTATGTCTATAATCTGCTAAATTACTTCTCAAATGAGCTCTCAGTCTGACAGCGGCTTCATTGTAATGAGGGGTGATGGGACTGATGAGGGTAGTGTCAGGAATTCTACCTTTCCCTGTCATGTTCATCTGTCCAAATGCAACACCCCACAGCGCTCATGCCCAGATGTCCGTACCAAAGAAACAGCTTGCTCTCCCCACTCCCTCTGGCCTCCCACCCCATCCCACCATTATATCATAGTAGGAACAGGGCCGCCGAGGACTTTCGTTGCAACCTCATGCTCTCTGCCTGTTCTCCTAGTGTGTAAATTTTGCTGTAGCAATCTCAATCAACAATGGTTAAGCTTGCAATGCCTTTAGGTTTTGTCCTTGAGAACGGAGCATCCCTCTGAGCGTTGGGGGCGTTAAATTCGGATTGAGGCTTTTGTTTACGACAGTCCGAAGGGAGCTCACCTAATTAAGATTCTTTGTCCTCACTGACTCGTTGCAAAACTGCTTCCCCCGTCATTTCACAGTGTAATAAGAACCCTGGAAGCTCTTCACACACTGTTTTAGGCCTTTCTTCCTCCTCACATGGTAGATATTCTGCTCTCTTGGCAAGAATCGCTTCGCCCCTCACCCACCACCCATCCGGCAATATTCATAAGGATTAATCAAGGATGGCGCCTTCATTTTTTTTTACAATTTTTTTTTTTAGACGAGTGTTGTCATCACTTTTTTGTCACTGCTTTGTCTTTTTTGTGCTTTTTCAAGGGGAAAGGCTTACTTAGAATTTAACAGACCGCTTCAACCCAGATTCAGTGAGAGATAGTGGGGGAAAAGACTGTTTGGATTATAAGATGCATGAATCCTAGAATCGGCCTAGATTTCACTCAGAAAAAAGGCAAGGGGTCAAGGTTTGGCTGATTAGCATACTAGCCTAATCACATTTGCGGTGGTGATTGGTCAAAGAGTCACAGCACGAAAATACTTTTAAAAATTAATTTGGGAAAAATGCATGGTAATAAAAACTTAATATTATTAAAGCAGTGAAAGACAACCGTCTGTGGTCTCCCATTGATTTACATCATGGACAGTTCTGATTAATTTACACAACAAAAGAAAATATAATACCTTCATCTCCGAAAACACTTATATTATTATAATAATATTATAACAATAATGTTCATTGCCACCTCATTTGCCACCAAATGTTTTACATGAATTGGATTATGTGTAAAGAATTGTGAGTGACTGTTAGACACAAAGGATACACTTGATGCATCCTTCAAAATGCAATGAAGGTCACGAAATTTGGTTTCGAGGTTGCCTTCCAAGGATCCTTTAAATAGAGACGGCCTTCGATGGAGCTTGATGACGTGGCAGCTGATTAAAATTCCTACAAAATCATGTTATATTTGTAGATTAAACTAAATTATAATGACCATTAAAGGGGTAGTTCACCCAAAAATGAAAATTCTGTCATTAATTTCTCACCGTCATGTCGTTCCAAACCCGTAAGACCTTCGTTCATCTTCGGAACACAAATTAAGATATTTTTGATGAAATCCGAGAGCTCTCTGACCCTCCATAGACAGCAATGCAACTGAAATGTTCCCAGGGCCAGAAACATCGGAAGGACATCGGTGAAACAGTCCATGTGACATCTGTAATTTTACGAAGCTGCGAGAATACTTTTTTTGCACAAAGAAAACAAAATAATGACTTTACTTAACAATTCTTCTCCTCCAAATCACGTATTCTGCATTATAGAGAGTACCACAACATATGCGCGTGCATTCCTCTGCACATAAACAAGGCTCCGAGCATGCATGTTCTACGTCAGCAGCACCATGCACATGCCTTGTTTATGTGCAGAGGAATGCACGCGCATATGTTGTGGTACTCTCTATAATGCAGAATACGTGATTTGAAGGAGAAGAATTGTTGAATAAAGTTATTTTCATTTTCTTTGCACACAAAAAGTATTCTCGTAGCTTCGTAACATTATGTTTGAACCAATGATGTCACATGGACTATTTTAATGATGTCCTTGCTATCTTTCTGGGCATTGAACGCGATAGTTGCGTTGCTGTCTATGGAGGGTCAGAAAGCTCTTGGATTTCATCATAAATATCTTAATTTGTGTTCCGAAGATGAACAAAGGTCTTACGGGTTTGGAACGACATGAGGGTGAGTAATTAATGACAGAGTTTTCATTTTTGGGTGAACTATCCCTTTAATGTTTAACATACTTAATAGCATAGCATGAAGATACTTGGAGCCAGTTGCACAAACATAGCCACTATGATAGCCACTAAGACTGTCTTTAAAGAATTAATTTGACCAACTAGAATCTTAGCCAGTCTTATTATGACCAGTCTTAAATAAAAAATAATAAAAAAAGAGATACTAGTCACAGTTTAGTTAATAAACTTTCACTTTCACTACATGTATTTTCAACAATGTTTAAAATTACATGATATTTCAGTTATTAAAAGAACGATGTGACAGTGTTCAATTATTTGTTTATTAATATTTTTTATTAACAGATTATCAAGTGATAGAAATTATATTATGTCCAGCAGTTTGTTTTCTTATGAACTATATACAGATATGTTTAAATTCACGTTGTTTGTGTGTACATACTATTAACTTATAATTGATGGAAACCCAATTTTGAGGGAGGACCAGATGTCTTTCTGGTACTATATAGCCCTTTTTTGGAGGTATAATAATGGAGTGTGCAGTAAAAGAGAGAAGCGCAGGGATGAAAGGGCCGAAGCAGTATGTCATAGTGGCTGAAGGGCGAGTCTGTGCTGGTCTCCTCTCTGTTCTGTGCACTTACGTAAGGAGCTCTGGCAGGGCATACAGCTATTCCCCACACTGTCCTATCGTCTGCTCTCCACCATTCCTCCTCTTCCCCTCTCATGTCATAACTACCCTTCTGTTTATACTCTTTAAACGTGCTGGTTACACTCAGTTAGCACACTCAATGATACCATTGCTGTGTATGATTCATGCACAAGGATATGTTATAGCTTGTTTTTTTATAATAAAATTATGAATATATAAATATATATTTAAAAATGTTTGTCCTTGGTTATGTTGTTTTACATGTCAGGAGGATATAATGCCCAAATGCACTTCTAATATAGGTCTATGTCTGCTAGTAGTGTTATAAAGCGCACAGATGTTTTATAAAGGACAAGAGCATCTGTGCAACATAAAGAAAACATGCTCTGGACTTTTTATAAGAAGAATTATATAAAAAAGATTATATTTCTTAATTATTTGGTTGTATCAACTCTTATTTGCTGTGTACTATTTTTATGTTATAAATGAAGAATGAAGGTCTTCGTTATGTTATAAATGAAGAAAAAAACTAAAATGTAAAGAAAAATTTGCAATTACATTAAAATACATGTTTTCATTGTCTAAGGCAGCCATTTCTATATTTATTTAATTATTTTTTTATTTATCCTTTATGGACTGCATTGAAACCCCACAGTATGAGTAGAGCATATCTTCAACCATCAACCACATGCATTGATTTTATTTTCTGAAGAGAGACGCGGTAGAGACAGTGGACAGTCCTTGGCTAGCGTCTGCCTGACTGCAGCCCTGATGCACAAGTGCTGCACTGTGGAATCAGTATTCTGAGCTGGTTCCTATGGACACAGCATTCTTAAAGCCAGCAACAGCATCACCAGACTCCTGAGCAGAAGACAGGCCCACTGAACTCTCACCTCCACTAGAGGGCGATCGGCGGAGCAGTGCATCCCACCGTCTGTCTGCATGTGGAGGGACAGCGGTTGTTCACGGCGCTCAGCAATATTGGTAAGATACAGCTACTAATTAGCCACGCGCTGTTCATCTGCTCCATTTATGTGAGTGAGAGAGCTGAATTTGTTGGTGTTGTGTCATAATATGCATTCATTACATTGTCAAAGTGTCTTTTATCACATGAGTAGTCCCTCATTAGCTCAGACAGCCAGTTCAGTTGTCGTTGCAGAGTTTCTTTGCTTTACGTCTTTCATTCCGAATGGTTTGCATTAGTCTGCACGTGGGTTAATTTATTTAACTATAAACAAAAGCTCCAGATAAAACAGTCAACAAGAAGAGGCTTGATTATGATTTTGAGCATGAGTATAACTTTATATAATATAAGTAGGCTATATAGGCCTATACTCGCATAACTATGCGTGGCATATACACTGCCGCTCAAAAGTTTGAGATCAGTAAGATTTTTAATGTTTTTTTTTAAAGGGAGATTCTTCTGCTCACCAAGGCTGTACAGAAATACAGAAAAAACTGTTATTTTGTGAAATATTATTGCAATTTAAAATATTATTTTAATATACTTTAAAATATAATTTATTCCTGTGATCAAAGCTGAATTTTCAGCATCATTACTCCAGTCTTCAGTGTCACATGATCCTTCAGAAATCATTCTAATCTAATATGCTGATTTATAATCAATGTTGGAAACAGTTGTGCTACTTCATATTTTTTGGGGGACCTGTGATATATATTTTTTTTTAGGATTCTTTGATTAATAAAAAGTTAAAAAGAACAGCATTTATTTAAAAAATAAATTTTGTGTGCTAACCTTTTATTCAGGAGGGATGTGTTAAATGAATAAATGCCATAGTAAAGAATAAG
Organism: Schizothorax lantsangensis; assembly: GCA_027422415.1. Lineage (NCBI taxonomy): Eukaryota > Metazoa > Chordata > Actinopteri > Cypriniformes > Cyprinidae > Schizothorax > Schizothorax lantsangensis. Next base: position 26,268,040 of record CM049840.1, read on the forward strand.
AAAATATTTCTATTTTGAACAAATGCTGTTCTTTTTAACTTTGTGTTCATCAAAGAATTATCACAGGATTTTAAGCAGCACAACAGTTTCAACACTCATAATAAATCAGCATATTAGAATGATTTTGAAGGATATTGACACTGAAGACTGGAGTAATGATGCTGAAAATTCAGCGCTGCATCACATAAATAAATTCTATTTTAAAGTATATTAAAATAGGAAACCAATATTAGAAATTGCAATAAGATTTCACAATATTACTGTTTTTTCTGTATTTTTGATCGAATAAATACAGCCTTGATGAGCAGAAGAGACTCCCTTAAAAAACATTAAAAATCTTAATCCCAAACTTTTGAGCGGCAGTGTATATAGTGTATAGATAAGCAAGATATACTGAAGATATACTTAATATGAAGTTTATAAATCTTAAAAATAATAATATTAATAATTATACTTATGCACAAAAGTATTGGGACATTTAGAACAGAAAAATGCATCCAAATCTGTGGCAACAAATGGGAACATAATTCATGTATTTAAAAATTGTATTTCCATCTCTGTTGCAACAGTTTTGGAAGTGTCTACAATGACTGTGTACAAGTCATTGGTGTTTGGTGATGAGTTTTTGGCTCAAGGTCTGCAGTCACACCAGAGGTGTTAAACTGGGATTAGGACTTGGTTTTATGCAGACCAGTCAAGTTCTTCCACACTGACTGAATCAATCATTTTCTTTTTGAAATACACAGAGGCATTGTCATATTCCAAAGCTATAATATTAGAAGCACACAATTTCCTAGAATATCATTATATGCTTAAACATTAAGATTTGTACTCATAGAAATTACTAAAGTAGTCAAACCTGTTCATTAGAAGAGGGTGTCCCGATACTTTTGGCAATATAGTGTATATTAATTATACAGATTAAAATGAATGTTTTACTAAATTTACGAAAACACAGTGATTAAAATTATAGAACAGCAATGATTGTAGCACAAAGAAAGATTACAACTCAATTTTCTGAAGGTTACAGCAGTCAAAAATTAGTAGGAAGTGTACTTTGAATGACTTCAGCATATCTGCAGCCACAGGACATCACTAGTTTCTCAGACTGCGCTGGTGTGATCTTGGTCCACTCCTCTTCCACTCTCTTCCATGGTTAGTGTGTAGTGGGTTTCTTAGCCATAACTTTGTCGCCAAGGATTTTCCATAGATGTTTGATCAGGTTTAGATCAGGACTCTGGGCCGGCCATTTCATTATTTCAATGTTTTCAGCTTCAAGGAACTGCTTTACATGTTTTGCTGTGTGACAGTGGGCATTGTCCTGCATTAAATGTGCTGGCTGATTGGCTGATGAACGCAGGGAAGGAACTGCATGTTGCTGCAGGAGGCTCTGATAGACATCTGCATTCACTCTGCCTTGTATCTGTATAAGAGACCCAACTCCTGCTGCACAAAACATCCCCCAAACCATGACACGTCCTTCTTCACCTTTCACTGACTGCTTTACGCACTCAGGGTTCAGTCTTTCCCCAGTTTGACGATGAACATAATGTTTCCCATCAGACCCAAATAAATTAACCTTGCTTTCATCACTGAAGTGAGCTTTGGACCAGTTCGCTAGCGGCCTTTTGATTCTTTCTGCTGATGAGAGAGAGTGGGCTCTCAGTCCAACGTCGAGACACTGTATGCCAAGAAAGATCCTTACCCTGTTCAGCGCTGAACTGACGTGCAATTCCAGCTGCAGTGTTGAACCGACTGCCCACTGAGATTCTCTGTATTATCCTGTCCTCTTGTGCATTTGTTTTTGTGGATGACCAGCCTTTTTGGGGGACTTGAATGAGTTTGTGACATTGTAAAGATGCAATATTCTAGAAATCTCAGATTTGGAATGACCAACTTTTCTTGCTATGGCTGCTATTGACCTTCATCTGGACAACCTGCTGTTGGGGGGTTTCAGTCACTTTAGAACAGCTCACCATCTTGCAAAGTCAGTGATAACTGGAAAGTTAGGCTGTCAGTTACATAGGGGTTGTCATATAATTAAGGACATTAGAACCAAATGCCAGATTAACACCAATAACTGGGAGGTATCTGAAAGTGTTCTCTAATTTTCATCAGTGCTCTTTTTCAAAAATCTCATTTTTCAGTTTTTGATGCTGTGCTTCAGAATATATTTAACTCATGAAATAAAAACGGCTCTTCTACTCCTGTTAGAATAGCTTCAAATAGGACTAAGCAACGACCCTGAAATTTAGCAAATTGTATAATTTTGATCTCCACCGGTGTGTGTAATATTTTACTTCATATTATCTTTATACATAGCTCCATACAACTTAAAAAAGGTTAAATTACAGTTCATGACAATATACCATTATTTTTCCTGTTTCAGTATTTGAGTCTCATTTTAGTCTAAACTTAGCCTGACCCAGGTGAACTCTGCTGAGCTCAGATCCCAGCTGAGCGTCACAAGCTTGAGATACCCCCCAAAAAACAGACACAACACAGCTCTCATCCCTGACTGTTTGAAAGGATGATAGAGATACACTGAATTTTAGGCTTGTTTGACAGTTGGCTTTGTGGTCTGGGCTTATATAAGTGTGGTCAGGGGCTGGAGACACAAAGGCAGCAGCTGTGGGATTGTGCCTTTAGTATTCCCAGCCAGAAGGGGACAGCATGTTCCTCGGGTCTCTGAGAAACCAACCACACACACAGTCTCTCTCTCTCTCTCTCTTTCGTGCTCACTCTTCACTCTGATCACACAGCACTGCAGAGAGACGCACAAGGCACGTTTGATCACCACAACAGGAGAGAGAGAGGGAGAGGGAGAGAGAAAGGAAACATATATGCATGGATAGACCCACAGAGTGATGGGAAATAAGAATGGAGAGAGAGAGAAGAGACAGAGCGAGGTGTCAAATGGAGAGATAGCAGGAAAGAGAAGGCTGGAGATGGGTAGACAGACACTGACAGGTACACAGCAAGGGGCTAATACCTAACATCATGTCTCACAGCAAGATGCAGATATTGACACTCCGGGTAAGAAAAAGAGAGAGACGGATCCAAAAGAGAGATTCAATGCAAAGACAATATTTGAAGATTCAAACCTCATTTATACTAACAATTTTATTGCTGGAGGTCACCAGGTCACTGTTGTTTCTTGCTGGAGGGCTGCATAACTGGCCATAGCTTTTGATAACCAAAATTAAAATTTACTGCTGATAATAAAATGTATTGCTGCAAATATTAACATTTTGCAGAAAAAAATAATTTTATATGAACTGTAGCAGTGACTAATGCATCAAATCTTCAACTAGTTGAACAATTATCATTTTATGAATAAAAATCACTCAAAGTGCTGACAATTTCGGATATGGTTTCTATATGTGGGCAGAGACTAATCATATAGAACAGTGAAATGCTTTTAAAGGGTCTGATAGTCTGGCCAAAAAATTAATTCTGCCATCCTTTTACTCCTCACCCTCATGTCGTTCCAAACTGTTTTGTTTCCCACTGACTTCCATTGTATTTTTTGGCTATACAATGGAAGTCAATGGGAACCAAAAGTGTTTCCAACATTCTTCAAAACATCTTTTGTGTTCAACAGAAGAAACTCATACATGTTTGGGACAACATGAGGATGAGGAAAGGATGACAAAATTAAAATTTTTGGGTGAAGTGTTTCTTTCAGAGCCATCCAAAAACTGGAGAATATCCTTTATAATATAATGAAATATGTGCAATTTACTTGCAAATATCTTTCCATTCAAAGGGTGGACCGTACATGAATTTGAAAATGAACAACTTCTGGTCACTTAGTTGCTGTAATTCTCTGTAAGTGTGAACTGAGCTTCAGGCGGTATAGAGGGGAAAAAAGACACACTTTAGACATGGAATATCTCTCCTTCTTTTTAATACTCTTTTTAAGGGCTGACAGTTTGTGCCTCCCAGCCACAGAATGGGATCGTTGGAGAGGCAAATGTAGGTCTCTCTGTATGCCTTCAGCCACGGCGCCAGTGTCCACACACATACACGCCTGTGTCTCTGCATTACTCTTACTGTGAATAATGCAGATAGTCTCATTTTCTTTAGCCCCTTGTTTGGCATACATATTTGAATTGTGTATAATCCCAAAGGAAGTGAAAATCATAAAGGAGATGTGTTTGAAAAAGTGCACTCAGTAAATTTTCGTCCTTGTTTTAAAAAAGGTAAACAAAAATAAGTTTACTTTTGAAAAATCCATTAAAGGCAGTAACAAAAATTACTGAGCTCCCCTCTAATGTCTCCTTTTCCTAGACAGCAATAAATTCAAAACTAGATTATATAAGCTTAAGTCTTATATTTTCTCAATTATTTCTCATCATATTCTTCTAAGAGCAATTGAAAGAAGCATTGCAACATTTGCATCAAGGAATTTTGGGAGAAAAATCGGAGACAAAAATGATTCTTCTAAATTTTGCTATGGGATTTACAGGAAGTTCTATTGTTTGTGCAATGTCACTAAAATATAACTCACATAAACTGTAATAGATATTAATTCAGTGGTTCTCAAACTTTTTGACTCCAAAGTCCCTAATTGTCCACAACAATATTCAATGGCCCCATGACTTTTACGATTGTTTACTAGATAAGGATTTAAAAAAAAAAAAAAGTTGTTCAGGGGATGAATAAAATGAGAAATGTCTTGATTAGTAGTTATTTTTGCTCATTTTAATGCCTGTTTTGTTTCACTGAAATCAAAGCGCTAAGATCTGAACTTGATCCACAAGATCTGAGAGGTTGTAAGTGCCGACTTGAGGTTGTACAGCGATACTGAAGTAAAGTGCAAAAGTAAATATATTGTACATGTTCGTGTGTGTCATTTGGTTTAGGCCTATGTGAATGTAATTTTACACATTTGTAACTCTTAATCTGCAACTTCGAATGCAAAACACGGGTGTTTTGATTATTGTCTGTGTGTGCAAATGGAAAGATTCAGCTTTTCACATCAGAGTGAGAGTAAATTTCTTCTTAAAATACCAATAGAAATATGACAAGTGATCACATTTAAATCAACAAGCTCTTGAGTTTTGCTACTGTTTTACTATTGGCCCCCGATTGAAATCTGTCTAAACTCAAAAGCACAGAGAAATCTGAGCAGAGGCAGAAAACACTTGCCACTTCAGTATGTACTGCCATCCCATAGTCTGAGAGACAGCGGCTCATTTAGAGGAAACTAAAGAGTGAGCGTGTTCATTCATCAGCCGGTAATCTTGATCTCGGGAACGAAGAGGCTATTACCTGATGATTGATTTGTCTGTTTAAATCTGTAGATTTTTTTCCCTTTTTCCACAATATTGTAATGAGGAGAGAGGGAGCTGGGGGGTAGAATTTGATTTGCCGGATGAGAAGAATGGGAAAGTTGATGCGAGAGACGTCGGAATGTGATGAAGGAGAAAAAGGACAGAGCGAGTGATGAATGTGTAACGGAGAGGAGGATAGATGTAAAAGAGAGAGAGAGGAAAAGAAAGGAGCAAGAGCAATAGATGGGGGAGGGGGTGTAGTATGCAAGTATGATTCACAGAGGGAGGGAAAAATGAGATTGTGCATGGGAGGCAAATTAAGGACAAGCATGTTGGCCCAACAAGATGGAGGGAGATGGATGAGGGAATACATGGAGTGGGAGAATGAGGGAAGCATTTTAATTCAGAGAACTGAAAAAGGCATAAAACACTGCTTGCATGTGGTTGTAATTTCACACTCTCTCTTCCTCCTTGATTCGAGGGAAGACTCACAAAATGGCTGTTGCTTATAGACGGCGGGTCAGATTTCAGCATATATTAAGGAGGCATGAATCCAATATGTATAGCAGCAAAAAAATTCCCTGCCTGAGGAAATTCATTCCTCACAGGAAAGCTTGTTGTCTAGATTGACATATTCTCTTATCGAGCATGAATTCATGCTTATATGAACTAATTCTGAAAGTAAAACTCAAGCCCTCTGCTGCTCTCTAAAGCGATTCTGTCCTACGTGTAAATCCGAACCTGTTACGCGAAGGTCTTCGGGAATGAAAGTGATGCTTTTAGCATGCTAGAACGCTTGAGTAGGTCACATGTTTTATTACAAACCTGTGTTCTGTTTCACTGGAACATGGCACACTTTTCCTCCACATCCTTTTTTTCCCTCCGTTTTTCTGGGTTCGCTCCATCAGAGCAAACAAAACATGCCGAATCATTCACACTCATTATTAGCGCAACAGATACATTACATACTTAAGAGACCGTTTCCCACATATAGATGAGTCTGGAACAGATGAGTAATTACGTGGCCTGTTACTTCACTTCCCTACTGTTAACTTACTCACGTCTGACTCATTTGGAAAGCCTCGTGCTCGCTCACAACACGGCCTGCTTTCCTGCTGGTTTGAATGGCGCTCGAGACTTCTTCAGGTGCGTGAGGGTTTGCAAACACAGAGAAGCAGTGAGTTTGTTCCCCCTTGGGTTTGTCTGTTTATTCATCAGGACTTGATGCATCCAAGTTTAGGATCATTCTGTTTTGGCACCTTTAGATTTCATTTAAAAGAAAACGACACATTTTAAATGAATCCAATGAAATACGAAATGACTAAGGCGTGTGATTCTGAGAAAAAAGAAATAAGTAAAGGAAATGCACGTGGATACAAAGAAACAACTCAGAATTAAAAAAGCATTTTTGTCATAATTCGTTTGCTTGGTTTATCACCAAAGTATATTATTATAATGATTAATTATAATAATAATATAATTAATAATAATAAAAACCAAAACAGAAAGAGTACACAAAACATTAATATTTAACTTTTTTAACATTGCTTTTCCCTTTATAATTATCATTATCCTTTAAAACTTAAGTTTCAAGAGCAGGTTTGCTGTAAATTTATAGCATGCATTTAATCTTTGTATTCGTGAGTCACTTAGCTTTGTTTCTCATAATATTTCGTACTTTATTCACTTGCGTTCTTGCAAGTATTTATTAAGAGTTCAGCATCCTCTTCTTTTCCTCCCCCTTCCTCCTTCCTTTTTTTTCGTCTTGGCAGTCGTTTCTGGAGTCTTTCAGCGAACTCTGACCCCTTTTTGTCGCTCGTGCCAGTGAAGGGGTTTGCGTTTGTTTTTCTGTCGTTCGCTCCCATGACGACCGAGAATGCGAGAGTAGAGAAAAAAAAGGAAGCAAACAGGGACTGAGAACAAGATGAGAAGGTTCTTTTAAAAGAATAGAATTTTGTCTAAGGTTGAACGTCTTTGTCAGTCTCGTGTTACAGCAGCTTTGCAGTGAAGATTCTCTGTGATTTCGTCCGTCGTCCAGCTACAATCGCAGCTCAGGGACACAGAGTCTCTTTTCCAACAGATCATGACCCAGAAAACAGCAGGTTGACATTTTTTGCCTCAGAAAAGTCTTGATTATTATGTTAATTTATTTATAAAATGTATATATACACATATATATATATATACTATATGTATATATATTGTACCTTTTGTAAGAGATTGCAGACCGGGCTATTTCTTACTGAATACCTTACTGCAGTGGTTCACAGTTTTTTTTTTTTTTTTTGCAAATAACAAATGAGCAAATAAATAAATATGATGAATATAGTGGAGAGGGGAAGAAGACTTATGAGGGCGCAGTAGCTTGCTGATCCATGTAGACCGATGGGTGGTGAAATGCTTCCTTAACAAAAACATGTCAAATCAATACCACAAGCTACAGCTCCCGTGTCACGTGCCGAAAGTACCCCTCTGCATATCTCTTATAGCCTCTCTCCATTTCAAACCAGCCTCATTTTGTCAATGGCAAATGTCAAAATCATGCATACATGTGTAATCTTTGATCGAAACGTAAAAATCCTCCTGGTTCCAAATCGTGAAAACGCATGGTACATGAAGTTTGATCTGTAATATTTGGGGCCTCCGCCCCCTCTCTGCCCTGCTCCCGTCTCCCTCGCCCAGCTATCTATATTAGGGGGAGGTTGTGCCTCATACGGGGGTAGTGCGTCGGTTGGCTGTGTTAGTGTGGGATGAGTCTTTCAGGTCCTTCTGGATGCAGTTGTGGACCTGCAGGAAGTTGTGGTCCCTCTCCGAATTGTAGGTGGCGGTGGGAGTGCCGTGGCCGCCCTTTAGGGTGTCGCCCCCGCGGGTGAGTGTGTACATGGAGATCTCGGTGGAGGGCAGAGCCCCGAAACCCTTCAAGCCCACCGGCGAGGTGTCGCGGGAGTGCGAGGGGTCTGTGGAGCGGGATGAGGAGCGGGAGCGGCGCCGGTAGCGGTACCGGTAGCTGGGGATGCGCGTGATAGCCGAGCCCTGCAGGTAATCTGCGGCCCGCGCGCCCGCCCGCAGCTCCCGGTGCCGGTCGATGAACATGTGCACGGCTAGCACGCCCACCATTTCAGCCATGATAAAGGACAAAGCACCAAAGTAGAAACTCCAGCCATACGAGTAGCTGTTCTTCTTGGAGTCGCTCTTTGAAGGATCCCCCGCATTGGCTGATATGTACACGATCATGCCAATGATGTTACTGAGGCCTGTGGGGAAGAGAGGAGATATTTTAACCCCATAGTCATGGCTAAAATGCTTATTCACAATCTACATTCTCAGAAAAAAGGTACAAAAGCTGTCTCTGGGGTGGTACCCTTTCAAAAGGTACACCTTATTACCATATTTGCCCCTAAAAGGTACACATTAGTACCTAAAGTATATATATGTATAGGCGCTTTCGCACCGCATAGTTCTAAGAACTCAGTTCAAGGAACTAGCCAGCAGGGTCGTTCCTAAAAACCCATTTCTCCCTCAGGCCGTTTTCCTGGTTCCATTCACACCGGCAGCAGGAACTCTGAAGCTGCCGACAGCAACGTCTTTATTCGCGGCATTTACAAACATCAACAACCGGTGAATGGAGGATGCCGTGGGAGCTAATTTAGTTCAAAAATGGCATTCCTAGAGCTAAATACATTCCTAGTTCCTGCAGCATGAACACGCCAAAAAGCGGGAACTTCCACCGATAGTTCTGGGAACTATGGAAAAGTTCCTCCGGTGTGAAAGTACCCTATAAGTACCTAAATGGTACATATTGGGTTAATACCTCTTGAAAGGGCACCACCACAGAGACAGCTTTTATGTCTTTTTTTTTTCAGGGAGTGTAACACATCTTGATGTGTCTTTTATCAAAATTGCTTAAAGTGCCATCCTTTTGCTACAATATAAAGTCCCAGACTAAGGTTAATGGGTGCTGTGCAGTGATATACGGGTCAATGACGCATAAGCTTTTTGTGTTTACAACATTTGAAGGCATGCACTAAACAAACATTTGTTATTAAATGTTTTGCAAGCTTAAAGGGGTCATCGGATGCAAAATTCACTTTTGCATGTTTGAACATAATGAGTGTTGGCAGTGTTTGTACACATCCATCCTATAATGATAAAAATCCACCCAGTGTTTTTATTTTTTAATTTTTAAATCTCTATAAATAATATCCTCTTTCTCAAATCAAGCCATTCTCAGCTTCTTGGGTGTGTGATGTCACACAGACCCAGGCCCCTCCCATGACCCGCCCTGAGTGAGCTGTCATCAGTCCGCCATTGTTTCGACACCAGATCAAAATGTCTCCTAAGCGATTGAGGTGTTTTTTTGGATATAATAATGAACATAGCAGTCGTCATTTACTCCTGACATCTGAGCCACTGAAGATGAAGTGGATTACTTTTGTTTTTGAAGGGAATGCGCCCCCGATCTATCTAAATGTGTCTATGTTTGCGCGAATCATTCAAGGTTCTTTTATGAATCTTTGCAAATCGCCTTTCCTAATAATGTGCTAGTTAGCAAGTTCCGCGGCTAAATGCGGCTAAAGTAAACAGTATGGCTCATCACCTCACGGAAGAGAGGGGCGGGGTCAGCAGAGCTCATTAGCCTTTAAAGCGACATGCAAGGAAACGGCTTGCTAAGAACAGAGCTGATTTTGACAGGGTAAAAAGGGTGTTGTTTTACACTACCATTGAGAAATTTTAACCAATGTATGTTATAGACTTTTCATTAAGACCCTAAAGAATCATATCAACTTTTGGAAAATGGGCATCCGATGACCCCTTTAAAAACAGGTAATATCCAAAAACTAATAAAACGTATCATGTAAAATATTATATTTAGGTGTTGGTGGTAAATGTTTTATATGCTTAAAAAATAGTATATGCAATTTACCCTGAGCATAGCCAGTCATAATACAAATTATATAAAAAAATAAAATAAAAATTACTGCCAGCAAAACTTTATCATAAAACGTAAATAAATAAATGTTTTTAATTTAAAACATTTGAATTAATGTACCTGTGTCTGTGAGTTCTGATGCAACACCAATTATTTATCCTTATTTTAACAGTGACTTTTATGATACGAGTATAAGGAAGTGACATCAGTCTTCAGAGGAGCCATTTTTAAAAGCTGGTAAGTTTGACTCTCCTTCAACAGTTGCAATTTGCTGTGGGTTTTAATGTTTGAGAAGTTTTGTCCAGGACAGCATGTCCACCCCTTCACATAGAAATAAACTGTGTTCAATAAAGCCATATATTTAATGCTAACGCTAGGAGGCCATAGGCTTTATTACATGGACAGCAGCAGCCACTGTGACATTTTCACGCAGGCACAAATTGAGTTGTCAGACAGTTACACCACCTTTATGATCACATAAAAAACCTCAAAATGAATTTTAATTCAGAAAACACAATTATACAAGAGGTTTATTAAAGTTACTGTTTGTATGAATAACTGTGTTTTTGAATAGATCTTAAACATAAGATTATACATGGTTTAAGTCATATGAAGATATACAAATAGTTTTTAAAGAAAACATTAAAATACATTGTGTGTCATAAACAGATTAAACCTCAGTGGTAAGTTTATCATCAGAAGTTTATCTTTGATGTTTAATAATTCCTGTGAACTGCACGATGAAACAGGATGAAATGGCTTACATTTTAATGAGAAAAATATACAATTTAAATAATAGTTGAAAATAGTGTTTCACAGCTGATACAGTTTTTCTGTTGTCTAGCTAAAAGTTAATTTTAGACCCTGGAGGATGACAGAACCTTACTGTCATCTCTGTGCCCTACAAAATAAAGTGTAACTGCCCTCTAAATGGTAAAGTTAACACAGCCGGTTTCACAATATCCTTAACCCCTTAGCCATAAACTAAATGCTGAGTGCCTTAAGTGAGGAAGTAAATGAGGAGATCAGAGTGAAGAAGTGAGCTTATAACAGAGACTGGAGTGGGTGACCTCACAGGAACATGATCTGTGGCTCTCACTGCTGACTTCAGTCACACTCTGGTGGAGTTGTCTGTGACAGAGTGAAACCACCATGATGGATCACTGGGAAAGTGTGTCAGGGACACCATATTTTTAGAGTTTAATCCCAAACGGCCTCTCTAAGCCTAGCAAAAGAATCAGGACCAAAGAGAGTCAGAGAAAAAAAAATCGACTTGCTAACTATCTACTGTATAGCACTGAGGCAGCTTGTTTGAAAAAGTCTTGCGCAAGACTTTGTGTCTAAGTGATACTGTGCTGATCTGGGCATTAAGGCCAAAGCTGTTGGTTTCAGAAAATGTTTGTTTTACTGAATTGCACTGCTAAACAGCATTGAGGGCCTGTGCGAGAGCTTTGTGTTAGTTGATCTAACTGTCACTTACCCTATTGGGTCAGCCTTACACAGTTTGATAATGTGTATGTCTTCCAAACTTAAACATGAGGTCTTCTATTACATTTAGTAGCAAGTTCTGATTGTCAGCTTGTCACCTTGGTAAAATTGACTGACTAAGTTAAGGTTGAAAATAATTTGTGGAAGCATGAGTAAGAGGGGGTTAAAAAAAGACAAACTAATTATTAATGGTTTTCCATGCATGCCATTATTTTCTGACAAATGTTTATGAACTCATCTTGGGGTTTTTGTGTAACCATATAATTTCCAGCTACTAATGCAAACTTTATCTTTAAAAAAAACTAAACATTTGATGAAAAGAAATTATATGGGTGAAAAACGTAAAATATATATATTTTTTTAATTTCATAATTTAATATAGACTTGTGTTCAAAACATTTGTAGATTGTAAGATTTTTTTTTTAAAGAAATGACATTATAATGTAATTTATAAGACATTAATTGTGACAAAATTCTATGCTGAATGCAATTCTTTTGAACTTTATTCATCAAAGTATCCTGAATTTTTTTTATTTTTTACAAAAATATTAAGCAGCACAACTTTATAATAATATATAAAGTTTATAATAATAAAAAATGAGCACCATATCAGCATATTATAATGATTTCTGAAGGATCATGTGACACTGAAGTAATGATGCTAAAAAAACAGTTTTGCCATCACAAGAATAAATTACATTTTAAAATATATTAAAATAAAAAAACGATTTCAAATTGTAATAATGTTTCACAATATTACTGACTTCTTTCAAAAACATTTAAAAAATCTTACCAAACCCAAACTTTTGAATGTTAGGGCATGTTAAAATCTAAAATGTATACATTTAACATGATAAATATACAAATTGTAGATGTTAAATTATGGAGTAGCTTATAATATTAAGTTTTAATGAATAAAAAAATATTATTAAATGGCAGGCATGTAGAAATTTTCTGGCATGAGTGCATAATTTATTTCTAAAGAGTGTGTGTGTATGTTTACATTGACTTTTGTATCTTGTCCTTGGTTCATTCCATAGACTCACCTGCAGACACAAAGAGGATTCCTGCACTGAGGATGATATTGTGACGGGACTTGTAGAACTCGCTGGCAGCTATACACAGGCCACCCATGAAGAGCAGGATGACGCTGAGGATGGGGAAGATACTAGACGCTCGTACGGCTCCTACAGATGAAGAGAGAGAGAAGAAGAAGGTGGGATGAGTATAAGATGTCTTGAATTCCAGACTGTTACTTGTTGAATGAATCCGTGTAAAAGGCAGTGAGAAAGGGAACGAGACGGATGAAGAAAGCTGTCATTTGGGTTGATTTTAGCAGCTGTTCTCCTCTGAGAACATAGAGTACAGCCAATCAACACTTTGCCAGTAGAGTAAACAGCTCACACACCCTTTAAAATGCTTGTGGAAGAGCAATCTGAGGTCAAGAGTCTCACCAAACACTTTTGTACTCCAAGACTGAACAGGACCAGAGACATTTACAGATGCTGCTATTCACACGCATTAACAAAATATGTTCGTAGTGAGACTTCAACAAGAGTTGGCTTCAATTCGAGCCATGAAATGACAAGTGAACGTGTTAATGAATGTTTTTAGGACAGACTGCCAAGCCTTCAACTCACCAATTAGTTCTTCAACTCGACGTTTGTGCAGCTTAATGGGACAGTTCACACAAACATGACAATTCTGTCATCATTTTCTCATCTTTTCCTTCTTCCGTGGAACACAAAAGGAGATATTTTGCTGAATGTTATTGCTGCTCTTTCCCATACAATGTAAGCACAGTGACTTGGGGGTGTCATTTTATATTTACATTAGGCAGATGCTTTTATCCAAAAGCAACTTGCATTGGATTCAAGGTACAGTAGCTTTGTATGAGATCGATATAACAGACACATTTCATGTAAACTTTTCTCCGCTATTTTGGCTTCTATATATTGAAGCATAATAAAGCAAAAACCAGTAGTGTTTAGTGTTATTTAGAATCAAACATGATGCAACCTGAAGTTTTGATGTACTAACATTCAATTGGTAGAAATATTCTTCAAAATATCTCCTTTTATGATAAAAATCAAATCACTTTGGAATGACATTGTTGAGAAATTAAATGTTTTTTTTTTCATTTTATTCTTTTTTTGAGTGAACTATCCCTTTAAGACTGTCAACATCATATGACTCATACACTTTACAGTTCTCTTAATTCATTCATGTAAAGAATTTTGCCTATATTCTTGGCTGCGATGTATTATTATTGGTAGTTTGAGATGATTAGAGGAACATTTTTCGTAGTTGCTGAAACTTTGGCCTTCTACCTCTTGTTTCAAAGCAGGAAATTATTTTCCAACCATCCACTTCAAGCCTAAAGTGTAAGTGACATAATTTCATACTCGGCAGGACGATATGGCAAAAAATTTAAATCTCGTTTTTTGTTTTTTTTGAACATTTGACCGATTCTCATTTAAAAAAAAATTTTTTTTACGACTTTTTCAACTTGTCAACTTGAAAATGTAACTACAACATGTTTCAAGTAACTTTTTCTTTATTAACCCTCTAGTTAAAGAAAATTCTATTCCAAGTGCACCACACATGAAGTTGTCAACATGATGTAATTGTTAAACACTTGTTAAATATCTTTGCAGAAAAGATGCATGAACTACAACTACATCTTGTACAAACTTGTCTTATAAATATTATATGTTCAGAAATAATACGAGGGAAAAAAATCTCAAAAGTCAAGGTAATTCAAAATGATTGACGGTATAACAGAAGTAGACTATTATTAACTATAAATGTTCTGTAAAAACAACAGCAGCTTTCAGCCTGTCACCATGATGCAAACATGAAATATCAGACATACAGTACGGGTTATTTATTTGCTTGTGCTGCTTTTCCATTGTTTTTTCTATGTGGGCGCGTTTGACTGTTGCGCTCGCGTCTCTTGCATGAAACGGCTTTCTAAAAACACAGCACTCAAGTTAAAATAACTTCACTCCCATCCTCTTCCATGTTTTTTTTTTCTATTCCACTGCCCGCGTCGCATCTTTGTCAACATAAAAGCACATTCTGTGAGATTGGCGCCTAGCGATATGAGCGCATCACACGTGAGCGGTTAATCACGTGCGCTGACATGCGGTTGGATCGTTCTTTTCTCTTTACTGTTATCATTGGCATATTGTCAAAGTGTCTAATTCTAACATTTGGTAATATTTCTATTTAAAATCGCGATTCCTCGATTTCTAAAAAATAAAATCATGGCAAAACATTCAATTTGAATTAATGGATAAAATCGGAAAAATCGCCCAGCCATATTTCATACTGTACGTGCGCAGACAAACCTGTAGAAAGAACAACAATCTACTGTAAACGGCAACAACATTAGACACCTGCATTGATGAAATGGGTTCAGAGATTCTGGCAACTGAAGTTTAAAGAAGCACAAAAACATTTATCATTTATAACTTCTGGAGAGAAATAGTGCAGATACTGGACAAATATGAAATTTTCCATGTGTCGAGTGCTTGTGTTTCCACATGTTATTAAATGGAGTATATTTTGAAAGGCTATACGTCTGGCTGTACGCATACTGTGTTCATGTCAAAACTGAAGTATACTTTAAACTTTACTCTGCTTTCATCATATAGTGTTGTCCTTTTCTCCTGTCCTTTTCCTTTCACCAGTCTTTCTCAATTCTTACTGCTTGCTCATCTCTTACCTCTCCTCCTTTATCTCTCTCTCTCTCTCTTTTAAAATACTTGACATGCAAAGTTATGCTTTCATCAGGCTAGTTAAATTTTCACCACTCCATCTAGTCTGCAAGCTCAGCAGTTTCTCTCTCTCTTTCTCTCTGTCCCTCCCTGCTCTTGTGTAAATGCTGATGTGTGGACAGCATGACAGTACTGTGAACTCTTGCTGGCTAAAGTGGGGACTGAAGTTCCCCTTGAGAGGGTCATCTGCCCTCCTGTCCCTCCTGTCCTGCCCTCACCTCCACCCTAAAACCACTGCACTTGTGCCATTTGCTGCAGATCCCACAAGAGGCCAAACTCAGCTACCAGAGACGTGTGTTTGTTTCACTGCTAAAGCAACTATGGTGCATTGAAGCTCATTTCAGTGTTTAACAAAATGCCACAAGATACAAGATCCTACACTGTTAATTTATGAATAGTTCACTATGTAAATGCATTGAATATGTGCTTCGCTAAATGGCCATATCTCATTTGCTGCATGTGTTATATAAGGTGAGATTTTTCTAGCGCACTTGCCGCAGTTCTTCTCTCTCTCTCTGAGAAACCTAAACGAGACTTCACTCGAAGTGATGAACGGCATTTTAATTTTCTTGCTCTTTGTTCCGTCCTCTCCTATCTGTCTCTTTCCCTCTAGTTTTCTCTCTATCCACTCAATCTAACTGAGTCCCTAATAATTCTCAGTGTCTTGTGCTATCTTTTCTTACCGTGATGTTCCACTAGTAAAACCATATGAGGCCAGGAATTGCCATTTGTACATCTAAATCTGTTTGTATTCACTTCATTTGCAACCAAGGCAAGGGTCTATTCTGAGAATGATTTGTTTGTCACAGCTATGCAAGAAAGAATAGTGAATATAGACAGATTGACAAACTCAGCAGAAGCTAATGATTATTTTCAATAATAAGAATATATATATATAATTCCTGACCATTGACAAGAGGAAAGCAAAGCCTTGCTCAGCCTTACACAAAGAATTCAGTCAAAATAAAACTGTTTTGCGTTATTAGCATACAAATAACAATAGTGAATGTCTCCATATTTTAAAATTAAATATTCTTTGCAAATAGTTTAAATAGATTACTTCTTAAATAGAATTAGACTAGTCACTAGAATTTAGAATTCATTATTTCACGTAAATAATAATTCAATTGTTTAAATAGTCCTCCCCCTCCTAATTTTCAAGACATGGTTACAGACTTGGAAATGAGCTCCTTAAAGGTACATCTTAGTAACTTTCAGCTTTTGTACCTTATAGAGTATCATCCCAGTGACAGCTGTGTAACTTTTTATATTAATATAAATATATATTGAGTGTATAAACTTTATATTCATTATAAAGTCTCTTTAATATGAAGGCTCTGAAATATTTATTGCAGATTTGACTTGTATGCCAAAATAATGTAATGCTTTTAAATTGGCATTATTTGGAGGCTTAGGGTTAGCAAATATTACTATTTCCAATTAACTATGATTGATTTGATGTATTATTTTATTAATTCAGCTGCATTGATTACAATTTTAATCAGTTGACAGCATTAGCATTTCATGCCCTGTACATTTTCTCTATTCCTCTGCCTTTGGCAGAAAGGTTAAATTTGGACGCTGTTTGCAACTAAATAAAGGTGGATTTTTTTAGATGGATGTCCTTGCGAGTTCTTTTTATCCTGCCTTCCTCTCTTTTTCTCATCCCTCTCTCTGTAGGGTGTAGAGTTGCTGGGAATGGTCTGATTAAATATTAAGGTGTGCTGGGTGCTGACCCCGGTCCTCTTGCCCTGTAACAACCTTCTCCCAAATCACACTCTCTCTCTTACACACACACACACACACACGCTCCCCAATCTCACATTAACCCGGGGATATTGACATGACCAGTCACAGCACAGAGAGGACACACCACTCCTTCTCATCCATCAGCCTCATTCACAAAGACACCACAAGGCAAGAGGGAAGGGGGCAGGAAAGGATGTGTGGCGGGATGTGAAAGTGGGAAAGGAAAAGATAATAACCTAAATCTATTGATTGTTGACACAAGCGTTTAAAACAACGGGCTTGAAGGTGACAGAAGTGTCCTCAGAGACCAGGATGCCATCTTGATTTTCAGCTACTGTGAATGGTAGTCTCAGCTAACGTTTTCATGCTTTAAAGTAGCGAATAATTTCCATAAAACAGAATATGCTATACAAAAATACCAGAATACGCATAATAAGTTCTTAGAGTAAAACTTCTATATGGTCAGGATGAGTTGGACAGGTTGTGGACATTCCTAGAAATGGTGTGAATCTCACACACAGACTTCATACATTCCTAATCAGCCCTGTGGACACACGTGGGCTCATAGAGTCATGCTTTTACTCATAAAAATCTCCAGCCGGCAAACTCGCAGCTCTGTGACCTTGGCTTTGACCTCTCGGATCAGGCAGCAGCGCTGTATCCATGGCTGCAGAGGCTCTGGAGGAGGAAGAGAGTTTAGCAGATTCTCCCCAGGCTCTCTGCACTGATCACAGCCGGAGACTGACCAGCCTGAGGGCTTTTTCACACAGAGAACGAACATTTGTTGGCGAATTTTCACTGCAAACAAGATTTTGAATAGATATAAAGAGTTTCTATTCTACATCATGCACAAACATTAGTCTGTCATCAAACAATTTTTTTTTTAGCCCATAAAAAAAAAACCTGACTGACCAGTGAGATATGAGCTTTTGATCTATAGCAGTTGCAGTTGACTTTTTGATGGATTTCATGAATGCTTTGTAAACCTGGTCTCTTTTCAAAGTTTGCTAATGTACACTACTAGGCAGTAATTTTTTGAAAATTATAATAGCTGAAAAAATACTTTTATTCAGCAAGGAGCTATTAAATTTATCAAAAGTGACAGTAAAGACTTTGTAACTATATTGTTACAAAAAAATTATATTACAAATCAATATTGTTCTTGAATTTTCTATTCATCAAATCCTGGAAAAATGTATCACAGTTCCCATAAATATATTAACCAACACAACTGATTTTAACATTGATAATAATAAGAAATGTTTCCTGAGCTCTAAATCAACATATTCAAATTATTTCTGAAGGATCATGTGACACTGAAGACTGGAGTATGCTGAAAATTCAGCTTTGCATCACAGGAATAAATTATGTTTTAAAATATAATACAAATATATTACAATTAGACGTTATTTTAAATTGTAATCATTTTTATAATATTACTGTTTTTACTGTTGATCAAATAAATGCAGCCTTGGTGAGAATAACAGTCTTCTTTCAAAATCATTAAAAAAATCTTACTTTCAAATGGTATATATATATATATATATATATATATATATTTATACTGTATATATATATTTATACTGTATATATATTTATAGAGGTAATCTGGCATATTTTTTCACAGGTATTGATATGAAATGGCATTAAGTGAGTTATAATGTTCACTTTGATTGATAAGAATTGGCATTAAGCGTGTTAAAATGTTCACTTTGACATTCCCTAAGCTGAAAGGTGCATGCACCTGTTGTAAAATGACAAAATGTATTTGTCGGTCAGTGCCACCTAGTGTACAGGAGTGAATTTCATTGTAATTTAGCCCTGTAAATATTAGTTTTTCGTCTTGGTGTGCATATATTTTATGTCTGTGATCCAGTGCTCTATTTTGTCTGTGATCCATTGCATGTTTCACATTTGTTGTGGCTTTGGCTCCAGTCCGTAATGTGTTATCAAATGCATAGGCTTCTCAGTTTACAATTTGCGTGAATATGTACATTTTCTTTGTCTTGTACGCTCTGCATGTGAGGCTATTGTGGATGGAGGTTTCTTGGGGAGCTGGACTGATAATGATGCCCCAGGGTAAGCACGTCTCTTTCGGCAATCTGCCCAGACTCCCCAGGCATGACACTGGCACGGAGCACAGGGAAATTTTCACACAAGCCCTGTGTAGCTTTTGAGGGTCTGTCAGGGGCAGAAACACTGCCTGCGGGGTTGTTATTAACATGGTGGAATAGGCAAAGAGGAGAGACGAGTCAGGGGCAAGTCAAGCCTGAAGCAAGGAAAAGAGAGGAGCAAAGCAGCAGTGTTTTTTTGTTATGCCGCCTTCTATTAAAGCGCTCTGTGCTGGTGAACCGGGGCTTTTACCAGAGGCTGTTCTCAGTCTCAGAGCTGCACACAGCCGGGGCTATTGCTTAAGTTATATTACCGGTCCATTCTTTCATTTATGCTTTTCAAAGAGGTCCCTGAAAAAATTAATCTACCCTTATAAAAAGGTACTGGGCCTGGCCTGTGTGCTATCAGATAATATCATAGTGATTTAATATATATAAATATATATACCACAGTGCTGAATGATTATTCTGTTTATGGGCCATGGTATTTCAAAGTATGTCATGGACACCCCTTACGAAAGTTAACCATGGTTTCCTACAAATAAAACCACAATTAAAACAAAATTAAGACAAAAAAAAATTACAATTAAAGACTTGAATATCGATCTATCTATCTATCTATCGATCTATCGATCTATCTATCGATAGATCGACCGACCGACCGACCGACCTACCTACCTACCTACCTACCTACTTACCTACCTACCTAACAATAACCTGGGCCAAATTAGCACTCTCGCCCTGCTAATGGCTAGCGAGGATGAGACGGTGTGAATGGAGGTTCTTGTCCCATCGCAGACAAGAGTGTGGGAGATCTGATCAGGTCACGGTTGTGATTTACGCAGAGGTCAAAATGCTGCCGGCTCAGGCAGACCCTTGAGAGTGAAGTACACATGATGATCAGTAGCTTTTTTTTTTATTATTTAAAGCACAGGACTCCAGGTTTAGCTTTCTGTTTGGAAAGCTATCTGATAGCATTCTCATTCACCTCAAGTTCTGATACTTCACAGGGGTTACCTGGGCTATGCTAACCAACCAAACGTTGATCCCTCGAGTGCAGCTTAACCAACCAACTCACAGATATGCCCTCATAATGCTGCATGTATGAAATATGTGACCAGCTGCTTGAGCTGCTAAACATGGGGCATATATAATGCTCTCTCACACACTGACATGAATGCACACACTTTCTTCCTGACAGTGGCTGTCTTTGAACTTTCGTTCTATCCGTTGCTCTCAGTCTTTCCTTCACTCGCTCTCTCTCTCACGCTCATTGACAGCATTGTGGAAGAAAATTAGCATTCACACTTAATCAGCCTCCCACAGGCTTGAATGTGCTGATGTGCAGGACAGGGTCATGCTAATCAGGTGCTTTAGCTTGCAGGCACATTGATTGAATACTACAAACGCTTATTAATCTAGCCTTGCCCCAGCATCTTGCCCTCTCACCACAAACACACACACACTGCAGCTCTATCATCACCCATCTACCTATTAAGGATGTGCAAAATTACATATTTTTCAAAACCAACTAGTCTGTGGGTTGTCTGAAAACTAGTCAATGACTCAGTTTCAAGGCAGCATTGTATAATTAGGTTGATTTTGGGTTTGTCTGACCCTAAATGGACCTGAATGGTTTTTCAAGGGGTGTTCACACAAGATGTGTTCTAGCATTCAAAAACATCTAGACCGGTTGCAGTAGAAGAGAACATAAAGCAAGGATTTTGTGTCTGGTTTTTAAAAGTTGGACTATTTTTAACTTGAAATAGTCTGCAATGTTTGCGGCAGGGACACTCAGTGTAAAAAAAAAAAAAAAAAACGGTTTGTAAAGCCCCATTCACACTGCACGTTGGTCCCGGAAAATTGCCAGACAATTGCCGGAGTGCCTTCTGTGTGAACGCAAACACGTCCTGGGATTAATTCCGGGATTGATCCCGGGTTGGGGACCTAGTAACATTGCCGGGTTCAGTCCCGGAACGAGCGCTGTGTGAACAAAAGCCGGATCAATGCTGTAAAGGGTGCGTCGTAGTGATGACGCACTTTATCGTTCGACTGTTTTACCGGTTGTTTTGAAGGCAGATCAACGTTCACACGACGAAAAATATGTAAACTGGAATGAAGCAGCGATCAGGGAGCTCCTCACTATCCGCGCTGAAGCTGAAATCATTCTCCAGTTTAGTGAAATGGTGAGCGGCGCATTATACACGTCACATGAAAGGTCACGTGTCTTTACGGGATCTTTACGGGTTGTGTGTGAACGCACGCACAGATTCCGGAAAATCACTGGCAGTGTGAATGAACCAAAATCAGACCATCCCGGGACAAATCACGGGACACATTTTCCGTGTATTTTCCGGAATGGCTGTGTGAAAGAGGCTTAAGATTTGTTGCTTGCACAGTTAAGAGAGTAAGACTAAGAGAGTCTTAGATAGTAGATGGGTAATGTTGGTTGTCTACTTAGTCTATTTTGAGATTTTAGCTGTGCTACATTTAATTTGCATATTGTGCTTTAGCTTTTACACACTTTGCATATAAAACTCTATTAGAAAAGTCTTTAAATCTTTCAGTAAATGTAAACTATATTTGACTCCCTGCACCAACCCAACACAATATTTTCTCTCTTTATAGCTCCACTATATATACATTTACAATGTAAAAGTTTTTACTGTCACTCTTGATCAATGTAATGGATCCTTGCTGAATAAAAAAAAAAAAAAAAGAGAAATCTTATTGACTCCACTCAGATATGTGCAATAGTTACACATTTAAAAAAGCTCTTGTCAGTGAAAGTGCAATTTCTCTGAGCACAGCTTAAGCTCTTCTTGTCAGTTATTTCTGAGTAAGTGTGAACAGACACAATCACATTGACAGTACTTGTGCATTAAAGCAGTTCACACTTGAGTTTGTTTTAAGCAAGTGGTGAGTATTGCACTCAAGAAAACACAATTATAGTGAAAATCCTTTGGAAGTACCTCAGTTATAAGCATGCAAGACAGCCCACTACATACAGCACACAAGGGTAAAAGCTCCAGAAGCTGATGTGCATCTGTAGTCCCTGCTTGATGACATCACCCAGCTTTACTGGTCCACAATCTACTAGTCCCTGCTAGTAATGCCAAAAACATCAATAAATGCTATAAAATGTGCTTCATTGTCATTTTCAGGAAACTGTGCTATTTGTGCCCCATCAGTGTCATCATTAATTACTACTAACTTTCACATTACTTGATCGATTTTTACTCTGATTTGTAATGTGCCCCAATAAAATGATTTCAAAAATCATTTAAAGTAATGTATGTAATTTTCAGACACAAATGACTAACAATGACCTGTCATCACACTACATTTTATGGACTAATTTCCTTAATTTCCTTCAGCTGACACAAAAGGAGGTATTTTGAAGAATGTTGGTAACTAAATGGTTGCTGTTAGCCACTGACTTCCATAGTATGGAAAAAAATGCTGTGGAAGTCAATGGCTACCATAAACTGTTTGGTTACCAACATTCTTCAAAATACCTCCTTTTGTGTTCAGCAGAAGAAAGAAACTGGAGTAAGAGGAGGGTGAGTGAATGACAAGTGTCAAAAGTGTCAACAAAAATCACTCAAATTTGAAAATAATGGTATTTAAGAATAAGTGGATGTCACACAACCTATCCGGCTTGTTTTATCAAGTGACATGTAAATGCAAAATGGCAATGACAATTTGCAGCAAAATACCAGAGTTTGCCAATGACATTAAACAGTTTCTCCTTCTTTTGAAAACATATTTTGTTATGTGGTAACTTCATTTTATTAGTTGCATAAAAAAGAGCTGTGACCCATTTCGCAGCCCACCAGTTGAGAACCACTAATAAATGCTGTTTTCCTTTTCTTTCTTTTTTTATGCTCATTTCACACTAGATGCACATACAGAGCGGAAGCAGCAACTTTGTGCTTTCACATTGGCACTGTTTCTAGCACGCAAATGAACTGCTGCTGAATGTGTGTAGTCCTCGATCCACATGCTTTTGTTTACGATCGTCGACATACTCCACATAACATGTTAAACCATATAACATGCTGTGTAATGTAGTTTGTATGAGATTATAAGTCTTCAGCTTAAACAATACTTGTAGTTTAAATCATTTAAACATGCTTTTGTGGGTACAATAGTGCCTTTTCATTTATGTTTTTTAACGTCATATGGTGACTGTGAAACACAGTAGACTTCTCTTACATGCTTTTATGGTGAAATTGCTCCTTTTTTGTGTCAACCCATGTTTATTTTGACCATGAACAATGCACTGTCACTTTAATTCAGCATGAACAGCCCAGCAAAAATAGATTCTGCGCTGAAAAAAATGCGCTGCTTACGTGGCTAGTGTGAAAGGGGCCCTACAGCACCTCACAACTTTTTTTTTTCACTACTACCCTAGAAATCATTAAATTAATAGCTAAACTTGGAATTACTCCAAGCCCCTGTCACAATCATATCCCGTATTTACCTCTTTCAGTTACAATAAAGAATTTTATCTGTCCATTCAAGACCATTACATATCCGCTAATGCCTTAAAACACCCATATCATTACAGATTGCTCAATGTACCTACTTTCTTTAAGTCTCCTTTACAAAATGATTACAAAATCCTTCACCTATTTCCACTGAGCTCCACTGATCTCTATCACAATATGCAGGATCATCCTGTATTTCGCCCCTCTCAAGCTCAATGAGCGGCTGCTGCGGTCCCGGTAATGCTGAGAATCCGGTACAGTACACAGTGATGCAATTCTCATGACCTACAGGACAACTGTGGTCTAAATATATCAATAATGCAGAGCATGGCCTTTGCTATTATGATCATGGGCCATTCGGCTGGGCGCATGGCCTCTCTATAGGCTAAGCAATGTCATATCAGGTGACACAGGCAGTGGCCTGGACTCTCATGTGTGTGTGCATGTGTGTATTTGTGTGTGCGCTCTATGCCCAATGCCTCAGGCTTCAGTGGCATGTGCCCCATCCCCCCTGCCAGCCCTATGATGGATTGTCGTGTTTGGAGTAAGAAAATGAGAGAGAGATAGTGACTGGAAGAGAGAGCGGTTGAACAAGAGGTGGCGAGGGAATGAGGATCCATTAAATCCCCGCTTGCCCCAGCGATCAGGCCATTCGCTGTGATGCCGGACGGTGTCTTCCTCTTTTATTGCCGTCTACTATCGCACCAGTCCATCCTCTGCCTTGAGCTAACCTACTGCAGCCTCCGCACATGCAAACCCGTTGCTGTTCGGCCAGCCTCATTGATTTTATCGGCCAGCGTTTCGGCATGTGTGCGTCTGTGTGTGTGTGTCTGGGTCATCCAGTCACAGCCAGTTTTGGCCACACCGTGTGCCTGTGAGGGTGAGAGCCGTACAGACACT
This sequence comes from Schizothorax lantsangensis, assembly GCA_027422415.1. NCBI lineage: Eukaryota > Metazoa > Chordata > Actinopteri > Cypriniformes > Cyprinidae > Schizothorax > Schizothorax lantsangensis. The sequence goes on from CM049840.1 coordinate 26,292,772, forward strand.
GATACTCCAGAGTGCCTGCTCATAGTCGACATGTAGGTTCAGCTGTCTACACCATCTATGACAACTACAAAACACTTTGTTTCTGAAACTTACAAACCCTTTGTCTTTATGAAACCTTTGTGTCCCTTTTGTGACATTCTGTATAGTGTACTGATGTTGTGATAAAATGCTATATTTTATTCAGTGTATTTTAAAGGGATAGTTCACCCAAAAATGAAAATTCGGTCAGTAATTACTCTCACTCATGTTGTTGCAAACCCGTAAGACCTTCGTTCATTTTGAGAACACAAATTAAGATATTTTTGATGAAATCCGAGAGCTTTCTGACCCTCCATAGACAGCAACGCAACTGAAATGTAGTAGGAATGTAGTAAGGACATTGGTAAATAGTCCATGTGGCATCAGTGGTTCAACCTTAATTTTATGAAGCTATGAGAATACTTTTTGAGCACAAAGAAAACAAAAATAAAGATTTTATTCAACAATTCTTCTCTTCTGTGTCAGTCTCCTCTGCTATTCACAAGAGGACCACAGCACATGCATGTGATGCTGCTGACGCAGGAGCAGAGGAATGCATACGCATGTGTTGTGGTACTGTCGTGAACGCGCATCGAAGACTGACACAGAAGAGAAGAAATTGTTAAATAAAGTCATTATATTTGTATTCTCGTAGCTTCATAACATGTCCATGTCACATGGACTATTTTAACAATGTCCTTATACCTTTCTGGGTCTGGGAACATTTCAGTTGCGTTGCTGTCTATGCAGGGTCAGAAAACTCTCAGATTTCATCAAAAATATCTTAATTTGTGTTCCGAAGATGAACGAATATGCATATATACACACACACATACAACACACACACACACACACACACACACACACACACACACACACTGCCGTTCAAAAGATTTTTAGTGTAATTTATTTCAGTGATGCAAATCAGAATTTTCATCAGCCTTTACAGTCTTCAGTGTCACAAAATCCTTCAGAAATCATTCCAATATGTTGATTTATTATCAATGCTGTTCTTTTTAGCTTTCTATTCATCAAAGAATCTTGAACAAAATGTCACAGGTTCCAAAAAATATTAAGCAGCAAAACTGTTTCCAACACTGGTAATAAATCAATATAGCCTATTAGAATGATTTCTGAAGGATCATATGTCTCCGAAAACTGGAGTAACAGCTGATGAAAATTCTGATTTGCATACCTTAATTAAATTATATTTTAAAGTATATATATTAGGGGTGTCAACTTTAACACGTTAACGCATGTGATTAATCTAAAAAGTTTAACGCGTTAATATTTTTTTAACGCAAATTAATCGTTTGATAAGGTTTGACCCCAACTTCCCGTCATCGCAGCGCGGAAGGTTATCTATCAGTGTGTGATGAGGGTACAGCGAACAGTGTTGCCAGGGTAGCGGCTGTGGCACAAGTGTTAGTGGGCTATTTTGAAAATACAGTCGCGGGAAAAATTACAGAGCCGAGGGTTGCGGTTTTTTGGGCTAACGTACTTTTATAATCTACCGTGGCCGACCAAAGTGTATATAGACAAATAAAAACTAAAATATATCCTTTTACTAATGTGTATCATACTTGGAAATGTATACCTGGCAACTTCAGAACGGAGAGACGCTTGTAACATCACAAACAACGTGAGTTTCAGCCAGAACATACAACACAGCAGAAATAAACATGACAACAGCCACTATACATTATATAAAATAATAAACACACGATTACGATAGGATATGGTTTCTATGTGATTTTCTTGAGATGAATATGTAACTTAAATCTGACATGCTCATTTTTGCAGCGATATAAAAGGCTATAAAAAGCATATTTTAACAACAGTAAACGACCAAATTCCACATGTGATCGCAAAAGGAGGTTATTACAAACACTCGATGGTGGTTTGAAGTGAGTTCTGAGTAAAAGTGTACTATTAATCTCATAAATTGTCTTATGGAGCATGATGCTAATGTAAGCTCTTATGCACCTGCAGAGCAGGTCCAGTTCTTCTTCATAATGCATTTTGTCATAATACTTCACGTAAGGTCGCAAGAAAATGTTTTGTTGTATTTATTTAGAAATACTTTTGATAATAGTTGGGTAAATGTATCCTGGGATTGAAGCGATGTGGCTTGGTAAACGTTTTATTGCCAGTATAAAGACTGATAATGGCTGAATAAAAACAAAAGAATAATAAGGATTATGTCTCATACCTGGCGGAGGTGTGAAAGGTTATGTTTCCTTAAACTAGTTTGTCATGCATTTCTTTATTTCAACACATTTACAGGTAAATCCTAGTATTTTAAATTTGTGATTAATCATGATTAATCACAGTCCATGACTGTGATTAATGCGATTAAATTTTTGAATCGATTGACAGCACTAATATATATATAACCTCTGACACAGAGAAGAGTGAAAATTCCTCAGATGACCGCTACCGAACATCTGAACAAATGCACATTTTTAACGGATATTCTTCTGACTATTCTGCAAAATGTAAACAAATGTAGCCTATATTTTCGCAAGCGTAAATATTGTGAAAATATCAATATTAATTGTGTTTAGGCAAAGGCATTCCTCCTGGAACAGGTCGCACGCCGCTGCACAGAGCTAGCGTAGGTTTGGCAGGTGTTCATTTCATATTCTGTGACAGCTAATTTAATGGATAAATTATACATTGTATTTAATTTATAAGGTACATGTACAACAAACTGGTAATGTCATAGTGGTATCGTGTACTGTAATCGCATGTAGCCTATCTATACCTGTGGAACCGTAGACAGCACACTTGGTGTTCATCTAATAAAAATCTTCATAGCTAGCAAACAATAGCCTTTGCAGATTTGCTTTCAATTGACTGTAGATCCAAAGCCACGTCTTCAACGCTCTTGATGTTCTTAAACTTTCTGTTACAACTGAAGTCCAGACCAGAAAAATCTTTAGTCGAGGGCAGCCCTACTATATATATATATAGATATAGATATATATACGGTATATATATATATATATATATATATACAGGTGCATCTCAATAAATTGGAATGACGTGAAAAAGTTCATTTTTTCTTGTAACTTATTTCAAAAAGTGAAACTTTCATATATTTTAGATTCATTACATGTAAAGTAAAACATTTCAAAAGTTTTTTTGTTTTAATTTTGATGATTAGAGCTTACAGCTCATGAAAGTCAAAAATCAGTATCTCAAAATATTAGAATATTTACATTTGAGTTTCAATAAATGACTATCCATACAGTATAAATTCTGGGTATCTCTTGTTCTTTGAAACCACAATAATGGGGAAGACTGCTGACTTGGCAATGATCCAGAAGACGAACATTGACACCCTCCACAAAGAGGGTAAGTCACAGAGGGTCATTACTGAAAGGTGTGGCTGTTTACAGAGTGCTGTATCAAAGCATATTAAATGCAAAATTGACTGGAAGGAAGAATTTGGGTAGGAAAAGGTGCACGAGCAACAGGGATGACCGCAAGCTTGAGAATACAGTCAAGCAAAGCTGATTCAAACACTTGGGAGAGCTTCACAAGGAGTGGACTGAAGCTGGAGTCAGTGCATCAAAAGTCACCACGCTCAGACGTCTTCAGGAAAAGGGCTACCAAGCCACTTCTGAACCAGATACAACGTCAGAGGCGTCTTACCTTAAAGAACTGGATTGTTGCTCAGTGGTCCAAAGTCCTCTTTTCAGATGAAAGTAAATTTTGCATTTCATTTGGAAATCAAGGTCCCAGAGTCTGGAGGAAGAGTGGAGAGGCACAGATTCCATGTTGCTTGAAGTCCAGTGTGAAGTTTCCACAGTCAGTGATGATTTGGGCTGCCATGTCATCTGCTGGTGTTGGTCCACTGTGTTTTCTGAAGTCCACAGTCAACGCAGCCATCTACCAGGAAATTTTAGAGCACTGCATGCTTCCTTCTGCTGACAAGCTTTATGGAGATGCTGATTTCATTTTCCAGCAGGACTTGGCACCTGCCCACACTGCCAAAGGTACCAAAAGCTGGTTCAATGACCATGGTGTTACTGTGCTTGATTGGCCAGCAAACTCGCCTGACCTGAACCCCATAGAGAATCTATGGGGTATTGTCAAGAGGAAGATGAGAGACACCAGACCCAACAATGCAGATGACCTGAAGGCTGCTATCAAAGCAACCTGGGCTTCCATACCACCTCAGCAGTGCCACAAACTGATCACCTCCATACCACGCCGAATTGAGGCAGTAATTAAAGCAAAAGGAGCCCCTACCAAGTATTGAGTACATATACAGTAAATGAACATACTTTCCAGAAGGCCAACAATTCACTAAAAATATTTTTTTTATTGGTCTTATGAAGTATTCTAATTTGTTGAGATAGTGAATTGGTGGGTTTTTGTTAAATGTGAGCCTAAATCATCACAATTAAAAGAACCAAAGACTTAAACTACTTCAGTCTGTGTGCATTGAATTTATTTAATACACGAGTTTTACAATTTGAGTTGAATTACTGAAATAAATTAACTTTACCACGAAATTCTAATTTATTGAGATGCACCTGTATACACACACACACACACACATACTAAGGTCGGTAACATTTTTAAATGTTTTTGAAAAAATCTTGTATGCACACCAAGGCTGCACCGTAATAATAATAATAAAATAAAATAAAATAAATAAAATATAATCCATAAAAATAGGGCTGTTAAAGACTATTGTTGAGAAAGCAAATGAAATTCTAATATATTTTAAAATTTGGTCAAGGTCTATATAAAAAATTAGCATGTTACCTTTAGTAGGTCTAAAAAAAGCAATAAACCCTGTGAAGCCGTGGTTTACAGTGAATTTATAACAGATAAGGGGGTTTTAGATTCCACGTGCCTAACAACGCCCCTTAGCTGTTATAAATTCACTGTAAACCACGGCTTCTTGGGGCTTATTGCTTTATTTTACATTGCAAAAAAATTTAATAAATAAAAGCACAACATCCCACATTTAAGGATCAGTGTTTGTTAATAGTGTATTTTAAACAGAAACATGCTAAAGATAATTGCTAATGCTGTGGCTCCCATTAGCTGGATGAAATCAAAACAAAATTGCAGTGATAAAAGAGGAAAGGAACAAATAGAGGGCATAATAATAAAAACACGTGAAATTAATTCAGACATTATCTCTTTTACCGTTTTCACCCTTAATACCCCACTCGTCTTTCTCCTCCAACATGATCCTTCTACCAGCTGGCTCTCTTTCTCAAAATTTCCCTCTATCTTGCTCTCTCAGTCCCTCTTATTCTTGCTTTTTCATGCTCCCCTCCCCCTCTCCCAGCGCTGTTTGGTCCTCGGTAGCTCTGTGGAAGATTGCAGCTCTGACACGGCATGATCTAAAAACCCACTGGCGCTTCAGAATGCTTCAGCACTCTTATATAACTGTGTGGATGTGTGAACTGCCTGATTCCACTGCCTAGGCTGCATACCCGTGATCACTCCAGCAAAGAGAAGCCTGCCACTGATAGGGCCTGTGCGAATGTGTGTGCGTGCCAGTGTGTTTTGCGCATGCTGTAAATACATATGCAGATGCGCTGTTACTACGTCGTAGATATTTCTTTCATGATAACCCTCTGAGCGTATGCCAGCGGGTGCTTGATCAGCGTGCAATTCCCTCATAATCAAATGTGCATGAATCCATACACTAATTTTGCAGGCAAGTATGCAAATGTTTGGGTCTAAAAATATAGGCATGAATATACATGCGCTTTTATGTGTAGCGTTAGAACAGATGTGAACGCTGACCTGTTTTTATTTCCCCTGGTTTTCCCAGTGTCTTCATAAGTGCAGTGTGTATTTTCAATAAATGTCAATTCTTTGGTGTATCACTGAACTGTATGACGCTCTCTATGACATCACTTATGTGTCACTTCACTAATGTGGCTCCTCGGTCGAGGCTCAGATTTCTTACATAACTGTTTCAACGAGTGGTGGAGATGAGAGCATCCAAACCACAATGTCTTCTAAAGCACATGATACTAGCATAAATGTGAGGTGCATCTAAAACCCTCCTATTCAGAATTAGTCTGGAAGCTCCAGCCTTTCTTTGTATATTTGCTCATAGGCATACTGTAGATCCCCAATTGTTTGGAAGAGGGTGAACTGTTGAAAAGACTTGTATGAGATGCGGCTCTCCGCATCAGAAACATATTCCCTTTTATCTATTGGCTAAGGCAACTTTTTTATGGATACTTGCTTTGGTGCCTAATTAGAAATGATAGAAAAAAAGCTTTATTCATGTATTCAGGCTGAATAGCACACTTGTATACTACTCTTACTATTTCTCCCATTGTGTTGTGTACTGCACAAGAAGAGTTTAATATAACTGTTTTTTTTTTTTTTTTTAAATCATGTTTTTTATTATGTTATCTTGTTTTTATTGTGTTTTATTGTGTTAGTTAGCTGTCTTTTTTTTGTTATTTTTTTACTTAATCAAAATAACCCAACTGCAGTTTGACTGATATTAATTGGAATGCACAATGAAAAAACATGATTTTTGAAAATTGTTAAAAACGGAGTTATCTGTTTTTGAAAATGAACTCTTCTCATCCTATGCGGGATTGGATTGCACCATCTGCTTGTCGGCCACCTGTTTCCTTAATATATACTAAAATTATTGATTGCATTACAAAACCTCTTTCTATTAAAACTATTTGGAATAGGGAATTATCTGACCTTAATTTATCTGTCGACTGGGAGAGAGTGTGGTCTAATCCACTTCAAAGTCATTCATAGAGCATACATAACTCCTTACAAAAGATTTAAAATGAAACTACAGTCAAATTTGAACTGCCATATATGTAACACTACATCATCGGGCACTTTTCTGCATATGTTTTGGGAATGTCCTGTCGTCATCAGTCTATGGACACATGTAAACCTGGTTTTGTCATCATTGCTGCGAGTTGATTGGTCTGTTGGCCCAAGTTTGTGTCTTCTTAATGATGATTCAGGTCTCTGTATTAGTTCAATGCAAAAGAGAATGTTGCTTGCTGGTTTTACAGCTGTGAAGAAGACAATAATACAAAACTGGTTTACACCACACATGTGTAGAAAAACATATTGGATCCGTAGCCTCCTGCAAATAGTGTCATGTGAATGTACGGCGGCGCGAGTCGGTGGGGCCAAGCCTTCGACCATTGATGCTTGGCAGTGTTTTCTTTTTGATATACGTGATTGTATAAAGGAGTGACTTGTTTTGTGTTTTTATTGTCCTTCCCTCTCTCCCTCCCTTTTGACTTGACTTTGAGCTATTGAGTATATGTCTGTTGTTTTGTTTTGTTATATTTTGGATGTTATGTTATGTGTGAAAAAAAAAAAAAATGTTGATAACAAAAAAGAAAATGAACTCTTCAAATATTGCTGGATCTTATGACAAATTGCTTGTGATGTTTCTCATTTGTAAGTCACTTTGGATAAAAAGTGTCTACTAAATGTAAATGTAAATATTGCAGAATCAGTAAGAGTAGTACTGTTGATGGTTTGTTTGTATTTGTCAATTATTGTTGTTGATCACTGTGGAGTTGCCACAGATACAAAAAGAATTTCCGAAAGGATAATAAACTTAAACTTACTTAGTATGGTAGTGTGCTATTCCAAATTCAGCCTTAGTATTAAAGTGCCCCTATTATGCCATTTTTAAGGTTGCTAACATTGTTTTATGAGTGTCCTAAAACAGGTTTACATGCATCCAAGGTAAAAAAACAGTTTAGTTTTCTCAAAAAATAGCTTTCATTTTACCTCATTTCTAAATGATTCCTAAACGACTCATGCGAAGCAGTTCGAAGAATCAGTCTCGCTAAACCCCTCCTTTCCGTGAGCCCTCGCTGCTGTGATTGGTCAGATGGCGCAGTCCTTTGTGATTGGTCTACCGCGTACATTATGCAAATGTGTTACTTCGTGACGTACAGCCGTAACAGATTAAGATTCGAATTCCTTAAGACTCGTTTAGGCGATTGCGAGCCGACTTTTTTTGATAGACAATAACTTTATTTATCGTGCATTTTCGGCTTCACAACTTTGCAGAAAGTTTATGTTCACATACTGCTACATGACACACTGCATGAAAGGTAATATTCTAAGAGGCATAATAGGGGCACTTTAAATCATGTGAGTATGGTAATTATTAAAGGGATAGTTCACCCAAAAATGAAAATTCTGTCATTAATTTCTCACCGTCATGTCGTTCCAAACCCTTAAGATCTTCGTTCATCTTCGGAACACAAATTAAGATATTTTTGATGGAATCCGAGAGCTTTCTGACCCTGCATAGACAGCAATGCAACTGAAATGTTTTATGGCCCAGAAAGGTAGTATAGACACTGTTAAAATACTCCATGTGACATCAGTGGTTCAACTGTAATGTTATAAAGCTACGAAGTTGCGATGCTGTCTATGGAGGGTCAGAAAGCTCTCAGATTTCATCAAAAATATCTTTATTTATGTTCTGAAGATGAACAAAGGTCTTGCGTGTTTGGAATGAAATGAGTGTGAATAATTAATGACAGAATTTTCATTTTTGGGTGAACTATCCCTTTAATGTCTTTAAAATGACATATCATATCATATTGCAAAAGCTAAAAATGACCAAATTTAACATTTCCCTTTGTGTATTCAGTTAGGAAGGTTAAGTTAGTAAGCTAACAACTTATTATATGTGTGTAGTATAGCGCTAACCGAATATCATAAAAGATAACATGATAATGTGCTTTAATTTTTAATTTATTTAACAGGCATAGACAGAAGAGCATAGGATCTTGCATGACACTGTAAAATAAAGTATTTAGCTAAAGGGTTCCTGTAAGTCATATACAGTAGGTGATATTGGACTTTTATTTATTTTATGTGCTGAGTGCATGCTTAAAATAAATAAAAATAAATAAATAAATAACCCATGCAAATATGAATGAAATCAATAACTGCGTCAATCAAATATCTGCATTGCATCACACCATATGAATAAACATCAGTATTTGAACTGAATGTCAACATATACACTGTCATTCAATAGTTTGAGGTCAGTACTTTTTTGAAAGAAAGAAAATAATTTTATTCAGCAAAGATATATTAAATTGATCAAAAGTGACAGTACAGACATTTATAATGTTACACAAATTTCTATTTCAAATACATGATGTCTTTTTAAAATTCTATTTATGAAAGAATCCATATCATATAAAGGTTTTCAGAAAAATAGAAGCACAGCTGTTTTGAACTTTGATAATAATAAGAAATGTTTCTTGAGCATATTAGAATTAGAATGCGCATATATCAACATATAAGAATGATTTCTGAAGGATCACGTGACTCTGAAGACTGGAGTAATGATGCTGAAAACAGCTTTGACATCACAGGAATAAATTAATAATAAATTACATTTTATAATAATAATAACAGAAAACAGTTATTTTAAATTGTAATAATATTTTAAAAATATTATTGTATTTTTAATCATTAGAGACTTCTTTCAAAAACAATGAAAAGTCTTACAGACCCCAAACTTTTGAACTGTAGTGTAGATAACCACTTTGCAGGACTATATTAACAAACTCTCTGTATTACAACCCACTCGTTCTACAAGTAAATATCAATGCTAAAGTTCAGCTAGACAGTTCTCGCAGCAATGCATATAGGCTATCCTTGAGTGACTGCACTGCTCTTGAAGGATTCAGAACAACTTGGTATTAAGGTTAGCTACAACACCTATTTTTCACTCATAATGTACTGTTAAAAATGAGAAAACATCCATTTATTTATTGATGCATGACATCCTATTGAAACCTACGCCGCTGTATCTTCTCACTCCGTTGATCTCCCATCACTCTACTTTAACCCACAGTTGGTGACCAAAAGTACTACAGAACAGATGTCTGAGAGGATAAGACGTGCAAGGAGAAGAGAAGTAGGAAGAAGAGGAGAGAAAGTGAGAGAGACAGAAAGCTGACCTATATAAGAAAGAGGCTGAAATATTTATGGAAGTGAGTGTCCTAATTCACAAGCCACTGGGAGCATTGCGGCCTATTCGTCCAATTGCAGCTAAGGAAAAGGACCAACACACATATGCGTTCATATACGTGCGCACACACACTTAGAGAGCGCGAGGTGTGTGGTAGTTCTCTGTCCTGTGTCATTTTGACCACTCCTGGTCCACTAGTCCCAATGTCGGAGCCTTTTAGTTCTTTAAACTTGTTATCATAACTGTCTTTATTGCTGCATATGGGTCGGCACAAGTGCTCAAAGCGCCAAGACTCACTGGCAAGGCTTTATCTGTAGAGTTTGCACGCAATGTGACCGGCTCGGCACCCACCTGGTAGCCCAAAGCGCGAGTCATGCTTGGACAGATTCGACTCAGACGTGCAGACTGAGGCCTGGGCACTCAGAAAGCGAATGCATTATTATGACAGTGTCAATTTAAGGATGAACCGCAATGGGGTCAATGCTGCCGCATAACTGCGTAACCTGCGCTGTTTAACTGCATGAGCTATAATCACAGGCTCCGTGAAGAGTCAATTACAGCAGGTCAGCCACCTGTTTGGGGTGATGCATGATCCTTCGATATTGAAGAAGGATCTGTATTGGGATAATTGTATGGTCTTTTATCTGATATCATCATCTTACAATGGGTGCTTGGTTAAGTAGGTTAAATGGTTCTGAATGGAGGGGCAAACGCTGTGAAGGATAAGCCTGACTCCTTAGCTGTGATTCTCGTAATCCAAAGGTTGTGGGTTCGAATCTCAGGTCTGGCAGGGATTGTTGGTGGGGGAGTGAATAACCAGCGCTCTCTCCTCCTTCAATACCACGACTGAGGTGTCCTTGAGCAAGACACCGAACCCCCAACTGCTCCCCGGGCGCTGTAACATGGCTGCCCACTGCTCCGGGTGTGTGTTCACTTAGGATGGGTTAAATGCAGAGAATACATTTCACTGCTGGTTATATACTCTCTATATAATCGTGTATGTGACAAATAAAATATATATATTTTTTTATTCAGTGAGACAGAGCACAAGAAAATAGTACAAAGTGCAGGTATATCAAGCTTTTAACTGACACAGCATTTCAAAAACATGGTGAAAAGTGTGTCACAACAGCCATGTTCAGTTATTCATTGTCCGTGTTTTAGTTTGTTGTTACAGAGTGACTTACACATTCTGCATAAGGTTTACTTTAATGTGCATTTTAACTATGATTGGATTATTCAAAATAGTTATCTTTATTGATTTTTCTTTTTCAGAAATTGCTAATTTGTTAGTCCATTGCTATTTAGACTACCATTCAAAAGTTTGTGATTAGTATGATTTATTTATTTATTTTTTTTGTTGAAGAAATTAACACTTTTATTCAACAAGGATACATTAAATTGATCAAAAGTCTTTTAAATTGTTACAAAATAAATGTTCTTTTTAACTTTATAAACCTAAAAATATGTATCAGGGTTTTCACAAAAATACTGATCAAAAACAAAAATGTTTTCAACATTAATAATAATAATATAATAATAAATGTTTCTTGAGCAGCAATATTATAATAATTTCTGAAGGATCATGTGACACTAAAGACTGGAGTAATGATGCTGAAAATTCAGCTTTGTATCACAGGAATAAATTATATATTAATATATTAAACTGTAATAATATTTCAAAATATTGCTGTTTTATGGTATTTTTGATCAAATAAATGGTGAGTGTAAGAGACTAAAACATTTAAAAAATCTTACTAAAGCAAACTTCTGAACAGTATGTTTTATTCAAAAATCAAGGAATTATCGTTATGATGCACTTTTTTTTGTCTTCATTATTGTTCGTGAGTAATTTCACTGATGACATTAAATCCAAACAACCCAAAAACAGGATGTACCCTGTATAAATGGACCCTTAGGCCAATTTTCCTTCTCTCTCCAGTAGTCTGTCATTGTTTTCCTGCACAAAGCTTCCAGAATCTTTAATTACTCTTGGTTGTTACCATGTTGTTTCTGGTCAATTCTGGCCCTTGTTTTGATGACAGTAACTGATAGTCCTGCTTGTGAGTTTAGGATTGATGCATGTGGCTTGTTTGACACTCACTTCCCCGGTCTGCTTGCGCAGATGAAAAAAGAGTGGAAATCAATGCTCTGTGTTTACGAGGGAGCCAGTGTACTGTAATCGGGCCTAGTTGAGCCGTACTGTACGAGCTAGAGAGTCTGCCGCTGCTGAGAGTCTAAACAGAGTGAGGAAACATTCACACTCTCCCGCAGAGACAACAGACCATCCTTACACGGCTGAACAGCATGAGAAAACCAAAGTAAAGACTGGGAGATTACTTGAACTACAGCTCTATTGCATTCATTTTTAAAATGATTTTTTGCATTCTCTCCTTTTTTTGAGAATATCTGCTGCATTTTCTGAAAACAATTTACAGTAAACATTGTAAAATGTGTATTATAAGATCTCATTCTTACTGGTATCTTCTTATTTCACATTTTTTCACTACAAAATAAAGAATAACTGTTTATAAACAGCAGTTATAGTACTACGTTTTTATTGGTAGTTGAAATCTAAAAATATCCAATATAAGTGTATAGCCAATATAATATTTAGTATTTTTAATTATTATTACAATTTTAATATTTGATTAAATATTTATTTAAAAAAATAAAGAATAATTATTCATTTAAACAGTGGTTCGAGTATTACATTCCTATTTGTAAATGAAAGCTAAAGTAATCCACAATATTTCATATTTTTCATTATTAATAACATTTTAATAATTGATTACACTTTTAATTAAAAAAACATTTTTTTTTAGAGTACTACAATCTTATTGGTTGCTAAAAGAATCCACAATATTTTATGACAAAATGAACAAGTTCAACAAGATAAATGGTGCTTAATTTCATGATATGAGTTTACATTTTTAATTAGAAAATAACAAAGAAGAACTATTTTTAAATAACAAAGAAGAACAGTGGTTATAGTACTACATTCTTATTTGTTGCTGAAAGGTGAAACTATCTAGCATATTTCATATTTTTATTTCAATAATAAAACAATTTTAATATTTTATTTAATTATTAGCAAAGAATACGTATAACTTTGCGAATAATGGGAAATCTGCAGAGTTCTGTGGGCCTGGTAATAACCTTCTCCATACTTTTGGACTTTTTCTGTTTTTCAAAGATTGTACATGTAGGTTACATTTTTTCCCTTTTGTTTCAGCAGTAATAGCACTCGGGCAAAAATAGCATATCTGGTACTACTTAAAATGCCTCCCAGATTGAACAAGAAAGAACAAGATGGTGAGAACGTGAATACTGTCACAGAAACACTAAGGAGGCACTCACGTAAGAAGTACTCTGAGGCATCTGCTTCATAATCTGTGTCTTCTGGAAAGTGATCTATCTGCTTACACAATCCTTTGAAGTTTCCTGTAACAGAGAAACATAGTTGCAGAGTTAGGTTTGCGAATTCAAACACCACTTTTCCACATTCTTCTCAACAGCGTTTCTGTATGGCTTTACGCTTATTCGGAGGGCACCGAGGGACACAGACGGACGTTTAGACCCAGCGCACATGCACTCGGGTTGGGCTCGGCTGCTCAAGCGAGCTCGAGGATGTGGTTGGGAGCGGAGACCTGTCGCGAGTCCGCTCCAGCAGCAGGCGGCGGCTTGTAAACAAGAGCAGCACAGCTGGTGAAGACCTGGAGCTGCTCCAGCCGCTGTGCTATGGGACGCTCATCTCCTAATGTTCGTTCATTAGGCGTACTGGTGTTCCAGTGCCCAGGTTCAGACACTTCTTGGCCTGCTCAGTGAGGAACCAGCCATCTTTGAGCACTGATCTGGCCTGTAGCGTATAACAGGCCAGTCAAGGTGAACTGGAGATGTGGGCCCTCAAACAGCAGCGATTACCGCAGCCTTTGATGTTTGTGGACATAAACAACGGGCAAGGCACCAGGAACGCAGTGCCAAGCTTATGAAGTTGTTCATCCCTCCCCCCGTTACCTCTCCGCTCTCCCTCCTTCATCTCCCACTCTCTCTTTCCCATCCTCCCATGTGTTTCTCTAATGATTTAATCAGTTTTTTCTTCTTCATGGTGCCAGGTGTTGCTGTGGATATTTTGGCTGGGAGGCAGAACATTAGTGGCATGCTTGTGGAGATGAGATGAGAGTAGAGGCCTATCAAAGACGCTTTCATGTAGGAGACAGATTTACACTAGTCTCTCTGCTCCATACAGTCTGTTTCACTAGGCTTTCAGGTCGAGAAGAAAGATAGCAGGCGAGCAGTACCTTCTGCTATCGCAGGGTTAGTCTATTAGGGGTCGGGGTTTTTTTTTTTGGCTGTCATTTTTAGTTTCCGTTTTGGTTTTCAAGATGACAGCTTTTGCTTAAAGAGAATAGAATAATGCATTTTAAAAGAATACTTAGAGGTGAAGTGTGCAATTTCTGTGCCAAGCGTAATGACTGTTGTCAAAACAATCAGGTCTGTAATACCTGGAGAAAGCTATCTGTTAGTATTCTTGTTAATTTCAATGGCTGCTTATTAGCTGGAGTGCATGATTTGAAATGTGCAAAAACAATTGCGTCCAGAACTGAGGAGGCATGAGCAATCACTTGAGTTGTAAAATGTCATGTGACTAATCGCACTAGAAGTGAAAAATAACTTCATGACAATGCTGATTGGCTGATGGCACCACAAGAATATGCACACAATCACACATCACGCACATCATGAACACATCACAAACGCTTAACTAGTGACTGTCCTGAGTGGTGGTGGTGTTGTTTTTGAGAGTCCTTCAAAAAGAATTGGTCACTGGTAAAACACTGACTATATTATAATTAAAAAATTGTGATCTATTTTGTCAGAATAAATAGCTACTTTTCAGTAGCATTCAATGCAGTAAGAGGACACGTAAGCCAGTTTGTTCTTAACCTTTTTGACTCAAAAGCCCCCAATAGCTAAAACACTTTCCCTAGGCTATATAAGGTAAGAAATTTCCTTCGGTATTTCTGCTATTATTATGAGAAAACTGCCAAACTGCTCTTTTTTTTGTGTGTTTATATATATATATATATATATATATATCCACACAAAAAAGTGCAGTTTGGCAGTAAATATATGTATATATATATTTGGAATTTTGGCAATTTAGGTTATTTTCATTTATAAATAGCAATATTAATAATAATTTAGTATTTAGTAATTAATTTATTTGAATTAGTAATTAATTCCTTCATTTGAATAATTATACGTCATTCTGCAGGCCCCTTGGAAGTTTACTGAGGCCCCCTCGTGAACCTCGGCCCCCTCACTGATTTAAGCATTTTTTCCCCTGAATTATGAGAATCATTTTTATCCATAAAGGGATACTTTACCCAAAATGAAAATTGTGTCATGCTGTCTATCCAAATCTAAATGATTATCTGTTTTTGTCCATACAGTGAAAGTCAATGAGGTGCAAACAACATTGAGACATTCTTAAAATATTGTCTTTTGTGTTCCAGAGAAGAAAGAAACTCATACAGGTTTGGAAGGATGTAATGAATTCAAGAAAATGACAACAGAATGATCATTTTCAGGTGAACTATCCCTTTAACTGTCCCGTGTTAGGAGTCTCAGTGTAAAAAAGCTGAAAAGGTTTGCTGATAGATTTTTATAGCAGTACCAGCCTTTTACTCTGTTGGATTTGTCAGTTATTGCATTTTATGCAGCTCAAAGCTATTTGAGGTTGACTTTAATGCAATAAATGAATAATATGCATGCTCAAATATAGTAAATGGCATTATGGTTAGATTGATTCAAGGCTTTAGTCAGGGGTTCTGTGGGAAGCCCAACACAAACACAGTGTTGTGTGAGACACCTCTTAATCATCCGAGGATCAGATATGCAAGTGCTGAGTGTGTATGTTTGTGTATTTGTGATGTTTATTGCTCTGCTTCACCTTCCTGTGCTTTGGCTCACAATCAAACATTGCACATTGATTTCTATCAGTGAGCTCTGCGGCAATTAGCTGGAGCAGGAGTGGGAGAGAGAGAGAGAGAGAGAGAGAGAAGGTGAAGATGAAAGGGAAGAACAGAACAGAGAAGGAAGAACCAAACAAAGATTACAAACATAAAATGAAAGGGAAAAGGTATCCTTGAGGTAAAACAGAGAATAAGATACAGCGCGTATTGATACTGTAAACAGTTATATCTCAAAAGTACAAATCTTCTCATGTCTGCAATGTTCTGTACTATAGGCTCTTTGTGTCCAAATACATATAATAATATAGTTTTAGTATCTTCAAATTTCACGTCTTTAATATCAGAAGAGAAACATGAAAATATGACTGTCAAGCACAGTTTTAAAATATTTTCATCTTCTCTAATTCAGCTATGCTTATGTCTTTCACATATAGACAAATGTACACTTTCAAAAATTGTTTTGACTTGTTTTCCAGTACTTAAATCACGTTTCCTAAATCAAGATATCTTTGAGAACCAAAATGACAGAATATATTAAGTCTTGTATTCTGTAAAATTTTAAGCTTAAAGGGTTACTCCACCCCAAAATGATTTTTTTTGTCATTAATCACTTAACCCCATGTCGTTCCAAACCCGTAAAATCTTTGTTCATCTTCGGAATACAATTGAAGATATTTTGGATGAAAACCGGGAAGCTTGTGACTGTCCCATTGACTGCCAAGTAATAATCACTGTCAAGGCCCAGAAAAGTATGAAATACATCGTCAAAATAGTCCATCTGCCATCAGTGGTTCAATCTGAATGTTATGAAGTGACGAGAATACTTTTTGTACGCAAAGAAAAAAATAATTACGACTTTATTCAACAACTCGTCGTTGTTGAATATTCAAAATATCAGATTAACTTTTCTGGGCCTTGACAGTGTTAATTGTTTGGCAGTCAATGGTTCAGTCACAAGCCTCCCGGTTTTCATCTAAAATATCTTAAATTGTTTTCAGAAGACGAACAAAGCTTTTATGGGTTTGGAACGACATGGGGGTAAGTGATTAATGACAAAATTTTCATTTTGGGGTTGAGTAACCCTTTAAAGTAAGAATGCCAGTGGGGTCACAATAATAAACTTCCCTTCCTTTTGGATTATTTTTCTTACCCCTTTGGCAGATATTTTTTTTTTTTATTTTAGCTTAAACATTTAAATTTGGTATTTTTTTTTTCAGAAAACAATGCTTAATATTTTATGTCATGTTGCTTATGTCTTGATTTATGAATGTTTAGACATTTGTATTAGAAAACAAGACAAAAATACTAAATGTAAAAATCATTTTTTGCAGTGTTGGAGTACAATGACAAATGGGCTAATTCATTAAATGGTTTCACCGTTTTGCATGTGGTGTGTCAACTAACTAAAAAATGCTGCATCTTATTCACATGCCACCCACAATACCATTACTATATGTGCTGCAAATGCACTATGCCCTATTTAAATTAATTCATTGTGTTCAAGGCAAACATACCCTCTTTCTATGTAAATTAAGCATATTAAAGACTGCACCTTCACAAAACACAACGTTTTAAAAAAACTATATTTGCTATTTGCCTGGTGCAATTAATATTGCATGCTGAAAACTGTTTTGTGCATGTTGACTGATTATTGTAGCAGTTATTGATCAAATAATTATCAAATGGACATACTGTATATGCAGACGTGCAATTCAGCCAAGCGCACTTGACATTTTCAAGACCTATTCAGATGCCTTAACATTAGAGAAAAACTGTTTAAACTCATTGTAAAATGACAGAGCCTTACTTTTCTAGGCCTATATCTTCCATACCAGCCCCTATAAAATGGAGGACAGCCATGCTTTAGCATGTATTTCAAAGACTTCATGAAGACTTCATAAAATGATACCGACATTAGTCATGAATTAAACGTCTATCACTAGCAAAGTTGAATCCTGTTCACCTTCCTGTACTAAGGGCTGAAGAAGCCCATGATCTGCATCACAGATATAGGGACAGAGTCCGTCTTATTTAATCACTGTAATGGCTGAGAGGGGTCGTCGTACCCATCCCATCTCGTGACGTGTAGATGAGCTATGCATTGCCCTCCTGCTTCATTTCCTCATAAAGCATGCAATTATCATTATGCTTAAAGGGAGGGGGTCAGGAATGAAGAGAAGAGAGAGAGAGAGGGATTGGTATGGAGGGAAGACAGCAAATTTATGAGTGCTTGTGTGGCAGAAACCCCTGGTCAGCCCACGCACCAGGCTTTCCCAGTCACCATCAGTCGATGAACCTCCATCTCTTGTGCTCTCCATTTCCTAGCTATTTCTCTCTGTTCCCGTCAGTGGATATTCGGTTTCCATAGACACTGCCTGAGAACTGAGGCTGCTTGGGTACAATCACATGTATGTGGGTGTTTCTTCAACTACATGCACTTTTATGTCCCAGAGGTGGATTTTCATCAAAATATCAGATTTCTTATGGCAGTAACCATCTTGAAAACTTTAGCATGCATTTATTTTCGAATATTACTTTAAATTTATTTTATATATAGAAATTATTTATTTTATGAAAAGTACTACATCATTATATTTTTTTATGCTATGATGATCTAAACAAAAGGCCACAACAAAAATAAAATCCATTTATCCATCCATCCTTGATTAACAATTTTGACCCATTAAAGTTGTTTTTTCCTACTGTACTAATTCTTGAGAGAAAATATTATGAGATGTGACTAATGGAGGGATAATATGGAAAATATTATTTACACTATTTTACTATGTAGGATTTGTGCAGGATTTCCAGTTAAGCTGCCATTTTTCCAAATTGTCCAATACTGTGAAAATATTATATAGTGTATTTAGAATATATTAAATGCTAGCCATGAAATGAAACTTCGCCAGAAAAAAGACTTTGCCAGTGAAGTCCAAAATCTAAAACAATCACATCAAAATGTTACAAAAAAATTACGAAAATGTGAAAATCTCCTTTGATGCACACACATGTCCATTGTTGCATATTGACAGTGGACAAATTGAACTAGTGAGAGTGCAAAATGTTTTAAGGGTTCACAGGTCCAAAAGTGCTCAAAGCTGAAAAAACATACAAATAAATGAAATTAGTTTTAAATGTCAAAAAAGAGATGAACCCTGTTTTTTGAGAGATTATGCATTTTATTAATGAATGCAGTTGATGTTGAGATGTGAAGTCAGTTCCAGCGCACTCTCCCTACAGCAATGTTTTCATTCTGTGCTCAAGCCATTGGAGCATTTACGCACCTTCCCCCCGGTCTTCTCTCATCCGTCTCTCTGAGTAAGTGCTGGATTGTAAGGCTGTGCTGCGTGGGATTTACTGCTGGTTAAAGTGGGACAATTTCTCCCTGCTGAAACTCCTCGCTATTCATCTCTTTACTTTTTCCTCCCCCTTTCTCTCAATTATACTCATTTAATTCAAAACAAGCCCTGAGTTCAATTCAGTTCAAAATGAAGGTTTATAGATTGCTTAAAAATATTTAGTTTGGCGAAATGGCAATTGCCAACATGGCCTTTGTAGGCAGTTTTGCTTGAAAAGACCAGCATATTGTCTGGTATGACCTCATGACCAGCACTAACCAGTATAGACTAGATTTAAGCTGGTGTTTTCAGCAGGATGTCTACTGAAAAATATCAACTCAGTAACTATGCTGTCCTCCCTCTTTTGTCCTCATTGTTTCATTCTCCCTTTTTATTCCTTTCCAGCTTCTTAGAGATGAATGACCGCCGAAAAAACCATAAAGCTCATTGCCCAACGATGGCAGATTACTGCATGGAAAAATTTTTGATTTTTACTTTAATTGTAATCTTTATCTTCCCATGCTTTTCCCTTCCGCACAATTTCCATTCAGTGTGAAAGATTACAGAGGGATTATTAAAGATAATTGGGAGCGTTCTCCTGCAGTCCTCCTCCCTTCTCCTCTCCACTAGTGTTGTTTTTGGCGGCCTGTTTTAATTTTAGTTTTAGTCTAGTCTTTGTGTGAAGCTGTCATTTTAGTTTATTTAGTTTAATTAAGCTGTCATTTTAGTCACGTTCATACTCTTTTTAGTCTAGTCAAGTTTCAGTCAACTAAAAGACTGAGCATTTTAGTCTTATTTTAGTCAGAATTATCCATGACTATTTTAGTCTAGTTTTAGTCGACGGAAACTGATGACATTTAGTCTAGTTTTAGTCAATGAAAATTGTATTTTAGTCTCTTTTTAATAATGCAATTCTATTTAACTCAGTCAATATAGTATAAGTACCTAGTAGTATAGACGAAACCAATTTTCTTTTAGCCAAACCCATTTCAAACAAGGTTATCTTATTATATTATTGTTACCTTATAGACCCAAGAATACATCCATTCCAGACACGGAAGACGCTCTGATTTGAATTTACAACATTTATTTTACCAACCAAACATGTTAGAAGTACACACACATACATTTAAATAAATAAAAACAATAAATAAAATAAAATAGCATCACATGACAATGCCAGAAAAAAAAAATACCTTCAAGTTTAACAAAGAGAAACAAGGTGCTTGAATGCTCGACCTACAATAACATACTAAAAAGCAAATAAAATGTGTGTCTGTTACTTGTATTGCTTGTAAACTGAAGTCAGATGAAGTCTCTTTCTCTGTGTCATACTTAACTTTGTTTGTTGTCGTCTTCTAAATAATGCTGCGAGTGGGGCTTAAGGAAGTGACGTCGCCTGCATCTGCGCAGAGTGTTGCCATGTCCGCGGTTTTCCCGCGGAATTGGGCTACTTTAACCCTGTTGCCGCGGGTTGTTTTTCATGTCCGCGGGTTGAAGCGACCCCGATAACGTGATATTTAGCCCCTGGAATGCGAACTTTACCGGGGAACCCCCTTCGAAATGCGATTGGGCTAGTTTTGAGTAGCAATTGGGCGGGTTTTGTTGCGAAAACCTGGCAACCCTGACAGCCCCTGAAGTGAGACAGAAATACTGCAAAATAATAATAACGCGACAAAACGAGACGAAATAATGTTATAACATTTCGTTTCGTCTCGTTTTGGTCAACGAAAATGAAGAGACATTTTAGCATAGTTTTTATTTTGTAAACCACATTTAGTCTCGTTTCTATTCGTCAACGATATTGCATTATACATTTAATTATCGTCATCGTCACATGACCAGCATTTACGTTGCGTCTCGTTTTCGTCACATGATAAAGGTTCGTTGACGACGATATTTAGTCATAATTTTCGTTGACGAAAGCAACACTACTCTCCACCCTTCATGCAGCTCATTAGATATCTGAAGTCGCCTTCCCTATTAAGTCAGTGTCACTACGCAGCCACTCTCACTCACGGTATGTGAGCGTGTATGCGTTAATGGTTGGAAAACAATAACTGACCCCTTTCGCAGCTCTTTTTCTCCCTTGCTGGAGAAGGATATTCACACAGTCCCTCGCCTGTCACTGACCTATCATCGTCCGCTCGACTAAAGACAGGCATGCAGAAGAGCCGCCCACATGCTGCTCCCCTCGAACAGTGATGTCATCCCGTCAGCTCAAGAGAAAATCAATGCCTATTGCCCACACAGTTAAAGACAGAGCTGAAGAGGGTTCGTGTGTGTATGTATTTGATGTGTGAGTGTGTGTAGGGGGTGTCAATCAGCTCAGTTCAGCTCGGTGGAGGAGTAGGCCAGATTTTTTTTTCTCTGTGAGAGGGAAAGCTTGGCTTTTCCAGAGGACTCCACCCCATCTCATCTTTTCTACTGGCCTGCTGCAGGTGGGAGTAATAGTTTCAGAAAGTTTACCAGCAGCCTCGTGAGCCATGCATTATTAGTCTGAGTTTCCATGGTTACAGTTTAGGCCGTTTAGATGGTTATAGCAAATGGATATCTAAGCCTAACATGAGAAAAAAACAGATGTCCCATATATTGGGAAAAAAAAATCAAAATTATAAATTGTAATCCGTTACTGATTCAAAATTACATTACAAAGTTGTAGTTCGTAACGTAATCCATTACATTACATATTTTAGGTAATATTATCAGACTACTTTTAGATTACTTTTGACATATCTTATTTTTCACATTGATTTAAATAGGATAATCTTGTACCATATTGATATAAAAATACAAAGAGTAAGAAAATATATTCCATTTCTTGTTATCAATAACATGAAGTGCATTAAACGTTATATTACGTATAAGGAACTGCAGGGGATTTATGAGTTTAACAAAAAGCTAATAATTAATTAAATCATAAAAATGTTAAATTAAAACAAATAATTTTAAATTGAATCAAAATAAAAAATGAAATATTTTATTTATTTACCTCCATGTCATGTGACCACAGCCAATGTCAGAGAACTGTGAACATGCAAATGTGATACTTTATTATTAAAATATTTGTTAAAATCTCAGGGGTACTTCAAATAAAAATATAATAGGTGAAAGAGGATCAGATGACAAAAAAAATTGGGAATTTGTACATTTTAATGTGTTTGAAAGACAAACAGCTTCCAAAGTAATACATGGTAAAATAACCGACTGAGTGATAATTCAAATAAAAATGAATATGTTCATCAGTAGTTGATGCAATGTTGAAACACTTCTTAAACCTTCTTTGTAGCCACCTGACTAATGACTGGACTCTGTGTGAAGGTAAACAAATATTAAATTATATTAACAACATAAATATTTCCAGTCTGAAATTTCCAGTGTGAATGTCCACAAAACTGGAAGGCTTTCTGAATGTATATACTGTAAACGGTTGGCTGTTTTAAAAATAAAAACCTAAAAGATGAAAAAGAAGAAGTAGAATTAGGGAGAATCAATAATAATCTATTGCGTGAATAATATGTAATCATGTAATCAAAAAAAGTAACTGTACTCTGAGTATTTTAAAATGTAATATTATATAATTACAAGTATTAAAATGTTTGGAATCTGATTATAATCCAGATTGCATGTAATCAGTTACTACCCGGCACTGTCTCCTACACAGGCCAAGCTGGGGTTATTCTGACAAACTGGTATTTAGCAGGTTTAGCCAGCCCTCAACCTGTTTAAAACCATCAAAACAGACCAGACTAACCAGCATGCTCAGGCACGGAGACCATCTAACCTTCTTAGACTGTTTTCTTTGGCAGGAAATCTACTGAACAATATGAATAAGAGCCTCTAATGTACGTACTATATCTTAATAACCACAGACTTTATACCAAAACCACAGCAAGGTGTAGCGAGCACATCATGGTTAATCTTGCCCTCGGTGATGGGGATGGATGGGTATGGGGTTAATATCTGCCGGTGGTGTGCTAACGATATGGCCTCAATTAACGAAAGTGGCAGCATAAGGCACAACAGACATAATCGGTGTATTCATCTTAATAATCACCGGTTATTAATCTCAATAATCCTGCTGGTGAGGTGCGCGCTGGAGTACATTGCCAGGAGAGCTCTGCTCGCACCAGTCCCAGCAGGTGCTCTGTCTGTGTGTGCATGTGCCCTGGCATAAATAATGATGCTGGATTGGTGTAAAGGTGGTGTGTGTTTTGGACCGTACCAGGTTAGGTGTAACAGCTTCAAAAAATGGATGCTCAGTAAATGCTATAGCCATTTTCCTGGTGTAAATACAGCTGAAACCAGCTTCGGATGGACTCGCTGGTTAAAGCTTTGGTCATTTATTAGCCTGTCCAACTTGATTTTGGTGGTTGATTAGATGGATTACCAACCAGTAGGGCTGGGATCAACCTTGTTATACTTAAACTGTTTGACCAGTTAACTACCTTAAACAGGTATGGCCTGTTTTTTTTTTTTTTTCTTTTTTTTTTTTTTCAGCAGGTTTACTTATTATCTACAATGCAGTTTTTTATATGAATCATATGTGTGAAACATCATTTTAGTGGTATATACAGATTAGATTTTTTAAGGATTCAGGCAAATTTATATAATCATTAGTGCTGTCGATTTGATTAAATAATTAAGTATATATAAAAATTTGCTGGGAAAGCCCCTAAATTGTGAAAGCATTGAACAGACATCACAAAAAGTGTCTTTAGAAGTCATAGCATTTGTTTTATTTGCAGATCACTGAACATGTCTATCACAGCTATTCATTTTGCAATCTAATTGATCATTGTTAGACTGTTCACACAGGACGCCATGTTGTATTCCTATTTTTTTAAATAAATGGTTCATCTATGCATACATGCAAATGGGCATCTTTGGCCACTGCATCATGTTTCATGCTTTTTGGTTTCACTGTTCTTGTTAAAAAGGTCTTCCCTCCTTCATTTCTTTGTGCACCATATTTGAATGCAAGAAAGTTTTAACAGACTGAGTCTTTTTAGTCATTCTCTGTTGAATTTCTGAGGTAGGACAATTGTACAATAATTATTTTACACATAGCTCAGGACACATGATTAATTTTGCATTTTTTTTTTATAAATTGTATGGGTTTTTCCCCCATTTACTTCTGTTAATTTAAATTGGCTAATCATATATTAATTGTAAATGCTAAACAGGTTTGGTTTGGCTTGTTTTCATAAAAGTATATAACTGACCTCTAAATTCCTTCCTAGATATAACTATAGAGAGAAAGGGAAGAGTTAGTGTGCAAAGTAGATGAAGATCAGAAGAAATGGGCTGCAATTTCCAACCCTTTTGGATGAAATGCTCCTTATGTGCTCCTCCTGAACTGTTAGCCTTTAAGTTCCGAAACAAATGCGTCTTTGGAAGGTTTAGACAGTGATTTGCAGTGCTAACACAGGCATAGAAACACACACCACACGCACATCCTGTCAGTATTTGTGTTGACCTTTTGAGGATCAGAGATCCCTGGGCATTAGCTTTGATGCTCAGCTAAAAGAGGCCTGCACCCCACAGTCATTTTTCTATCACTCCATCACCACGGTGTTCTCTCTATCTTCACACACACACATCACCTCTTTTTCTGTCTGCCCATCCCCCCTTCCCCTAGCGGACCTCCTTTCTCTGCCAAACTAGATTTTAAGCTCTTTTTCCTTCCCTTTGTCATATGACCTCTTTTTTCCTTTTCAGTTATGTCACTTATATCAGCTTCCTCTCTCGTACATTTCTAACCCCACCCTCCCCGTTCGTGTCTCCACCTGCCCCTCACGTTGGTGACAGCGTGTGAAGTGTGTGAATTGCTGATGTTCTATCTTAACCAAAGCTTATAAATTCCTAAAATGTTATGCCTTTGGTACCGCTATGTAGCAAATACAAAACGGTCTACTCTGGGACTGCAGTCAAGAGTATCTGACCCAGCTGAAATTCACATCAAAGCTATATAGATGATCCTTCACTCTTTCCCTCCACTGGAGAGCTAATCTAAGACTCCAGACCGGTTACCAAGAACCAGGTCATCAGAACTGACAGGATGCTCAAGTAAAGAAAGAGAGGAAGAGGAAAAGCAATGGTGGCAAGTGAAGGAGAGATGGAAAGAATGTTTAGGAGAAGAGAAACTGGATGGCAGAGAGCAAAAGACAAAGTGGGAAAATTTGAGATTTCAGAGAAAGGTTAAAGCAAACAAAGATCTCACAAATGAAAATTGTCAATCAGTGTCAAGGGAGTAGTCGAACTGTAGTCATTCCCATGTAAACTGGTGGAATGTGCCAAATATATAATATAACAATATATATATATATATATATATATATATATATATATATATAAAATAATAATAATAATTATATATATATAATATTAAACAAATTAACAAATTATATAGTACATTTGTTGTTATTAATATAATATATTTACATATATTATTATATAAACAGTAATATAAATGTTTATTTTTATTTCATGTGACCCCTGGACAACAAAGCCAGTCCATAAGGGTCAATTTTTTGAAATTGAGATTTATACATCATCTGAAAGCTGAATAAATAAGCTTTCATTGATGTATGGTTGTCACAGTTATGGACTGTTTGTGGTGTTTTCTCCCCCATATTTGGTCGTTATTAGCACCCCTACTTATAGTCAAGTCTGTTCATTCTGTTTTCGTCCGGTATTGTGAATGTTACCTCGTGTTTGTGTGTCCCTGCCCTGTCTGGAGATAACCTGTCATGGAATTATTAAAGTTTGTTTGAACTTATTCATCTTCATTGTCCTGCCTCTTCCCACACACCGAACCGTGACAGAATACCAGACCGAAACAAAAAAAGAAAAGTAAGCGGCGTCCTCAGCCCTTCGACCCAGCGGCTCCACCATGGCTCCTAGCTCCCTCCTCTCCGCCGTGGCCCGTCAGTCCACCAGCTCCGCCGGGATCCCTTGTCCCTCTGGCTCCGCCTTGGTCTGTCTTCGACCATCTGCCGCCTCGGGCCTCCACTCCTCCAGCTACACCTCGTCCCTCCGACTCTGTCAGGCTCCTCCTTCCCTCTGGCTCCACCTTGGTCCTCTGTCTCTCCGGCTCCACCGCAGCCTTCCGGATCCCCGCCTCCGGCTCGGTCGCCTGAGCCATCTGCTCCGCCTTGGCCCTCCGGATCCTCCCCATCGCCCTGGCTCATCGGCTCTTCCGTCTCCACCTCGGGCTCCACCTCCACCTGCTCCGCCACCGTCGGTCGGCCCCCTGGAGTCGTCAGCCCTTCCTCCACCATATCTCCTCCCTCCGTTGGCTCCACCGTGGGCCGCCATCATGGCTGCGGCCTGGGTCCCGCCTGGTTCCTCCTGCTCCAAGTCCCTCATGTTCTCTCCCTGGCTCCTCCCTCCGTCTGATCCACCCTGGACTTTGGTTGTTGTCCTCCTCCCAGGTGTCCGTCCTCCGCCGGAGCCTCCACCTGTCTTGTCTTGTCACGAATCTGGTCTATGAACTTTCGTTCACTCACCAACAGAGGTCACCTGCTCTCCACATGGACTCTCACACTACACAAACTGTTACACTATACCCTGGACTACATTTCCCATCATCCATTGCACTGATTTCACCCACAGCTGTAACCAATCACACACCCTACATAAGCCATGGACTTCCTCTCTCTCACTGCCGAGTATTGTTTAGCATTTATCACTCTTCTAGCGATAGCTACTTTACGGAGCCAGTTCCCGGTCTAGTTCATAGTTCCTAGTTTAGCTTAGTCTAGTCTTCTTGCCTTGCCTGTTTTCCTGTGTGAAGATCCTTGCCTGTGTATTTTCGGATTGCCCTATCTTCTTGCCGTTTGGACTCTGTTTGCCCCTGTCTGGACTATTGTTGTGTTTACGGATTACCCCTTTTGTCAAGCTCTCTGGACTCTGTTCGCCGATCGAAGACCCACGCTTGTCCTAGGATTACTCTTTGTCTTGCCTGTGTTGTACCTGTTTGCCATTGCCTGAACCGTGCCTGCTTTATGACCACGTCTCTGAATAAAAGCCTTGCAAATGGATCCAAACGTCTCACGTCTTGTTCGCCCCATAACAGTGTGTGTGTGTTCCTGCCCTGCCTGGAGATTACCTGTCGTGGAATTATTAAAGTGTGTTTGAACTTATTTGTCTTCATTGTCCTGCCTCTTCCCACACAACGAACTGTGACAATGGTTTGTTAGGATAGGAAAATATTTGGATATCTACAGTATCTCACAAAAGTGAGTACACCCCTCACATTTCGGCAATCAATTTAGTATATATTTTCAAGGGACAATACTATAGAAATGAAACTTGGATATATTTTAGAGTAGTCAATGTGCAACTTGTATAGCAGTAAATATTTACTGTCCTCTGAAAATAACTCAACATACAGCCATTATTGTCAAAAAAGCTGGCAACAAAACTGAGTACACCCTAAGGGATAACAGCTATACATCGTTTAACCATGCAAAGCCACATGTCCTATTCATCATGTTCATGTTTTTGTCTGCTTGACAGGACCATACAAATTTGTGCATCTTGTTTTAGAGCAGTTCAAATTTGGTTCTTTGAGTACAATTCTCTCATACTGACCACTGGATGTTCAACATGGCACCTCATGGCAAAGAACTCTCTGAGGATTTGAGAATTAGAATTGTTGCTCTCCACAAAGATGGCCGAGGCTATAAGAAGTTCGGTAACAGCCTGGAACTGAGTTACAGTACAGTGGCCAGGGTCATACAGAGGTTTTCCAAGACGGGTTTCACTCGGAACAGGCCTCGCAAGGGTCGATCAAAGAAGTTGAGTCCTTGTGCTGTGCGTCAGGTGCAGAAGCTGGCTTCAAAAAACAGACACATGAGAGCTGCCAGCATTGCTTTAGAGGTTGTAGAAGTGGAAGGTCAGCTTGTCAGTGCTCAGACCATACGCCACACGCTGCAACAAGTCGGTTTGCATGGCCGTTGTCCCAGAAGGAAGCCTCTTCTGAAGCTGGCTCACAAAAAAGCCTGCAAACAGTTTGCTGAAGACAACCTGTCCAAGAGCATGAATTACTAGAACCATGTCCTGTGGTCTGATGAGTCTAAGGTAAACTTGTTTGACTCAGATGGTGTCCAGCATGTGTGGTGACGCCCTGGTGAGGAGTACCAAGAAAATTGTGCCTTGCCTACAGTCAAGCATGGTGGTTGTAGCATCATGGTCTGGGGCTGCATGACTACTGCTGGTACTGGGGAGCTGCGGTTCATTGAGGGAAACATGGATTCCAGCAGCTCTGGTGAACTCCATGCCCAGGAGGATTAAGGCAGTGCTAGATAACAATGGTGCCCCTACAAAATATTGACACTTTGGACACAGTTTTGACATGTTCACTTAGGGTGTACTCATTTTTGTTGCCAGTTATTTGGACAATAATGGTTATATGTTGAGTTATATTTAGAGGACAGTAAATTTGTACTTCTATACAAGCTTCACAATGACTACTCTAAAATATATCCAAGTTTCATTTGTGCAGTATTGTCCCTTGAGAAATTATACTAATTTTTTTGCTGAAATGTGAGGGGTGTACTCACTTTTGTGAGATACAGTATATAACTTGAGATACAACTATTTGAAAATCTGGAATCTGAGGGTGCAAAAAAACAGATGAGAAAATCACCTTTAAATTTGTCCAAATGAAGTTCTTAGCAATGCATATTACTAATCAAAAATTAGGTTTTAATATTTTTAGATAGGAAATTTACAAAATATCTTCATGGAACATGATCTTTGATTTTTGGCATAAAGAAAAATCAATAATTTTGACCCATACAATGTGTATTGTTGGCTATTGCTACAAAACCCTGTGCTACTTATGACTGGTTTTGTGGTCCAGGGTCACATATTAATTATAAAAATAAGATTTAAGCTGAAAATCTGAAAATTGAATCTGGGTCTGATTGCATGCAAAATATAGACAGTAGTTATTTCAGAGTAAAACTCTTGTTCAGAATATTTAAAAAGTATTTTTTCCCATGTCTCATCTCATGTAGGGTACCAAGTGAGCCAGGACAGTCACTGGTGGCCCCCAAAAATAGGTGTGTGAACCGTGTTACTGGTCAGTGACTCCTAAGCCAGCTTATTTCTTTCTGTTTCTCCTGAACATGTCTATAAATGAGGGAAGAGGGAACCGTGAAGAGCTTAGATTTCAGATGTCACCCTGTCTATTTACCGCACATGGTGTCGCTAGTAGGACAACAGTTGTTCTTATCCTAGTTTCCAGGCAAACTTTTTTTGGGTCATCCTCAATTCATTTTTCACCTTCAAGAAAAGTGCAGAGAACAGAACAGAACTCTGAATGAATGATATGGACAGATTCATTAAACAAAGGACCGCAGGACCCACATGTGAATGAGACCGAATAAAAGGTCAAGATGCGCCATCAAGGAAGAAACTTTTGAGAGGCCAGTACAGATGTGGAGTATTTGCATGTTTCTTCACCAAACTATGGGAAAGACAATACACAGTAAAACTGGGTGAGGGGTGATGGGGTTAAAACGTGAATGAGCTCATGGAGAGAGAGAAGAAAAGAAGGATAGAGAGGAAAGGAGAGGAGAGGAATGGGGCGTACAGCCAATGGGGACTGGAGGGCGTTCTAAAAACAGCTGGTCAAAGATCTGCATGTGCTGTTCTTTTCTCGCCTCTCTCTTCTCTTTCTCCTTCTCTCGGTATCTATATCAGGCTGCGGCACACCGTGTTCATGTCGCCTGAAAGGTGTTTAATCCCACATACACACACTAGGAAAACAATCATTTCTTAATTTGTATTTTTGTCTTGTTTTCCAGTAAACACATCCAAGCCCCCTTAAAACAAAATACACACTTGAAACAAAATCTTGAGCGAAGTTTATTTTTCCTGCTCCAAAGGCATTTTTTTTTCTTTCTTTAAGATTAAACCAGATTAATTTTGTTATATTTATGCAAATGCATGCAAATATATCATGTAGCTTTGCGCTGATGCTGATTAGGACATTTTTTTTTTTTTTTTGCAGCACACTACACAAGTCCTGATTTATCACATATCTGAGTTTTGACTGTTAAAGCCTGATATGACGAGTCCTGTAGGTGTTTATTTACCAAACTTTAAATCTGCACTTGATCAATGACACAGATCTATGAAAATCATATAAAAAAATAATAATATTAAAAAATAGAATACCATACTCTGGTTCTGCATCATTTACTCATTCTCATATTCTAAACCTGTAGGACGTACTGTCTTCTAAAAATGCAAAAGTATATTTGTTGGACCAGACCAAACCAAACAAACTGGAAAAACTAAATAAAAATATTTTCTTTTGTCTGTGTTCACAGAAAAAGGAAAATTACATAGGCCTTGTTCAGACTGTCAGTCCAAATCCGATTCATATTCTGTTCATATTCGATTGGAATCTGGTTTAAATTTTTGACTGTCCACACTGTGTATCGCATCTGTTCAGATCCGATTTGTGTTTCCATGGCACGGTTTCAATGGCAACTTATGCCTATGCTAAAAGCAGTAACAGCAATACAGTTTGCAAAACAGATGTTGTCTGACATTGTGACAACATTTTGCTATTGCGCTAGATTATATTGCGTTTTATGATGCAGATATTTATTCCATGCTGCCATCTCCACTGGTCTCAAAACTCAAAGAGGAGTGTAGCGCAGCAGTATATTGTCATTTTACGCTTGACTTTCACTTCACAACCCAACCTTGTTTCTGCAAAGACATTCAGCTTGTTTTCTACAAACAACGTCTGATGTGTTTATATTTTACATGCCGTGAGAAAGTGACATAGGCAAAAAAGCTATGCAAAATCTGATCTGAGCGGTTAGACTGAAACGGATTTCCAGAAATGAGATTTGAAATTGATTTGTATGCTGTTCAGACTTGCTAAATATGATTGGATTCCTATTGGATATGCACAAAAATTGGATTTGGACTGACAGTCTGAACAAGGCTAAATTATGAAATTATGAATTTCTCATGAAATTTTCATTTTTGTCTGCACTATCCCTTTAATTTGGAAGCCCGTTTCTGCCAAGGGATATAAATAAATAAATAAATAAAAAAGGTATAGTGCCAGATATTAAGTCAGAATTGTGAGATATAAAGTTGCAATTACCTATTTTTTTTTTTTTTTTTTATTTAACATTTGTTTGGAATTCTGAGTTCTCCTCACCAGGGAATAAAAAATGTTTTAATTGTGACTTTTTAATTTCACAATTCTGACTTTATATCAGAATTGTGAGGTATAAATTCATTTGACAATACATTTCTGCAAGGTAAAAAAGTTGTAGCTGTGAGATTGCTAGAATTGCTAGAAAAAAGTTGCAGTTCCCTTTATTTATTTATTTAATTTATGCAGAAACAAGCTTCTATATTTTAAGCATGCATTTCTAACAGCTGTAGAAAACAACAACAACTGGAATTCAATATGACAATATTATGATGACATCAACTCTGTTGTCTACATTTTTGTACACGTTGTCTATTGAATGTCTATAATAAATATTCTATTAATGTCAACACGTCTTCTTGAAATAGTATAAAATTTATGGAAAAATAAAAACAGAAAAAAGACAACTTTATGCAAATCAAAAGGTTCTATGTTAAGCAGTATGGCCTGAATTAATTGAAGTTAAACACTTCGCACTTTACCAAAAACTCTTACCAGAATGTTTGAGGAATATCAATACAGTGCTATCTTGCACTTATTGTAAATTATATTTACAAATAACTATTCTAATTCTACAGAAATGTGTGTAATATTACTTTTTTGCCATGCAGATGTGAGGTGGTCAAAGGGAAAACACACACATGCTTAGCTCTGAAAACACATGCTTCATAGGGGGGGTGTTCACACTTCCGTTGCACAGCGTGTGTACGCGTGTGTGCAGGCTCACTGCAGTGCATGCTTTGTAAAACACACCGAGTGACTGAGGCTGGGCTGCTCTCATTAACACAGCCACTGGCCAGCCAAGAACCCTCACCGACCAGGTGATAATTTGATTTAGCTCACAGCGGCCATTCCTCTACCACTGAGACACAGCCCGTCAAACCTGCTCCTCTATTCTAATATCACAAATGCACAGGCCATATAAGACATGCTTACACATTTATAGACGTGAATAAATAACAACTATTATTATGGCCTCCTAATTGAACTTTCCCTAACAAGAAAGTACCATGGCAATACAATGTACAATGGTAATCAAATTTATTTTATTTTATTATTTGGATATGTTCCATAAAAGTACCATCTCATATTTTTAATCTTCTATTCATTGTTAGTTTAGATGTAGGTTTCCCCCATTCGTTCATTCGTTCGTTCATTATATTAGTTAACTAGTAATGCATCTGTATCAGTTAAAAGTATTTACTGGTGTAAAAGCATTTACTCATGTTTTATAATATCCCATGCATCAAAAATAAAACAAAACTAAAATTAATTTGTAGACGTTTACATTTATTTTTTGTTAATTTGGGTGTTATGTACACTACCATTCAAAATACTTTTACGTTATTATAATTGTTATATATTTATTTGAAAAATTTCTATTTCAAATAAATGCTGTTCTTTTCAACTTGCTATTTCCACAAAAATAAAGCAGAACAACTGTTTTCTACATGGATCATGTGACACTGAAGATTCTGGTTTGCCATCACATGAATAAGTAACATTTTAAAATATATTAAAATAGAAAACTATAATATTTCACAATATTACTGTTTTACTGTATGTTTTGTCTGTATAAATATAGCATTCATGAACATAAACATCAAAAATACAAAAAGAATCTTACCGAACCCTAACTTTTGAACAGTATTGCGGATGCATTTTAGTTTGGTTTAGTTTCTCCCAGTTACACTAGTTTGTATTTTTAATTTCCTACACTAACACTGATTGTCATGCAGTGGAGGAGCGATTGAGTACCAATTCAGTAACATCAGCCTCTGGAAGAGTTCCCATACAGTGCTGGAAGCACTGGGAACATCATCTTCCATACATCATCTTGGTGAGGAATAGCTTGAGCTATCATCGTTAAAATGTGCACAGTTAGAGCAGGCACCTACCCAGTCCCATAAATCGCCATTTAAAACAGCCAGCCTTGGATCACATTGAGGGCTCTACTCATATGTAAATCAGCTCCAGCCTCCTTTAATAGCAGCAGGTATAGGCTAGAGCATGGATCTGCTGGACTACTTTTATTAGTGATCATAAAAGATCACAAATCAAAGGCAATCGATGTTGTTCAACATTTGAAGTGGATCAAAACATGACACTGAAGACTAGAGTAATGATGCTGAAAATTCAGCTTTGCCATCACAGAAATTGTAAAATAAATTACAAATAGAAAAGTTATTTTAAATTGTAAAAATAGTTCACAGTATTACTGTTTGTACTGTATGTTTGTTTAAATAAATGCAGCCCTGGCAATCAGAAAAGTCTTCTTCCAAAAACATTTAGACCCTACACTTTTGAACGGTAATTGTAATATCAGCTATTATCGGAAATAACATGCTATTTTTTAATAATTATGACAATAATTACTGGTAGAATTTTTATATCAGTGCATCCCTAT
Source organism: Schizothorax lantsangensis (assembly GCA_027422415.1). Lineage (NCBI taxonomy): Eukaryota > Metazoa > Chordata > Actinopteri > Cypriniformes > Cyprinidae > Schizothorax > Schizothorax lantsangensis. The sequence goes on from CM049840.1 coordinate 26,326,700, forward strand.
TTTGACAAGAAGCTCACCAAGAAAAACTCATCACCAAGACACATGCTGGTGAATTCAAAAAACTGCCACACCAATATAATGACTTCATTAGAGTGTATTGTGATACATCTGTGCACATATGCAAACCACAGAGGGAAAAAAACACTATCACAGACCACATTATGAACCAGATTAGCGTTTTACTCTCTCAGCATCCAAGGGCATTTTCTCTCTCCGTCCCTCGATTTGTCAGAGCCATGTGATGTTACATGTGCGAGTGCATTGCTTCACCTCCTTTGTGCATGTGTGTGTAAACATCCCTGATTATGTGCGCTGGCCCCAGGTACTGCTCTCCATGCCCTGTGGTGCGTGTGGGCTGCAGGGCGGCTTCGCTGCTAACCAGGTGCTGGGTTGAGGGGGTGGATCAATAACAGCTGCTCTTATGCCTCCTGTGTAATTTTCTCTGTCTTTCAGGTAGAATAGCTCATTTGCAGTCTTTCACTTTTACACCGCAGCGCTTTTAAAGTGGATTGTGTTTAACTTTGTGTCACATGCAGTTGCTGAAACCTTCTGAATGGCATGACTGTGTATGTCATTAAAGTGGACAGGACAGGACCACTACCAGTGAAGCGGCGACACAAATGAAGAGTCCTCCTCTTGTAGAGCAGACATTGATTATAGTACTGTACATCTCAGTATATATATACATATTCACTGTAAAAATCTGTGAAATTTATGGTGAATAAAATTATATGAAATTATATATTTATGTAAATATTTTCAAAATATATACTGTGTGTGTCTTTTATATATACATAATAAATATACACAGTACACACATATATTATATCAACAAAAACTTTTATTGTGGATGTGATTAATCACGATTAATCGTTGCCCAGCACTAATTTATTTATTTATTTAATTGCAAATTCATCAAATTGTCAGTTTATGTTTTTCACTGTTAATTATGAGATTACTTGTTCTGTATCGCTTGCAAAAACTGTTAACCACATTTTACTGTAAAATGTCATGAAATTAAATGTTCAATTAGATCTATTACAGTATTTCACTGTATATAGCAAAGGAACTTACTTTTAACCAATTAACAGTTTTTCACCATAGTATTTTTACAGTCTTTTATCGTTAAAATTACAAATATTTTACAGTGTCTACACACAGATATGAGTGTAGTAGGATGTCACTCAATTAGTAATACCCATAAATAATATATAAATTAATATTAATATATTAATAATGTATATATATATTTTTATATCTAGTATTCCAGTGAAAATATATAGTTGATGGTTCACACACTGGGATCAAAAAAAGAGATAATGATGAGTTATACACGCTACTAGTGTTGTACTGACTGAACAATTAGCTCTATAATAACAAAAATAAATGATTATAGTAAGAATAGTAGTAGTAGTAGTTTGCATAACTCGTCATATTTTTTTTTATTTGATCCCTGTGTGAACCCATTGATGATGATGATGCTAATAACAATAATGATGACAGTAATGCACTTGTTTGGAGTTATGCAGAAGTGAAAAGAAAGTGAACCCGTGATGCTCTGAGTTCACAAAGCACCTTATGAGCGCACGCACTATGTGGGTTGCGGACAGAAGTTAAAGTGTTCACATTCACATACAAGCCAAAATTCTATCAAACTGCTCTGAAACTAATCAAGCGTCGCCCACAGGCTGACAGAAACTATAAGTGGGATATGACTTTTTACTCTGTTTATGACATTGGAAGCAGAATGAATCTGGCAGTGAAGATATGAGTGTTTCCGTTCCTCATCTCATTCTCTCCGCTCACATGATCTCCATTAACAGACTTGCCAGAAACAGCAAAGGCCACTGATGTTGCATGGCGTATGATGAGTCATTTACATAAGGTAAATATTGAGCCACCTCTTAGTCAGCCTCTTTTCTGGATGACTAGTAAAAATGATTAGTCGTGCAAACCTTACCTGCTATATACTTATATAATACTCTTATTTCTCCCTGTATGACATCCCATGTCATGATGACAAGATGGTTTGCTGGTCTTAGTTGCTTTAGGATGGTCCCACACTACACTCTCAGGAAAAAAAGTATATTGTACCGTTTTATTATATTATACTGTATATTATAAATATGATATTGTTAGGGGTGCAATAGCTTGTCACTGAGGCAGTTTCCTAAAAGGGAAATCCTTGTTCATTATTTATCACTAAAATGTACCTTAAGGGTACATATTTCTACACTATAAATATATTTATTGAAGTTGTAAATAAAAACAGATTATTGGAGTACATTTTACAAGAAAATATTACTTCAGTCATTCTACTTCAAAATTAATTTTTTTATTCAATGTTTACTTGCAGCAATTTTGTATTTATTTATGAAATTTACTAGTAATTTTAAAATGATAATTATTAAAGCCAGTTTCCACCACGGAATAAAAAAATTAAAAAAGGTATTTGCACCTTTTTACCTCACAATAAAAAAAAAAATTCTCAGAACTATGAGATTATTATTTATTTTTTTACTTGCACTTCAGTTGTTTTTTTTCCCCTCAGAATTCTGAGTTTACATTTCACAGTTCTTTTTTATTTTGGAATGGAATGGAATATAGAAAAATAAAAACGTAATTTTGGCATTTTATTTCACAATTGTGACTTTTTTTCTCAGGATTTTGAGTTTATACCATCTTCTCATTTAGTTTATATCTCGTTTATTCTGTGGTGGAATCTGGCTTTCGATTTTATAGATTTTTAGATTTTATAGTTTATATCTCACTTTTTTTATGGTGTACATTAAGGTACAAATCTGCACCTTTTAGGGGTAGATAAGGTGCAAGTTCTCCTATTATGGGTACTACCAAGTGACAAGCTGTCAAACTGTATTTTTTATATATTTTTTTTAAACCAGCAGCAACGTAAAGGTGTACAATTTCAAGTAAAAATGCAAAAGTATCCTGATCTCCTTTCCTACATTTGTAAATAATGCTGACTGACATGATCTGAACAGAACAAGAAAAACGAGCTCAATAACAAAACACCACAACAAGCAAAATAACCGTTAGGGTAATGGTATCAGTTCCACCCCCAATATGAAATAATGTTGGTTTAGCCATAAGGAGAGCTTAAATCAAATGTCAGATCATGTACTACTGCCAATTCTTCCTCAGCAACACACACACAAATGCACGTGCACGTGCACGCACACACACACACACACACACACACACAAACGTTTGTTTTTTGGTTTGACTCTCCATCGTAATGTTTTTATACTGTACAATCTGTATGTGCATGCCCTACACCTACCCTACACCTAAACTTAGCCCTCACAGGAGACTGTGCATTTGTAAATTTTCAAAAAAACACCATTTAATGTTTTTTAAGCCTTTTGAATTACGGGGACTAGGCAGTGCAACACACACACACACACACACATAAAACACCTTCAAATTGTAATACCTCTGTCATACCCATGTCATTAAACAAATTTTGTCCCCGTAAACCACAAAAACCAGTACACACACACACACACACACACACACACACACACACACCTCTCCAACCCTCCCCCTTTCTACTGGATTGCCTTAGGCAGAATGATTAATTTGTTGCTATTGATTTCTCTTCCTGAGCCGAGAGAGCGACCAAGAGGGCACATAGAGTCTGTTTGCATGTATGTGAGAGAGGTAGAGGAACAGAGAGGTGACTTGAGAATGACGGACAAGTTAAAGACATACTGTGTATGAGATGTACAGGTATGAGGAGACAATGGAGACGTTAAAGGGATAGTTCACTTAAAAATGACAATTCTATCAGCTGAATGTCATTCCAAACCCATATCACTTTCTTTTGTGTTTCTTTGGAAAACAAAATGAATTATTTACTGCAGTAATATGTTCCAGTGGCTGTTTTTCATGCAATAAAAGTGACCACTTTTACCACCGTGACTGTCCCTGATCCCTATCCACTTGTAAGGTAATTAGATTAGAAAGTTACAAAACCTAGTGTGCTGTTTCGCTGCCTACATAGGCAGTTCAGTTCTACAGTTACATTCAAACAGAACAAGTTTTTGCATTGCAATACACCGCTTCCATTGTTTTTCTACAGTATGCAAACATGTGCTGTACTAGCATATTTGACCGTTGTGCTCAAACTGTTGTCTCACAAAGGACATGGCGTTCCAAAAAACACGGCTCTCAAAGAACTTCAAGTTTTAAAAAACAAGAAATTTTTGCATTTGCAATAAAAAAAAAAATCCATTCCACTCCCCTGCGTATCATGTTCTGTGTGAATGGCCATCATAGAACTTCATAAGTGACATTTGGAACACTCTACATAGGCACAACTGATTTCGGTATAGTTTGGTGTTATTATGTTTCTAGGCTATAAAATATGATTATTACACCTAAAACTACACCGTGCATACATGAACATTGGGTAACACAGTTTTAATTACACTGAACTAGTTCATTCACACCTTTCACTTAAGTTTTTAAATGAAGGAATGCATCGCAATCCACTCTAGCATTGCATTCTGAATGATGAGTTTCGATTCTGCCTTAGAAATTGGTCTAAACAAGTTATCTTACGAGCCTGCATATTTAGGCAGCTCACTAGGATTTCAAAAAGAGCAATAGAGAGACAGGTTTGGAATGACATGAGGGTGTGTAAATGATGACAGAATTTTCATTATTTTGATGAACTATCCCTTTAAGGAGTGTGTAAAGAGAAAGAGGGGGCTGAAAGAATGAGACAAAGACAGAGAGAAAGAAATGGAAATGTTAGTCATGACAGTAGATGGATGTGCATGGATGGATGTAAAGAACGAAGGACAGAGAGATGAATGCATCCAGGATTCAGTGCATTGCTTCGCTGCAGTTTTTTTCTTTCCTCTGATCTCTAATGAAGAAAAAAGCCAATGGTTGCAGTCTGGATGCGTCAAACCACCTCCCCTCTGCCTTACTTTCTCTCCTCCACTCCACTTTCTCCTACTTCCTTTTATCCATACCTGTTTCCCTTTTGCACTCTCTTCTTTCCCTTCTTTGCCAACTGGAAATTCTTAGATTGCATATAATCTTCTACATGAATACTGCAAAAATCATTGGCAAATTGTTTTTTTAAGCCTACATCAATTAATTTTAACATTAAACCTCACTACATTTGGCTGGATTTATGCTGAATACAAGACAAAAAAAGTGGTTTAAATTTTATGATATTCTCTGATTTTTAAAAAATATCTTAACATATTAATTGTACATATTTATAATACTGTAATATTATATTTATATAATTGTAATAATTTTAATATTAGATAATATGATACTAGATTTTTTTTTAGAAGTTCAATGTATTACAATGCAATAGTTTTAATGTGGTAATACTTTACAATAAAGTTTAATTTGTTAACATTAGTCAAGTACATAACTTCTAAAGTATTTATTCATTTTCGTTAATGTTAATTTCAACATTTCCTAATAGTTTATTAAATTCAAAAGTTGTGTCTGTTAATAATATTTACGCACCTGAGCTAATATGAACTAACAATAAACTTATATTTACATGAACCAAAGTTAACATATTAAACAATACTATAACACATCTATTACTTATTGTTAACATTAATGCATGAACCAACTTTAATTAATAGGACCTTTTTGTAAAGTGTTACCTTTTATGTTCTAACTTGTTTAACTTGTAAAATTATTCTTATGATATTGAACTATTTTTATAAAAGTTTATTATCTTAATACATAATAATAGTAATGTTTTAAAACATTTTTTTTAATAAAATTTAATCTAAATTGACCTTGTTTTAGGCATATTTTTGCTGGAAACCAAGAAAAAAGTACTGATTTTGCAGCGAAGACATGACACAACACTGATTATTCAGCCATTTCTGTGTTGCATTGCATGCATATTTGCATTGTAAAAAGCCACCCCACATCTGCCGTACATATGCTGCATTTCAACACGTTGAAGTTTCTTCACTACTATCAATATGCATGTTTCTTCCTTCATTACGCTGTGTCTCAATCTCCCTCTCTCTTTCTTCGTGCCTGTCTGCTTTTCTGCAGCCTTAATAGGCTGCTGCTATTAAAGGTGTTAATTCATTCTCACACTATCTTCCTCACTCCCTCTCTCCCTCCTTCCCTCCCTCCTCTTACTCTTCCTCTCTCTGTCCCTTTTCTTGCTGTTGCTATGAGCCTGTGACTCGTGACGCTGTCCTCTCATCTGATCACTTCCTGATAGTGACACAAAGCAGCTTGACGTAGTGCATCTGCCATTGGTCCCCTCCAAACACAATGTCTAAGTCACGCAGAGACACACGCGCACACAAACCGAGTATTGAGATGGGAATGTGTTTTGCCAGCACCGCCACTGTGACCCTCAGAGCATGTTGCGTGTCTGTGTTTGTGTGTATGGCTGTGGGGCTGCGAGAGAATGAGCAAATATGAGAGTGAAACCAAGATGGCTGCCTGTCACTCAAGCCTAAATGCTCTACACTTCACTACACTGCTGGCATTTCTACGAATGTGTTCGTGTTCAATTTGTGAAAAATTAGCTCAAAGCGCCTCATTACTTTTAACCCCCCAAAAAACGGATGTCTCTGAAGCAGCGGTTCACTTAGCTTTAGCATCCACGCTAGCTGTGGTCACTCTAGAGCCCCCAAGAGAGCGGCTGGTGGAGCGGTGTGTGAAAGTGTAATTCAGCTGATTAATTGCTTTAATTAGGCTCATGCAGGGCTTAGCAGGGATGCATTGCGTGTAGAAGCACTTTGGACAGTCAGAGGCCAGTGTCCCTGGACCCCTGTTACTTCTGCCTCTGACTTCCTATCCATCTCCCAGATTTGACAGAAGCCTTTCGGAAGTACCTAGATTCTGCACCACTAAAACAATAATAATGACTGTTTCCAAACAGGTTTCCCAGACATCTTCAATTGTTCTAACACATCGGTATTCATTGAGTCAGATATTGACAGCCAACTCAAATATTGGGATATTGGGACCAACTCAAATAAACAGAGTGGGGTAAAAAATCTTAATAGTTAAAAAAAATCTATAGAGAAAATGAATAAAGCCTTCTGGATAAAGCTTGACTAACCGAGAGTAGAAGCAACAAGTTAGTGTTGGTTTCGGCTTTATTTTTTTTGAAAGGGTCATGAACTGCCTTTGTTTTGTTTTTTTGTACTGTTCTCTGAGGTCCATTTATAATGTTATCAAGATTTTTACATAAAAAACATCATAATTTAGAAGTAATAGGCTATTTTCTGTCCTGTTTTAACCCCTCTCATCAGACCGCTATGTTTGAATAGGCGTGGCAGATTGTAGACTCAGAAGTAAATGCCCACTGCTATGATTGGCTAATAGTTGTGTTTGCCATCCTACATCCAGATGGACGCTGCTGTGATTTAGGTTAAAACTCATTAATAACTTAATACATATCAAAAGATCTGTAATAACAGACAAAGCAATAGTGACTACGTAATAAAAACAGTTACTCAAACTTGTGTGTCGTGACATTACTGTCAGATCCAATATAGTCAGCACAGCATCGTCTTGTTTTAATCTTTCTGAAAATCCTGCGTCGAACTGTGTCTTGTTTGTAAATGAACCCGTGGTAAAATGAAGTGAACAGAGGAACAAGTTCTTACTGACGTGGTCTAGATCTTCATTAAAAATAAAGTTCATCAAATAAAGTTTATCGTTTGATTTCTGCGTAGGCCTGCATTTGCTCTCATCATTTACGTACTACATGCACAAATCAGTGGGTGGGGCTAAACAGGCAGTGATGTAGAAGCAGGCGTTGATCATCTTCTATGGAGGTGGAGTTTAGCCACACTATTTCATCATAAAGTGGCTCATTCCACAACCCATCATTTTGGCAGATTGGCTTCAATATAAGCTGTTTTTAGAGTAACGACAAAGATTTGAGTTCTGAAACTTACAGGATGTTTTTATAGCACAATGACCTCTTCAAAAGTGACCTGTTCAAAAGTTTTGGTCAGTAAGATTCTTTGTAAATACTTTGATTCAGCAAGGATGCATTAAATTGATCAAAAGTGACAGTAAAGACATTTATAATGTAACAAAAGATTTCTAATTTAAATAAATGCTGATCTTTTGAACTTTCTATTTATTAAAAATTTGTGAAAAAATGTATCACCGTTTCCTCAAAAATATTAAGCAGCACAACTGTTTTCAACATTGATAATAATAAGAAATGTTTCTTGAGCAGAAAATCCACATATTAGAATGATTTCTGAAGGATCATGTGACACTGAAAACTGAACGTTTCAGCTTTGTCATTACAGAAATAAAATGACGATGGGATTTGCAGTTCTCACTACGTGCTTGTTGAATATCTTTTGTCTTTTATTTACAATTTTCAAATACTTCTCAAATTTGCAAATGTTGTGGTGTTTGCCTATGGAGAAAAATACCTTGTTGTGCTCTGTACATCTAAGCCACTGTGTTTATACTTTTCAGGAAATCAGTATATGAATGGCTTACATATAGCTGACTCTGTGCATTGAACCAGGATAGGAGAAAGTATTATGGCACACTTAAAATTTAAGCTCCAGAGTCTGTGTTGATTCCTTAGCGTGTGAATGCATTCACACATGCATACACATACACACAGGCAATGTGAAGATTAGAGACTCCTTGTCCTGGAAAGCGATCTGAGAGAGTAAAGAGCTGCTCTTCATTAAAAATTCATATTGTTCCTTATTACTCTAAGAAAAAGACACACACACACAATGGCCTATTCCAAGTTCAGAACCCAGCAGAGATCCGAGACGGGTGGAGGAAAGTGGGAATAGAGGGCAAAAATGACACAGCTGACAGGAAGTTCATCATCATCATCCTCCATGACCCAAACAACATACTTATCTATGGGCACATCTGCACAAGGAGGTGATAGCAGCAATCTCTTTTGACACCTTGTGCAACCTGTTCCTGAGGTTATCATCAGATGAGAAGCTTCTCGTCAGCGGTTTTGTGAAGTTTGTGTCCTGGCACATGCGGAGCCCTGAATGCTTTTTACACAAGAATAATTTGATGTCTACAAAATTATGATAACAGGTGCACATCATTTCCTGCTATGAACTCAGAACAGCTTCTACTTTCAGAGTGACTTAAATCAGTGTTCTTCATACCAATTAACCCGGTTTATCTCCTGATTGCATGTTGTTGGTCTTATAGTCTTATAACACAAACAAAAACATATGTAAAATATATATATACACTGCCCTCCAAAAGTTTGGAAACGCCCTAGAAAATGGGGGTTTGGACAATATTGGCATGAATCCTTTTTAATTTGTGATAATTTTGCACTGATAAGGGACAACACAAACTACGAAAACATATTTTATAACATAAACAGTTTATACATAGAAAAACTTAAATTTTCGATTCATCAAAATATCCACCATTAGCAGCTATTACAGCTCTGCATAATCTGTGCATCCGAGCTGTCAGTTTATTCAAACATTGACTTGATATATTACTCCAAGCCTCCTGAAGGATTGCCCAAAGATGATTCACACTGGTTGGACACTTCTTACGGACATCACGGTCCAGTTCCTAGTAGCTCAATTGGGTTGAGGTCGGGTGATTGGGGAGGCCATTCAATGACAGACATGATGCCAGCTGACTGTTCCTCTCCAAATAGGATTTGCACAGCTTGGAAGTGTGCTTGGAAGTGTGATATCGTCCAAAACCCCACTTTTCTAGGGCGTTTCCAAACTTTTGGAGGGCAGTGTATATATATATATATATATATATATATATACTGTATATATATATTTTGGTCTGATGTATACAAATCTACACCACCGCATTCTGCCTCCATTTTGGTATACAAAACTCACTTTTTACAATCCAATCAACCAATCATATTGTTAATGAATGTGTTTGTCTTATTTTACAGTTACAATACCTAAATATCTCAGAATTAATTGATCGGAGACGCAACACTATATAAGATATTAAGGCTTTTTTTCCCAGAGTATGTATCTTTAATTTATATATTTTATGTCTTAATTACCAAGTATGAACAAGTTATAAATGAGTGAACAAATACATTTATCAAGTAAATGTTTTTTTGAAACAATTTTATGTAGAAAATGTCCAAGAACAAATACGTTTTTTTTTTTTTTTTTTGCAGTGTTTCAATTTATTATCTTAAAATGACGGCAAGCTTCACTATTAAGAGCACTTTAGCAACTATAGAAACATGTAAAAACACTCAGAACACCTAAGAAACCACACTAAAACCTGCCAGAAACACCCCAAAACCTTACTAACAATACATAAATGCACTAAAATCACTTAGAATGGCATTGCAACTACATAAAACACACAAAAAAACACACCCAGAAAGCCTTAGGAGCTACACAGAAACACACAAAAAACACCCTAAAGTTTTTACAACCACACAGAAATGCACTAAAGTCACTCAGAACTCCTACATACTACAATAGCAACATGTTCAAGCTCAAACTACCATAGCAATCACAACTTGTAAAAAGTCCCATCCATAAGAAATTAGCAACCACATAGAAACAGGCAAAAGCACTCAGATAATCTTCATACCAACACATTAAAACCCTTCACAACGCCTTCGAAACTACACACAGCAACACCCTGGCATCATGGCGGTCAGTTTTGTATGGTCAAACAGCACTTGGATATTCTTCTGAAAACCTTCAGTCTAAAGATACAAGCTTGATTTTTAGGCTGAACATTGAAATATACAGTGCACCGCAAGACTTTGGCTTCCCTGAGATAGCCGGTCTTGTTGAATTCTCCCAGATGAAGTTGACAGTGGCAGTCTCCTGACAGCAGTATGTTTAGCCAACAGCACCATTTGCTGTGACTGGAGGCTTTGCCAGCACTGGTGCCTGATGTAAACACAGCCATCTGAGCAGCTCTGCTCAACCACAGCACTGCGTGGCCCCTTTGGACCCAGACCATGGCTTTGAGAATTGCTACTAAAATTGGGTGTGAATTTTCAGCACTGAATTGGGTCCTATTACCCAAGAGAAAAAGACAATGTGGGACACACACGCACACTCAAAAAACGAGAAGGGAGGAGATACTCGTACCATCAGAATGAGACACAGGGCACCATTTACTTCCCGTCAATAGTCTTCAAAGTCCCTAGCAGAGCTGGAATCAATACAGACACAATATGGACCGTTATACCTGATCCCCACTTAGAGAAGGAAAGGAAATAGGAGTAAGATGACTATATATTTGTATGAAACCAGATACTATAGTGTGCCTCTTGTAGTTTCAGTAATTCATGCTAAACAAGCGCATAATTTAACTAACTGCAGTTAAAATGGTCATGTGGTTTCAGATTCAGGAGGGACATGGAAATGCAGTGTGTAGCTCAATGCACATATATTGAAAGCCAACTAATAAAATGTAGTTAATGAGCCCTGCTGCTCTGTACCTAATAAACTAAAATACAGATTGAGCTAATGTTTTCTTTTGGGATTTTTTCTTTTTTTGTGTGAGAATGAACTCACTTTGTAATCTCATTGATGCTAAAGAACTTACTGTGCAACTTTGTGTGACTTCAGAAATCACTCTCATTATTGCTTCTCTTCTACAGTTCTCCCTGTGCATATGCTGTACTCCGTCTCTCCCTCCCCCCAAGCACACAGCCGCAGAGGGAGGGGGGGGGATTTGGCCGTATGCTCCTGCCTGGACAGAGGAGCGTGACTGTCAGCACCTCGCCAGCTAGGTGCTAACACGGGTCTGCAGAGGTGGAAACATCTCAGTCCATCCTCCACAGAGCCAGAGCCTCAACGAGAAGACACATGCTCATTATGTGAGTACCCATGGCACGAAATTAGATCATAAATGAATGAACATGATGTTACACATGGTAATGTTTAGGGACATCTTAATGGACTGTCTGAGTGTTGTCATATATGAGACATTACACTTGAGGCCTGTAATTCATCAGGACCGAAGCAAACGCTAAGCAGCGTGTGCTAAGATATGATCTTCTCCAAGGTGAGACTCACCCATAGGATAGAAAAAAAGATCTAATTAATTTCTCCATTCACAGCGATGAGATTCAACAGCAATAAGAGAAAATGGAGAGCAAATGGAGTCTTCTGCTTCTTAAATTGCTCTCTTGAGTAAAAGACTCAAGTAATCTCACATGTGTCTCCGTTAGAGTGTCACAAGAGATTTCAGTGTTACACACTGCACTGAGATTGTCACACACACACACATACACAAAATATTATATATATATAATAAAAACAATTTGTTAAATGCAATAACAGTATATATATATATGCATAATATTTGGTCTATATATTGATGGATGGATGAATGAACAAGACATAAACCGAGAAAACGTGTGCTCAGCAGATGCTATGTATGTATACAAACACACACATATAATATGTATGTGTATAGCAGCATCTGCTGAGCACTATATATATACATGCATAGAAATGAATCAGCATATTAGAATGATTTCTGAAGGATCGTGTGACACTGAAGACTAAAGTAATGGCTGAAAATCGAATAAAAGAAAACTAATTGAAAAATAAATTTGTTTTTTACTATGGTTTAGTACTGTGTTTTTGATCAAATAAATGCAGCCTTGGTGAGCATAAGAGACTATTTTCAAAACAAAATAAACAAAACTGACCCTAAATGTTTGAATGGTAGTGTATACCTGTATATTTGGTGTATATACTCTCTCTCTATTCTATATATACTTTTTTCTGTGTGTCAAAAATTATATCATTCTTTTCCTAAAGACAAAGACAAAGGTGATACATAGACAAAGCATAACTGAGATCTCCACTAAGCTATAAATTAGTGATTTTTTCCCCAGTTTTATTCTATATATTTCACCATTCCTTTAAACAGTTCTGGCCTAATTTCAGCATACTTTATAAAAGACCAATTGAAATTCAAACATGCTTTGCAAGTCGATGGTATGTGGGTGTAAGTTGGGGTATCTGATCGCATCCCCTACTTTAGTGATGCATGGCGTTTGGGTTCCTCTCTGACACAAAGCTAATGCGCTGTAATGGATTGCAAATGAACTGTGCCAAGGACACCACCAATTCATCACACCTGAGAGGGCTGCAGATTCCACCGCCGCTATCGGGGGAAAAACAGCAAAACGCTTTGACTTAAAATGAATGGAGCAGATATAGAGTTAATCAGCATTTATGGCGGGATTTCCTCTCGCTGCTTTAAATCTGCAAAATGGCCGTCAGAGAAGGGGGGGGGGGGTAAATGAATGATCCCCTTTAAACGGTATCACAGAATTGGCCTAATGTCTACTGTGCAGTCTACAACAGTGGAAATGAGATCAATTCTATATAATTGGTCTAGTATCACTGAGATTTTGGCACTACACGCAAGAGTACAGAGTGAAATTCTAAATTACCACACACCTCTTTGTGTAGAAGTGCATGTTGAGTTCTGCATGGCAAAAAGAGGATTGTGGTAATTGGAGTCATGAAATGAGCTGCGGTATAGTCAAATCCCTTCTGCATCTTTACCAAACATTTCGAACAAATCCTCTCTTTATTTTAAATGAACCATGTGCTGTAGACAGAATCTCTTTAAAGGGATAGTTTACCCCAAAATGAAATTCTGTCATTATTTACTCATCCTCATGTCAGTCCAAGTACATTTTTTATTTTTATTTCTTCAGCACATGATGTAAGACGTTAGAAAGGAATTTCATGATGCTCTATTCTATGCAATTAGTAGATGGAGCTCTTAATCTTAAAAAAAAAAAAAAAAAGACAAAAAGTACCATTAAAATAATCTAGATTATTTATATTCCAGGTCCTCTGAAGTGATGAGATCAATGAAGAACAGACAGAAAAATCTTCTCTTCCACCTTTGGTCTCAAATCTCAATGTCTAATTCTAATAGCATCATAACATGTTTTGCTGCACAATATTTGAATGCATTTAAAAAAGTAGCATGAATAGATGAAATATAGACTGCCATTCAGAAGTCAGTAAGATGTTATGGTTTGAAAGAAATTAACAAATATATTAATAAAGGATTCGTTAAATGGATTAATAGTAACAGTAAAGAATTTTACATTGTTACAAAAAAAAAAGTCTTGGAAATGTTTGGAAAATGGAAAACAGCAGCTCAAAATGTTATATGTTGAACATCTCTTTTTAGTTTAACGTGCCTCTGCTTATCTGTACTATCAGTGATGTTACACTATAGAGGCCATTCCCTCACACACAGATCCTGGGAGTGTCCTCTATTGATCTGTTTCCTGGGTCAAAGTGCAGAGAAATCACACAGTGCACCAGGACCAAAAGCATCCAGGAAGTCTGTGTCATTCAATCCCCCCCATTCCCCTGATGAAGGCAGCATGCAGCTCTGGAGAAGATGATTGGAGGAATGATGAATAACATCACTCGGCTCCTCCTACCCGTGACAGGACTGTCAAACAGTTACGTTTATGAACTTTTCTAATTTCTCCACACCATGTATAGTTTATTACAAGGACTCTATGATCATTTAGCCTTTCCTTATAGTTTGCAAATAAAGGAACCAAAGCAAAATGAATGCAGAAAAGCTCTTAAAAGGGATTTTGCTCATGCAGATGTGCTTCCCCAGTAGAGGGTTAACTAAGTGGGGGAGACAGAAGTTCCAGAATAGCATGAGTACTCCTACACATGCACCTGCCAACCATCAGGTAGAAAGAAGCAAAAGCAGGAGAGAGAAAGCAAGCGATAGAGAAGAGAGAAGGCGAGAAATGAGATGTGGAACAGACTGTTCTGTTGCACTCTGATCACTGCCGTCACATTCAACCTGCTTTCAGAGCTGAATCAGAATGAGGATGATTCAAGTGGTATTCCACCCGGGCCGTCTCCCAATCCAATATTAATAATGCCCCTGAGACCCTCATTATGTTCCCTCCTGTCTGAGCGACAGAGGAGAATTTTGTCCTCTGATACTGGCAGAGGTTGTCTAGATGTCGCAAAAAAAAAAAAAAAAAAAAGATCTGCTGTTTAGTCTGCGTGTCCTGCATTTGAGAAGTTCAAAATGAGAACGGGCTTGCCAGTACATTAGTTCTAAATTAGATCATTACTCTTCTAAACAAATGGCTTCTGTCATTGTTTAAATGGACAGTGCACCCAAAAAATGAAAGTTCTGTCATCATTTACTCACCCTTATGTCACCCATATGACTTTCTTTTTTCTGTGAAACTCAGAAAGATATATTTATAGCTGTTTAAGCTGCAGTTTTCTCATTTCTCGGTGAACAATTGCAAATGTAAATCTGTTCCTCGAAAACTATCATATGGCTTCAAAAAACTTGGAACATTTGGAAACTTTTGGTGATTTTTATTTATTTTTTGAAAGTCAAACAGGTTTAGAATGACGTGAGGGCATAACATGATGTCACAATTTGGAACTACCCCTTTAAAATGTAGAAAAAGATACACTACTGTTTAAAAATTGGGTCCATAGGATATTTTTAAATGTTTTTGAAAGATGCATTTATTTGATCAAAAAATACAGTACAAACAGTGAAATAATGCTGTGAAATATTACTACCATTTAAAATAGCTGTTTTCTATAGTAATATTTTAAAATGCAATTCATTCCCACAAAGCTGTATTTTCATTATTGCAGTCCTCAGTGTTACGTGATCCTATAATTTTTATAACAATGTAAATATCTTTACTGTCACATTGTTCAATTAAATGAGTCCTTGCTATCTATCTACCTAATGAACTTTTGTGAACTTCCAGTAATAACTTTTTTCATTTTATCAACTGTCATCATTTACTCACTTTGGTTCTCCCTTTAATGTCACAGCTGAATATATCAAGCTAGAAACATGACACCTCGAAACTGTAATGATCATCTGACAAGGCAATGAGAAAAGGCATTGAATGAAACCGCTCTTCTCTTAAAGGTTAACCTGACAGAATGCTTTGGCAGTGTATATGCTGCTCTTCCAGGATGTTTTTTTCTCCTACTGTTCATCACATCACTGGTGTTTATAGGATAAGTGGATCAGTATTGAAGTGTTATAGAGAGTGGGCATGCCAAAGAAAATATGGTTAGACTTTTCCTTTGGTAAGTGTAGAGCTGAACTGGGATGATTGTTTTGTGGCAAGTGGCCTGTGTGAGCGAACTGAAGCATGCAGTAGTGTTGTTATACTGTGTAATGCCACTCTGGACCTGGGTCATTAGCTGGGCAGATCCATGCCAGGCTGGTAATCCTTATCTGATCAGTTTATGAGCGTAATCCGTCTCTACAGCAGCGCCAGGCATGGCTAAGACCCACGGCTTGTCTGTCTATATCACACATACATAAAAATATGACCTTTTGAAACCAAAAAGTCTTACACATGACCATTTTGATCACATGATTCACAAATACTAGCAAAATAGGTCACACTGGTTCAGCCGACCTGGATGAGACTTCACACACACTTGCTTACAAAGAGCAGATTTGTGAGTATGAACTAGCAAGAGGTGAGAAAAATGCACGAGTATTTTTCACCCCTCCCGCTGAGACGGTGCTGGTTATCTCTTCAAACACGCTTTGGCTGCATGCGAGTGGAAAACTTGCGCAGGAAGTCCATTCATTAGCAGCAGCCCCCCGTGGCCCGGAAAATATTCACAGCGACTCAAAGCATTCAGGAAAATGATCTGTCTTCTTGGGAAAGTTGCTGTCACAGAGATTCGGAATGATAAGTGTTGGGTATGCGAGGAATATAACTGTGCCTCCTGTCACTGTACTTTGCTGCGCTGTTTCTGTGCTCTCGCTGTGCTGTATCCTCACATCCATTGTTAGCGTAATGAAGATTAATAACGCAGATTACCTGTAGTTCTGCTGAAGTACACTTGGGTCTGAGTCACTACGGTAATGGCGGCCCACCTTATACTAGATTGTGTTCTATCATGGCAATGTTTGTTCATGTGTACATGCATGCACTGCAATGTCATGCTGATTCATATTTGCTTCCACTCACTATAGGGACACATTCTAATCTGCAGTGGCACTATAATGGCTCCGTGGGTGTCCAGAACAAGACCTTAACAAGCTGTCATCTTTCAATGAGAGGTGCGATAACAGAAAGTGCATTGTGCTTTGCTTTTGTGTTGTAAAAATAGTAGAAACTTTGTCCTAATTATCTGGTTCGACACTTTTTGCTTTGTGATTGAGGATGGAAATAAAAAAGTTATAAGTTGAAAATGTGCAGTGGCCATTAAACGTATTTGGACATTTAAGCCTAGTTTAAAAGTTTATGAATTGTAGTAGATAACAAGATGTCGAACTAAGTGGCATCTGCGAACAAAAGATGCTAGGTTTTTTTGCAGAAGTAACTTCACATTTCTTACTATAAAAATGACTTTTAATCAGCTGGTTTCATGGTCATTTATGATTTTTCAGTCAGTTTAGCTCAAGATTAACCACAGGTGTAGTTTGACAACTAAACATTGACACTCAAAAGAAAAGGCCTGTTGTACTGTGCTAATATGAAGGAATTTTATGTATTGATGTTTCACTGGTGTTTTACCTGTGTTTGTAATATGCAGTGCATAGTGTGTTTTAGGCTTGAAGGAAATGCCTGTAAACTTAACAGAAAATATACTGGTCATTTTCTGACAGGACAGCAGATTATTTTCTAGCAGTGAACATTTTGTCCTCATTTTTGTCTGTCTATTATATTATAATTTAAAACAAACCTCAAACTACATGTTTCTTCTTAAAGTGTGCTTGTGCTATTCGTTTTAATAAATGCCTCTTGCTTTTTATCTAATGACATCCATATGTTTTTAAGTATGCCTTTAAGGTGTTGAAACATTGCAAGTTCATTAAGAACAACATAGATCTGCTGACATTAGAAACAACTGCAAATGTACTGAAAGAAACTCTGAAATATATGAGAATAAAAAGTGAATGGATACATGACCCAGCTACAAGAATAGCTTTAAGATTCTCTATAAACAGGGCTCTCTATAAATGATTGACTGTTGTGTACCTCCATTATTGACACTAGCTTTATTTTAAGAATTGTAAGAATTTGTAACAATATTAATCTAATGGATATACAATACTGTCCAGATGTTTTTTAAAAGAAAGTATTACTTTTATTTAGCAAGGATGCATTACATTTATAAAATGTGACATTAATAATGCTACAAAAAAATCAATTTCAAATAAATGCTGTTCTTTTGAACTTTCTATTCATCAAAGAATCCTAAAAAAAATTATCCACAAAAATATTAAGCAGCACAACTGTTTTCAGCAATGATAATAATAAGAAATGCTTCTTGAGCACCAAAATCAGCAAATTAGAATGATTTTTAAAAGATCATGTGACACTGTGGAGTAATTTACATTTTAACATATATATTAAAATAGAAAACTGTTGTTTTACATTGTAATAATTCACAATTCAGCATAAGAGACATTTTTCAAAAACATTTTATAAATCTTACCAACCCCAAATTTTTAAAATTAGTGTACAGTAAGTATTAAGATGCTTATGCTTTCCAAATACTGGCACCAATTGAAAATAACCATTTCATGTAGATAATGTAATATACATTGGTTCTCTTCTGTTGCTCAGGAAGTTATAATGCATCTGATTGTGCCAAGCTGTACAAGATATGTAAGTATTTTTGTTGGTGTGATCCTCTGGATTGGTCTGTAGTGTACTTCATACGTGGGTGGGTGCGAGAGTAGATGTTAAATATCTGAAGCAAAGCTAATATTGCTGAGGACAGTCCAGTGAGGGTGTTTCCTCTCTCTCATCACTTTGGAGCACTCCAGGGACAGATTACACTAACACTCTTGCCCACCTGCATGCTGTAAATCTATTCCTCCCCAGCAAATCATCTTCTGCACTGACCACTGAGATCTACATCCTGGCCTGCCTACACACAGTCTATGAGATGGCAGCGCAAGACGGGCTCTGAGCGGCAGCACCTGGTTGATGGATACAACCGTGTAGGTTGAGGGATAAGTGTTATTTACTGTTGCAGCTAATTGCTTTTGTCATAGTCTGAGCATGAGATCTGTGTGAGCCTAAACTGAGAACAGAAGGAATAGAGACGTTTCGCATTTCAGCACAATCCTCTTCTAATTAAGACTTATCATAGACCCACACCTAATTTTGCAAATGAGCTGACTGTAATCAACAATTTAAGTGTAAGTTCAACTATTTAAGTGTGTTGTTTATCCAGTGATCACTTTGCTTGTTCAAAAACTGTATAGGATTTATTTTGTGACACACACAGAAAGGCAAATGTTTCATTCTTCAGGGTTCAATTCTGCTGGCAGTTTATTAGCTGAACCGAATCAAATGCGATTGCTATTCCAAAGAATTTGACCTCGGTGTACAATATCTGTGTAACTGAGAGCTAAAATGAATCACAAATTACAACTGACTGACTAGCTTGTGGAATTTTGTGGTGCCAGTGACACAAAGACACAATACAAAAGAAGCTATTAGGAAATATTTTACATGGAAATGTTCATCAGGCCCCACTTGGATGGTTCTCATGAAGCACCTTCTGATCCAAGAGATTCCTACACATCAAGGTTGTACGGCTTGAGTCTTTCAGATCATTTGACAGATGAACCTTAAGGCTAAACTGACAGACAAAATTAAAAAAGCAGATGTTAAGGACACACTCACAGATGTGGTCAAAGTCACTTGTCTTGCCTTAGATAACATATGGCTATGAGAACTCATGCTGTAATGATGATGATCAAGATCAACATCCGGTCTCCCCTGTCAATATGCCTTGTAATTTAACTTATTTGACTGTATATAATGCTACATGGATTTTCCTTGATAGATCTTCCTGTGCTTTAGAAGCAGCAGAGGATGTGTACAGATAGCATATGGCCGTGTACATCAGAGACCCAGGCCATCTTCTGTGCCTCCTCTGAGCCCTGGTGAGGATTTGTTATGCTCTGTGACCTCACAAGGTGACATTGCTAGGCCAAAGTCAGCAGTCAGTGCAGCCACTGAAGCATGACAGGAAATCAACAGTCAGTGTATGTTGACCTGACTTACAGAGAGCATTTCTAAACATGGTGCATGCGAGTAGCGATTTCTTTTCCAGGTGTTACCTAGTGGAAGTCCCAGTAGTGCACACATGCATTTATCTCCTTTTACATCCATAACTTTCCCCTGTGGGAAAATCCATCTTAAAGGGATAGTTAACCCTAAAATGTAACTTTTGTCATCATTTTCTCATCCATTCTTAGAAATAATGGTTCCAAAAGAGGGTTTTTTTCTGGTTCCACTTAGAACCTTTTTACACTGTAAAGAACTTTGAAAATTATTTTTCATGGAACCATAGTTGCCAATAAAGAACCTTTTTTAAGTCTTCATTTTAAACCTGTATGACTGACTTTCTTCTGTAGAACACACCCAAAAAAAAGGTATTTTGGAAAAAGTTTTTTTTTTTTTGTCCATACTATGAACATCAATGGTGTTGCTTTGGGCTATCATTGTATCGACAAAAACATTTTTCAAAATATCTTCTTTTGTGTTCCACGGATGAAAGAAAGTAATTTGGGTGAGCACATGTGACCCTGGACCACAAAACCAGTCATTTGTTTACAGATTTATACATCATCTGAAAGCTGAATAAATAAGCTTTCCATTGGTGTATGGTTTGTTAGGAGAGGACAATAATTGGTCGAGATACAACTATTTGAAAATCTGGAATCTGAGGGTGCAAAAAAAATCTAAATATTGAGAAAATCGCCTTTAAAGTTGTCCAAATGAAGTTCTTAACAATGAATATTACTAATCAAAAATTAAGTTTTGATATATTTACAGTAGGAAATTTACAAAATATCTTCATGGAACATGATCTTTACTTAATGTCCTAATGATTTTTGGCATAAAAGAAAAATCTATCATTTTGACCCATACAATGTATTTTTGGCTATTGCTACAAATATACCCCAGCGACTTAAGACTGGTTTTGTGGTCCAGGGTCACATATGATGACAAAATTTGTATTTTTGGTTCAACCCAAAAAAAAGCTGGTAGCCCTGGTAGATGGTTTCTAGCTGGGCTAAGCTGGTCATTCGCTGGTCCAAGTTGGTCATGAGCTGCAGAAAGAATATATTACACAAGTTAATAATAATAATACATGTTCAAACCGGTTTTTAGAACATGACCATCTTAAACCAACAAGAAACCAGTTAACAACTTCTGTCGTATTACAACACCTCATACTATAAGAGACAGCATTGGGCTATCTGGCAAAGTAGACCCTGTTTAACATCTTTCCGCATCAGTTTTAGTATTGTGCGCCGCTGTCGCTGTCCGTGGTTCTGAACGCGGAGCTGTTAAACCATCACGAGAGCAGCAGGCCTAAGATGCGTTTCCGTAACAACCGACAGGAACACGTGTGCACATGCTGAGATGGACCCTCTAATGCAAATGGGGGACCGCTAAACGTCATCGGGTGGATAAGCGAGAGCATGATGAGAGTCGTCTTACCTTCCAAGCAACATGTCCTCCACAGTCCCGAGTGGGTCATCACCTCTTCGTTCTTCTTGCTGGTCTCGTTCTCGTTGTTGCTCTTGACCTTACACACGCCGCGCGAGTACAGCCAGTAGTCCGTGCCCACCGCGATGGTCATGAGACTGAAGGCAGCGAACGCGCCCACCGTGGTCAATAACATCTGAACTCCGCGGTCAAACACACCCATGTTTCCGCATTCCATGAAAGGGGGACCCCCTTTCCTCTTGATGTATAGGAAATAAATATTTGAAAATTTACGGGACCAAACCAAATTTAAAAAATGGGATATATTTGAGCGAAAGGAGGGGGAAGAGGGAGGATGCGGTAGGAACCTTATGGTTGCGTTTGGGTGAGAACCGATTAAGGAAGAAATAGGTGAGCCTTTCTGGCTTTTTCGTTTGTTTTTGGAGTGGAACGGTACGCTTTCCGCACTGTTCCAACAAAGAGCTACCGTTCTAAATCTTATTTATTTCTAAACGAGGTAAGATATGCAGCAGCTAGTGCTACAGCTTAAACTTACACGAACATTCACGCTGCAAAGCCACTAATCAAAGATAATAATTAATTGCCGAGGCCTTTAATAATGGCCTGAGCATGTCATTCAAACGCCACAGCAATTAAGCCAATGTTGAACAATGCTCGGTTTTAATTATGACAATTTAGGCGCGTAGATTTGATGTGTTAGGAATTGAGGATAAATACTGGTTTAGGAAGGATGTGGAATTCAGACTGGCGTTGATGGAGTAATGGAAGGCTTCGGATCGGAATATATCTAAACAATTCGATGTGTTACAACAACTGTTGACCTACGGAGCTGCTTAACAAACACGAAGTCCTCTCTTAATATGGCTAAGCAAATCCTAGTCTATTCTAATCAAGAGGGAGAGACGCAGAGAGGAAGAAAAAAACAGAAAGGACAGGGAAAGCTCTATTGAAGTGCAGGAGCAGAAAAAAATATAGGATAGATGGATGGATGGCCAGGATAGTCCAGTTAAAAACCAACAAAAAGAATGTCCAGGTGAATCTAAATCTGCTGCTGCCGCTCTCGCATCAATTTGACGAATCAAGTCAACGATGGAATGAGAGAATTCATCGAGAACATAAAAAAATAAGCAAAATGGAATAATAAAACAAAGCACTACTATATATCCTTTTTCCTAAAATTCTGATCCCCAGTTTCCATATGTATCTCCTAGCTCTTTGAAGGTCTCTTCCGAAAATGGCAATCTGCTGCTGAATATGGTGCCGTCGAAGATCCGGTTAGAGCAGGGAGCATCCAGCAGAACGAGCCGACCATTACTAGTCATAGAGCCGGCTAGAGGAGACCGAGAAGGCGGAGGCGCCGGAACTGCTGTGGTCTACACCCGCCACTGATGCTCGCTTATCCAAATCCGCGCTGGCTTTCTCGCACCCAGAACCGTCCCGCTTGCAGAGCCCTTGCGCCATGTAAGAGACAAAAAGCCCTGAGAATGAGGAACGTGGTGTGCTGGGAAAGGAGGATACGGGTCTGCGTCTGTCCCCTTGTGTGCTAGTGAAGATTTGGGAGAGGGATGTAGGCAGGCGTGCGTGCTGTGGCTCAGAAAGAGAGAGAGAGAACGAGAGAGAGGGAGCGAGAGAGAAAATTATACAACAGAGAATGAATGTGAGGCGACAGAAAAGGGTGCAGTTAAAACTCTTATTTGGACGGAGCGAAACATACAGATACGATCTCACGTTCTCGAATTAATATAGTGGATTTGAAACGATGCTTACATGCTGGGTTGTAGCGGACTACATGTTATGTGGGTTATGTAATCAGTTGTTTTTCTTCTTTTCCTTTTATCCTTTTATTAGTATAATAGCCTAAGCTACATTTTAAATCTACACTCGACCATGTAGCTGAACCTTTATAAAGACGTTTTAAAAACATATTTTTTTGTTGTTTGTCATTTGTAAATAATATTAAACAAATAAAAAATATATTAATATAAAAATATATAAATGATGATAGGACTTCTATTTTGTATGATTCTAATCTTAACGAAATGCCTCGATAACCGTACTGTTGCCATGGTTACCAGCTCAGATGATCGCAAATTCTGTTCGCGAGCGTCAGCGCACTCTTTTAACATATTGCAATTTGAGTATTTGCACTTAATTGCTGAAACCTTTGAGATAATAAATTGACATATAAAATGACATAAATTGTGGTAATTGTGGTAAATTTATGGTTTAAAGACTGTCGTCCTTGCTTTTCCAGCATTTTAATGCAGTTCACACAATGCATTATTATAAGCCATTTCTTTTCGATGCTATGGCATCCTGCACCTCCAGCAACACATTTTTATTGGCTTATTTGCTATTCATATTGATTGTATGCTCTTAATATATCATCCTTATGCATCGTCCCATTGCCCACTTCATAAAGCATACATGTCTCTCCTGTCATCAGTTAGTTCAATGGTTTACAATAAATCAGTTATCTGATGAAAACAGCACACCGTATCAGAAAAGCTTTGTCTAGTAAAAACAAAAGTGTGAAAAAGGCTTATTCCCTAATATGCACCAACTCCTGTGCAAAGCAATGCAAAGCCGCATAATATAGCACCTTACCGTGCTAGAGCCTCCTTTAGAGCCCTTTTAAGTTTCATGCATAGAGCAACCGACTCTACCGCCCCCTTCTCCTGACCAAAGGACATGCTTAAAATTCTAGTCTGGTACAGTGCTGGACCACTCCGGATTCAAAGCGCAGACGACAGATGAGGAGACCACATTGACAGATACAGAGAGGAAGGGGACGGGAATATATAGGGTAGTAGATTTACTGAAGCAGGGAATTGGGGAGTTAGAAAATAAAAATATAGCATAGGACATTTGTTTTTGTTCACAAGCATAAATTCATCCAAAGCTATGGTTATCAGTGGGGACAGAAGGATGGGTGTTAATGTAGTGCATGCCAATACCTTAGTAAACATAATATGCACAAACTAATGTCAGGGGCAAATCTGATACGAGGTGGTGTTAGAGCATGAGAAAGTGGTGCAGACTGGCTGGTCTCCATCATTAGTCTCTGTGTGTTTGCCCACTCTGTTCCTGCACACTAATCCGGCCTCTATTAGCTGTGTCATGATCACTGGAATGAACAATGAGCAAACAGGAGTTCTGGCTTTGGCCACTGAGCCTGAGTATGTGATCTACTGTGAACCAGCAGGGAATGATTAAAAGGACATAAGTGAATGGGTATTTTAGAGACAGAAGTATGCAATTAACGCTGGAGCATATTGCTGTGTAGCGTCAACGTATGATATAAAATCCCAGCCATGTTAGTGTCGCAGAAATTTGCCTGAAGTGAACCTATCGTAGGCAATAGAGTATATTTACTGTGAAATATTACCTGAGCTACCGCTGTGCCTATTATCAGTTTATGGCTAACGTGCATGGAGTTTATTATCAGAGGCTTTAAAGTGATACTGAAATTCAGTGCGGCTCCATTATCCCTGAGCAGTGGGGGGCCATCATGTGTTTTTGGAGTTGCTGCTAAAACGGCTCTCTGATGGTGTGGCTCCTGCTGGTTTTGGGCTCCACTGGCACATGGGAAACTCTGGAATTCATTCCCTATGATTGAGGTCCATGTTAACAGTACATACTTCCCACGTGGACCTTTAATGTCAGCTAAACATTAGCCTGCAAAAGACCAGCGCTAATCAACTGCTTGTTAAAACACCCCTTGAGCATTGGCTTAAGCAATGCTTAAAGTGAATTGTGCTCTGCAGAAGAGAGCGAGGGAGCGAGAATGAGTCGTGGAAACACAAAGGATAAGGTAGCTCTTTGAACTGCCTCCTTTTTTGTGGTTTCGTTAATTGGATGTGATTATGTGGAGTCACTTGGTAAAACTCGCCTCAGGGCTCACACTGCCTTAGGGGTAGACACTATTTCCCTCTGCTGAAGGTCCCGTAGATAATTGATACACTGGTTTCAATACATCTTGCCTTTGTGTTGCCATGTGTATTTGGTCTAACACAGGAGTCTAGATCTAGTCTTTTTGAGGTCTGAATAAATCAATCAGGAACTAGTGCCTGCATACATTTTGTGACACACCTTTCATTTTATGTATGCATCATGGATGATTCGGTTAAAAATGCAGGTTTTGGTTGGCTAAAATTACACGTTCACACTCTGATTTTTGTGACAATATTTTGAAAATTTGATTCATTTTTGAATAATGAATTCTGAACTCACAGTCCTTATTAAGTAATAATTGTAAAGGAGCCAGTTCAACTAAAAATAAAAATTGTCAACATAAACCGGTATCACATTATTTCTTCTATGCATCACAATATGCAATATTTTTGTTTATATCTTTTATTTTATATTATTTTATGTTTTGTGAAAGCCAGCGGGTTTCAGTGCTGTTGTATTCTTCAAAATACTTCTGTGTACGCAGAAGAAATACATTTAAGTACAGGTTAGAAAAAAATATATAATTGTTATTTTTAGGTAAACTATCCCTTTAAAATGACACAAATATGTACACAAAGAAAATACATTATTTACTTTTCGTGATGTTTTCCATTTTAAGTACATAAAAATTTGGTTCTTCAGTGGTTCTTTGGGGTGGTTGAGGTGCTATATAGCACCACTGCCATACAAAAAACCCGTTAAGACCCTGTATAGTTCTTTAAAGTTTATCTAACTCTCTTAGTCCCTTAGTTTAGTTGGGGAAATTATTAAAAAACAACATTAAAATACAGTGTATTTCTTGAAGATAACATGTACTCAACCTTTTTGCTCCCAAGGTCCCCCTAAAGGAAATATCCCAGGGTCCCCAAACGAGACTTTTTGACCTCAGAAAAGCATAAAAGTGATTCAGCTTTTGCCATTGTAATAAATTCCCATTCACAGCAAACATATGAGAGTGGAATAACATATCTAAAATCTAAGGAGGATAATGGGGTTCCTCTAATGGTTCTACATAAAACCATTTGACAAAAGTTCTGTATAACACTTAAAGTGGTTGAACTATGCTGTGGCAGTACTTTAAGTGCATGGCTCCATCAACAGGCTGTGTTTGGTGCCTATAGCTTGTTGCCTTATTGCCACCAGCTACTGAGGATGCAGCAGGTGTGTATGTCTGACAGCAATGCCCTGAAGCAGTTCTTTACATATTTGCACTATAATATATTATAGAGATATAATGCTTTATTCCATTCCTTTTCTAGATAAACAAATACAAATCATATGCTAAAAAGGGCATTGCGGAGAAATCACTTTTCTTGTCATTGGAATCCTGAGGATTGTAGAGTGGTGAAACACTGCTCTGGATGAGGAAACTATTGTATTGCCTGAGGGGAGACACTGACATACAACACAGTATATGACTGCATTTGACAGCCTCACACTTCTGACGTACCATCTGCCTTCACCATTTCTGCTCCTATTTTGGTGCTTGTACCCAGACACACACATACACATTGGACCTTAGCAATCTTCCCTCTAGCGAACTATTTAGCTGTAACTACTTCCCCTGACGTCAGTACAGTGGACTAGAATGCCCTCTTTTCATCTTATGTGTGGCAGAATTTAGCTGGATGAACAGGTGGAGCTATTTGCCTGTCAACCCAAACTTTTAATAGAAAAATCCGTGCCGTTTCTTTTTCTGAATAAAAAAAAGTCCTGTGCATGATGTAATCTCCTTCCCTCTCTCTCTCTCTTCCATATTCTCTCGATTCTCCCACCAACCCCTCTTTCCCGCTCCCCGTTACCTTGTGTGTGAATCTCCATCCTGTTCTCAGGCTAGGGAGAACAGAGCTGAGGGAGAATCAATATGTTTTCAATTTGCAGCAGCGACTTGCTCCCTCGCATTCTAATTACAGCTTCTGCTCTTTCTAAGTCTCTCGGCAAGAGAACGAGGGAGAGAGACGCCACACTGCCACCACCGTTCACGGCATCTCTGAAACATCCAGCTGCTGGAGTCGGTTTCAACTGTCATATCATGCTGAATATGAGGTCATAACTGCATTATGTAATTATTACCAAAGCCAATCAGAATGGAAAAAATGCAAGACTTTTGTAGAGCATAACACACTACCATATATCTGTCTGTCTGACTGTCTTTCATCTATCGGTCTGTCTGCATATCTATCTATCTATCTATCTATCTATCTATCTATCTATCTATCTATCTATCTATCTATCTATCTATCTATCTATCTATCTATCTAATTCATATTGCTTTATTGGCATGACATACTTAGATACATATTGCCAAAGCATTGTACATAGAATAAAAACAAAACAAAAATACATATAATATACATCCATAAATAAACAAAACAAAATACATGTAAAATACATCCATATATATATTTATATAAACATTAATTATTATTATTATAACATTATCTATCTGTCTGTCGGTCTGTCTGTCTCTGTCTGTCTGTATCTATCCGTCTATTCATCTATCTCTATCTATCTATCTATCTATCTATCTATCTATCTATCTATCTATCTATCTATCTATCTGTCTGTATCTGTCTGTCTGTATCTGTCTGTCTGTATCTATCTATCTATCTATCTATCTATCTATCTATCTATCTATCTATCTATCTATCTATCTATCTATCATCTATCTATCTATCTATCTATCTATCTTCTTTAAAACTAGTTCAAGTTCTTTTTTTGCTCCCATATTTATCTAAGAAATTCATACTGTCTACTGTTGATTCTTTGAACCAGGATGGAAATAAAGGAACAAACCAGCCCAACAAAGAATAAAGTTACTTGTGGTGCTGCCGTGTGATGCGGTCTGTATGAATGAGAGAGAGAGATCAGTGGAACAAAGAAATAAAGCATCGGTATAGGCACAATTTACACAGGGGCTCTGTTTCCATGGCAATGGCAGACATAACCTTACCCCTTCGCACACATACACTCTCTCACACACAGACACTGATAAATACCAGGTATTACATGCTTCTTCATGTGTGTATCATAAAGCTCACCCCGGGTAAGGATCTCTTCATTCTTTTACTTTAATCTCAGTGATGCCCCAAGAGAGAATATCTTTTTGGGTGTGCAACATGATTGTAAAAGTGTTTCATGGCATAAATGATGCCGCTTGTTTATAGTATGAGACAGTGGCTTCTCAAGATAAATAACACTTTGCAATTTACAATTTTATTGTTCCTGCTGTCTCCTCGGTTTTTATTAAGTTGACTAAATTGATTAATCTGACCCCCGTTGCTCTACAATATGCAGAAACATGAGGTTGGATGTTTAATAAAGCCTCCACGCACTTGTCCATCTGCAACGCTGTCTCTGCTTTGAAACAAATGTGGACTTGCCATAATTTACCATCTGCCACAATGTGAAAGAAAGAAAGAAAGAAAGATGAATGATCAATACCTATTCATCTTTGTACATAAAAACCAGTTTAATGTATTGATGCAGCGATCCAGAGTAATGCATATTATATTCACACATCTAATATAACAAAACAAGCACTGCTGCTGACATTCTTAGTTTGTTTCTATATAATTAATAATAAGATTGTTTTTTTAGGGTAGTGGTTTTGAGGTGGTGCTAACAGACTGCAACCAATCAAATTCTGCTTGCTTCAGTGATATTGGGATACTTGACCTTCCCAACTACTCCTTTCCCAGGAAGACGTCTCAATCCAATCCAATTAGTCTAACAGTGTGTCACCACTACACCAGCTCTGAGTACTATAAACACACAGCGGGAGGCCTCCACACATACTCTCACACACATATAGCCAATCATTCACATGCGTAATTCATTCGGTTTAAGTGTAATTCACGTTTTAAAAGACAAAGTTTTCCATGCTTCTCTGTCATGACTCTTTTCTGCTGCTTCTGATTTATAAAGTTCTGGAGGGTTTAAGAAAAAAAATGATAACAGTTATTTAACGAATGCAATGACAAATGTATCATATTTGAATATGTATCCTATAAGGAAATACTGAACTCGAAAGACAATTTTGTTTTACAGTTGTGGTGCATGCTGCTGTATAGTTATTTTACAGCGCCCTCGTGTGGACTGCATTGTACCGTTCAGTTCAGAAAACAAATGACAGAAATCAAATAACTCAAATCAGAGATACATCTGAATTATAACGGTAATGTATGAAATATATATCGGTCTGTATTTTTAATTGAAGGATGTCATAGTAGCAATAACCTATGAATTCATACGGAATGATTCTGCTCAACTGGCCTACAGGTTATTATGAATTAAGATATTTAGTAAAATACTGCCAGCTGTGGTTGCCAGTAGTAGTATAGATCAGTGAATCAGGCCATTTTGTAATGATTATGTCAGCATCAGTACATAACTATCAACATCTGATTATGTATCTTGGCTTTAATTAATTAATTTATTTTGCCATAACAATTATGCTTCATAAACACACATTTACAACAGCCAGAGAAAAACGCATGTTAAAAAGTCAAGAGCCCAACTAATGCAAACACTAACCGCCAAAATGTTAACTAACAAAATATTATTTTCAATAAAACCTCAATATCTAAAGTTCTGTTAATTCCAAATAAGAACTTTTGTAAGTGAAGCTGGTAATGTGGTTTATGGAGTTGTTAAAACGTCCTCTGCTAAAATCTTGAGAGATTTAATGTCTTTCTTTTATTTCAGTTGATTTCATGTAAGGCAGTGGAAGTTTCTCTTTCCTTCAGTGAATCTGCTTTTTAACAGCAGGTGTTCAGTGTCTGAATTCACTCATTTGTTTTCATTCACTCTGTCAAGCAGACTATAGTGAACTAATGTACAGAATAGTGAATGAGGGTATAGGGTGTGATTTGGGACACAATCTTTGATAGTCGACTCATTATATTACGTATAATGCTCGTTTACAACAGTATATTACTTTTAATGGAAAACAGTATGTTACTGTCAGAATTTGGCAGGTTTTTAACAGCAATTTGAAACGGTGTACATTTAATGTACTTTACTGATAAATAACTCCATTAATTATTTGCTGATTTTGTACGTTTGCCCACTGACAAAGAAATGATCAGTCTATAATTTTAATGGTAGGTTTATTTTAACAGTGAGAGACAGAATAACAACAATAAATCCAGAAAAACACATTTCAAAAAAGTTATAAATTGATTTGAATTTTAATGAGTCAAAAAAGTATTTGACCCCTTCGCAAAACATGACTTACTACTTGGTGGCAAAACCCTTGTTGGCAATCACAGAGGTCAGAAGTTTCTTGCAGTTGGCCACCAGGTTTGCACACATCTCAGGAGGGATTTTGTCCCACTCCTCTTTGCAGATCCTCTCCAATTCATAAAGGTTTCGAGGCTGACGTTTGGCAAGTCAAACCTTCAGCTCCCTCCACAGATTTTCTATGGGATTAAGGTCAGGAGACTGGCTAGGCCACTGCAGGACCTTAATGTGCTTCTTCTTGAGCTACTCCTTTGTTGCCTTGGCCGTGTGTTTTGGGTCATTGTCATGCTGGAATACCCATCCACGACCCATTTTCAATGCCCTGGTTGGCTTCAATGCCTTGGCCCTGACGGCACATGGCCCCGTCCATCGTCCCTTTGATACGGTGCAGTTGTCCTGTCCCCTTAGCAGAAAAACACCTCCAAAGCATAATGTTTCCACCTCCATGTTTGTTGGTGGGGATGGTTGTTCTTGGGGTCATAGGCAGCATTCCTCCTCCTCCTCCTCCTCCAAACACTGCGAGTTGAGTTGATGCCAAAGAGCTGGATTTTGGTCTCATCTGACCACAACACTTTCACCCAGTTCTCCTCTGAATCATTGGCAAACTTCAGACGGGCCTGTACATGTGCTTTCTTGAGCAGGGGGACCTTGCGGGCACTGCAGGATTTCAGTCCTTCACGGCGTAGTGTGTTACCAATTGTTTTCTTGGTGACTATGGTCCCAGCTTCCTTGAGATCATTGACAAGATCCTCCCGTGTAGTTCTGGGCTGATTCCTCACCGTTCTCATGATCATTGAAACTCCACGAGGTGAGATCTTGCATCGAGTCTCAGACCGAGGGAGACTGACAGTTATTTTGTGTTTTGCGAAGGGATCAAATTCTTATTTGACTCATTAAAATGCAAATCAATTTATAACTTTTTTGAATTGTGTTTTTCTGGATTTTTTTGTTGTTATTCTGTCTCTCACTGTTCAAATACATAAAATAATAAATGCTGCACGATATTGAAAGTGAAAGTGACGTGACATACGGCCAAGTATGGCGACCCATACTCGGAATTTGTGTTCTGCATTTAACCCATCCTAAGTGCACACACAGCAGTGAACACACACCCGGAGCAGTGGGCAGCTATTTATGCTGCGGCGCCCGGGGAGCAGTTGGGGTTCGGTGCCTTGCTCAAGGGCACCTCAGTCGTGGTATTGAGGGTGGAGAGAGTGCTGGTTATTCACTCCCCCACCTACAATTCCTGCCGGCAACCTTTGGATTACGAGTCCGACTCTCTAACCATTAGGCCACGACTTCCAAATAAACCTACCATTAAAATTATAGACTGATCATTTCTTTGTCAGTGGGCAAACATACAAAATCAACAGAGGATCAAATAATCCCCCCCCCCCACTCTAAGTTACTAAATCAGGTAATAAAAACACCAGGAACAACATGCCACTAGAGAAGACACAAGGACAACAACAAATTCAAATGTAAAAAAAAGCAACAATATGTAATAATTATTAACCAAGGGCTCGTTTATAATATTGCAGAAGCTTTATGTACCTTTGGTCACAAACGTGAATATCACTTAGTACCATTTGACTTATCTTTTTTACAAAACAAGTCCACAAAATGTAAAAAAGGGGGATAAGATAACTTTATAATCGCATTAGCAAAAACTTATATAGTACAGAAGACACTGAAATTTATGTATTCAAGTGGTTTGATGTATAACAATGTATAACATCATGAAGGATCTATGTCATGTATAATATTTGTTTATTAGCTACTAAAATAAGTCATTACAGTAAATTTCAAATATGAAATTTCATCGTAAGCTTGGCGAACAGTTTTGGAGAATTTGATGTTTCCCCATTCAAAGAGATAGGTGCTACACTTGCATGCCTGAGATGCGTTTCAAAGATGGCCACCAAGTGACATGACTTGCCTTAAAGGGACTTTGACTATACTCAGCTATACAAGATTACACAATTATTGTTATGGAAGGAGATTCACACAGAAGATTAGAATAATGCAGATGGCATTTATTAACAGCAACAGAGGTAAATGGGTCAATGGCAGGTAAGTGGGAATTTCAATACAGAGGTTTCACAGTACTGATGAGGAAAGTAATCAAAGTCTTTTCCTTACAGGAGATCGTGGCAACAACGGAGGAGGAATGATGACAGCACACACCTCGATGGAGCAATCCAGGGAGACACAACGGAGACTCGGGAATAGACACACGCTAGAGAGGCGCGAAGGAGGTAAGTACATTAAAGTATAGCTGGAGTAGCATAGAGAGTCCACTTCGTATGAACGAGATCGGACACTGAAGTGGAGTGAGGTGTGTGCTTATAAAGCCATCTTGATGAGGGTGCATGTGCAGTGCAGGTGTGTGTAATCAGGTGAGGGTGTGCGCTGTGATTGGGTGGTGAGTGAGCCTGGCCGATCTGTGACAATAGTATGCCACCTCACTGATAGTCAACTATAGTTAACTACTAGTTAACTGTTTAATAAACACCTTCAGATTTGCTAGCTTCTTCGCTTTTGATCTTATTTGAAATAGGCTATGTAAACATCTGTTACATCAATAGTTTATTCAGGTGTAATAAATAAAAAAACAAAATGCACTTTTTAAGATACCTCTTTTTTTCAAATGATAAATTGAGCGTTAGCGTTAGTTCTGGCAGGTCACGTGAGTCAAGCTTGCATCAGCTGATTCTCAGCTGATCACATCTACCTATAGGAATACGACACCTATCGCGGCATTCCTATATAAGCTCTATTCAGTATTAATCAGCAGCTTTTCCCGCTTGCTCAGGAGCAAATCACCCTCCTCCATCCCCAACTCCTCCTTTCGCAGTCAGGACTTGGCTTTCTGATATTCCTTGCTAAATCAGACTCTTTTCTTGAATAATTATACACTTAAATATCATTACATTAATGATATCTGCTTTGTTCTGTTCTGTTAACCCTCGGGGGGTTATTATTATTGCTGCTCTCCCTGCTCATTCATGACGGGCTGTATGGATGGGCAGGGAGTTTTTGCACAGAACAGAACCATACCGCCAAACCAAACTTTATGCTAAGTATCTATCATTTTGACGATAGTGGTCCTGACAGAATTACAGGTGCTACACGGGGGATGTAAACTTCTGAGCACAACTGTGTATAAAGTTGTATGGTGCTATCCTGTACAAACCAGGCCTCTGTATTGGCATGACTTGCAGAGCAATATAATCAGAGAGAAAAAGTGAAAGTTTATTACTCCCAGAACATAAATTGGACAGTTCCCTCTAGTTAACATCTTCAGAGGTTTCACCTGCAGATGTGATTAAACTCAGGACTACAGAATGGACACCTGGGGTGTATTCCAGAAAGCACGGTTAACTTAGCTAAACCCTGAACTTTTGGTTGATTAACCCCAAAGCTTGCTTGCTCGAGGTATGTGGTTCCAAAAACGCGTCCGAGACTCAGTAAGTTCATTCAACTCAGAGTATGTTCCTGGTTAAGACTCAAGACATTCTCAACAGAGCCACGAATCGATGAGTCACTATGGAAACGGACGCCAAGAAAAAGCGTGCCATGCTGTTTCTTCTTCTTTTGTTCAATGCTCGTTTACATGTTTAGTGCATATCGCCACCTAATTGATGGTTGTGCAATCATTTTGCTTTTTTTTCCATTTAGACTTTATTCCTTGAGAATAATAATTATATTATTTGTTTGATGCTAATTATATATTAAGTCATATCAGATATGTATTTTTATTATAGAAATACAGTATAGAAAATGCTGATCCATGTGTGAGATGATAATATAAAAAGTAATAAATGTATATAATATAATACATTTAAAATTACCTTGTCACAATAGTGTTTTATAATTTATAAAGATGTTATATATGCCAATAAAATAAATATAATAACCATATTAGAATAATATATTATCTTATTCATTACTTATATTGGCGCTTTATACAACCCCAAATCAGAAAAAGTTGGGACAGTATGGAAAACGCAAATAAAAAAAGAAAGTAGTGATTTCTAAATTTACTTTGACTTGTATTTCATTGCAGACAATATGAACACAAAATATTTCATGTTTTGTCTGGTCAACTTCATGTCATTTGTAAATATACATCCTTTCCTGTCATTCAGACCTGCAACACATTCCAAAAAAAGTTGGGACAGTAAAGCATTTACCACTTTGTAATGTTGCCATTCCTTTTCACAACACTTAAAAGACGTTTAGGGACTGAAGACACCAAGTGATGAAGTGTTTCAGGTGTAATTTTTTCCCATTCTTCCTGCAAACAAGTCTTAAGGTGGGCAACAGTACGGGGTCTTCGTTGTCGCATTTTGCGCTTCAAAATGCGCCACACATTCTCTATTGGAGACAGGTCGGGACTGCAGGCAGGCCAGTCAAGTACCCGTACCCTCTTCCTCCGCAGCCAGGACTTTGTAATGTGTGCAGAATGTGGTTTTGCATTGTCTTGTTGAAATATGCATGGACGTCCCTGGAAAAGATGTCTTCTTGAAGGCAGCATATTGTGCTCCAAAATCTCTATGTACTTTTCAGCATTAATGGTGCCATCACAGAAGTGCAAGTTACCTTTGCCAAGGGCACTGACACAACCCCATACCATGACAGACCCTGGCTTTTGGACTTGTTGCTGGTAACAGTCTGGATGATCCTTTTCTTATTTGGTCCGGAGCACACGGCGTCCATTCCTCCCAAAAAATACCTGAAATACTGATTCATCTGACCACAGTACACGTTTCCACTGTGTGATGGTCCATCCCAGATGCCTCCGAGCCCAGAGAAGTCGACGGCGCTTCTGGACACTGTTAACATAGGGCTTCCTTTTGGCACAGTACAGTTTTAACTGGCATTTGTGGATGTAACTACGTATTGTGGTACTTGACAAAGGTTTGCCAAAGTAGTCCTGAGCCCATGTGGTGATATCGCTTATAGATGAATGACGATTCTTGATGCAGTGCCGCCTGAGGGATCGGAGATCACGGTTGTTCAGCTTAGGCTTGCGCCCTTGTCCTTTACGCACTGAAATTCCTCCAGATTCCTTGAATCTTTTAATTATGTTATGCACTGTTGAAGGTGAAATATCCAAATCTCTTCCTATCTTTCTTTGAGGAACATTGTTTTTAAACATTTCAATAATTTTCTCACGTATTTGTTGGCAAACTGGCGATCCTCGGCCCATCTTTGCTCCTAAAGGACTAGACCTTTCTTGGATGCTGCTTTTGTACCAAATCATAATTACAATCACCTGTTGACATCAACTGTTTCAAATCACATCATTATTTAACCAATTTACCTCATTACTAGCCCTAAATTGCTCCTGTCCCAACTTTTTTTGGAATGTGTTGCAGGTTTGAATGACAGGAAAGGATGTATATTTACAAATGACATGAAGTTGACCAGACAAAACATGAAATATTTTGTGTTCATATTGTCTGCAATGAAATACAAGTCAAAGTAAATTTAGAAATCACTACTTTCTTTTTTTATTTGCGTTTTCCATACTGTCCCAACTTTTTCTGATTTGGGGTTGTAATTAACATATCATACAACTATATATATATATATATATATATATATATATATGCATAGTAGGCTATATTACATAACTATATTGTAATAATATATAATGTTGTGTGCTATCTGTCACGCCCACTGAAGTCTCGTCAGTAGATCACGCATGTGCTGATGGCTCTGAAGTGAACTAACCCTGGAACAGAACCTGCTCCGGCGCAGGTTATCTTCAGAGAGCAAGTTACTATGGTTACTTACATACCCTGAAAGTAACCTCCGATTTTGGAACCGAAAGCTGAGGTTATCCGCTCTCTTATACTCAAACATACCCAGGTATGTCACATAACCTGCTTTCTGGAATACACCCCAGGTGCGTAAAGTATTTCAGCACATATATATCTGATATAGCAACTGCATTGCAATTCAAATTTGCAATGTAACAAAAAGGTTCATTTAAATATATTGCGGAAGATAGGAATTGAGAACTTTGTTACATATTTGACATTGATGACTTTAGCATGAGCATGGCGCTAGCAACGCCAAGATCATGGGTTCGATTCCCAGGGAAAGCAAGAGCTGATAAAAATGTAAAAACTGTAACTTGAATGCAATGTATGTCACTTTGGATAAAAGCGTCTGCTAAATGCATAAATGTAAATGTAGCATGTACAGGGTGATGATGATGCATAGTATCCTATATACAGTATTATTATGGCAAATAAATGTAAACATTTGCTAATTTGTTTATTATAGCACAAAACTGAAGACCATGAAAGAAGGCTATATTGCCCCACTACTTAAGCAAAATAATTCCCCACCCCTGCTGAAAAAACCCCAGCTAAAACCAGCCTAAGCTCGGAACCAGACACTTCTTGTTTTTTCAGTGAAATGCATTTCTTTCTTTCTTTCTTTCTTTCTTTCTTTCTTTCTTCTTTCTTTCTTTCTTTCTTTCTTTCTTTCTGTCATCAATATAAAATACAACTTATTTAACCCTTAAATAGGCAAGAGTGGAAAATGATAAGCAAAAAAATTATTTCATGTCATTTTTTTATAGAATCTGGACTTAAGTAAAACATATCCAAAATTATTTTTGAAATATCTTATATATTTTGGATTTTATGAGTTGTATCTCCCAGTACACGTTGCCTTCTTTGGGTATAAAAAAAGGACCAAGTCATAAACCTGTACTTGCCACTGCATGTTTAAAACAATTATATCCTATACTTAACCTGATCTGATGTTGACAAACTATAACTCATAACTATAACAAACTATAACTATAACAAACTAAACTCATTCGAAAGCTTGTGAACTCAAGATTCAGCCTGTGAAAACTATTTTGAAATCGGAATTGTATGTGATTTCTGTGAATTCTGTGTATTTTCTACACTCCTCCCACCCCCCATAACCACCAATGGGGAACGCCATTGGTGGTTATATATTGAATATAAATATAGTCATTGGCCTATATTTTTAATTGAAGGATGTCATAATCAGTGGCGATTCAGAACCGTTCAAGCATTGGTGATTGGTTGATAAACCAAGGGAGGCTAGCCTCCTTTGTGGATTTTATTTTTTTTATTCTATATTTAAACCACTGATATATAATGACTGGACTGCTCATTGCGTTCTAAACTGCTGTTAGGTTGTGAAGCCATCGGAAGTGTTCGAGCCGCCATCTTACTATTCCCTACCGGCAGAGAGCAGCATTGACTGACAGCCAAAACACTGACCTAAAATCAACTGATTTGAAGCATATCAGTCATACAGGATTGGTTTTTACAGATTTGGTTATGTGTATGTAAATTAATTCAGATGTTATCTGCAATGTTTATGGTCTTTTCAGGCAGGATAAGTGATTATATTGAAATCGTTAAGGTGGGTGTGTCTGCTGGCTGTTGTGCACTTGCACTTGTTAAGCCTTTGCGGGGCCCTGGGTTACTGTAAAAATAAATAAATAAGATTATATGTATATAAAGCTAAAAACAATAAAGCAAAATGTTCAGCATTATTACTCCAGTCTTAAGTGTCCCTTTTAGGTGTTTTTTAAGCTTTTTTTAATGCGAGTCACTATTACCATTACCTTTCTCCACAAAAGCTGGCATGGCAGTTCTACTTCTGACACTGGAAATGTTCCTGTGCATATTGGGCACTGGGCTTCGAGTTCCTACACATTAAAGACAAAAATGTATGCAGGGCAAATTTTGTAAAATAGGAATTGATCATTGTCAATGTTCAATTTAGCTTTTGCTTGTGTACCTCCTAAGGGTGATTGCAACATTGGACGATGTTGCATAAGGTCTAAGGTTTTGCCTTGAAGATGTCGCCTCCTCTATAAACACCAAATCTTCTTCCTGCAAACAGAAAAGAAAAATGTGATGTTCTACTGATAGAATTCTAGGCTGTTGGGAGTAGTCACAACCCTTACAAGTCAGGGGCATATTGAAATGTGGAAGTTTGTTAATTAAAAGGTCTTCAAAGCAAAGTCTCTGCAAGGCTACAGTTGTACTGGCTGACAAGCCATGATTATCAATCGTTACTATTGAAGTAATATGTTTTGCAATTGTCAGTGCACAGGTCTTAAAGATAGTACAAAACAAACCTGTTATTAAAATGCACAATACACAGTCTTGCAGACTAGGGTGAAGTCAGAATGTACAGAAATTGGTCCCAAATCGTTGCATTTTAGAAAACTTTGAATGGCAAACTACGCAGCGTGGCATGATTTTGAACAAGTGTTGGGTGCCACTGCCACGAATAGACTTGAGTGCAGAAGCCCCTCACTGCAGAACAAAGATCCAGGGGGTGGGGTTGGATCCACATCTAGGGGGTGGAGATGGTAGGTTTAGGGGTGGAGATGGGTGGGTTTAGGGATCAGGGGGTGGAGACGGGTAGGTTTAGGTATATTAAAGGTGGGAGGAGTTGGATCTAGATCCAACCACGCCCCCTGGATCTTGTGTTCTGCAGTGAGGATCTCATTGAGTGTGCATACGGTCATAATTTATGAATCATTACCCGCCAAATGGGCTAGTGATTTGATGTGTGTTACCCACCTGACTTCACTGGAGCTATAATAATCAAGCCTAATCTCTGAAAATATTGGCCTGACGCTTTACTATTGTGGGCTCTGGCAGTTGGCTATAATGTTGGCTAATCAAATCTATTCAGACGGCTTAGCTAACGTTACGTATTTAGATGGGAGAGCATGAGAAGAGAGAATAATTAAGTTCACTTGTCACTGAGTTTAAGATGTTAAATTAGTTATCTTACCCAGTAAACGACTTGTTGCTCGCCATGATACAACCTCGCTCGCTCTTCTGTCAAACTGGTGGCGGCAGTGGCCATAGATATATATAGATTCCTCATTAGCAACTGTTTATATGGGCCGCTATACATAAGCCGTCCGCCATATTGCAGCAGTGAACTTGACATCATTCACCATAGTAATCACTGAATATTCGAAAGATGCCACAATCATGCACAGAACGGCTCTCTGCGAACCTACAGTATGGTGAATGACGTCAAAAATACGTTCCAAGATGGCGGCCGCAGGTGCTTTTCCACTGCATGGTACGGCACTGCACGGTTCAGTACGGCTCACGTTTGGGGGGTTTTCCACTGGGTACAGTACCTGGTACTTTTTTTAGTTCCACCTCGGCCGAGGTTCCAAGCGAGCCGTACCGTTACCAAAACGTGACGTGTAAACTCTGCTGATCACTGATTGGCCGGAGAAAATCGCCACTGCCTGCGTCACTGAACTTGCGGCACGAGACACAACAGACCTGCTAGATTTAAATCAGCACAGCCAGCGAAGGATCGAACGCAACTCTTTTGAATGAGCGCACCTTTCTTTTAACAACCAAAAAATGGCTGTTTCGTTGTCTGTTGAGGAAGTACAGACGTTTCTCTCGTTGATAGCCGATGAGCAGATACAGCGAGAGCTTGATGGAGCGACGCGGAATTAAAACATTTTCAGGAGTCACAGCAGTAGAGGCGGTGCAACTATAACGACACGTGAATAATCACGCCCACTCTAAAGCGGTACTAAACTGCAGTGGAAAAGCTCCATATATGGCCGTTTCTCAAACGAAAGGCGGTCGCATTTGTAGGCTGCATACGTCATAAAGAAGATCTTATTTTAGAATTTTAACAGTTAACCGTTATTCTTAGTTAAGTGTAAATTGTTGTAATATGCTTTTGATTCGTGAATGTAATGCTCAGTTAACTGAAATAAACCAGGCTTGATGAGGTATGCAGCCTACAAATGCGACCTACGGAGGATGCAACCTTCCGTTTGAGAAACAGCCAATATGTCTATGCCTGGAGGGTCGAATCTGGGGATTCCGGGCAATCTGGGGAAACGTAGTGGGCGTGGTCAACCTTTGACTTCAATCGAGAGTGACCAATAGAAAAAGGCCTTTCATCCTGGTGGGTAGAGCACTGAGATACAGCTCCACTCACAAGCAAAACTTTTCAACTCCCAAACAAAAGTTTTAGACATGCAAAAAAAGAGGCAGAAAAGAGAGCAACATTTGTGGTTTAGCGATGATAGTGTTTGAAGTGCACAAAGAAAAATAAAGATTTTCAAAGATTTACATGGACTGCAAATAATTTTATCAATTTCTATATTTTTGAGCCTTGAGAAGACTTTTTTTTTTGCAATCTTTTATTTTTTAATTACAAAATAATTAGTTTTACTCTCAAACACAGAATGTTTGATTGAATAATAAAGACACAAAAATAATTCCATAGTTTACGTCGCCCTCATGGACAGAACAAACACTTCATTGTCCCAACAGGCGTGTGAGTTGTGGAATGTCAGAGTCATCAGTATACAATGCGCTTTTTATATGATAAAGGGTCGGTGACAAAAAAAAGAGAGCAGAGCCAACATGTGATAGTGCTCTTCATGAGAGTATCATTTCTGTTTCCAGTGCGTTTAACCGGTTGTTAACGTACGATTGTTTTGAACCCTTGAACCTCTGTGGCGACGGGCGGAGCAACGAAAATGTAGAAGAGAAAGCGAAACTTAAACCTCCGTCCGGAGCAAAAACAAAAGATTCCTCTCTAGGAATCTCACCTCAGTTTGGCAAGTGTCAGTATCACAACTTTACATCTGCAGACTACTCTGAAAAGCGATGGGCACCAGGTGAGTATTAGTTGTAATCTTTAAATCAATACAGTGCTTTTTTTCTTATTTATTAGTCACACAAAGTTAAGTCAAAAATAAAAAGCCATGTCAGAAGCCATTACTCAAACAGAGAAAAACAACAACAACAAAAAACACACAAAGTGTAAACACAACGTTAAAGTCTAAAATACGTTTTAACGTGAAGATCGTTTATAACCAGTCTGGCGAAGTTTAAGGAAATAAACCGTTTTCTTCAGGTTAACTTCTATCACATTACAAAACATAACCTGGAATGCAGAATTTTTTTTTTTCATGTAGCTAAGCTGTATTTTGTTTGGGGTGTGAAATTTAATGTAAATTGTATTATTGTTGAATAACTTTGTGTTCTGCACTGTGAAAAAGTATACAATGTTTGTTTTGTCTTATTTATTTAACTAAACAATAATTTATTTTTCTACTTGGCTTAGCTATACGAGTTTGATTAAACTTGAAGAGTGGACCGTGAAACCGCAGGTTTTCAATTTCAACGTTTTAGTAGTTAAAACACACACACAATGTGGCTTTATTGGCATTGATGGCGGTTTGCCAGTGTTTCCTCTTGAATATCCTTCAACATCCTGGACCAGACGAACGTCTGACAAACAATACGCATGTTTGTTAACATCTGTTTCAGGCAATTAGAGTGATAACGGGAATTTATGACCAAAGGGTGCATAGCTGCATACTGTTTGACATTTATTGAGCTATACAGGTGTGATTATATACAGGATGCTACCTACATACCAAAATACATAAAAGTATTGTCAGCAACAAATACAACTAATTAGGACTGTGACCACCCTAGACATTTAGGGGAACACATCCTTCCAATGTTCAAACTAGTGGTCCTTCAGTACAATTTGTTCAATGGCAGATTCTTGAACTTGAATATTTGGTGATATAGCATGAATCAGGCTGTTTGCCAAATATGTCTGTGAGCTTGTAAGAACAAAACCCAACTATGAAACTGAACACCCCACAACAAACTGTAGTCAAGAACTTAACCTAGATATTATCTTAAAAGAAACTACAGAATAGCTCTTTTCAGAATTGTTTTGTATGGCAGCTGAGGATGACCTACTTAGTAGTTTAAGCTGTTATTCCATAACTCTTTTAAAATGCATTAATTGCATATTTATTCAGATAAGAAATATCATTGTTAATAACTAAATTCCTCTGTTTTGATTCTATGACTTAGAGAACAACTACAGGAGCTCCTGTCAGAGTATGTAGAGGACACACTCATCTGCATTTCGACAGTGAGGGACTTCTGTGACAAACAACAAAAATGGTCCATTCAGAGAGAGACAGAGCTGGATAACATGAGAGACATCAAGGACAGAGCAGACCAAGTCAGTCTTAAGTTTGACCATGTTCAGCGCTCTGAGAACAAAGCCAAGGCGTTTGGGGAATACCTGTGGAGTGGTTTAACTCAGGTCACAGCTGACTCCAGATATCTGG
Source organism: Schizothorax lantsangensis (assembly GCA_027422415.1). Classification (NCBI taxonomy): domain Eukaryota; kingdom Metazoa; phylum Chordata; class Actinopteri; order Cypriniformes; family Cyprinidae; genus Schizothorax; species Schizothorax lantsangensis. The sequence goes on from CM049840.1 coordinate 26,369,599, forward strand.
AGCTGGAGAAGGAACTGGGCGCCGTCCTGAAGGACACACTTGAGGGGCTGGAGAAACTTGACCACTTTCTGGATGCAGTGGAGAAGCTCACAGTCACCTCACTGTTTGTCTTCACTGGACGGAGCTTTTTGCCAAAAGGAGAGAGTCCTGAAAGTGTGCGATCAGTCATCACAGCCGCCAGAATGGCCTCTCCTCTCCTCATCCACTTTAAACGAAATGCAGAAACCTTCTTCCTTCCTTCACTCAATAACCTGGACGTCCTGGCCTTTCAACTAGACAAATACATACGTATCACTGAAAAGATCTGTGAGAAGATGGAAAAGAAGTAAGTTTCTGACATTCTTGCAATGTTGATTTTAAAAGTTATTTGATTGAATAAAAATCTTAATACGCACAGATAATTGAATCATCTCAGTGGTATTTACTAAATCATCTAATGCTTAGTTCCATAATTTCATCAGTTATTAATATTTTTATGCATTAAATTTTTTTTTCCTCACAGATCTAAGAGTGTTTTTTGGTTTGAAGATATTGATAGGTAAGTAATAATAAATAATACATTAAGATGGGGTAAGGTTCAAACATCTTCAAAAACCTGAATTCATAGTTTATTAGTTTTTATGATAATCATTAAAATATATGCCTATATATAATTCATAGAATTATAGTGCTTTTCAATTGCACCTCTTTGACTGGAATTATTTAATTGTCATTATTCAATTGGCCTAAATTGGTTTACATAGAATATGTGATTTAATATTTTACAGTAATGACACCCTTTTCAAAACATAAGTACTTAAGAATGATGTCAGATGTATTTTATTTATTCTGCAAAAATAATTTAATAAATTCATGATTTTCACTTTTGTGCTATAAAAACTAAATTAGCACTAAATAAAAAAACTAAATCAATTTATATGCCTTAATATATTGGCTGATGCAATGTCATGCTTTTATCGTTCTGTACAATGCAAACATCTTCATCCCTTGTGAAGTTTGGTGAGTGTTAATAATTCTGAAACTCTTGACAGACTTAAGAAGGGTGAGCCTGTAGTGAAGTTCAGCTTGAACTTAAGTGAGGACTCCATGCAAAAAATGCTTAATCATTTGAAGCAGTTGTGCAAAATAAGGTGAGACCTTTAATTTTTGTATCCCGATCAGCTGTTTTCTTCACTCTCAGGTGCATTGTCAGTGGTGACTGTAAACTATTATCTTTCCTATTATTGTCTAGGATGGACCAGCACACCAGGCTGACCTTCATTTTTCAGGAACATGCTCAGCACTTCATTGGTGTATTCAGTCAGCGTCGCTCTAGAATGGAACAGTTCCTGTCAGATCTGGAGGAGAGCGCAGTCCAGCTGGACAGGATGAAGATGGGGGCCAGTATCTCCACTGTGGCTGGCAGTTCAGTGGGGATAGCAGGGGGAGTCTTGTCCATTGTTGGTCTTGCTCTTGCCCCCGTCACTGCAGGAGTGTCACTGGCTCTGACACTGACCGGTGTCGGTCTGGGAGTGACCAGTGGTGTCAATAGTGTCGTCACAGGCATCACTGAGGCAGCAGTCAACAGCCATCATGGGAAAAATGCACAGAACACTTTCCAGAGATACATGGATGATGTGGGCAAGATTCTAGACTGTTTGGAGCAGGCCAGTAGTGAGGAGCGTTTAGAGGGGCTTGATGTTGTAGATATGTTTGGAGCAGGAAAGTTGATAGCTCGTGCAGGAGGAGTGGCCAAAAGTATTGATGTCCTGGTAGATGCAGCTTCAGCTGTCAAAGTTCTCAAAAGTGAGGAGGTGATTGCAACTGCAGCCAAGGTTGGGCTCCAGGAGGCGCAGAGTGCTCGCAGCATACCCAAACTGGCTGCAGACCTGCCCGACATTGGGCAGCTGGCGAAAGGGACGCCACTAGCGCTCTCAAAGTCTGCTAGAGCTGGATTCATCACTCTAAATGCCCTCTTTATTGGCTTAGATGTCCTGTTTATTTGCAAAGACAGTATAAGTCTGGCCAAAGGGAGCAAGAGTGAGGCCTCTCAGCTCATCCGCTCCAGAGCAGCTCTGTGGAAATCTGAGCTGGAGGCCTGGCAGAAGATACATGATTCCTTATGCATTGGAATATGGAGGTTTAGGAAGAGCCAGGAAGTGTTGGAGCAACTCTTTCTGCCTTAAATTAGTTTTAGAGTAATTTTCTGCTAAAGTACTTTTCAAAATTCAAAAAGAATTGAGATGAACATTAAATATTTGTCTTTAAAGGAATGACTCCATCCATTCCTGTTAGATCTTCTGTACTGGAACCCTAATCAGTTATCAACACTTATGTTTTTTTAAGCTTTCTGACTTGTTAATAATTCATGTTAGTAAAATGTAAGCGTTACTGAAATCTGCTCAATTTATAGCACATAGTAATGAATGTTAAAAATCATTACTTTTAAAAAACTTGAAAATGATTACATGCTGGTCTAAGCTTAAAAATCTGTTTAATATATGTACATATGATTTACACTGTCAAATCACATTTGTATATAACTGATTAAAAAATGAATTGCAATAATGTTTGTGTTTTACGTGTCAAGGGCTTGTGATTTATAATGGAGTGTTTATATTTTAGATAAGTGGTGTGGTTACATTTGTAGATCAGAGTGAAAGCATTTGCAGTTTATCATGTGTTATTTGCTCTTAGGGTGGTGTGAGTTTCAAGTGCTTCAGTTAAACACTGACAGATCAAGTGATAAGATAAAATGGGTGTAAAAGCATAAAGGGAAATTTTGAAAGCCACAGACGGATTTCAGCAGAGGAATAATTACAAATGTTGCATCTTGCAATAGAAAAAAGTAACATCTTTTTTTTATTATTCCTCAAAGACAACCAGAAAAACAGAAACATGTGCAACTTTTGCATATTAAAGAAAGTTGTGTAATTATAAGATTCAGCTTCACTACTAAAATGTCACCAAAAATCCTGGTTTTATTTAGCATACACATTTCAAGATTTAAACATTTTAAATGTTTTTGAAACCCTAAAACTGGCAAAAGTACAGCAGAATGTTGTGGGTCATGATTCTTTTGTTACCATGAGAGTATTTTCACAACAAGGAAATAAGTTTGAATGCAAAATATTGCGACAATATCACAGTCAAAGTGAAAGTCTGCTTTATTGTCAATTCTGCCACATGTACCGTACATACATACAGAGAATTGAAATTGCGTTACTCTCTTATTCTCTGGTGCATACAGATAACACTAAACACTAACAGTAGAACGCAAAAATACAGATAAGTACAAATCAAATAAATATATATATATATATATATATATATATAATTATATTATAATAATTATATTATAATAATTATTATATAATTATGACTGAGCTTTGATCATATAAATCATCATCTAAAGTTACAAAGTGCTGTTAAGTTCATGTTCCTCATTTGTCAATTGGTTTGGTGTCACAGGTTATCACTCTGTGGTGAATGGAGATGCGAAGTGATGATGGCCTCTGGTGGTGAGTTGTGGAAGTTGCAGTGTTTTTAAGTGAGGTCCTTTCCATCGTTCACTGTTGTTTGCAGCTCTGACGAAAGCTACTTCTGGTACTGAGAGGCTGGTCACTGCTCATATTGTACCTAGTTGAATATCTCTGTTCTGTAGAAAACAAAAAAACATCCTCTAAGCGTGACTGACACGAGCAATAGTGCTGCTGTCAAGAAAATCGGACGGGCTCAGGTAATCACCTAGACGCCATATTTAATAATTTAACGCGAATAAAAACGAGGCTGTGAGGGACAGACTGACTTTTAAAAGTCTTTACAGTGGCACGCGCTGTATAGAGGTACTAGATCACGTAATTTTCACACTATTAACAACTGTTAAATCTGTTTAATTGAGGGGGTTTTTTTCTCGGAAAAGGCGTTTTTTTTTTAGCTGAACAATCATTTGTTAAACAACAGTAAAATCCATTGAATGCACTCGTCCGTCACAGCCTCGTTTTCCTTTCAAGAATTAAATATGGCACTACTTTGACTGATATTGTCTTGTTATTTATTCACCAACAAAATTAATTCGGAGGATCTCAAGTCATCTTTCAAAGCAGCTTGACAGCAGGCTAATATATGAGGCAAATACAAATTAAAAAACGTGTCATATTCTGCTCCAGTCAATTAATCTTTTTATCTATATGATTTATGGGTTTTGAATTCTGAATTAAAACATAAATGGGAAGTAAATGAAACCACTTCTGAAGCTGAAAATGTAAAAGTAAAAAAAACAAAAAGTAATTTAAAGGTGCAGTATGTAAAATTGACAGCTAGCGGTTGATAGCATTCCGCCCTGGAACGCACATTTCAGAGTAGAATTGCTGGCTATATCATTAATTTTCAGAGAAACAGCTATGTAAACATAACATGTTTCCAAAAAATCTGCAAACATATGTTATTTTTAGGCTTTAGAAGAGACAAAAACTTACATACAACACTTTTAAAGTTTTACATTTTACTTGAAATTTTGATTGTTTTAAAGTGGTTCTCTCTTAAATTGGTCATTACTTTTCACACAAATATAACTCAACATATTTTCATTTTTCAAAACAATGAAGAACATTAATATCCTTTAACGTCAGTGTTTAATATCTTGAGCCTAAAGGACAAGAACATTGTCTTACCATCCACTGTCCGTTGGTCCGTTTTCCTTATCGACCTTCTTAACTCTCTCACTTTTTCTATTTTCTCATATTCTTTTCGCTCTTCCTTCAATCTTCTCACCTCTTCTTTCTCCATTTCTTTGGCCTGTTCCAACACCTTCTCACTGGAGAGCATAGTCTCCCCATTGGTAGCCATCATTTTCTTGATCTTAGCCAGAAGACCAGCCACCTTGTCCTCCCCTGCTTTGGGATTGCTGTACAGAGCATGGAAACGGCCTCCACATTTCTCAATCAGCCTGTGTAGCTCAACGTTCAACATCACTTCTTGCTTTAAGGTGGAGCCACGTAACTGTTTTCTGTCTAAGATGGTGAAGAGCACCAAGCTGTAACTCCAGGCTTCTGGACCAAACAGCTCTACATGTTCCTCCACGGCACGACTTTCACGCTGGGAGAACGAGAATGACAGTGGCACCACCAGCAGTAGGGCATGGGCTCCAGGCTGACACAGACTCATACTTCTCATTATCTCCTTCTTCACTGACCATACTGATGCAGAGGAGCCATTGACGTTGAACCATTCCCAACCTGGGGTGTCAACCACCAACACCTGCTGTTCTCTCACAAGACCCTGACATGGGAAACTCATTCGGGTCTTTACCCCAACCTCGTCAAAGGCTTTCTTGCCCATAATGGCATTACCAACAGCACTTTTCCCAGATTCTGTCACTCCAACCAGGACAATTCTCAGTTTAGGATGGTCAGAAAGACAAATGCCTTGTTCTGTGGATAATAAGATAGACATGACAAAAGGCTAAACTTAAGATTTGTGTATTTATATTGCATATAAAAATGTAATTCATTTCAGTGACACAGTTTTAACATAAACAAAGAAACTTATTTAATGCATATTTATTTGACATTTTTCTGTCATAAATATCATGGTATAGTTTATTATTAACTGTTTGCATCTATTTGATTTTATTTAAATAATCACTTTTTCAAAATGCATTTATTCAAATTGATTAGAATGAGAATGAATTTGTTCAAAACAATTAAATGCATTGGAACAATACATAGCTGTGGAACAGGCAATATTCAGTTATTTAAAACGTATGAGATTGAAATGATTGATGATAAATATCTGAACCTGGTTATTGTGTATTTAAAACACATTCAGTTTATTAGTAGCAATACAGAAGTCTTACCTGTTTTAATAATATATGACTGACAGATATGCATTTTATTTATTTTACAATCATGACTGTACAGTACATGATAACATGGAAGGGTACAGCCAAAATAGGTGTAATACTATAGCCATTTAAGGGAAACAGTAAGCATAAATAATATTCTACCATATGACATTTCATTTACTGTAAACTGTTTAAGTTACATGACAATTTTATGTTGCTTGGTCTGAATTGGTAGCAGTAAAGACAGTAATAAAAAGGCTGTATGAATATCAGCTGCTCGATATTGAAATTATTGCTCCCTTGATAATATTATTATATAATAAGCACACACCAGATTGGTCTGTAGACACTAATTGCTTCATTAAATTTTAATTTGGTGCATGCCTTATTGATTTGGAAGTTTAGTATAGGTCTTTTTCATTAAGTGTTACAAATATCACACACTGCAGGTCTACCTCTGTTGACATTACCAAACATCTGATGAATAACTTTGGCTTTATTTCACTGCCATGACTACCTATTGACGTCAGAGCTGTTTGGAAAAAAATGAATAGCAGTAATGGAAATCTTTTTTGATTAAAAGGGCAAAGAAAGGTGTTGCTGTACTGCTGGGTGTCACTAAAAAGATCAACACAGCAGAATCTGACATTATCTAATACAGGTCTTAAATTTACTATAATCACTGAACAATCCCTTTAGAAAATTTAGTAAATTTGGCAAGTTCTGTAAAATGAAATAATAAAAAAATATCAAATAATAACACTGATTTTAATAGTCTATCTGTAGCTTAGCAGTTATTTGGATTCTTGCTTATTTTAATTCTTGCTATTCTTGACAGTGTTGGTTAGGAGAGTGAGAGAATTTTATTTTTAACTATCTGTAATAGTCTACTTTCTAAATTTACACATCATAACAAACACATCATTTGCACTATAAAAAACAGCTACGTTGAACAAACCATTGCAGTCCATGTTTTTACCTGTGGTTACAATGATCTTGCGACAAATAATACGTTAACTCATTACTGCAGTAACTTTAGTACATTTAGTAAAGACAGTCTATCCAGAAGAGTGTACTGACCATGACAGATGGATATTTCTGTTAACTCATCCATTCTGATCCAGTCTGTTCAGAGTTTCTTGGTCAAATGTGCTGCTCTCCTTACAAAATGTTGATTATTTCCTGATGACTTGATTGTCTGTTACAGCTAAATCTATTTGACTGGGAAATATTTAATCCGCCTTCTTATATTGTTTTTCCTGTACATTACCAGAGCAATCCTGTATCAGTTCTGACCAGGCTGTGTTTACAGCCTCTTTTACTGTCATACATATCCAAAGTGCAAACTATGAAGACCACACCTGTTGCTTACTAACTTTTATGCTGTTTAAGAAATTACATATGCTTTATTTAGAATTTATATGTGCTTTATTTTCAAATTAATTGACATTTATTATTATATTTTAAACTAGTATTTCTCAAATATAAAGTCACATTTTACCCTACAGTGTTCATGTTATTCTGTGTTGATGTGTAAATATGCCTTTTTAATATGTGATATTGACTCTGTGTTATTATAATTAATTATTAACATCCAACCTGGGATGAAGAGACGGGTCGATGTCACTTTTTGCACACTAAATTCTGCTTCAACACTGATTCCAAAGGTCATCTGCTTTTACTGGTTTCTCCACATTGCAGGTGGAAAGAAGTGCAGCAGCATAATGGAAAGATTATGGCTATGTTTTTGCAAAAGGTGAAACCACCGTGGAGTACATGGACTCTCTTCAGCATTTTGAGATTCGTGACAGTGATGTCTTTTTGGTGACGTATCCCAAATCAGGTACGATTAAGAATTATTTCAACCTTTCCATTTAAAAATGTGTTACTCTTGACATAAATCAATGTATTATACTGGGTTTCATCAAGGATGAAGGGGCAATGATTACAGTTTCTGTTACAGTGTTTTATCGATTGCTTAAACACATTTCTTGAAATTATGCCTCTTTTTTTGCGAAAAAAAACACACTACAACTTGTTTTACACAATGATGAGATAAATTCAAACCAACACTACAAAAACTGGTAATAAGTGTTGCCTGTGGTACTCCCCAAGTGTTTTATTCCTTAATTTAATGTACTGTACTGTACTGAGTACAGTACAATACAGCAAACAACAACAAAAATAATTATTCTGCCCCAGCATCCCGTCTTGGGTCTGGGACGGGCCAAAGAACCTCTTCAACATCTCAGGCTATATTGGCCCTGGCCAGGCAGCGGGGGTAAAATCCTCTTGCATGCCTGATTCAACCCTGGCACGCATCAACTAAATATCTGAGACTGCTTGTCTTCTTGCTCTTGCCCTTCCCATTCCTCTTTCTCTTCCATGTTGTCGTCCTCCTCTTTCTCTTTCTCCTCCTCATCTTCCTCTCTCTCCTCTTCCTCCTCTTCCTCTCCCCTCTCCACCTCCTACTCTTCCTCTTCCTTCATTTCTTTCAATACTCCCTACTCCTTCTCCTCCTCCTCTGTGGTGTCCTTGAACTCTTCCTTTACGTCTCTCTCTGGGTCCATTTTTTCAAACCTGAATACAGTTTTTCTCAGTCGCTTTGGTGGATTTCTCGAATCATCCTTACTGCAATATTTGCAAAGAAGTATGTGTATTTCTCAAAACAATTCGTACAAACAGCACCACACAATGGATTTCCTACAAAAGCCTGTAACTTACTCAAAATCTTTAGTTCACCTCTCAAAAGTAAATATTTGTCAATGAACATATCAGTGGCCATCAGAATGAAAAGTCCTTGTGTCATTGTTCACAAACAAGAAAGGCAAAATGCTTAGTTATGTAGTCAATATAACACTGCACTCTGTTAGTGTTACCTGATGTAAACTATGGCAACAGTTTGGATGACAGTTGCTACTGAAAAGTTGTGCTCTGCATTTAACCCATCCAAGTGTGCGCACACAGTAGTGAGAAGTGAACAAACACAAACACACACACAGTGAACACACACCCGGAGCAGTGGGCAGCCAATGCTGCGGCGCCTGGGGAGCAGTTGGGGGTTCGATGCCTTGCTCAAAGGTCTCACCTCAGTCATGGTATTGAGGGTGGAGAGAGCAAAGAAAAAGAAATATGGGCACAAAGGCGAAAATAAAAATAAGAAAGTCCACTGTCAGAATTTGTAACTCTTGTGTTGTCCTCTGTCTATATATTCTTTCCAATTGAAGTTTCATGAGATGTACCTTTGAGCTATTTCAGAGAACCGGTTTGTCATTGGTTGATCTATATTCTCTTCATTGGTGAAAGTCAAGATTCACTTGAACAATTCATGGCAAATTTATAAAAAGTCTAATAGAAATGTGTAGAAAATATGCTTGACAGTTTATGACAACTAGATCAACCATTTTGCATTTACCATAATGACTTGAACTACGGTATGACAATGACGATGAACTAATGACTTGAGGTTTTGAGGGGTAAGACTATAGCACAGAGAATTATATAATACATTTTATGCAACATGACAATAGTAACTGATAATGTAGAATAATAACGGCAGACAAATGTACATAATCAGTTGCATGAATGTACCAAAGCAATCACAACTTGTTTCAAAAGAATGAGAAACTTTTTATGATGTGCACTGGATGATGTGGAGGTTGAACAAGTAGTTTTGAGAATTTTATTTCTGATCTGAGAAGTGCACCAAAGCCACTGAGAAAAACTGTAAGCTGACTTTGGCCCTTTTATCTCCATCGAAGGTTCTATGTGATAAATTTTGATTCCTAGTGTTTCCACTTTGGTAATTGTGTGCTAATTGAGCTCAAACTTTGCAGACTTGATTGAAAAATATTGAATGCTAGTGCTTTCTAAATGACCACATGGTGTAAGCACTGAGAAATGTAGGGATTTGTGTGTAGAGTTTTGCAGTAACAGTTCACCAAATCTGACTCATGTGTTAAAGCTGGGGAATAGTGTTTATAGTTTAGGGAAATGGCATTTAAAAAATGGCGTCATGGTTTTGAAATTTTAGTTCAAAAGCCTGGTTATAGTGTTTGTAGCAATCGAGAAAAACTGTAACAGGACAAGAGACGGAAAAGTATTACATTTTACCGCGAAAACCTCTAAGGGTACAATCATTTGTCTATATAGGCACATGTTAGTGTTATGCCAAAAAACGAGACGTATATAGACCTGATTCTTAACCAGAAGGATGGTTTGCATTTCGTCTCTAGTGATTCTAGTCAAATTAGCGTATATTCTGAGCTGATAATAATGTTAAACCTATTAAAAATATATATTTTTTTAAAGCACATGGCTCCATAGCCCCATCACTTTACAGTGTCGCAATGACCATCATTTGTCAGTGCCTCACTCCTCAAAGTTTAATGTGTGTAGATGACACAACGATGCCGACATTAGCTACATTAAAAACAGATGGGCACTATTTGAATGGGTTCCTATGGAGACCGGAACAGAAGAGCATCCAATCGGAAGTTAGAACACGTAATGGCGGCGGCACTCATCGTTTTCTCAGGAAAAAGGTCTATAGATAAATAGACTTTGACTCAAAATCTAATAGATACTGCACTAGTAAACACCACATGTAACTGCCATGACAACTGGTCCCAGTCTCCCTCATTAAGTTTGCTGCTAACTATAAAGATGTGCATGTGTGATTTCTTTGGTTGTAACATACTGAACCATATTTTTCAGGTACAATATGGACACAGAACATCATAAATTTAATTTGTGAGGATGCCACAGACAAAACAAAATTTCCCAACAATCTTGAGAAGATGCCTTAGTTAGAGTACCATGAAGGCGCTCGTCTCCACGGTTCTTTGCCACCCACCTCATACCCAGACTGATGCCACCAGGCCTTAGGAACAAGAAAGGAAAGTTAAGTATTTAGGCAGTCTCTTATGCAAAATGTAAAATTAATAATTTCTTCAATAATAATTTATGTTTTGTGAGCAAAGTCTATGTCAGCCATTTGTTTGGTTATCAAATGAAATTTTAGATCGATTTTTGTTTGGTCTAAGCCTCACTGCTCTTCATGTGTTTTAAATAACAGATCATGTATGTGCTTAGAAATCCAAAAGACAATTCAGTGTCATATTATCACTTCAGCCTCGTCTGGGCCAAGCTTGAGAAACCCAAGAGCTTTGAAGACTTTCTGCAGCAGTATCTGCCAGGAAATGGTAAAGACAAATTGTTTTTGTACAGTAGGTGTAACTTTAAAGAGAATTATCAATTCATACCTCACGTTTTAGTTGGCGGTTCATCTTTGTTTGATCATATCCAAGAGTGGTACAGTGAAAGAGACCACTACAACTTCCTTTTCCTGTCATATGAGGACATGGTCATGGTGAGTAATCACAGCCTCAAAAAATGTCAAAAGTCTTTGCAGGATGCTCTTTAATCCAGAATATTTAAGATTTATTTTAATACCTTCTATACACTGATGCATTTGGCACCACGTTCAGGATCTCAGGACAGCAGTGGAGAAAATCTGCAAGTTCTTGGATCTGGATGATGCTTCTATCGCACATATTGTGGAGAAGGCAACTTTCAAAACCATGAAGAAGGACCTGAAGGCAAACTATGAATTCATTCCTGGAGATCTACTGCTTAAGCCCCAATTCATGCACAAAGGTCAGTGTTCAAAGATTACCATCTTGGAAAGTGTAGACAGGTTGTATCCTTCACTTATTCTGTTGTTATAATTGGTTTGCTGTTGCAGGCACAATAGGAGATTGGAAGAACACATTCACTGTGACACAAAATGAAATGTTTGACCAGATCTTCAAAGAAAGAATGAAAGACTGAACTTCATCTGGGACTTGGACCCCAAAACAAACTGAAAACATTCACAAAACAAAAGAACCAGCATGTCTTGCCACTGGACATTAAACACTGTTTTTTAAACATTGTTCTCACACCCCCAACCCCCAAAATAATTGGACCGCTGAAAAAATGAAAAGAAAAAAAAACAGGACTTTTTTCCTCCTCGTGTGTGTGCTCCATAATCTCCTATATAAATCCATAATCTCCTATATAAACCTGATATATCAAGTATGACATTCAACAAAAAACAAAAAAAACATGTATACAAAATTTTAGTTTTGTTTTTACATTGCCTAAAAGTTCAGTAAAGTGTTCCACTTTAACAAATTGGATTTTTGTTTAAAGTCCGCATGAAATCAAAATTGACTTTATTAGCGCACATTGCTAGTCTTGATGTGAACAATTAATCCATGCAAGTTAATCCGCTGAAAATAATTGTTTGTTTTGGTAATCTTTAATCAAAATCTGAACATTTACTTCCGCTCTGGAATGGCGTTCCTTTTCTGATGACGTCAGTTTGATGGCTTGGGCAGAATATCCTTAAACACACCCCTCCAACCATCAGGTAAAAAAAAAAGAAGCTAATTCTGCCCAAGCCGTCAAACTGATGTCATCAGAGAAGGAACGCCATTCCAGAACGGAAGTAAATGTTCAGATTTTGATTAAAGATTAACAAAACTATTTTTTTCAGGATTAACTTGCACAGATTAATTGTTCACTTTAAGACTAACAATGTGCACTAACAAAATAAATATTGTAAATTTTGATTTCATGCAGACTAAACTAATATGTGAACTTGGATCACAAAACCAGTCATAAGGGTCAGTTTTTTTTGAAACTGAGATTTATACATCATAAATAAGAATAAATAAGCTTTCCATTGATGTATAGTTTGTTAGGATAGGGCAATATTTGGCTGAGATACAACTAAAATCTGGACTCTGAAGGTACAAAATCTAAATATTGAGAAAATCGACCCTTTAAAGTTGTCCAAATTAAGTTCTTAGCAATGCATATTACTAATCAAAAATTAAGTTTTGAAATATTTACAGAAGGAAATTTACAAATTATCTTCAAGGAACATGATCTTAATATCCTAATGATTTTTGGCATAAAATAATAATCTATACTTTTGACCCATACAATGTATTTTTGACTATGCCACTTAAGACTGGTTTTGTGGCCCAGGGTCACATATTTTACATGGAAGACTGGTTTAAAGCAGCACAGCTGCTTTCAATACTAAGTAATGTTTATTGAACATCAAATCATCATATTAAAATGATTTCTGAAGGATCATGTGACACTAAAGACTGGAGTAATGATGCTGAAAATTCAGCTTTGCAATCAGGAATAAATTACACATATTCAAATAGGAAAGATATTTTAAATTGTAATATTCCATAATGTGTGTGTCTGTCTGTGTGTTTTCAAATAAATGCAGCCTAGTTGAGAACTCAATGTCAGACCATTCATATAGATGGATGCATTTCATAGACACTTGAATGTTTTTTTTTTTTTTGATCAAATAAATGCAGCCCAGGTGAGAACTCATTATGCATTTTAAAGACACTTTAAGATACACATTTCATCAATATGTTTGTTCCCTGGGAATCAAACCCATGGTATTAGCAGAGATTAAATACTGAGATTTATCAGCATGAGTTCTTAAAAGGGCCATTTAAATTGCCCTCAAGCTTCAGAACCTAATATATAAAACAGGAAAGGCAGTCAAACCTGAATGTGCTCATTATCAAACAGACACATCACCACAGTGAATGAATAATCAATTATCTTTATTCAGCTCTGACAGCATTAAAACACATAACACTGGCAGCTGTGGTAGTTAATGACGCCTTAATTGTCTTCATCTGTTGGGGGAAATTAAAAGTGCATCAGAAACAGAGGTAACCAGATAAAAACAAAATTATGGAAAAAGGCACTGAAGTGAGAAACAATCCATTATCCTCACCCTCTTCTTCTTCTTCCTCGTCTTCATCCATCCTCCTCTTCATCTTCATCCGAGCTGAAAGTTCCATCAGGCAGGCTGTACACCCTAATTACTTGCTGTTAGGGACAAAAAAAAAAAAGTTATGCATTAATAATAATCTTGATTGCAGAAAAATACTTTGAAGTTGCCAAGGTGATTCCTACTGGCACAGTATTGCAACTAAAATTAACACCACCAATACCACGCAGTGCATTTCATTTCTACTCAGGTGTGTTCATAATAAATAATGTTTAGATGGGTTTTAAATATAAATAAGACAAAATTACTCCTCAATATACATTTGGAGCTTCCTGCTTTGTTTCAGTATATCAAATATCTCAATTCTGCAATGCAACAGACTTGAAACATTTACATTACATTTAGCAGACGCTTTTATCCAAAGTGACTTACAAATGAGGACAATAACTATGTTTCCATCCACCATTTTGGAATATTTATAAAAAAATATATATATATAAAAAATAATCGCTGCATGGAAATGCCAAGATGTGCATCAATTCTAAAAATGCACATAAAAAAAAAAAAACTTTGGAAACATTTACCGAATAAATTCCTCCATGTGTATCAAAAAAGTCATGTGACTTTGCGCTATGAGACAGGATAACTTGACTAACAGCGCACCAATCTCATTCACAGCATCTATATGCTGTTTTTGTCATTCTGAAATGCCTGAGGAAAGTCTGTCATCGAAGTATTTCTGTATAATTACTGTCTTACATGACTGCATTCCCAAAGAGCAGGTGCTGTTTATCAGGAAGTGACGATTTTGTTCTCTATGACTCGTTGGATGGAAACGGTGCTTTATTCGCAAATGTTTTATGCGATATTCCAGTTTTGCACATAAGCTAAATTCGAATCTTTGGATGGAAACATACCTAATGGAAGCAATCAAAATCAACAAAAGAGCAATGATATGCAAGTGCTATCACAAGTCTCAGTTAGCCTAATTCAGTACACGTATCAAGTTTTTTTTATATATACAGTATATATAATAAAAAGAAAACAGTAGAAAAATAAGAGCAAGCTAATGTTAGAGGGCTTTTTTGCTTTTTGTTAATTGAATAATAAATAAAAAGAAAACGAATGGATAGAATAGAGAAGCTAGTGTTTTTTTTTATTTTTATTAATTATAATTTCGATTTTTTTTTTTTTAAACCCAGTACAGCTTCCTTCTTGCCTTATTAGGGTCTTTAAGGATGAGGTATTTGCCCTCCTCCAGCTTCTGACAGATGTCGATCACGCAGCGCAGGATGCCCCAGGCATTCTCCATGCTCAAGTTAATTTGGCTGGCAAACTCGTTGGGCTTGAACTGCTGTGTGCCCAAGACGACATGCCTAGATGAGTCCTTGACATGATAACGGGAGACATACCTAAAGAAAGAAGGATGTGCAGTGAGAAATCAGATAGGAAATTACTTGAAAAAAATCAACATCACATAGAAACGGTTATATGCTACTCACCCTAATTTGAGGTACTCAGATCCCGCGAGAATGGCACAGCAGGTCCAACGGGCCAATTTGTTACTGTTGTTCTTCAGCTCTGTGGCCAGAACCGCTCCCCTCTGGGAATCCAGTTTCTGTCTCCAGTCCACTCCATTGCAGTACTGTAAAGAACACAGAATTATATCACCTGTATCTCTGAAACGGCCAAATTCAATTATCCAGCTCTTTCTGTGTCTTACTCTGGAGTCCCACTCATTCAGGGTCTTGACATTGATGAAAGAGACTTCTCCGTTTGCGCCGGTCATCACTCCATCATGCTCACAGCGCACAATAAGGTCAATGTCATCCCCGAGCTTCCACCTCCGGTACCTGAGAATCGGTCAGATAAGGTCACGATTTCGAATACATACTTTGTTAGCAATTAGTAATCCCTTATAAAATATGTAAATATATAATCCCTTATAATATGCGTCATCATTCTTAGGCTGTTCAAACAGCACTCAATTTTAGGCTCAAACACCATGTATATTCTGCAACAAAACAAGTCAAACCTGATTTAAAGCTACATACAAAAAAATTTGTCTGAATAAATTTCATGGTAAATTGTATCTATTTTATAAAGTTCAGCACAAACCTGTAGGCAACAGATGCCACCTCACTCTTCTCCGTGTCCTCCTCAACAAATGGGTTAGGATTGGGGAACTTGTACCTCTCTCCTCCCTGACACCAAAGCAACAACAAAAAAAAACATTAGCACAAATTATCTTTGTCTGAAATGGAATATGGATCGTTCATGAATCGTTTTAATGGCCGGTGTAAAACACAAGCGTACCGTTTTGAGGCACTGCTGGCTGAAGTTGTGGTTGATGTAGGTGGCCTCCATGGCCAGGTTTCGGGGGGAGTTGAGGGAAGTGCCCTCATCCTGAGGCGGCTCATTCGCGGTCTCACTCACCGTAAGCAGGTCTACAAGGGAGAAAAAGTTTTTAAAAGTTTTACCAGTAATCACAGTAATTTTCATTGACCCAACTAAAAAAAAATTATTAAAAAAAGTGTTTTTATCTCTGGCATATATGTTGCTAAAAATAAAAATATTTCTAACATTTTCATTTTGCAACATTTTGAGGTCAGAGAAATATATGTTTTTCAATAAATGTTAAAGGTTAGAGTTAATAAACATCTGTAATTATCAATATCTATAATGACTGATAGTGCAAAGATTAAAAAAAAAAACTTGCAAATTTGGCTAAACCTCATCTATGTTAACCAGCTTGATACCTTTACTTTGACATATTTAGAAATCTGCTGAATCTGCAAACAGAGTGCTCAAAAACTAGTAATGAATAAATAAAATGAATGTAAATAAATGCAGTCTAAAACAGTAAATTTCATCTACAAACAGGCAGAAATTCATTTCAAGAATGAACAAACTTGTGTCAGTGAGTTTGACGTTCAGTGTTTGAAAAAACAGAACAAAAGGAAAGAGAAAGTACGATCTATATTATTATAGCTCTCTATATGAACCATATAGACTTTATTCAACCACAGATATACAAATGTTTTGCTGAAAGATGCACATTACACCACCTTCCAGACTAGGGTGAATTCATTATGTACATTAATAACAATCTAGGATAAATATAATGTACTTCAATGGAAAACTACGTGGGTGGCACGGCAGGATTTTGAACAGCCTGAGTTGTTGACACCTGATGGCGCCGCCAATGTTCATACTCAATTTTTAAGATGTGGCACAATGCGACAGTGCTTCTCGTCTTTGTGTGCGACCCCTTAACACTGACCCTGGGCAATACTTTCTGAGCCCTTCATATCAAGGCAAGCGAAAATGCAAGCACTCTTGAGTTAAATCAGAATATAGCCAGCATAAAGACTCTACAGCCTTTGACATCCATCGAAATGAGGCACTCTCATCTGAAGCACATGCTTAAATGCCGGATCCAAGATGGCGGCGCGCACAACAGACGCAGCGGCTTCTCTCTCTCCCGACAGAACGGTGTTTTCGTGTTTTTTGTCCTGTAAGTCGCAATGTTTTTGTACATATTCGTCTCGTCTACCTGTCTTCAAGCGCGCATACAGTCGTGAGTTTCTGCTCGATGTCGGCAGAACCACATTGTTAGAGTTAAACTCCACGCACGCCGAAGAGCTGCGGGACCTCGGTCTGCTCCGGAGGCCTACACCATCACCGACCCCCACTACTGCATCTCGCCCAGAGCGGAGGCGCTACAAGCGGCGTGAGAGGAAGCAGAAGAGGGGTAAGCGCGGAGGTATCCGAGCTAGGCTAGCGGCTAACCCAAACAAGCCAGCTATCCCCACCATCGTACTGGCGAACGTACGCTCTTTGGACAATAAACTGGACCACATCCGACTACTTCGCTCTACTCAGAGGACTGTAAGAGACTGTTGTGTTTTTGTGTTTACGGAAACATGGCTTAACAACAGCGTTGCGGACTGCGCCATTCAGCTCGAGCAGCTAACATGCTATCGAGCTGACAGAGCTCTCGTCGAGGGAGGTAAGAGACGCGGCGGCGGGCTTTGTGTTTACATCAATGATGCATGGTGTCGCGACGCTGTTGTGGTCTGCAAACACTGCTCACCCCTGGTGGAGTTTATGATTATTAAGTGCCGGCCGTTCTATCTACCGAGGGAATATACAGCCATACTGCTCGTTGCTGTATACATCCCTCCCAGCTCCAATAACAACAATAGGAGTGAGGCACTTAATGATCTGTACCAGCACATCAGTGGGCAGCAGACAGCCCACCCAGATGCTTTTCTCATCTTGGCTGGGGATTTCAACCACGCAGACTTAAGGAGTGTGTTCCCAAAAATTCATCAGCATATAGACTTTCCAACAAGGGAAAAAATACCCTGGATTTTGTTTACACCACACAGAGAGGAGCTTACAAGGCCCTCCCCCTCCCCCACCTCGGAGCCTCAGACCACATCACTGTCATGCTAATGCCTGCATACAGACCGCTCGTTAAAGCTATCAAACCAGTACACAAACAGATACAAGTGTGGCCTGAAGGGTCGTCAGAGGCACTTCAAGACTGTTTTGACACTACTGACTGGGATATGTTTAAGCAGGCTGCCAAATATAACAACACTACAGACGTCCAAGAGTACTCAGAGACTGTCACTGCCTACATCACCAAGTGTATTGATGATGTAACGGTCACAA
Source organism: Schizothorax lantsangensis (assembly GCA_027422415.1). Lineage (NCBI taxonomy): Eukaryota > Metazoa > Chordata > Actinopteri > Cypriniformes > Cyprinidae > Schizothorax > Schizothorax lantsangensis. Next base: position 26,387,925 of record CM049840.1, read on the forward strand.
AGTCTATCACTGTCCGGGCCAACCAGAAGCCGTGGCTGACAGGGGAGGTCTACAGACTTCTGAAGGCTCGGAACGCTGCCTTTAGAGCTGGTGATGAGGAGGGCCTGAAGACAGCTAGGGCCAACCTATCCCGCGGCATCAGAGAGGCCAAGAGTCAGTACTCCAGGAGGATAGCCCATCGTTTCAGCGACAGCAGAGACACTCGGAGCCTGTGGCAGGGGATTCAGACCATTACGGACTACAAGCCCCCACCACAGACCTGTGACAGCACCATCCCCCTGCTGAACGAGCTGAATGCCGCCTTTGCTCGCTTTGAGGCACAAAACGGCACCACTGCACAGAAGACTACACCTCCTCCCGGCGACCAGGTGATGTCGCTGTCCCCAGACAGCGTGAGGAGATCCCTCAGCAGGATCAATGCACGAAAAGCTCCGGGTCCTGACAACATTCCTGGGCGTGTACTGAGAGACTGTGCAGTGGAACTCACTGATGTCTTCACAGACATTTTCAACATCTCACTAAGTCAGGCTGTTGTCCCCACATGCTTCAAAGCTACCACCATCATTCCAGTCCCGAAGAAGTCATCTCCATCCTGCTTCAATGACTACCGTCCAGTAGCACTCACTCCTATTCTCATGAAGTGCTTTGAACGGCTAGTCATGCAACACATCAAGTCTGTCCTCCCCCCCTCCCTGGACCCCTTCCAGTTTGCATATAGGTCCAATCGCTCGACCGATGATGCCATCGCCACTGCCCTCCACCCAGCCCTCACACATCTGGACAAAACGGACACGTATGTCAGATTGCTGTTCATAGACTTCAGTTCAGCATTCAACACAATCATCCCTCAACAGCTCATTCATAAACTGGTCCATCTGGGGCTCAATACATCGCTGTGCAACTGGCTGTTGGACTTTCTGACCGGGAGACCTCAGGCAGTACGGGTCGGCAGTAACACATCCAGCACCATCACACTGAACACAGGGGCCCCCCAAGGATGTGTGCTGAGCCCCCTCCTCTTCACTCTGCTGACCCACGACTGCACACCGTCACACAACTCCAACCTCTTCATTAAATTTGCGGATGACACGACTGTGGTGGGTCTCATCAGCAACAGAGATGAGACAAACTACAGGAGCGAGGTGAGCCGCCTGGCCGGGTGGTGCAGTGACAACAATCTCTCTCTGAATGTGGAGAAGACAAAGGAGATTGTTGTTGACTTCAGGAGAGTGCACACTCAGCATGCTCCTCTGACTATCAATGGTGCGACCGTGGAGAGAGTGAGCAGCACCAAGTTCCTGGGTGTACACATCACAGAGGACCTCTCCTGGACCAACAACACTGCAGCACTAGTCAAGAAAGCACAACAGCGTCTCTACTTCCTCCACAAACTTAGAAGAGCCAGAGCCCCGGCCCCCATCATGTGCACCTTCTACAGAGGCACCATCGAGAGCATTCTGACTAGCTGCATCACTGTGTGGTATGGCGCCTGCAACGCGTCCTGCCGCAAGTCCCTTCAACGGATAGTGAGAGCAGCTGAGAAGATCGTTGGTGTCTCTCTCCCCTCCCTCCAGGACATCTACAGCACCCGTCTCACCCGCAAAGCCCTCTACATTGCAGGTGATACCACCCACCCGACACACAGCTTCTTTAGTCTGCTTCCATCAGGGAGGAGACTGCGGAGTCTCCAGGCCAGGACCAACAGACTGAAGGACAGCTTCATTCACCAGGCTGTCAGGAAGCTGAACTCCCTCCCGTCCTTGCCCCCCCTCCCCTCTCATACACCACGCACCACTGAACTCTGACCCCCGCCCCGCCCCGCCCCCCGCACAACACACACCACACACACACACACTGTGACAAGCACCAGTCACTTTGTACAGCATTGGACTGACCTCATTCAACTACCTCTTCTGACAGTCTGAATAAAGACTGCTCTCTTTTTGTCACTTTAATAGAACAGACTTAATAAGCTCTTTGCACTACACCATTCATATTCTGCACTGTCTGTGTATTTCACTGGTTTGCACTATGTACCATGTGCCTTATGCCACTTTATTTTTTTTATTATTATTATTATTTTTATTTTTATTTTTTCCTACATGTCCTTATTTGTATATTTGTGCGTTCTACTGTTAGTGTTTAGTGTTATCTGTATGCACCAGGGAGTAAGAGAGTAATGCAATTTCGATTCTCTGTATGTATGTACGGTACATGTGGCAGAATTGACAATAAAGCTGACTTTGACTTTGACTTACCAAAATCAGAGTTGTCTCTCTTGTCAAAAAAGAGCTTGTTTCCCACACGCTGAACGATGATATCCCAGGAGTTCACTGAGCGTGTGCAGCACATCAGAGTTGCCAGGATGGCATCAGTGGCAAACACATTGCCCTGGGTTTTTGCCAACTGTGGATGTCATTTTCAGAACAAAATAAATTAGCATTGCCACTTACAACAGAAATAAAGACACACATAAGATTGTCAGGCACAAGCAGTGACAACTGAAGTGATTGTGTGTGAGTGTGCTTTGGAGTACCTTGCGGATCACAGGGTCATCAGTGGTGGTAACGGTGTGGAAGATCCTCTTGATGCTCTTGAGTGGTTTTTCATTGCGTGTGGTGACGCGATCGAAAGCCTTGTCGTAGTGCTCAAGACCTCCACAGCACTCACTGAGAAAAAGAAAGTCAATGAAGGACTCCCTTGAGAGCAACACGCTCTCGCACTCTACAAAATTATCTGTCAGTGACATGAGTAACGTCAGAGTGCTTACATGTCAGTCGGGTCGGCCACATCCATGTATCTCATTTTCATGAGCCTGGGGAAGTCCATCTCCTCCTTCACCTCCCAGTCACTGCGCACCTCCACAGAGGAGTCCCTGGGCTTGAGCTGGGTCTGAGGTCACGGGAGAAGAGTCCGAATGAATGTAGAATCATATATAGCCAAGGAAGGTGCAGGAAAGTGAAAAGCACAGAGTTTTGTACCCAGTTGATACTGAAACTCAATACTAAAATTAGGGGTGGGCAATATGACTAAAATCTTACATGACAAAGGGAATCATTTCATGATAACTATCACAATATAGTTATTTTTGCTTGAATTAAGTTGTTAAACATTGGTTACACGTTATTTTAAGGTGTCCTTGTTACAGTGCAATTATACATTTAAGTACAGAGTAATATTAATTAACTACATGTACTTTATGGTTAGGATTAGGGTTACTTGCATGTAATTATGCATAATTTATTATTATTATTATTATAGTAAGTACATGTAACGTGTAACAAGGACACCTTAAAATAAAGTGTTACCAAATTTTTCACATAAATTTCATAATTCGACTTGAAAATTGGTACAAAATCATTATAGCAAAAACTAATGCTAATCTAACTAAAGCAAATAAAAAAAAAAGGTTAAGCTTATTGAAAACAAATAGACAGTAATAAAATAGGAACAAAAACTAATTATGAGCAATAGGACAAATAAATACAACAGAACAAAGACGTGAATGAAACAGTACTTTTTCAGGAAAGTCTAGCTATCAGAAATATGAAATACTTCAGAAATAAAATCATCAAATGTTAAAACAAAACATCGTAGTTTTCATTGTATGAATTAAATATAGATAGTGGGATGAATGAAAAGTCAAATACTGAAAGACGACGATGGTAAAACACGACTGGTAGTAACAGTGTGCAAAAAATTAAGACTGAGATAAGAAAATTACAGTGGAGGTGAAATGCTGTGGTGCTGGAGATCAAAGAAAAGATGAAAAGAGATGAAACGGATGAATTTCATACCTGCGACTTCTGATCCCACTTCTGCCGAACTCCAAATTGCTTCTGGAATTTCTTCTGCAAGCGCATACGGTCCCTATTCCGAGAAAGATAAGGGTGAGTGCATGTTGACAGGCCACAACTAAATGTTTTAGTGTTTTTTCCCCCCTACTGGGTAAGCAGAACTCACCTTTCCTTCTGCTTGGCGCTCTTAGGCAGGGTCTGCATGTTGAACTGAACGTTGTTCCTGCGATCTTTGTCTCTCCGAAGATTCCTCTGTAAAACAGAAGCACAAAATATGATAAAGACTTAGAAATGAGAGAACATGGAGGTTAAGAGAGAGGTTGTAGTAAGAGAGCAAGAATGTAAATGTTCAGAAACCCACCTGAGCGAACCGCATACGGTTTCTCTGATAGGCGGTCTTCTGAGTCTTGGCAGTATCCACCAACTGGAAGCTGGTCTCATCCTCCTCATGGAAATAAGCATACTGACTGCCGCCTCCAAACTGAGATGAGTATTTATCTAAACAGAACAGAGAACAACCATTCTGACTGATAAGTGACTTTAGCAAAAAAGAAAGGTCATTTTGCAACTGCTGTTGGGAGAGCATAAATAAAAATAAATGTGCAAACACTCACTTGTATATCTCTTATCCTGGTATGTTGCACCAGTCCAGTCTGCTACCTGTGTACAAAAATAATTGCAATTAACTTTTTTTGAAAAATAAATAAATGCAATTCAATTATGATCGTCCACTTTGGTCAGGGAATATTAAAGAGAATTCACCTTTCCTAGTCGGTCTCCCTTACTGAAAGGCTGGTAGGGCATGTCTTTAAACTTCTCAGGAACAGCACAAGGACCCCATCCTGATGGGTTGTCCTGGATCACAGGTGCATGGAACTTAGCCATTGCCTTAAAAAAAAAAAAGATGTACATAATTAGCCGTATGAAATAAGGCACCACTTAAGAACATTTCTACATATTATATTTTATAAATATACTTCTATTCTCCCTTCTGTCTCTTGTATCTAAGCACTGGATTTTGACTAAGCATTATCAACATAAGCAGTAAATTAAGCGCAAAAATTGAATAATGCAAGTAAAGCTGTTGTATGATAGCATGATATATATGACACAATATAACAGTATAATGATACACAATGGATGGACAAAATAATAAAAACACAACTATGTAATAAATGTTGTGTTAGGTAAGCAAGTATTTAAATAAAAATTATAATAGTAACATGGCTTTTATCATTGAAAAAAGTGCAATACCCAACACACTATTTTACCTATACTTTTTAAAAACATCCGACCCCTTTTTATTCACATTCTCTTATATATACTATATCTGTATATAGATTAATTTGTTTATTGTCTATCTGTGTCTATCCAGCTCCACGTCTATCTGTAAAACCGGTTCCGGACACATGACCTAAAGCGCTGTTCTCATTGGTCAGCGAGTATTCTTTTGACTGACGAAACAAAAAAAATGGAAATACGATACAAAAAGAATGTTCGATATGAAGAATAAATTGGTTAGAACGAAAAATAGCAGTTGGAATGAACAGGACCTCGGGTGCTCACTCCTATGACCAGTGAGTGTGGCCACTGTATAGTAACGTTAGCATTTCTACGACATCCTCCAAGATTTTACCAGCGGCCATGATGGAAAGTCTCACCGCTAACGCTAACTCACACACAAGAACCCTTCCCTCTCCCTTTGACTTTTATTTACATTTGTAAAAGGCATATGTTATTACTCTACGAAAGTCGCTGACACTGTGTCAACAACAGAGTCTGACTGAGAAACATCAGCGCGGAAGGATTGAGCGCGTAAACTCAGCTGATGCATTCAGTAGCAGCAGCGCACATGCTTCCTCTCATTACACGAGAACTAACTGATCTTCCGCGAGCTTCAGTTTTTCGCGTTTGCTCTTGACTGGTATAATACACTATATGAGATCATTTCACGCAAAACATACCTTCACTGGAGTACAAATTCGTATTGATTCAAGGATGCACGACTACTCCCAGACGGTGCGATGAGAGCCCGTGCCGTAAAGGAACGCGTCACAAATTTTACGACACTTCACAAATAAAATAAAAGTCTGCCGTATTTGCGGATGTCTCAGAAATAAAAAGCTCACACAGGTTGTAAGAGGAAGAACAACGATTTAGACGTGTACAATAAGTTTTAATTAAAATAGTTTACATTTACCTTTTTCGTGATGTTGAATTAATCTTGGACTTCAGAGTATGAATGTAAAAAACAGTAGGCTGAATGCACAAACAAGCAGTATAAATGGATCAGAAGTCTGTACATTACACATCTCTACTACATATGTTTAATGCAAATGTACCTGACTTATTATTTGTTAAATATATAGAAATTATCTAGAAATGGATAAAGAAATGATCTATGTTGACCTCACCTGTGGACTTTTTTGTTATAAAGATTTTTGGAGAGAGATATTATTATCACCATCAATGGGAGGAAGACTGCTATAAACAAACAAATAGACAGACTGACAGATAGATAGATAGATATCTTTCCAAAAGTTCCAGGACGTTTATGGCATTTTAGGTCATTATTTTTCTAGCCCCAGTGTAATCTGGTATTCAGTGCCTTGTTTTGTAAAGATCATGGTCTTATTGCCTTAAAATATTGTAAAAATGTTAATACTGTCTTAAACATAAAATAACCTAATTTGAATGTTAGGAATACTGAAGTTTATTTATTTATTTAGTAGTTAGTTAGTTACCACATTTACCACATTTGAAACCACCAGATATCACCATTTTTCCTGGCTTCTCATTTCTCATCTCATTTTCATTATAACTACAACACTTACTATGATTTTTCCCCTTTTGTATTATGTTTTAACAATTAAAAATAAACTTGTTACATGTAACACTATAGGAAACTTGTGTTTTTCTTGCCAAGTGAAACAAATATCAGTAAATCTGCAAATCTTGGTGTTTTTTCTAGAGTGTGAAAATGATAGAGTAAGTGACTCTTAACTTATTCAGCATCTACAGTGTGACACGTGAAATATGGAAAAATGCATCCCCTACTGGCAACTTCACCTGCTTTTCAACTCTCTATAAAAAGTCCCAGTATTGTTTGAAAATTTGATTAACTTTTTTTTTTTCTTTCAGTAATTAATATTTTAGGTAGAAAGTGATTACTCTGGAGAGCCTCAAAACCCACTCAACTCCATTCATGTGCGTGTCAACAAGCCATGTGTTCAAGTCGAGTTAACTGTAGTGTAGGCGGCACAGTTTGAGGATATATTTGAGCCAAGTTCCTGTACTCCTGGAGATAAACACGTTCACACAAAAATCAAGAAGTCCCAAAAGAATGCATCATGCAAATGCAATAAATAAATAAATAAATAATCTTTGATGAAAGTACTTCTACTTTATGTATGTAAATTGTAAATTTGTCATCCTCACTACAAGCCCCATTGCATCAGGGACATTTCCTTCCCTCTATACTACACACACAGTGATAAAAGGCTAAATACCAGGCTGAGTTTATGCATTTCTGATCTCAGACTGTGCCCAGAGCCCCGGTGGTGTGAAAAACTTCATGCATTTATTCATAGGGAAGATGCTATGATCCAAGATGAGCAAACACATGTAAAGCGACGCTGAGAGCTCAATTGAGTACACTACTCAGTGGACGGAGCCAGCACCAGCGATGATGGCTATCCAACAAACACACAAAGGTCATATGGGACACGCTGACATTTCAGTATAAATTGCTATGTCTTTCTGTTCATTCAATGTGAAACTAATGAAGGCATTCATGTAGAGACCCTGTCAGAGTTATAGACTGGTGTTATTGTGTAACTTGACAGCTTTGATGGGATCCTTGCTGAGACTTTCAGTGTTAATTCTATTGAAGAAACAGTTCAGAGTCTATTGAACAACAAGAAACTGCAGATCTGGAGTGATTTAACAATCACATTAGGTAAACTAGAGGAAGGTATATGCCTTTAGGCACTTAAATGGTTTCTCTTTCCTGTAAATACCGCTTCTCCACTGGGTTTAGTTAGATTTGGGCCTCACAAATCCAATTGCTTCCCTTATTAACCCAGATCAACTAGTGACGTGTTTCTGGGATCCCCTGCGGCTTCCTGTACACATCTCCAAGAGCACCTGCTGAGTGCCATCTCTCATATCATTAAACTACTTTAGTGATTCTCTCTGCTGGTATTTTACATCTGTTCTGTTTTATCTGAGGCATATTTACTCTCTTGGTCTCATTAGGAGAGACTGGGAGTCCATTTGATGTTTTAGGGAGCTTTTGCTAATGAAAGGAATTGGACTGGACTGAGCACCACTTTATTTTAGTTATGTGATGTTAGACATTGATATGAAAGCAGATCGATATCATCCTTCTTTCTTTTATAATTGCACATCTGGGTCTGCAGTCACGTGAGGAAATATTTTCATTACACCCCGAGGCAAAAACAACACATTTGTGAGTGTTACCTTTATACTGAGTGAGTGGGAAAGACTCTCAATGTTCATATTTTTATGCTATACATGAGAAACTGTATGAAATCTAAGAATGTATTTATTTAACACTTGAGTGATATAGATTTTGTACAGTTGGTGTCTTAAAGTGCCATGCTCAGATTTGTTTGACACATTTTGTCAGCATGGAAACAGTATTGCTTTGAGAGAAACATTAAATTCTCAAACTATATGAAAGATGAAACATTTCACTTCTCCATATCTCTATGGTGTTTATGCTTAACTAGTGGAAAACATATTATTTGTACTCTCCCTCAGACTTCGTTTTACTTCATTGTACAAGTTATGAAGTGAAGTCTTCAAAGTCTGTAATAGCCTTCAAATAAAAAATGAATGTTGAAATGTGACTATGGAAAAAGTGAGAGTACATGATGAAACCACGATTTGATTCAGAACATTCAAACAGTGTCAATTAAGTAAGAGACCATGCTCCCTACACATTCAATTGAATCTGGCAAAACAGTGACAAATTATTGAAATTTTATTTATTTTTTTAGGGGGATTTGGATATTGCAGCAATTCATACATTGCAACATGGCAAAATAAATCTCAGTTCAAAAGCTCAAATAGTTCAATTAGACAATACAAATGTCTAAAATAACCCCTTTAGGAGGTGTTTGATCTGTCTGGATATTTAAATTATGTTCATCCTCATTGGATGCACATGTCATATTATACACTAAGTCCATACTAAAAGTAATTTAGGGAACAGTTCTCACTATTAACTAGTTGCTATTAGCATGCATATTACTTGCATATTGGCTGTTTATTAGTACTAATAAAAGCACATACTGTATTAATGCTTTATTCTGCATGACCATATTCAGCTTGCAACTACTGTTATGGCACCATTCTGAATAAATATGAATTAAGCACAAATTAGAAGACATTTTTTTTTTTTTTTCCAGCATTCAACATAACAAAACAAAACAACAGACACATTCTCAACATTCAAAGTCCAGTTCGGAGGAAGAGGGAAGGTACTTGTTGCTGGACTTCCATCAAACAATCAAACCTCTATAAATGATTCAGAATGCAGCGGCACCGACTGTCTTCAACGAGCCCAAAAAATGTTACACCTCTCTTCATCTCTTGCACTGCTTGGCAGCTCGCATCAAGTTCAAGACACTGATGCTTGCATACAGAATGCAAATCTACATCCAGAAGTCTGAGATCTGCTAGTGAGCGAGTACCATCACAGAGAGCTCAAAATCACTCTCCAGAACATTCCGTTCACCATTCCTGGAGAATAATCTTAATGAATGCTGGATTGTCAATTCAAGCATGGAAACAACTGGAAAACTCATCTCTTTCACTACTTGTTTAAGCTTGTAATTTGAACAATGACTGAGTCTTCAAAGTGTTACGAGCAATTGCCTCTTCAATGAATCGCTTTATGTACAGTTTTGGATATTATGACTAAAAACTCAAAAGTTCATTTATATAATCACTCAAACAAAAACACTTCAAAAGGCCTGATATGATTCACATGACATATTTGCAGGAAATTATGTTTATAGTTCATTGGTATTGCACATGTAAAACCATAAATAACACTAAGTCCATACTTCATCATTAGGGAACAGTTCTCACTAATTAAAGTTGCATTATATGCCTCTATTACATATTGGCTGTTTATTTACTGTAATAAATCTATGCTTATTGACAATGACCATATTCTAGATACCTTAATCCTACCCAATACCTAAACTTAACAACTACCTTACTAAACATTAATAAGCAGCAAATTAGGAGTTTATTGAGGCAAAAGTCATAGTTAATAGTGAGAACTGGTCTCCGATCTAAAGTGTGACCATACTAAACCTGTCGGCATGTGGAATCCTCACATTTTCTAGAGGTAAATCAAAGCTGACTGCTGGTGAGGTGTAAGATCAGAGCTCTGACCATAAGGTCATCACTGTGCTCAGTTGGTTGCAGGGGATAATAGGTGCAGAGAACCAATCAGACATCAACTGATTAAGAGTAATGGAAGTGTCTTGAGCTAAGCTAGTGAGGAAAGGTCAGCGGATAATACAGACACACAAACAATTACAAACCAGAATTAAACGCAATTGTTTCCTCCTCAAGGTTTGAGTATGTATTACAGAACTTTTTATTTCAAATAAATGCTGATATTTTGAATGTTCTATTTAATAAGGATTTTTTAAACAAATTATTACTTTTAGTAATCAAGGACACATTCAAATGATCAAAATAGACAGTATAGACAATAGTGCTACAAAAGATTTGTATTTCAAATAAATGCTGTTCTTTTCAACTTTCTATTTCATCAAATTACCCTGACACACACACACACACACACACACACACACACACTTTTTCAGCATATATATTTTTTCAGCATATTAGAATGATTTCTGAAGGTTCATATGACACTGAAGACTGGTGTAATGGCTGGTGAAAATATTACTTTTTATATTTATAATTTATTTTTAGACAAGGTTTTAACATTCTCTCTAACCTTAAAACAGATGAGTCTGATAATCTTAAGGATAAATGGGATGCTGATTTGGGTTGTGTATTTGAAACAGAAACTTGAAATGATTTATGTAACAAGCCCCTTTGTGTTATAGCATAATTCTGCATGGAAGAGACAATTAAAAATTCTGTTCAGACTGTTTAGTACACCTGAGGTTAGACTCTAAATTAATCCAAGTCTGTCTGATCTGTGTCTCAAATGTAAATCTGACACCGGGATATTCTACCATTGAATGTCCTCTTATACAACAATTCTGGGATTTGATCCATCTACAGCTCAACTCTATCAACTGTGGCTTGGAGCAAAGACCTGCTTATTGGGTTTAAATGAAGAGATACCCTCAGACTCTCAGAATAGAGACCTTCTCCATATTTTGCTTTATTCAAGATCGGAAATGTATCCTGGTTATAGGTGGGTTAATGAGGAACCCCCCCCACTTTAAATCAATGGCTATCTACAGTTTCTAGCATTATTCAACTGGAGGCTTTCTCCACAGCCTTGAAGAACAAACCTTTTTCTATTCTATCAGATGTGGGATAATCTTTTGACTATTGGGGTCTCTAAGACTGAAGGCATGTCTGTTAGACTTGGCTTGGATAAAAGAAGTGTAATCTGGAATCTGTCCTAGCACAACACTCTGGACTTGATGTATGTAAATTATCTGATTGTATATTATATGCATTTCATATTTCCTTGAATTCCTCTTTTTTATTATTTTTTTTTGTGGGGGAATGAGCGATGTTTTATTTATTGTTTCTTGTTCTGAAGTCTGTTTTGGTATGTTTTGCACTAAAATAGTTCAATAAAAATAAACTTGAAAAATTGTTAATTACATTATAATTTATAACTGAATAAATTTCAAAAACAGTTATTTTAAATTGTCTTGATTAGCATAAGAGACATCTTTCAAAAACATGAAAAAAAGAACATTTATTTAATATACTCTTAAATACTAACATTTAAAAAAATATATTATACCATTCAAAAGTTATTAACAAAATGTATGTTTTACAAATGTCATTTTAATATGTACATCTATAATGGTGTCAACTAATGATTTAGTTTAGCTTAGATGAACAGTGTTATGTAAATACCAGCTAAGTAAAGCTGTTGACCTAATATCCTATTCATTTAATAACATTATCACTTATTATTGATATTACATATCTCCACACTCTTTTCTTCTTCTTTCAGTTTACATTTACATTTACATTTATGCATTTAGCAGACGCTTTTATCCAAAGCGACTTACAGTGCATTCAGGCTATACATTTCTTTTTTACCAGTATGTTTCTCAACTACTTTGTTTCTCCAACCACCCACTTACCTGCCACTCTATCTAATATCACCACATGAAACTTTCTTTCTTTCTCCTTGTCTTCAGCCTTTTGGTCTCTTAGCAACATGACTCATTTCCTTTGAGGCTAGAGTGAAGTTGTCTAGTAACAAAATGTATGTGATTTAGAATTGATTTCTCTCTTTCAACTTCCATTTCAGTGCACGTGTAAATGATTGTTGTTATTTATGTTTCTGTTTATTCAGGGTGTTAAATTGAAATGAAACTTTTCCGAACAGTCTTCGCAGAATGACTTTGGAGTTGAAATGAACATATGAGGGGGCATGTGAGGACTAAAAGTCCTCCGAATCTCTGCAACGGCAGCAGAGACCCTCACCTTTTTCAGAGACCTCAGTGCACTGCGATACAATATCATTCTTTCCATAAAAGCCACTAACCTCTGCACTTCAAAAGAAGGAGAAATCAATCAATCCTCGCTACTCAATGGATTCTGTGCTCTGCAAATACTCAAGCCACTGAGAGACAAGATACCTCGAGTGTACTCTCAGTATGTGATACTGAGAGGCAGCAAATTAGGGGTGGTGACATTTAATTTGGCTCCTTTGGTGAAGTGTCTCGCAGCACTCATGAAGGATTGCAATTAGGGTAGATGAGCTGTTTTACATCTTGGCCTGTCATTCATTTCCAGGTCGTCCACAGGTCGCACAGTGGTACGCTGTACCTCACTAAAAGCCAAGCCAGCTGCAGAGCCTGTTATTACCAACCGTGACACGGTGAGGATTAAAAAAAATCACATTAAAAATGTATCACTATGTAATGAGAATGATATTTAGAGTGAGAGGTAAACATGTTTTTGCCTTTGGATACATGTCTGCTTCTGCACCTGTTTTACCGAAAGCGAGTCCTTAACAAAACAAAAATACTGTGTGCAGAAATGCAACATAATGGCGTAATTGGGCTCACAAAAGAAAGATATCTAGGCTACACCTGCAAAGGTAGACGGTAAAGTAATATTAATGCAGCCTTATTTTTCAAAGTGTTTTTGAGGAGCTTCCTTGGAGAGAAACCCAAATAACCTTTGAGATAATTGTGAAGAAAAAATGAGCGCAGGAGATGAGATTGACACTTTGAGGTAATGTCCTCTCAGGGCTTCGTATCCTGCAAGTATTAGACTACACCTGATTTAGCATAAATGTAAGAATTTATACTCAATTGGAAAGACTAATTGAGTTGCTGGCGTCTCTCCAGTGTTCAGGGAGTGAAATGATCAACAGCTGCTGTGTATTAAAGGCCTCCATGAAGCATTTCTTCCTGTAGCATACCTGCTCGGAGTGTTTTGCTGCAGGCGTACACTTATTTAGAACAGGACCACTATATAAATGTTTTTGTGCATTATTTTGGAGAAGTGAGGAAGCGTGATGATCTCTAGAACATTGACTGAGGCCTTGTTAAAGGGGACATCGGATGCCCATTCTCCACAAGTTGGTATGATTCTTTAGGGTCTTCATGAAATGTCTGCAACATACTTTGGATAAAATTCTTCAACGGTTGTGTAAAACAACACCTTTTTAAACAGCTCTGTTCACAGCAAGCTGTTTCGGTGCATGTCCCTTTAAATGATAATGAGCTGCTGCTCACCCCGCCCCTCTCTTCTGTTTTTTGTGTATTCAGTGGCACGTTACCATGAAAAACAAAACTAACCCACTGTGTCCTCAGTGGCTCTGATGTCAGGAGAAAATTAAGACTTTGATGTACACTTTTATATCCAACTACAACTCACCTGCATTCTCACTCACGAGACATGTCGCTACAGCTGCTCAAGCACAGAGAAAATGACGGACAGCGTACAACTGGCTAAGGGCGGAAATATGCTAACACAGGATGGTCTGTCAGCAGTCGTGGGTGGGGCCTGAGCAGTATGAAATCATAGAGCTCAGAAAATCAAAACAGCTTGATAATTGTGAATGTTTAGGTTTTTGGGGATTAAAAAAAGGAGTGAATGGATTTTTAGCATTGTAGGTGGCAGTGTCCACACACTACTAAGACACATTTATATGAAAACACCATGTAGAAATTTTGCTTCTGATGTCCCCTTTAAGACTGGCAGCAAAAATCTGATTTTTTTTTTCCCTCAATTTCAGATTTTCACAAGCCCTCTCCAAACCACCATGCTTCAATATTTCCCTCATGAAAAACATCCATCCATTTTCCATACCACTTCATCCTCTCCCAGCACCTCGAGCCACCCTAAACAGATGGGAAGTCCATCACAGGGCTCACACACACCTATGGTGAATTTATAGTGTCCAATTCACCTATTTGCTGCATTTCTTTGGAATGACAAAGACAACCATTGAGAGTGTTCTAGCAAAAGTGACTGTAGTCTCAACAGGGGAAAACAAACAAACCAACCTGATCAGTTTTATTACATTTTTATTTAATATATTTTATGAAATATTTTATGACATTTTATTTCTAAGGGCATTTTTATGGCATTTGTTTATTATTTACTTATTTGTTTGTTTGTATTTGTATGTTTTTTTTTACTTAAAGTGATAGCTCACCCAAAAAATTACAATTCTGTCATTAATTACTCACACTCATGTCGTTCCAAACCCGTAAGACCTTCATTCATCTTCAGAACACAAATTAAGATATTTTTGATGAAATCCAAGAGCTTTCTGACCCTCTAGACAGCAACACAACTAGGCACGTTCAAGGCCCAGAAAGGTAGTAAGGACATTGTTAAAATAGTCCATGTGGCATCAGTGGTTCAACCTTAATGTTATGAAGCTACGAGAATACTTTTTTGTGCACAAAGAAAACAAAAATAACTTTATTCAACAATTTCTTTCTTAACAGGTTTGAAACGACATGAGGATGAGTAATTAATGACAGAATTTTGATTTTTAGGTGAACTATCCCTTTAATTAAAACCACAGTTTGTCACTCATTTGTGTCAAATGCTTTAGTTGAATCAGTTAACTGAAATAAATTCTTAATAGAAACAATTATGACTGTTACATCTAAATTAAAATCAAAGTAGCGGCAAATAATGTAAATGTATATACAATAATTTGACTCGATTGGTCAGATTGGTCTGGTCAGTTAAATTATATAGCTTTGTTCAGTTATGGTGGGGACATATTAGATAAAAGAGCAATTGTCTATTGTCATTGTCAATAATGTGATAAAGCAGAGCTTACACAGAGATTGCTTTTAAACCAAGCTTTCTGTTGGTCAATAAAGCGAATTTGCATGACCAACTTAAATCAGTGTCAAAATCTGTGTGCGAAAATATTTTGCCCTTACCAAAATTCCCTATTGCTTGGATTTCTATTAAAATGACTGGATTTCAGCAGCAAAATTTGTTTGAATAACAGTAAATGTGGCAGCACCTTTAAATCAGATTTGAATGCATTTAGATTGCTTGCTACAGCTCACTATGCTGTCTATGGAGTCCTTAACTAGAGAGATACCGAATATTTAATACAAATAATACAAATCAAATAAAAATATCAAATGTTACATAAAATAAAAAAATATTTGAAGGGGCACATGTTAAGTGTAAGCCCTTTGTGTCACATTTTGGTAGCATTGCTGATCCTGCTGAGAGATGCAGTCAGATGTCAAACGTCAAGCTTGTATTTAAACCCATTCAGAGCCACATAATACACTTCTGCACTTACAGTAAGCACTTGACCTCCAGCTCTGCCGTTTTCCTCTTCACTCCTCCGCTTTCTGTCTTTGTCGATCTTTCATGTCATAATACAGCTTCAGGAAGTTTGTGTACACTTGGTTTCCAAGAATCCTGCTAAATGCTTTTTCCCCCCTTTTCTTTTCATCTGTGATGCCTGTGTCCCAAACACCAGCATAATGAACACTGTTACACGAAAGAGAAAATTAAAGAGAAAGGATTCAGGGAGTTTGTGAGCATTTAATTGAAAGAGAAATTACTAGACCTTTCCTTCTGGCTGATGAAGCAGCCCACATTCTCCATTTTAACAACATCCTCGCTATAATTGGCCAATGAGTCACTCCACTGAAAAATGCCTAGATAGATTAATTAGGAAAAATGTCATTAGGAACAATGTGATCTGAACAACCCTAATTGAGTATTGACAACAGAAATTATTTCAAAATACTGGCTTGTCTCCTTGGAATAGGGGCAAATTAATGTTTTTACATATACTATAAGACTGGATATGATTATTTATTTATTTATTTTTTTGGTCTGACACTACATTCAACTAATCAGTTCATTTAGTGAGCCGTACCGTGCCATACCATGCAGTGGAAAAGCGCCATTAGAGTTCATTTAGAGCACTAATGTCTTTAAATGGCTGTATCAAATAAGGAAGGCATCCAAAATGGGCTTCCAGCACTCTGACCATATCACTAGCACATATACACCTAACACATTCATATAACAGCTTGTCAAGACATCATGGACTTAATGTCAACCTATAGTCACAGATTTGCTTTGGGGTGCTGCAACACTTTGGCATATATATTATTAGGTTTAAAAGAAAACAGCAAGACTTCGCCAGTGATTGACCGCTTTTGTAGCCGTAAGCCTATGGCGGAAACCACTATTGATCTCACTTTCCTCTCACATCGTCATTTCAGCCTTAAGGTCTGAATTTTCTTCAAAATAGACCCTGGCTGGCATGTGCAATCACTGGCTTGTTCAAGCTCAACCATAAAAAAAAAAAAAAGTCTACATGATGTTCCACTCTGGTGCTCAGAAATAGGCATTCTGTTATGTCAAGCCAAATTTAGTTTCAGGTCATTTCGAGAACAAGTTCCTTGTAATTGTGCCCATTTTCAATGTCTGCAGTGTTGTTTTTTTGTTAGCAAATTTGTTTGTAGTAAGCAATGGCATTCTATTTGTTAAAGTTCTCCTCTTTCCTGATCACTGTCTTAATTAATTTAACAAATTCAAGCAAATGCAAACAACCAAAATATCCAGCAGCTATGATTGATTAAAAAGGAGAAAAAAGAGAAAGAAAAATAAATCCTATTAAATAGTCTATCTGGGCCTCTAAGCCAACGATAATTCTACTTTGAAGAAAAAAAAAAAATATATATAAATAAATAGAAATAGCATGAAAGAGGCATAAAAAGCACATCCACAGAGACAAAACATTTATTTATAAATCTAGAATTTGGTAAACATCAGACTATACACACAGTGATTTTTGATATGAAAGAACTCATTTAATCTAACACAAAATGCACCCTTCAGCGTTAACAATTTAGCTATTATGCAAGTACGTGAATGCAGACAAAATCACTTTGCCAGACTCTTGTGGTGGTAAGAGAGTAAAGTTGCAGTCACATTTACTGTCTGGCAAATTCTTGGGGATCCATGCAAAATATTTCCTCATGCAGATTTCGCAACAGGCTCAAACTAGTCATGCAAATTCACAGCGTTTACTAGCAGAAATCTGCTTGGTTTGACTGTGGCTTCTGTGTGAGCCGTGCATCTTATATTGCAACACTATTGGCACTTAACAGCTGATAGACTTTTTTGCCCACAAAATTTCAGGGCAACAGAATACAAAATTTGGTTGTCTCTGACATTAAACCAGATGTTTTATTATTCTGGTAAACTGCTAGAAACATACTGACTTTAACAGCTGACCTAAAAGAGAAAACTAAGCTTAAAGGAGACATTTAACCTAGACTAATGGTGCATTCAAGTCTTGTTGTAAAAATCGTATTTACGAATTGAACGTCAACACAAGCCATAAATATAACTTCCCAAGAAGACCTAAATGCACTATAATTCCAGCTATAGCAGCTCTTGTAGCAATGCTGAGAATGCAGCCTTTACTTGTGTGTGAAAATTAAGCTTTTGTAGCAAGCTACATCTGCATTCAGGTACTTACATGTTTCAAACGTACACAATTGAAAATAAATAACGCTTCATAATGTTTTATACAATTTAAGGAGCTGAAACTACCCGAAGATTATATACATTTGGTGTTAGAGAAAAAAACCTTTCTTTGCACTTATAAAAATGCTAAAGTACTGACTAAGGACACATGGGCAGCTATGTATTTTTATCCTTGAGCAAATGGCTTTGTTTGCACAAGAGGCCTATATAAGTCTGCGCCAAGAAATGAATAATATCACAGCGTTCACAAGTAGCCTTCAGCACTATTTGCCTCTTTGTGCATCCATACCGTGTGTGGGTGGGCCCCGGTGGGTGTCAAGCGTCCAGTGAATCACAGAGATTCATTTAGATACGGAGAGCTGTCCAATCATAAGGTCACAGGATGGGTGCCTCTCTACCCACAGCCACAAACGGCAGCTTCTCTGAGCGGGTCGATAGTAAACACAGTGTGCAATAAATGTCACATAGCTATAGCACAACAATTAAAAATATCCCTAGTAAACGGCAGAATAACATTTTCGTACAGCTTTTTACACATTCTTTTTTAATATTTAAACAATCAGTTCTAAACGAAAGCTGTGAAATCCACAGAGTCATTATGGAAATGGTGGTAGCTCTCTCTCTCTTTCTCTCCATAATGCATCTGGAATGGCTTTCTATACGCCTCCAAACCAATCTGAGTGTGAGCCCGTGCGTAGGAGGAGGTGGCGTAGGCCGGTGGGGAGTGTAGTTGATACGTTAGTGCTTGCTATGATCTCAATAGTTAACGTTTATTTATAACACTCAGAAAAGGGTATCTGAATGTCACATAAGCATATTACGGTGCTGAGAAGAGACACTGTGGAATTTTAATGTATGTGTAGCTTATGTTGTCTGTCTGTGGAATTAGAGCATAAATGACATTCTAATTGGAGGCACTTAAACCTCTTTAGCAGGTGTCGGATAAACCCAGTGGTTCTAAGGTCAGGTTCAAAGACCATGCTCTTTAATCATGCGAAATAAACTTCTTTTCATTATTTATTCACCCTCATGTTGTTCCAAACTCACGTGCAGTTGTATATTTCATTAGAACACAAAAGGAGATTTTTTAGATGAATCATCGCACGGCTCTTTTCCATGCAATGGAAGTTATGGAATTTATAATGTCCTTCAAGTTCCAAAAATGTCTAAATACACTAAAATAATTTCATGAAGTAGTCTATATGACATGCTTTATATTCCATGTCAAAGAAAAGGTATACAATAACTTTGGGTGAAGAGCATTTATCAGTAATTAACGACTTAAATTTTGGTCTGTCCCTCACACAAACTTGTCAAATGGATTCAGAGATTAGTCATATGGACTACCGTACTTTATGGTGCTCTTATGATGTTTTTTTATCACTATAGTTTTTATAGCCACTATAAATTGTCACTGTATATTAAAATTACATGAAGATTCTTTAAAATTCTCCTTTTGTGTTTCTTAGAAAAAAGAAAGCCATACATTTTTGGAATGATATAAGAGTGAATAAACAATGTCAAAGTCAATTTTAGGTAAACTATCCTTTTAAGTCCTTTTAAGAGTGTGTATGTTTGTTTTTTGGGTGGTAAATGGGTAGTATGAATGGAATTTATCATTGGTTAAATCTGTGTGTTAGTCCCCCTGCACAAACTAATTCAAGAAGTAATGCAAAACTGAAACTCTTTAGAACATTCCTTACAACAATGGTGCGTACAATTTTTTAAAGAGCCCCCCCATAAATAGATGATAATCTAGATAATAAACATTCTGTTTTAAAACTGACAATCGTATCATGTTAAATATTTGTGTAATATTTAAAAAAAAGCCAATAAACAACACCACAACTGATACGCAGCACAAAACTGTATAGTATAACGATGCACATGTAGAGTTTGAAGACCTGTTTGCAACAGATTTCAATTAGTGTACAATACTTTTACAAGTAAGGCAAAAAGCACATACAAATACATTTAGAGAAAACTACAAGCCAATGTATAATTATTGACCTGTTTACATGTACAAAATCTTTTCCAAATTGTATCACTTAGTAGTATGCTACAAGTCTCACTAAGTATGTTCACATGCACAGCTAGAACAAAAGTGCATGTAAATGTACTTAGTGGTATAGTGCCCAGTCGTAGCCATAGATTCATTGCATTGATTAAATCTCCTAAACAAATTTAGAAAAAGGCACATAGATGCTTCACATATTGTGGTGCTGGTCCCATAGGTATTGATACCATGGAATGCTGCTGATGACCCTTGCTTTGATTTGACAAGTCCTATAAATAAGGCAAAATTAATTGTGACTTTTCAAATTGTGTTGCCAGATTGTACACTTCCATACTACAAAGTCTAATTACTAGGAGGAAATATCATAGTAAATTCAGACATGAAGACGAGTTGATAGACTTCAGGAGAGGCAGTACTGTAACTACAAACTGAATAGAGCTGGGGGATGCATGTACAATGATACTGTTTTTCCAGCTGACACAAAGCACAAGTTCACAAGTAGCTGATCTCCAGTGAGTTGTTCTTTTCCACCGGTTCCTCTGGCAGTGTTTTCACATTCCCATTTTTAGCCCCGTTCAGTAGGGTTGCAGCAGGTCCAAAGCCTGGTCCTTTACCAACAACATCCCCGCCCGTGCCTCTCCTGTCTGGGGAACTTGTCTCAGAAACCCCTGTATCCGAGGGTCTCTCTAAGAAAAGCACTCGGGTACTTTCAGGTTGTCTGCTTCCATTTCCGTTCTGAGTAATCCTACAAATTTCCGTCATCTCTGTCACTTCCTCCCTGTACTCTTCTTCTTCTTCCTCATTCTCTTCATCTTTCACTGCTCTTCTAAGGCTTTCCCTGGGCTTCAACGCTCTTCTTCGTTCCTCTTGATGCTGCTGCTCGGTGGGCTCGTGGTTCTCGACCCTTCGAGATGAGCGGCACAGAGCCTTTCGAAATCCCCGCTTGAAGTTGTCCGAAAGGAAGCCGTAAACAAAAGGGTTAGCGCAGCTGTTAGCATAAGACAATACCACCACAAAAAGATGCAGACCTTGGGGCTCATCCCGCAGCGATTCCACCAGGTTTATGATGTTGAGGGCATAAAACGGCATCCAGCAGAAAACAAACACAGCCACCACTATCACCACCATTCGCGTGACTTTTCGCTCCGACTTGCGGCGTTTGGTTGAAGTGGCATGAACCTTCTTTCCTGAGCTACGAATTTTGATCACAATGAGGAGATAGCACATGCAGATGACTAGCAAGGGAAAGAAAAAACCAACTGTGGCGGTGTAGATGATAAATGCTGCTCCCCAGATGTTGGCTGGCTCCGGCCAAATGATGTTGCAGATGCCTCCTTCCCGTTGCACGTTTGCAAAAATCACCACAGGCAAGACTACCAAAAACGAGACTGCCCAGATTGTTCCATTCACTGCCTTGGCCACTTGCGGTCGCCTCCATTTTGAGGACCGTATAGGATGAACCACAGCCAGGTAGCGATCAATGCTCATCACGGTGAGGCAGAAGATGCTGGTGAACTGGTTAATGCCATCAACGGTCATGACCAACCTGCACGTAAATGAGCCGAAGGGCCAAGAGTGCATGGCGTTCTGCACAGCGAGGAATGGAAGGCCCAGCATGAAGAGCTCATCGGCTATAGCTAGATTCAGGATGTAGATGTTGGTCACTGACTCTGTCTTGGAGTAGTGCAGGACAATGTGGATGACCAGTGAGTTTCCTCCCAGGCCGACGATGCAGACGATGATATAAATGAGAGGGATGAGGATTCCTGCCATGCTTGTTCCTGCTTGGTTCCCTGCATCTGTCCCATTAGTGCAGTTCGAAGAATTGAGGAAGCAAGTATCATTGAGAACACTCTCGTTAAGGAGGAAACCAGGAATGGAGCCGTTGCTCCATAAGCCCAGCACAGCAGAGGCGTCTACTGAGGTCAGCTCCATCTCAGTCTCTTGCCGTCACTGCCTTCAGCTGGGGGCCATTGTCCTGCACAGAGAACAACCACAAACTATAATTTCTCTCTCAATGCACTCTCACATTCAATAAATGCATAATCTACAGACAAAAGCACCATTGTTAGGAAGTTTGTTTCACACTGTTTTTTTGCAAATCTGAAACTAGCTTATCAAGTGAAAATGTACAATAGACTAGACCAGTGGTTCTCAACCTTTCTGAGTCCAACAGCCAAGACAATATTCATCAGCCCACATTTATTTAATGCCAGACATGACAAAGACGCCTTTTTACATTTCATAAATTTATACATAAAACATAACAAACAAAATGTAGCCTAAATAATGATTATTATATGTCTTTTTGACATTATATAAAATAAAATAAAAAATTAAAGTAAAATTAAAAACAATAAACTGAAACAATAAAAGTGCATGCAAGTACATGCAGGATTGCTGTATCAAGACCTAAAAAAGCAGGACACGACAGGATTAAATTCACTGTAAGCAGGGGATGTGTGTATCGCTCTGCAGGAGGGGGCAGGTGTTGAATGAAACTTGGAGTAGTGGGAAAATTGGTCTACACAGACCTCTGTGCTGCAATGGACAAATTGTGTGAAAGCTCAGTGCATGGTGCATTCTCATCAGAATGAGAAATATGTTCAGTATGTACATGTTGAAGATCTTGTTTTGTGTTTTTAACATTTAAATTAAAGCAAAAAATATTAAAATATTATTAGTTATTTTTAAAATTACTATTATATTATATTATATTATTGAGGCCTCCTTTGAAATTTACTTTCCAGAGGCACCCTGGTTGAGAACCACTGGACTAAACACTGGTCAATGACATAAAAAGGGATTGCAGAGAACAGTTCATCGTAAAAACACTCACATGGCTCACAGGGATTTGGATGGTGTTATTTTTGTCCCTAAGGCAATGAGGCATGCCAATTATCCTGCGTATGTGAGATGCTCAGTAGAGAAAAGTCTGCCTCAGCAGTACCTTGCCGAACCATTAGAATGGCAGCGTTTCAAAACATTAGCACTGCATATATCTTAACTATGGAAAAACAAATATGCACAATGACAATTAAATTGTAAAGCAAAGCATAATAGAACAGAACAAATGCTTGCTATACTGGAAATAGTCATTTAAAATACATAATTAAAATAGAATGAAGGAATAAAGAGTGAGAGCTGTTATATGTTGTGTCATAAGAAACAATTGCAGTGATGGCAACAGCAATGAGACTGACTCCATAGGGATGTTTGTGTTTGGCTTGGTTCAGAGAGACAGTTCAAATACTGCGCTTTCTCACATGTGGCTAATAATTGACATTTTATTAGCAACCATGAACATTGGGATTCAGAACTGACTGAGCAGATGATTAAAAGCCCATTCATGGTGTGTGTGTGTGTGTGTGTGTGTGTGCACATGCATGATGTTTGTTCTGAGGATTTATAACTGTCCTTGGTTATCTTAAAGAGATAGTTCACTCAAAAATGAAAATGTTGTCATCATATAAAGGTTTGAAACAAGACAAGGGCACGTAAACTAGAGATTTTTTTATGTTTGGCTGAATGAACTCTTATATATAATCTATATAATATTATATTAAATAATTCTATAGTGATATATAATGGTGTTTGAGAGTGTAAGAATAGTTAGTTGTGAGAGAGAAGAGAAAATAGGATCAGGTCATCAGGTGTCTTACGTTCCTATGTCTTTGTTGAAATGGAAAAGCTTTGTATGGAAGATATTCACACCTGCCTCTCTCCATTTCTATTGAATTTATTTTCTCTCTCCTTCCCAATTACATCCAGAAGCAAAGAATATGGAAGATAAATTGAGTGTAGACCACTGTGGCACTCACACAGAGAGACAGGGGAAAACATGCAAAGAAGAACTCTCATCATAGGTTTAATGTATTCTAGGCTGAGATATGATCGTAAATTAATTACGTTTAATTAAGGCTGTAGATAAAATGGGAGACACTGGATACCAGCAAACTTTTTGATTAAAGAAAACCTGTTTGTTGAAAGATGTAATGCCATTGACTTTTACTGTGCTTCATTCTTTGAAGCTCCCTGCTATTGAACATAGAAGACAATGTTTTGGAACATTTCAGAATGAAGGCAGCTAATGATGTTACATGAATGAAAGCTAATTCATTATAAACATATCTATAGAGTTGCAAAGATTTGTTCCCTAAAAACAGATGAAAGTAGTATTCAGTGTCAGTGCAATATTGGAATGGGAAAAAAATGAATGCAGAATAGAATAAAAGTGCAAGTCGAACAAAGAGAATAATAAGTGAAAAGAGATAAAAGCAAGAGAAGAAAGGTTATGATCTTTTAGGTCTATGACATTCATATGGCTCCACACTCATAACCTTCATGATTAAATAGCTATCCAAACCATCAAAAAAAAAATTATGGCTCCGGTTTTGCTTCTCAGCAAGCTCAGAAAACTTCTCAGATGATCAAATGATTGATTTCATTAAGACGAAGTGTGCAAGCAATGCTTTTTGCAGTATTTTAATGTTAATTGGTTCTTTTAAAGTAACATGAAACAGACATGCGGAAAGGAAAAAAAACCTTTATAAGTCTTTATAAGCTTTATAATGATTGCACCACAGGCTAATTTTGTAGAAGCCATTATTAGAAGTTAATAGTGCTAATAGTATGTTTTAATGCCCACCATTTACATGATCTCTGTACAGTAGTGAAGTATTTGTTGCTCTGCTTTAAAAGTACTTTTCAAATGTCTGTACTTTATCAGAGTGTTTTTCTTTAGAAAACTTTACTTCACAACATTCCAAAGCATAATATTGTACTTTTTACTGCACTACGTTTCATATTAAATATCATTTAATACTTAATTAGAAATCTATTACTTTCTTACTTTTACTCAAGTAAAAGTAATTCAAAGATTGACTTGAGTACAAGAAAGTACTACATTTTTAATGTTCTTAAGTATTAAAGGTAAAACAAACAACAACTTTTATTTATGAAATGTATGCAGTAAAAAGTATGACGTTATGCTTTGGAATGTAGTGAAGTAAAGTTTTCCAAAGAAAAACACTATTTACTTGAGTAAAGTGAAAATACTTCACTACTGTCTGCCTCTGAATATGAGCCAAGCTGAGTACCTTATGAGCACTGGGCTCCCGACAGTTTTTAGACAAAATTTGGGAAGCTGACCTGAATTTGACCAGTGTATAGGCTTTCCCTTATTTACAAACCAGCCACAGAACCATCACATCGGCTGCTAGCAACACACACACACACACACACACACATTACGGTATATTTTCTATCCCCTAACCCTACCCCTCACACAAAACTTTCTGCATTTTTAGATTTAAAAAAAACATCATGCAGTATGATTTAAAAGTTGTTTTCCACCAAAAAATATAATTGGGTCATTTGGTTTGCGTAACGTAGGGAATACCAGGTACACACAGACACACACTCACAAATAGACTCTAGTTTTGTTCTCTGCTCTTCACCAAAACATTTGCACAGTCAAGTTTTTCTTTTCTTTTTCTGTCTAGCAAAAACAGCAACATTGAAAACTCTGACCTCTGTGTTTAGCGCAACAGCTGACACAATTGCCTCCTTGCAGTAAAATCATACCGTGTACCAACTGCTTTGACACAATTATCGGGTTAACTGACTTGTAATGTGTGCAAGTGCTCACGACCACCCAAGTTTCCAAACTCGTACTTGGGAAGTCGCTTGGCTTTAGACTCAGAAGTCATTTTAAAATCACTTAACATAAGCTTAATATATAAGTAGTTATTTCTTTCTAAACTGAGGAAAATACTTTTTTTGCAAGGCTTTGGAAAATGGTGAGAGCAATGCATAATTCATCATTCAACACTGTGCACGTCTCCCTGTCCTTTTCTCTTCTCCTTCCATCTCATTGCTTTGTAGACAGAGGCCTGCTCTGCTCCGGGAGGTCAGCATTGTTTGAACGGATGCTCACTTTAATCTATCTTCTCTCACCCATGGACCCATGGGAGCCATTCATCCATTCAGTGGTTCATCTGATTATATGGCATTTGCTCCTGGGACAAGTGCTAGATAAGAACAATGACGTTTGTATGCTACAGCCAACAAAACCATCAGTTAGTGAAAGCCACAATTTTATTTAATTTATTTGTTTTGAGAGATGCTTGACTCAGTGCACTAGGACTGGACAATTAATATAATTAGCTAATTGCTAAAATTGTCAATTACAGTATTCCATTTACATCTATTCTCATCATTCCAAAATGTTTACAGCATGTTTTCTTGTAGTAGTAACCTATCACAGACATCTTTGTTGTACATGGATGAATGTGATGCCCAATCAAAAGGCTTTCACATGAGTCTTTAAGCCTATCAATAATGACAACCGGTCCTAATGAGTGGGTTTTAAGCAGTCTAATCTATAAAAGCATGTTTAATGTTTCCTTTTCATGAATTTAGAGACGAACATAATCAGTGAAGCCCAGAAAATATTCTAGTTCCTTCACTGATTAGCGAAAGAGATTACTTCATCTAACAAACTTAAAATCATTTTAATGACTGTTAAAGCATTGATTCGGAGCGAAATAACCTCAGACAGTTTACTGCATCTGCTGTTTTTAGCAAAGGTGAAGAGAGATCATCTAATCACAGATTTCAAGGGTGCAGACAGCTCAGTTAATTGCAGATTTTTAGACGGGCTGAGATGAAAGACAGGGGGTCTAGCAATACCATTGCCTGACACTTTAGAACTAAAGTGAAAAGCATTGGCAGTAATCTGATTTGACACATGTTGTACTGCTCGCTTGCAAAGTAGATGATGTAACACCCAATCAAACTGCAAGTGTTCCTGAGCAACACGTTCTCACTCCCAACTTGTCACATATTGAAGCTTGGTCAGAACCTGGTCAGAACCATTTGGCGTCACTTTTTGACGCTCAACGTACCCCTTTAGCGTAATTTTTCGACATGCAGGGTCCTCCATTGTTTTAAATAAGTCATGATTAAATTATATATTGGGTAGGCTTATAATATTTCCATTATTGCATATATGTCGGGGTGTGATTTTTCAATGTAAACAGTCACAAAAGTTTTATTTATATTACACTATTTACACATTTATGAGCATGTAACCCAACCCCTGCCCCTAAACCAAAGACTATAGAATACCCTTAATACCCTTATTAGCCTTAAAGGGACTTTGCCCAAAACCTACCATTTGTCAATAAAACACAAGATATAACAGGCAGATACAACTACCGTCATAATTTATTCAAAAAGTATTAATATTCCAAGTCTTCCGAGGCAAAACGATTGATTTGTGAGTGGAATAGACGCGATCGCCATCTCTGTCCGCTGTAAAGCTCTTCCTGTGTGCTGCAGTCTGTGTTCATGCGCAAATTAAAAAAAAATGCCACCAGAAGAAGCCTTTCGTCAGCCTTAGTTGTGAAATGCCATTGGCTCTTGTGTGTCTCGTGACCGATTGCGGGGAAGGGAGTATGGTTTTGAATGAGATGTGAGCGCGTTAACGGAGCGGGATCATTTTCAGCGATTAAAACCTTATGTTTTACTCTCTTCTTCGCATAAAGACATCGTATGGCTTCAGAAGACTTGGAATGCAACACGACTTGTTTGTAATGCTTTCATACTGCTTGTTTATGGTCAGTTTGTGCAATAAATACCTGTGACTGCACTTTTATTTGCCTGTTGTGTTTTATATTGTTCAGAAGTGGGTAGGTTTTAGTGATGGGTCGTTCTTGAATGACCATGGGTCGTCTCGGGGAGTGATTCGTTCAGTCGCGTATGCGCAACATCCTATAGGTTCTGCACTGAATTAGTCAAGTAGTTCACCTGTTTCGAGTCTTCGGGTTTTTCGAGTCGTTCGTTCATCACGTGACAGCCCCAAAAACTTAACCTATGCAGTCTGAGCCGGAAAGAGACATGATAATAATAACCAACTCTTTATTACCTTTGTTACCACATTCAGTGTTATGGAAAAGAACCATCATGAAAGAAATGCACACATTTATAAACTGTAAGAAATAAAAAGCTACAATTTGAGACCAGAAACGCATCATGTAACTGTAAGAGTAAATAATAATGATAATAATGATAATAAAATGATAATAATAATAATAATAATTACTAAGCACCCTTTTGTAAGGAAGTTTGTAAATTAACTAATTTCTCTATCCAATGCTGTCACGTCACGTGACAAAAGAACGAACGACTCAAGAGATGAACTAATCAATTCTCTTTCCAGCTCAGACTGCATTGGTTAAGTTTATGGGGCTGTCACGTGATGAACGAACGACTCAAACCCGAAGACTTGTCAGATGAGGTGAGCTAATCATAAGCTGTGTCCCAATTCGTAGGCTATGCCCTCCGAAGAGCGTATTTGAAGGCCGATTGCTTCACGGCGACGCAACAAAGGCTGTCCCAATTCAAAGACCACGGCCTACGAAGACCTCAGTTGTAGGCCGATTGCATCACGGTGGCGCGGCGAAGACCGTCCCAATTCACGATGCGTCCTCCGAAGGCTGCATTTGAAGGCCAATTGCATCACGACGAACGCTGGCGCAATTCGAAAGCGACATCAAATGCATCCTCCGTTTCACCAGCAAATGAAGGATACATCAGATGGACTTTTATTCAAACAAAATAGTGGGGGATGGTTCTGTGGCGGCCGACGAATGCACTTAAATGCAAGTATTGTGTTTAATTTACTCAAATAACTAGCGAAACAAATGTTAAAAGTCAGGTTATTAATTTTTTTTTAACTTAAACTAACAATACCACTGCACAGATTCCTTTGTTAGGTGGTCTGAGGCATAAGTTCTTGTATTTATTAAATTGAGGGCTGAATATGATTATTCCTTTACTGGGGATAAAAACTCTGACAGTCCACAACAATAAGACAAGAAGTAAGGCTACTTAATAATTAGATAAGTCTTTCAATTTTTTTTATTTATTTATTAAGTAAGTAAGTAGTAGTGCTGTCTTGCTAGATATGTCCACAAATGTTTTAGGCAAACTTGTTGATCCAGAAATATGATTTCTGGAGTAGCCTATTTTGTATGCATGTCTGTTTCATATTTTCTAACCTTAAGATTGCAGCCCTGTCTTAATAATTTTCATAAGTCTTTCCTTTTTCTCTTCTTTTAGGACAGTTCTGGAGAAAATGGGGCTGCTGGGAAACATAAAAATATAACGAACGAAGCTGTTCTGTACATTACTTTTGTAATTTAAGTTAGCCTATTTGTAAATGAAGCAAAGTAATTTCTGTGCACTGTTTTATTTTTGTATTATAAGTTGAAACTTAGAAATAAAAGACAAGTAGTAGTTCTGGAAATTGTTTATTTTTGCAAAGCAAAAAGCAATAAATTGGTCTGTACTTAAAAGTACTTTTTTACAACTAATTACAAAATAACTTCAATTCAACATCAGAAAAACAACATAAAAATAAATTAACAGTACATAAAACAGATTGGGAAAGAAAAAAAATGTAGGCCTGTGTACACTTTCATTCAGCTGAACAGGGAGACCCTGGTGGAGCTGCTCATAGAGAGCCTGGTGCAGCCTCTGCCAGTGGAACATCATCTGGGATTGTCTCCAGAGTGTTTGAGTGCATATTTCCACTGGTTCAGGTTTATTCTGCAGTACAGGGGTCTGGTCTGATTTAAGGAAAGGAGGAAAGGACTAATTGTGTAGAGCTATGACAAAGTAATTGGTGGAAGAAATATTAAGTTACTTTAGTAAAGTACTTTCAGTAATAGTGCATTGAGGAAAAACTGCATGCATCTAAAACCTTAATTAAAAGTATTATATTTACTGTAATGTACTTAAGGTATGAAGAGTAAAAGTAAAGGTATGTATTCTGCAGAAAAATAACTTTATATATGATGGTCTTGCTTTAATATTACTGTTGCACTATGTTGCATTTTACTTCTGAATTTGTTCAAGGTTGTTACGTTTAAAATATTTTATATAGGCTACTGTTGGCCAGTTCAATGTACAACAGTGCATCATATTGTAAAAGACGATGTTTTTGTAGTGTTGCTGACCTGTGAGGAAAAAAACAACTCAGTACTTCTAATTTGTATGTGAATACAACTAGGAATGTATTTTGTTACACTCCACCACTTTGTTATTTTGCAAATGAAAGGATCAAAGTTTATTGATATAATATTAAAAATAGTTGCTGATTACAACTGCGTCCGATAACGAAGGCTGCTTCTGAGGACTCGGACCGGTCCAGCCTAAGGAGGACTTGTTGCCTAGCAACTGTGACAGCTGCCGTTGACGAGCGGCAGTAACATTTGTAAGTGGACTTTTTATATTCAGCTGCATAAAACTAAACAGGGTTGAAAACCTGTTTAAATATGTTCACCATGGTCCATTTATGTACATAATAATCAATAATAAAATAAACAACATAAAATCACATTTTGGTAAGATATAAGTCAACCTTAAACCGCTTTATATTTTGTATTTTTTCATGTCATTGCTATATTCAAGTAAGTCGAAACCCAATACTTACATGTAAATTGTAATTCGGTAATTAAAAGTCAAAAACTAACAATTCAGTCTCCATAGTTTAACAAATAACATCCATGGCAGCTCTCTTCTCGCACCGTTGCTACGCGACAGGAGCGGCGATCGGGAACACCTGCTGGTGCAATCAGAAAATCCTGGGAAGGCTAGACTCGGAGTGGCCTACGAAGGCCACGTTGATTGCATCCTTCGAAGGATCCGTCCTCCGAAGGATGCAGTCTTTGAATTGGGACACAGCTATAGACTGAAGACCCAGGTAAACAATGAATTAATCTTTTCTGTTTCTTATAGCATTATAGTTTTGTATTGTATGTAGTGTGATCAACGTTTGCGTAAGTAGTAGACGTGTTAGGGAAGTAATACGTAATATTTTAATTATATTTTGCTAAAATGAATGAAATGACTCGAAAAAAGATTCGTTCATTTTGCTGAACAAGACTCAAAGGTCAGAGTCGGTAAAATGATCTGAACTTCCCATCACTAGTAGATTTAGGGTAGGGTGGGGTTAGGTGCTACAATGAAAGTATAAATTGATATAAAATTATTTCTGTTTTTTACAAATGCATGCAAACCATTAAATTAAGACAAACTGAAAACAAAGGAGGACCCTGCACGTCGAAAAATTACGCTAAAGGGGTACGTTGAGCATCAAAAAGCGACGCCAAATGGTCCTGACCAAGCTTCAATATGTGACGAGTTGGGAGTGAGAACGTGTTGTCCTGAGACTGCAAAATGTGCTGCATGTACTGTGGTCTCAAATGGTCACATGCAGCTTTACTGATTACACTCTCAAAAAACAAAAGCTGCCACTGGGGTGGTACCTTTTCAAAACCCTGTTGAAAAAAACGGCATATACTGGTTAGGTATGTTTTGAAGCATGGCTGCTTGTTTGAGCTGGTTTAAGCTGGTCATGAGCTTGTTTAAGCTGGTCCTAAGTAACTAGCTCCTGCTCAGGACCATATTAGAACCAGCTAAGGACCAGCTTAAACCAGCTCAAACAAGCAGCCATGCTTCAAAACATACCTAACCAGTATATGCTGTTTTTTTTCCAACAGGGAAGGCACTAATATGTCCCTTTAGTTTAGGGGACCAATATGCCCCTTTAGTGTGCATATTATATAAAAGTCCAAAAGAGCATCTGTTAAAGCAGCACCGCCCCAGTAACAGCTTTTGTTCCTTTTGTTCAGAGAGTGTAATAATGGGATGGGATCATCAAAATGCCATTACTACCTAAAATAAGTATTTAATGTACATTTTATTAATATAAATTAACACTTGCAATTACAAGGGGAAAATATTTGTCTTAATCATGCAGCTTCCATGATCTGAATGATTTTTATTAGCCTGACTTCAAATGGACGCTCTTCATATGCTCTAATTGTATGTGAGAACAGCATGCTCCTCATTGTGAGGAAATGCAATCACCGGCTTTTCGTGACTTTTTTTTGCCACCTGATTCTGTGGGGGGTAGCATGAGTGGGCCTTAGCCTCTCTGATATCAGTTCTTTAACACAGAGTTTTGCCAGTATTTGCGCTGAAAGATTCTTCTTCTCAGGTCATTATTCTGTGGTTCCTTTGTTTGTTTGTTTTTGTAAGTAGGATGTCTGCTACATAAATTCACCATGTACAGTGTGACTGTGTATTTTGCATCAATCATTGACTAATTTAAATAAATATTTTTTGGATAAATGACTAAAAAAAGATTCTATAAGTGGCATTTAAATAATAAATAATTTATTACTATGTGAATCAGAACATGAAAGCAATCATTTCTGTTGAGAACTTTTCTGTTGCCATCTTCAAAATCACTTCTGTTTAGAGATGCTCTAAGTAACTTAACGCAGGCATGCAAGACACAAAATTACAGTCAATGTAAAGGCCAATTCACACCGCACAGACAAACGCCAACAAACTCCAACAAACTAGTTGGCTCAAGTTGGCTGTTGGATTTAGAATCTTATGAAAAATAACTGTCATGTTCACACTGCACCAACAGACACCGACCAACTCTATATCTATAAGCATGTTCAGTCGGGTGAAAACAAACTCCAACCAACTTGCCAACAGGGGTAACACACTGATCCAACAAACTCCAACAGACTAGTTTGTTGGAGTTTGTGAATTGGCCTTAACTTAGCAAAAGAAAAATGTCATAGAATTACCTAACCTCTGTATCACAAATAATAATTTTTACAGTTCATTGCACTCCCATTTGTGAGAATTTGATTGCATTACCTGAATAAATGGAGATTGATTCACTTATAGACAGAGAACAACAGATATGACTCATTTATGTGGGTCCGAATCGATCTCAAATGAATTAGCAGGAATTTATCAGCTGAAAAGCAGAACTAATGTTTTACAACCATAACAACCGTGACCTAATCAACCGCAAAAACAAAATATCTACATGGACATATTAAATCATCCTTTTTGTGTGTGAGGTTGGTTTTCTATCTTTCCCTACAAGAGTATGTCCTTTATCATTTTGTTAAGGACATACATACATTTGCACGTCTGCAGTGAATATAACTGTCTGATTAAGTAAAATGTCAGATATGATATGGAGATTATGATAATTTTGTAATATACTTTAAGTAGAGACTCCCTTCTTCATCATGGGAATAAGTTAATGTGGCCTTTCCATTTTCTGTGAAGTTCACCACACATAGGGTGTTCCATTTGTCGTGTTATGAATCATTTGTGAGCTCACGAGACCCCTCAGCCTGTTGTGGCCACAATATGTCCTCAGTGTGCACTTTTGCTGACCCTGCAGTGTTATGCACTCCACAGCAGACTACAAACCCACAGTCTCATAAGTGTCATAAAAGGACTGCAAGGGATGTTTTCAGGATGGGGCCAATATGTTTTTCTTCTTGTAAAGAAGTGACTGTCAAAAAGGAGAACTGATCTGATAATGGAAACTTTGACATGGAATCATGCTGCATCAATGTAAAAATGATCAGTTTACATTAATGTTTCCTAGTTATGCATGGATGCACAATGTGACATAATTACAATATTTACAAATATTTCTATTTGCATTTTTCCAAGAAGCAAAAGCCCTGCTTGATATTGCCTCATTAATAAAGAATATTTCAGTTCCCGAACAGATGCACATGCATTATACAGACGGTGAGAGACTAACACACCATCTTGTGTTGTAGGATACAAATGAGCTTTGAAAAGCTTGAAATCACTTTGAAAATCACTTATTTTTGGTGTCATTGTGTCACATTATTCATAAATATTACAACATTGCACTGATCAACACTGAAATATGCAAAACAACAGCACACAGGTTTTTTTTAAAGAGTTGTAATTTTATTTAAACATTATTTTAAATATGGTTGGAGCCTTTGTGTTATGTATATGCAACACCAACTGAAAAAAGAAATAATGACTAAAATGTTAATTTAATGCTCAATTTAATTTAAAATTGCTCATTTAAAATCCCTCTGACTTCAGTGCTGTCTTTTAGAGATTAAATTAATTTGATGGCAACAACAACAAAAAAAAAAAATAATAATAATAATAATTCATTACTTGAAAGGAATGGTAATTGGAAATGGGCCCAGTTACAGACAGGCGATCTCTCTACTCTGAAAAACAAAACTGCTGAGAAACGTCTGATGAATATTACTTAAGCTTGCCTATGAATATTTTATAAACATCTGCTATGTGGTGTCACCTTTGCGTCCCTATGCAATGCATTCTGTTTTAAATAATTTTCTCCATGTCCATAGTGTCCCCATCAGCTAATCAGATCATTGACCCTTGCTGCTCATATCAGCAGTAAATCTGCTCTCTGGTGAGGTTTGCCAGATTCAATCACATTTAGTTGTACACATCCATCTCATACATATCACATGAAACATCTCAAGATGTTTGATCCCCAAAACTGCAATTATACACCCATGATTAAGATGATGATTTTACTTCAAAATACAAAAAAATCTTTCTCTGTGTCGAGGTTAATGCATTGGTAATTAGTATTTTCATTCAGTCTTGTTTGCATTTCTTAATAAAATATTTGCTCACTTTAAAGAAACCGTTCTCATGTCATTCAGACTGCTGATGACGTGATCTGTTAAAATAATCAGTGTCACTGGGTATTGGCATTGTTGTACTTGCACTGACAGATGCAAGTAAATCTACAATGTGTGTGTCACTGCCAGCCACAGGCATGAATACATTCATATTAAAGTAGATCACATAACACTTGCTGAATGTTTGCCACACGTTTACTGTTAAAGCCTATATTTGTGCTGATGAGCAGCAAGGAGCTTCCATCTGGGAGCTATCCCATCATCCTTCGCAACTCTAACCAACCAGAAGGCCTTGAATTGCTCATAAATTCATGATCCTGAATGTCCTTAGAGGATAGTTTACCCCAAAGATAAAACTTCTGTCATCATTTAATCATCTTCACGTAATTCCAAACCTTGATTTCTTTCTGGGACTGTTGAAAAAGCTTTGAAAATTTTAAAATGAAAGTATCATAAAAGTAGAGTACCATATTGTGAATTAAGTATTCTGAAACAATATGAAATGTTTGTGTGACCAAACAGTCCAAACTTAAGGCTGTTATTCACTGATATTTATATTTTTTAATATTTAAAAAAAAAAAAAATCACCTTTTCACAGCATTTAGGTTTGGAACAACAAGATCACAGAATTTACATTTTTGTGCAGACTATAAGTGAAAATGCACTCTTCTCACACATTGTGGCAATTAATTTCTGCAACTTTTCCAGTTCAAAATACTGATAAAAAAATAGTTATATAGCTATAAATACACAGAGCAGTTTTTAGCAAATAAAATATTTTAGAGCAGAGCATATATATGCATGATAAAAATGATATTAACTACACAGGCATACAGTACATACTGTATATGTATGTATGTACATATGTATGTATAGTTAATCTAATTTTATCATCTTTATGCTTATATATATATATATATATATATATAGATAGATAGATAGATAGATAGATAGATAGATAGATATCAATATGGTGTATGTTGCCAACAGTCCAGGTTTGTGCTCAAAGAATCTTGCTTTTGTACTTGAATGTTTTGGGTTCAACATTGGTTGGTTTTTGAGAAGCACTGTTATAATTATTTTTTTAAATTACTACCCCAAAGCTGTGGTAACCGATTGTTTCTAGTCTTGAGAGAGATTATGTCACTCCCCGCAGGCTGGTTCAGAATCAGCGCTTGTGAAATGGGTTAGGTCTTACGGGCCACACATTCGCTGTTCATGCCTGTCAGACTGTTTCTAAACTGAGGGGCCTCTGATCTCTCAAAGACTTGCAATCTCCACTCAGAGCTTAGCAGCAACCAACAAACAACACACTTATCACCCCTGAAATGCTGCAGACTTAAAACACAAAAGACTGCAGAAGTCACACAGCAGGAGACCTTCTCAAACAAAAATCCCTCTATATCACCAGATCAAATTCACCTGCTTACTTTGCCACCCTAAGCTGATCTGCTTAGTTCCTCCCTTGATAACATCAAATACCTCGGACCTGTCTGAAACAATCCCAGCCTACATTCAAGTTTCAAGTTTCAATTTATTTATATAGCACATATAAAACAGCCACACGGCTGACCAAAGTGCTGCACAGAGATTCAGAAATAGTAAAAAAAATAAAAACATAAAAAAAATCAGCACAACTAAACAATTGAACAGGGTCTCACCCTATAGAATAAGTAAATAGATAATTAAAACACACGAAAGGCAAGAAATATGAACCCATAAAAACTAATCAGCAACCATAAAAGAAAATTATATATAAGCCAGAGAAAATAGATATGTTTTAAGGAGAGATTTAAAAGTGGACAGAGAAGGTGCAAGTCTGATCTCTAGAGGGAGGCTATTCCACAACCGCGGCCTGACCACTGAGAAAGCTCGATCCCCTCTACGTTTGAGTCTGGATTGAGGGACTAGAAGAAGGTTCTGATCACTTGATCTTAAACATCTGGAGGGAGTATATGGGTGCAGCAATTCAGATAAATACATAGGAGCTAGATCGTGTAAAGATTTATATACGAATAAAAGGATTTTAAAATCAATTCTGAATTTAATAGGCAGCCAATGAATTCAAGCCTACATTCAAGCTTTTGCCTTGAAGACATAGAGAGACATTCAATCACCTGGGCACAGTTACGCTCTTTCAACGTCAAAAGCTGACGTCCTTGCCATTATTTCTACCTCTCGGAGAATAAGCAAGTCTTTAAATAGCAGCCCTGCATTTAATCAGCCTCTCACGATTCAAAAGGAATGATGAACTTTGCCTTCTGTCAGAAAATAGGAGATTGAAGTTACATATGAGTGAGCTAGAGAAAGAAAAAGAGACAGAAGGACAGACAAAAAGAAAGAGAAATTCATTATATATGACAGCAGCTAGGCCTATTTGATCTGTGCATCACTACTGCATTGATCTGAATGTTCATCAAACATATATATGAATCATCAAATTTAAGAAATGATTCAGTAATTGTAATATATATATATATAGATAGATGGATAGATTGTGTTAAATATAACTAAATATAATAGATATAAATATAATTTAAATATAATTGACAGATCTGTGTAGTAACTGATTACATGTAATTTGGTAGTAGGCCTACTTGTAATTATATTAGATTACATTTTAAAGTACTTGTAATAATACTAAAGTTACTTTTTTTATAGATTACATGATTACATATTAGTTACATAATTTAAGTCCTCCTAATTCCTCTTTTTAACCGTTTAAATGTGTTTCTAAAATAAGCTACACATGACATGCAGGTAAACAAAAAACTGTTTTAGTAAGTGTATTATTTCTATTGATGTCATTTTAAAATTATTAAATTTTTTACATATTTCTGATATAAATAATTAGCTTTTTATTAAACTTACAAACCCCCTGCCGTTTGTTCCTTCATGAACCCAAGTTTTGGAAACCTTGACATAAATGTAATGTTTAATGCATTTCATGTTGTTAATAATGAATGGAATATATTTTCTTTCTCTTTGTACTTTTGTATCAATATGGTACAAGATTATCATATTTACATCAATGTGATAAACAAGTTAGGTCAAAAGTAATCTAAAAGTAATCCAAAAGTAGTCTGATTATATTACCTAAAATGTGTTATATAATGGATTACGTTATTAACTACAATTGCTAAATGTAATTTGGAATCAGTAATGGATTACAATTTGTAAGTAATTTACTCTATTGATTGAACTAAATCAACATGTTAAATTGAAAGCCCTACTCTTCACATTTTGGAAGCAACTTCTTAAAAAAAATCTCTGCCAGCAGAAAAATGAGTGGTGCATGTTTAGTGTCCTCCTAACTTTCTATATGATAGACGGTAAAGTGTGTGCTGCATGTGGGTGGAACAGTTGGAGCAGTGTTGGTTGGAGAGAGGCATGTGATGAGACAATGCAGCCCCACTGTTACTCGCACAGTCACACTCTCTTGGAGAAAAGTCGAAAGGCTACTGACAGAGGCGCTGACATGTTCTGTGGGTAAAAATAAAACATAATGACCGAACACACTCGATGCACCCAGACATGTTTGTGGGAGTCTTGCAAACACAGCAGGTGTGACGTGTCAGATCACAATATGAATTACATCGCATGATCAGACCACATGCAACATTCAACAGTGCAAGAATGTGAAAATGTCCTGGTATTAATACGAAATATTATGCTCCACAGACTTGTGTTATTAACAGGTATATTCTGAGACCATTTGGGTTTGATTTGAAGAGACAGGTTGTCAGGACTGTCAGCTAAGGGGGAACAGGACTAGCGAAGAGCTGTTAATTAGACATAGGAGGGGGCAGATATTTATCACTCCTGCCCTCCCACTCTCATTCTGTCTCTCTCTACCTCTTTATTCCTATTTCAATCAGTCTCTCTCTGTTTAATTCATGGTAGAAGATAGACTATGGATATATATACCTGCTAGAACGGTCAGGCTAAACCCCAACTTTTATCCATAAACTACTTAACATAGAAAGACTATACAAATGACACATTCATATAAGCAGCAACAAATAATTGCAATGCTAAGGGTTGGAATTATCGGTCTGTGAAAGATACTGGACAAGATTTTGTTAAATGGCTCCATAGCAGAGCCAGTTCACCAGTTACACTATGTAGGCTGTCAAAACTGACACATCTCGCTTGAGAGTTGAACAGGCCGGGTCTTCTGGCTCACTGTATGCCTGCCTTCTTGGCAGGCTGCTTCTTCTCTGTGGACAGCACAGGCTTTTCTCAAAGTCATGAGTTCAATTTTCTCCAAGAGCAAGGTGCGATCTCTGCTCACACTCAGTGGGTTTTTGAGTTAGGGCTTCTGTTACTGTATTAGTTTTGCAGTTCAATGCAAATCTATAACCTCAGGATTGGTGGAACCAAATTTAAGAAATGTTATTTATTTTCTGCAGCATGAAGTAAGGAAAGTAAATGAAATTATATATTTTTTTGATAAAAAAAAATAAATCAAATAGCAAATACAAGTTTATCAGTAACTACAAGTCAAATGTTGGTCCTAAACCAGCTACAGCTGAATGACAGCTTAATTTATGCAAAATTTGCATGGCTGTTACTCCATTTTTTTTTTTTTTTTTTGCATTATTATATTAGACTACATGAAATGTCTTAAGAGTTTCAAACATATTTTGTACAATATTCTTGGAAAAGGTAAAAATACATGTGTTTCTAAACATTCTACTAACAACTAAATTGTATATCCAATGTATAAATCTGGATACGCAAAACTGCATTGAGAATTACCATGTTGTTCACAGCAATGATAAACCAGTAAGTATATTTAAAAACAGTAGCCTAAGTGTATTTACATTATAACCACCTTTCTCTACAAGACTGTTGCTACAATATGGATTGAAGATTTTACTAGGATGTTACCAAGTAACAATTACGCTCTAATAACTCTAAGTAATTAGTGTAAATAGCACCTGCGCCTCACCTGTCTTGCTAATATCCCATTTACATGAGAAGCAACGGTGTTTACTGCAGTCACGAATGAGCTCTGAAATAGCCTGGAATCTGTCTTCACACACAGCACTTACATACATGAGCCTTATCATAATATTTATTATTAGATAATATTTCGAACAGTTTAAACAGAATGAATATCCATAACTCTTTATACACTGACCGAAGACTATTAATAAACTACAAGGTTAACAAGCTGCTGCCGTCAGAGACCCCCAAAAATTACGCTTTGCAAAGTTTCCTACCTTAAACCAATATTTGTCGGCCAACTTGCTCCTCACAACATGGAATATGACAAACTGGAGACTGTCCGTGGTGATATTTGTAACTTCATGCAGAGGTTAAAGCGTTTTTCCTGGACGAGCCGTTGCTCGCGCTCTTCGGAGATGCTGCAGGAACAGCGCGTGGTGCTTTGACTCGGCGAGCGCGAGAGAAACTCTCATATCTGAGGAGTCCTGAAGATTACATTACTCAGTGCTCCATCACTCCCCTGTAACCAGGTAACGGCTCTTCCGCAAGCACAAGCCAAGGGAAGGTAGGCGTGATATAAATCACTCCGGTACCGTCTGCCTGTGTGCGCGCACGCGTGTGTTTTAGAGGTTTGTTGTTGATTATAATCTGTAAGTGCACGTCGTGTTTTTAGGGCACAAATCTTTAGGGCACAAGACTACTGGGCAGGTCTGTTAATGATCCCAAATGAGAAGCGTTTTCACTCAAACACTCAGGTTATTATACAGCTGATGTTTTGTTTGATAGTCCAAGGTGAAACCCTTAAGTAAACTTTGTTACAGCTTTTGAATGTGAAATTCTGACATGCGCAACGTTTTGAATTTAATGATTATTGCATGCATACATTCCAGTATTAGCCATAATTGTCATATTTTGATCATGCAAGCATCATATAAACGCATTAAACAGATTGCTATAACCAGATAAAGGAAAAAAAATGACATTTGTGTCAAATTTTTGAACATGAAAACAATATGCGCAATAGAGGCTACACCTTATTTGAACAACAATTTCATTTGTGCATAGCCTATTTCTAAACAAACTTAATTTTGAGTGATATTAGTTTAGATTACATTTACTTAAGCAGAATATGGATCTTAATTGGAAAATGATGTGCAAAATGTGGTCATTGAAAAACCTCAGGGAACAGATTTGTATTGGTTTACATTTAAATATTGACGGAACATAAAAGGTGCTTCAGATGCACATTTTGGAAAGTTAAACATCTGACCTGACTTCTGATATATGTCTGTTCTATTAGTATTTGCACAAAATGTTCTCACTGTTTTCTACTTGTCTAAGAGGTTTAAGGGTATTTTTTTAGTAAAAAACAACAACAACATAATAATATTAATATTAATATTAATATAGATATTCAATTATTCTTGCATAATACAATCACTTTAAAAGAACCATATAAAATCCCTTATAACTCCCTCATAACTTTGAATTTCTTCTTGAATACACCAGGTGTAATGCAGCGGTAATGTCTGATATGGATCCTAAATCAGCTATCTGGGATCAAAAAGGTAAAAAAAAGATGAATCCGTGATACCTAGATCAGCTGTCAGCCGCATGAGTATAAGAGAGCCATCAGACAGTTAATGGAATGAATGATCCGCTCAAGAGGTTAAAGATAAAAGGATTTTCATTGAAGAGTCATACCATATAATGCATGCACAGGAAAACACTCTCACTGAGTGCATAGCTGGTTGGAGACTTTAAAAGCACATGTTACCAGGTAAGAACGGAAATGTTGTTAGAGTTAACAGCTCTTAATAATGCTATCAATTTCACCTTCAGAATTTTGTTTTCATTACAAGAACTAATGGTAAGGTTACGTTTTAAAATCTAAAACAAATAAATAAAGAAGCTTGCTCAATTAAGTGCTGTGCTGAAAATTCTTTACCTAATTTTGTGTTCCCTGACAAAAAGAGACTGGCCTTTAAAAAAAACTTACTGTAAATCTCTCATTATGCTATATTATGACCAAATCTTGGATCCAATCTTTTTGTCAACATGTTTTATTTAGCACAGTTTTTTTTTTTTACTGATTGATCATAGGCTTTATTGATCTGAACATGTGGACCTCTGTTTTTAAGTGAAAAAAAATAAATTGTGGATAATTTTGGCAGTAGTCACTCATAAATCTGAGTATAAGCTCATAAGCTTATAAGATCAGTGAGGCCTATGATCAATCAGTTTTAAATAATATAGCATGAGAAATTTATTAGCATTTTTTTTGTATGCCGGTCATTTTTGTAATAATCTTTCCAGGTCAAAATGTCCAGAACACAACATGAGGGTTAAAAATTTAGATGTGTTGTTTAGCAACTCTAGTGAATGCATGAGAAGATTGCTTCTTTTCTTTTTTTTTCCGTAAGCGAGCTAAAACTGGTCCGAATCTGATGTTGTGCCATCAAGATTATGTCACAGGATGTAGGAAATCAATAGCTCATTACTTGCACTTGACTTAGGGATCCCTGCCTTGTTTATTCGCTGTATCTATGGCATTTCAAAACAGTTGATGCCTTAACAACAAAACCCTGAGGTGTTCTCTGAAAATCCATCAAACCCTGGGCCACCATAAACAACCGCTCAGACCTTAAACCAACCATGCCAATTTAACTATGTCCTCTCTGCCATAAAAAATTAGCTCCATTAGTGGCTTGTCCGAGTGCTAGTTCAGAGGTAGACTGACCGTCTTGTGTATCTGACCGGCCGGGTTTGTGGGTCCACTCCCACAGTGTGCTAAAGGTCATTGCTAAGGTGCACTGCCTGCTTCTGTTCCTGCATCATTAAGCCAGCATGAGGCTTGTAAATGTCAACAAGTATAAACCCCCAAGCTCTGCTATGCTTCAGAGCATCATCATTTCTGTCAAACCTCTCCTACTGTCTTCACTGAGTGGGTCTGCTGGCCTGCAAACACTGAAGATTGGCTGATTTCCAGCTGAACCAGGACTGACTATTAATTTGTTTAACTCATTGCATATTAAATTGATTGACATGGTCAAGGCGATCAAAAAACAGAAATCCTGTCTAGGTAACTGCTTGTTAGTGTAACATATGCCTCCGTTATATCAGATCCGTCAGCCTGCCTTCAGGCTATGTGATGATTTCTAATATATTCCAGCAGATATGACTGTTGAATGCCTCCTGTCTATGACAGTTCACACACTTAATGGCCAGACTAGCATTTCCCACAAATGATTGTCATTGGGGTCACAGTCTAAACCGCCCACAGCAACAGTCTGATGTATGCTGTGCACAAAACTGGAAAGTACTTATTGCTTTTGTAGAGAAATAATCACTTGCAGCTATTTTTAATGGTGTTATAGAGGCTGCCAGGCAGCTATTGAATTATTCTAGCTACACACTACTGTTGGGGTCATGCCCATTATTGAGACATTTCTTGTGGTTTCAGCATCGATAATTTATTAACCCTGATTTGGATTTATTACTTGCTCAGAATTCAGAATAAAACTTTAGAAACAAGCATGCCTAGAAATGTGATAAGATAAAGCCATAATCTCACGTGAAACATACATTTCCTTTCATGTTATGATGTCTTTGGTGGCAGGCAATTTCTTTTTTTTACACACACACAGAGAAAAGGAAGTGGTCATGAAACTGTGAAGGAGAAAAGTGAGGTTGATAAAAAATAATCAGATTTCAAAGAGGATTTTTTTTCTTCTTCACTTGTTTAGTAGGTTTGGTCAGCCCATATAATAATTCACTGAGAAACAGAGTCTGAGAAAATGCAGTTCAAAGAACTTCCAAATCATTGCGTATATTTCAACTAGAGGTGCAAAAACATGCATCATTAACATTTTATGTGAAATGTATTTTATATAAAATTTATAGGAAACGACAGCACAGAACTGTTGCTGTGGTGATTGTTTGTTTTTGGCAATATGCTACACATGTGGGTAATGTTACACATTGATGTAATTTAAAGTAGAAAACAAAAAAAAAACATTATATCATATGAAGTGGTTAAGTGGTTACCAGGTGTGTGTGTGTGTGTGTGTGTGTTAAAGTAATATTAAAATACAGCAACAGTTTCAGTTTGCCTGCAGACAAGTGTATGTGACAAAATATTGCTCCCTTAACAAAAACGATATATACAATGCCGCATGTCCATCAATCAATATCTCTGAATGTTCACAATCTTAATCTGGGTTTATACATAGCTATATACACAAAAGGATT
Source organism: Schizothorax lantsangensis (assembly GCA_027422415.1). NCBI lineage: Eukaryota > Metazoa > Chordata > Actinopteri > Cypriniformes > Cyprinidae > Schizothorax > Schizothorax lantsangensis. The sequence goes on from CM049840.1 coordinate 26,431,733, forward strand.
GATCTCACCAGTGTTGTTTATGTCCAGAGTGAAGGAAATCCAATTGTAGATGTAACAAAAATTCCCCCATAGACTCCTTTGATAATCCAAACTCCACACATGAGGATACTGTTGGATGCTTCGGGCGGAATGCGTTGAAGACAAGCTCACTGAGTATATTAACCTTTTGTTTGCATTGTAGTTTGGTTGTAAACTGAAAATGGTCACATGGCAGGAAGCCCCCTTGTCATGTGACAGGAAGTACTAGGACATATATAAACATAAAATATACACTTTGTTTCATTGGCAGCTTGCTGGTTGATTGCAGGTGGATTGACTTTCTCATTTTAGAGAACACTTGATTGTGTAGTGTAACGTTAATCATCGCTATCTTTCCCCAGAAGAGCGAAACTGGACCTTTTAAACACTACCTGCTAAAAGGTCATTTAGAGTCACACTTGAAAAATAGGCCAAAAAACTAAAAATAAAATATTTCATGGGGTCTTCGCTGTGTCACTTGCAAGGCTTATGTATGATATTATATGTATGTACACAAAGTTTGATCAATGTTTAATAAATAGTCCTTTTTATACTGTTATTATACACTACATTTCAAAAGTTTGGAGTTGCTAAGATTCTCTAAATGTATTTGAGGCTGCATTTATCTGATCAAAAATACAGTAAAACCAGAAATATTGTGAAATGTTATTACAATTTAAAATAACTTTTCTATTTGAACATACATTATTAAAAAAAATGACATAATTAGGTAAAGTGCACATGAGCTGGATAGAATGAGTTGGTGTGGACCATGTTGATTAAAAATAAAAAAAGAGAGAGTGGTGAGCACACAGAAGCATGAGCCACAGTCACTGGCACTTATTTAACCCAATCTGATCTCAACAGCAGGTTCTCCACACTTTTTCCAACACACACAATTTAGAAGATTTTCATGATCAGCAAATCCATGGACACAGCAGCAGACATTTGGACCCTTTGAAAGACCACCTATATGAATACATTCTTTCAAAGTCTCCTTTTAAATTAAATAGTAAAAATCACATTTTAACAATGCTTCATTCAAGCACTGACATGCAATTTGATGCTGATGGATTACCATTGTATCAAAACCGATTCTTTCATTCACTGCGGTGACAAATAAGAGTGAGAGCAAGAAATGAGAGATGAGTCACACGTCATCAGACTCTGTCGATTTATGTAGCCTATGTATCCGTCTAACTTTCTGCCCAGAAGCTTTCTCATTTGTTCCTTTCTGTGGAAGACAATCACACAGATTGATATTCTGGTGGCATCTTCGTGGTATTGCTCTCTCGTCTCATCGCATCGCGAATGACCGGGAGGTTTCTGAAGATCAGATGATACCTCACGAGATCTCGGAGCGCAGCTCGGCCTCTGAAGCCTGTTTACCTTCACACACGTCGGCACATAATTTAGAAGCCCTTGGATGGCTGATGAAAAGCTGAACTCTCTTGACTCCACTTGATTGTGTTTGTGTTTCTCTCTCTCTCAGCTCTGTTTTTTTTTCTGATTCCATTCCTTAGTCATTGGACTGACCCCATCGCTGCCTCTTAGAGTGCTTTATTTGTAAGTAACTGTGATATGTGAGTCATACCGATTTCTTTGCGAGTCACTGAAATAAATACCTTGCCGCATGGGAAAAAAAATATCTAAGTAAAATTTTCCATTTCATGGTGTCCCGGTTTATTTCTCTAATTACAAAGGAACCGCAACCTTCTGTCATGGTAAGCCATTCTGAGTCACTGCTTAACTATCGGCTGGTTTATCAGGAGGCCAGGTCGTTAACACAATCTGAAAACACCATCAGGCCAGTTTCACACTGCATGTTTTGTGTTCACACTGATGGTGTTTCTGCTCAGAGCTGTGGCTCTGTGCAGAAAATACAGTTATTTATGGATCGCTACATTGAGTATTTCTTTTAATATGCCATAAATGACTACCAGAAGTGGGACAATTGTCACTAACTTGAGAACTGGGAAATCTAACAGGGGACCATATTCACATTTAAATGGTAAAGCATCTACCATGGAACCCCAAAATGCAGCTATAGGCCCTGTCCACACGAACATGGGCATTTTCAAAACCGCAGATTTTTCAATGCGGTTTGGCCATTCGTCCACATGTAAACGCAGTATCAGGTCACTGAAACTGAAACTTTTTGAAAACTCCTGCCAGGATGAAGATTTTCAGAAACTCCGGGTGCAGTGTCGTCGTGTAGCCGGTGAAGCCGGAGATTTTGGCTTTGATGTTGTAGTCCGTGCTTTTTCAGGGTTCTGATGGGCCCACATGGCTTTTTGGTTAGGGTTATATCACCACCTGTTGGTTTGGCATGCTCTTGACAGAGCTTCATAACATGTTTTTGCATTTTCATGTGGACAAGATTTTTTTTTAAATGAAGGAGGAAAAACTTAAATTACTTAATCATCTAAATTCAGTCAGATTTACTGAATGGTAATGGTGATTCAGTCAGTGTTCAGTGAAAAAAGGCCAATGTGATATAAATTAAATAAGAAATGAAGTTACACTGTGAGACAATAAAATTGGGCACAATATAGGCACAACTGCGGAACTGCTTTTATTGCCAGAAAAATGCAGGCAATGACGTCATAGTCATAATTGTAGATTATAAAGTCACACTGAATAAAAATAAATATAAATTATGGGAAACAATGTATCTTATTTTTATGTAAGAGGAGACATGGGCGTTTTTAACTTGTACAAAGATTCTGTTATACTTGTTTGCTTGAACGTTGCAAACTAGTAATTGTTATCATATTATTTGAATTTATTTTTGTAATCATAAAGACACTGGTGGTTTAAAGCGTGAATAGTTTGCCATTTACTACACTTTATTTGACTATTTATTTACCTTTAGTGACTAATGAACCAGAAGTCTTGGTAATAGCTTACTTCTGCATTGAAATATGGTGAATAAAGTCACAATTTGAGATATAAAGTGGCATGCATCTGCGTTTTACGCTGAAGCAGAAACAGGCTTTCATAAGAACTTGTATCAAGCTTGAAAGGTGTTCCTTTTTTTCAAACAGTAGATTTACCATTCACTCTATTATTTTATGTTGCTTCATAAAAGCCTATAGAAAATACCATGTTGTTAAATAGTTTTATTGTGCATGCTCCACATATTTTGTGCCGAGATTAGCATGCCACACATAGCAAAAATAGTCTCAGCACCTAAACTCTGCGGTGAGAAACAGGCCTGAAACCGTTTTACTGCTAAACCTACGAGATGAAGAGGGTGCCACATCAAGACTTGCCGTAAATGGCAACACTTTGATGTGAGCTCACGACAGTCCCATTGAAGTCAATGTTTGGCGTGTTGTTTCCTCACAAAGTCCACACAGCTAATAGTAGAGAAGGGGCAGGTAAGGTGAGAGAGTGCCATCATAATAACAGCTCACATTTCTGCTGTTACAATTTCAGCAATTCAGGAAGCAATGAGAAGCTATTCAAGTCATAGTTCTGCTCTCAATGGGGAAAACACGCTGATCTGTATCATATCAGGAACTATAATTGGCACCTTAGAGGACTTGAATCAAAGGGCTTTGTCAAAGTGTTCTAAAATACATTCACTGGAAGCGATGTGTCCACAATATACGTGTTATGAGTGTTATAATTCTTTAGACAAGTGCAGTGTAAAAAAATGATTGTTTTTTTAAGATTAATGGAGTATTTTTTACAAAAACCTACCATCAGTCTTTCTACTTTAAAGTGTTACCTTTAATTCCATGTGTTACTGTTCTTAACAGTGAGATTTACTAGCAATTTCTGAGTGAAAATTGTTTCTACAACATTTTTCAGTGTGGCAAAAAAGACATCAGGTGGATGGAGAAAAAAGCACAACTGTCTGGAAACAGAGTTGTAGAGTTTATTTTTGCCATTGTTGCCTAAAATAACTACATAAGTATTATGTGCATGTGACTCATAGGTCAAAAAACAATCCTCCAAGTTCAACTCTGTGTAACAAGTACACTCTTAAAAATAAAGGTGCTTCATGATTCCATAGAAGAACCTTTTTGTTTAAATGGTTCCATAAAGAACCTTTAACATCTGAAGAACCTTTCTGTTTCAAAAAAAGTTATTTGTGGTGAAAGAAGGTTCTTCAGATTATAAAAGAAAGAGATGTTTCTTTAAAGAACCTTTGACTGAATGTTTCTGTGTGGAACCAAAAATGGTTCTTCTATGGCATCGCTGTGAAGAACCTTTTGAAGCACCTTTATTTTTAAGAGTGTACTTGTGCTTTTTTTGGTCTAGAAATGATGATCATCTCTATTATTCTGTCTTGAGAACGACTGCGTACCCAACAAAAACACTCCCAACACAACCAGTCACAATATAACACAATACATCAGTTAAAATATGATTAAATATTACAACAATAGTATTTCATTGCCATCATGTAACATATTCAAGAGTTATATTCTGCTATAAAAAAAAGAGAAGAAAGGCTTTCGTAATGTAAATGTGTCCCTTGTTGGTTTTGGGAGAAAACCAGTGGATTTCTCTGGTACCTGTTTTACCGTGACGAATCTGGAGGCAGAAAGAACAAAAGGTCAGTGGATGTTCTACTTTTTGCATCTCCTCACATCCTCTTTTTAAAAAATAGCCTTTGACATGAATCAGAATTACTGTCTTTAACTTCCACCTGGAAGCGTGTTTGTAAGTCGCGACAACTGCAAAGCAGCAACAGAACAAAAGCTGTTCGCTATAATTGAGATGGCATCTGAAATTTTATGCATGCACTTCTCCCTCTCTGACTTCTGTCTTAACAGAAAAAACACACACACACATAAAATGTACCGTGCATCCTTAGAGCAGCACACAGCCCTTCTTCTTGGCCTTGGTGGGCTGTGGGCAGAGCACAGCACGAATGGCCTCATCAAACACTGTCTTCAGACCTCTCTGAGTGAGAGCAGAGCACTCCAAGTATTTTACTGAATCTGTTCGCACACACACACACACACACACACACACAGATCAGGTCTGTTAACAACACCTCTTTTCTCTCTATATATATTATAAGCATAGTTTGTATGCATACTGAAGCATCTCTGATCCACTCTGAGTGGGATATTTAGCACCAGATGTCTGGGTGTATTAGGTGTGCACAAATCTGTCATATCTGAGCATGTAGGAGGACTAGCCCATGTGTTCTCCCAAATGCTAGATCAAATCACACTGAGAACAAATTGCATGTAGCATCTAAATCTGTAGCCTGATATGTAGCGCTTTGTAATTTTGTGTATTTAGAGACTATGTGTTAATTATATGTTACAAAGAAACCAGACAATAAACAGTGTTTGCATTTGTCTTGTATCTTAAGCATTATTTTTTTCTCTCTTTTTTTCTATGAACAAATTTTCAATAGAACTTTTGGCAGTCTGGAGTTCAAAAAGTGGAAAACAAATACATTTTTTGTTGCTGATGCCTTATTATAACTCAAATAGAGAACTGTTCAATTGTTAAAGGTTAGTAAGAATTGTTAAATGTTTTTCAAAGTCTCTTATGCTCACAAAGGCTGTATTTATTTGATCAAAAATACAGTAAAAACAGCAATACTGTTAAATATAATTTCAATTTAAAATCTGTTTTAATATATTTGGTCGCACTTTATTTTAAGGTCCAGTTCTCACTATTAACAAACCATTAACTACGACTTTTGCCTCAGTAAACTCCTAATTACTGCTGATTAATATTTAGTAAGGTAGTTGCTATTTTTAGGTATTGGGTAGGATTAGGGATGTAGAATATGGTCATGCAGAATTTGTGCTTTTTAAGTACTAATAAACAGCCAATATGCATGATAATAAGCAACTAGTTAATAGTGAGAACTGATCCCTATACTAAAGTGTAGTATATTTTTACACACACACAAAAAAGTTCAGCATCATTACTCCAGTCTTCAGTGTCACATCATCCTTCAGCAAATCATTTTAATATGCTGATTTGGTGCTCAAGAAATATTTCTTATTGCAAATGATAAAAGGATATATTTTATAATGTTACAAATATGTTTACTGTCACTTTTGATCAATTTAATGCATCCTTGCTGAATGAAAGTAATAATTTCTGACAAAAATAATAATAATTCTTGACGCCAAACTGTCATCCAGTGATGTAAAAACAACAAATCCAAAGCTGCTGCCTTACCTATTTCTTTGGCCAATGCAAGACCCTGTGGGTAAGTGATTGGTGCCAGTTTTTTCTCCTTCAGCTTCTCGATGGTCTCCTTCTCGTCTCTCAAATCGAGCTTGGTGCCGACCAGAATAATTGGAGTGGAAGGGCAGTGGTGCCTCACCTCTGGGTACCACTAGAGGGAGCAGAGGAGCAGATCAAAACAGTTCATTCACATCTGTTAATCAGTCCATCTTTAGACTCTGTGGTATTTTTCTTTGCCTGTCTGTTGTCAAATACACAGGCTACAAAGCTGTTCTCTTCATGCAGTTGAGCTGTTACTGCTTGCTCCTTTCCACAACCAATCTCTATGCAAGTCTGTCATTCATTTACAAATGCACGCTACAATACACGCTAATGGACATGTTCAGTTTGTTCAACTTTACGCCTGTCATTTTTAAATGTGCCAAGGCCTTTTTATTGAAAAGATTCTCCTCAGAAAAGCACTGACTGAATCATTGGTTAAAGCTCAGCACAAAAACAATGTCAGTGGTATCTCAGAAAGTGTGCAGACTATGTGAAAAATGCAGCAAAAACGGTTTCTATCTTAGTCACTGCAGAGCAGATGAAAAAGCCTTATGAAAACTTATGGTGCACAAGGAGTGCTGCGCTTCTCAAGGCCTGGCTTCTGAATGCCTCTGAATCACAAACACCATTGTTTTCTTGCACAAAGCAAACCATGCTGTCACGTTGAGCAGACCTTGAGTGGACAATGGGCACAAGAGCATTGCTATAGTAAGCCTACAGTGTCCTTGCACAAGTTTTACATCTGCTAACACTGTCCAAAACAACAACACAGACATCCATTTAGAAGTTAAAACTGTCAATGATGTTTTGATCTCTGAAGAGCAATTTAGCACTACACTTATACAGTAGCTTTACAGATCTGCGCAGAACCTGATTTTACCAAGTGCGACATGTTCCTGGATCAACATCTTTGTTGATCCTGGAACAACCTTGTGATTAACCAATCAGATTTGAAGAACCAGTTTATAGTTTTTGTGAAGTTTAGGCTTACAATCAGTGTTTAGTGCTTGTACATCAGTGTCACTCATCTATCATTTCCTCTGATTTTAGGGATTACTCATGGTTAAGTTTAGGTTTAGGTGTAGGGATATGGTCAAGACTACATTTTTGGATTAAAATGTTGTTTCAGGGTCAACAAAATATCTTGACCTTGAAACACATCTAACAAAGCAAAATCAGGACGTGCACAGATCTGCAGACAAACAAAACACAGACACTGCACTGTGAGCTAAACTGCACACAATATCACTTAAAAGAAAGCAGTAAACAAACATATCCTTGATACTTCTATGACTCAGGGTCTAAATCTGGCACTAGCCTACATCAATTCCCTTTCAGTCCTGCATTTGATCTACAGAGGCTCATCTATTAAGGCTTTTGCATGCAACATAAATGTGTCTTTGTTTTTTCTCTTCAAGCTTATTAATAAGAGACTTCAAAAGGGTTTAGAAACACAAAACGGTGGCCTTCATTAGAAATCAGCGCATCTGCAGTGGCATTTATGATTGGCGGGCGGGTGGGTCGCTACTCAGCTTCCAAAGCCTCGCTTTCTAATCTAGTCAAAGCAAAGCATTATTGCAGCACCCCATTTTCAGGTACTATCAGCCCAGTAATGAGAAATGATCTCTTCGCACTTAACATCTCCATGGCAGGTGATTGCTACCGAATGGATGCGTAAGCACAGGCCACGTGACGTCTTACAACCCCCAGTGCATGTATGCGCTTTCCTCCCCACTTTAAATAGATTTTAATTTGTCTCCTCAACCTCGCACAATCTATCAAGACTACATTTGCATATGGCCAGTGTTACCATGGTTACTTCTCAGGAATATACTGTAGAAATAATAAAGGGAACGACCGGGAGGGTAGAAAAAGCAAAGAGTGGAAGAAGCTTCTGAAGGTCTTTGATTGGGAGTGAAAGCAAAAAGCATTAAGGAACCGGCGAGATGAGATTGCCATTGTTTGAACTTAATAAGAATTCAAAGGGCTGTTTGCGTACTTGTTTATGCAAGTGCTGGTTTTAAGTAATGTAAATTGGACCGGATTAAGCCTCGAGTGGTTCTGGAATTATTGATATCACAAACAATTTGCTTTCCGTTCCATCTCAGACACCTTAAACATGCTGCGGAGGCCTTGATAAGGTCTGGCATAATAATAACAACAACTCAGCAGAAAAGAATCTCTCGTTCTCTTTGCTCGTTCATTTCATCTTTATTAATGGAAATAAATCTAGGACGGTACAGTTTAACAAAGCTATCTTTCTGTTTGTGTTGGATCATCATGATTCCTTTTATCAACGTGAAGCTCTTTTTGTTTTTTTGTCAATTCTCTTTGTACGTTCGCAGCTGCAGTTAGGTTCTTGCGCTCTCACTAATGCAACTTTATATTACCAAGCTCAATTCAGTCAATATTCACAATACAATGTTTTGCTATCACTCTGTACAGGTAACACTTTGCAAAATGGTTTTTAAAACTGTTGTAAAGACCAGTTAGTTTATGCAAAAGCAATGAACAACAATAAACAACGCTCTCACATGTAAGTTTCTATATACTAATACATTTTTTACATTTAAGTTGTATAAAATTAATATTAGTTAATCTATTGTGTATTATAAACAAACATAATTTAACAATGAACAATAATGTATTTATAAATTAACATTAATATAAATTTAAAAAATGCGGCAAAATTGTTTATATAATGCATTAACTAATGTTAAATTGAATCTTATTGTAAAGTTTTATATTTTTAATAAGCATGCATTTAAATATGTAAATCTTTACAACTTTTTTCCCTGCAAAACACAAAATGACTTTTTTGAAGGCTGTTGGGGTCCAAACAACACAGGACCTCAGACTTTCATTTTAGTGAAAAAATAAAAAATATGCTTTTTCCAAAATATTATTTTATGTTCCACAGAAGAAAGTCATATGCGTTTGAAACGTCATGCTGGTGTGAAAATCATGACAGAATTTTCAGCTATGCCTTTAAGTTTCAGATAATTGCTGATTTTCTCCAGTCAAACTGCACTTTGATGTAAACACAGATCCTGGAATCAATAACCTTTTCCGACAGAGAAAGATGTCTATGTTTATCTCAACAATACCCTATTGATTTGAACAGAGAGAACAGGATGTTCTGAAAAAAATAAAAACTTTTTAGCTTTCTAAAGAGAACATGTCCTTCACAAAGTATTTGAATTTTAATGTCAGGGACATTTTCTCTTCAATTTTTTTTTTTAAAACTTCTTCCAAAGACATGCTGATCCATAGCATGCAAGGCTTCTTAACTAGCTAAACCAGGACTGCTGGTCTAAGCTGTCTGTTTCAGCAGGATACACAACATTCATTTGACCTAACCAGCCTTCCTGAACTCTTTTTGCCCCAAGGACACTGGATTATTTTCACTACACACTCAGCAGAGAACCGTCATTTTCCCTTTTGGGATTACTCTTGAAAATGCTCTCTGTCAGGGTGAAATAGAGGCAGTTTAAACATGCTAACTGTAGCAGGACACTAAGCGGTGTGTATTTGTCAGGCATCTACAGTTGCATTAATGGAGAACACATCAAGGTCAGCCGAGCTGCTATTATTATACTCCCTTAGGGGCGTTTGTGAGTGTGAGGTAGATAAATAACTTACTAAATAGAGTCTCTACTGAATTAACCTTTTGGCTGGCTGGAAAACATACAGGTAAAGATGATGCTATGTGTGATAAATGCTTCCTGAGCACAAACCACTTTGCTTTTCAAAACAGCTGAATACCACTGATGGAACTCAGCCTTCATTTGTGAATGTCTTGAATTCTTTTTAATAGAGGATGATGTTGACATCATGCCCAATTTATCTCAAAATTAATATGAACGTTTGTAATTAAGGTCAGCAAATGCATCATGGATTAATGCACAGTGGCATCTAGTGTCCAGTCCAATGCAAAGCAAGTGTTTAAGGGCATGCATGAAGGTATGTGTACATGTGGGAATGTTGTAAGCATGCATAGAATGGCAGCGGGTTATTGTGCATGTGAATGTTGTTGATTGCTACTGGATTTTGTCTGTAGGCTTATGCTGGTGTGACCGTGCTTGTATTCTATTAAGACCAATACTAAACCACCCATAAGGACTCACCTTGGCTCTGACGTTTTCAAACGATGCTGGGCTCACCAGAGAGAAACAGATGAGAAACACATCCTGCAAAATGCCATCAGAGGACATTAATTTTCACGAATAAACTTAATAAATGTTACTGTTCAAAAGTTTGTGGACAGTAAGACAACATGTGACAGTAAAGAAATGTATAATGCTACAAAAATATATATTTCAAATAAATGCATTTCAATGAAACCAGAAATGTTTCTTGACCACCAAACAGGCATACTGAAATGATTCCAGAAGGATGATGTGACACTGAGGACTGGAGTAATCGGTGCTAAAAATTCAGCTTTGCCATCACAGGAATAAATTACATTTTAAAATATTCATATTAATATGGAATATACTATTTATATTAAAATAGGAAACAGTTATTTTAAATTGTATTAATACTTTACAATATTACCATTTCACTTTATTTTTGATTAAAAAATGCAGCCTTGGTGAGCACAAGAGATTTATTTTAAAAAATATTTAAAAAAATGTACCAACTGCAAAGTTTAAAATCTGTCAAAAACATTGATTGATCACTGGTTTAAATTTTTAAGGGGACATTTAAAAAAAAATTAAGGTCCCACTAAATGTGTATGGTGGATTGTACCGTCTGAGGGTAGGACAGTGGCCGCAGTCTGTCGTAGTCTTCCTGTCCAGCTGTATCCCATAGGCCCAGGTTGACTGGTTTGCTATCCACCATAACATTTGCTGAGTAGTTATCAAACCTGAGTGAAAACACCAAACCCACACAAATCTCTCAATATTTCGAGTAAATTTCTCAAGTAAAAATATAAACATTTCAAATTGTTGTGGTACTCACACTGTGGGAATGTACTCCCCAGGGAAAGCATTGGTAGTGTAGCTGATGAGAAGACAGGTCTTTCCCACAGCTCTGAAAAATACAAACAACAAAGAAGAAAACAGACATTTAGTTATCCGTCAGGCTGATGGAAAACAAACAATATAATGTACTTTCAAGTAAAACACATGCTGCTAAAATTACTTCAAAGAATGCTAGGTATCTGTAACCATCTTCCAATAAGAAGAACAGGTGTACTGTACTTCCATAGTGAATTCACACATTTGTTCTCAAACACAAAGAACGTTGTATGTGGTCAAATTTCAAGAACGTTTAAATCCTGACCGCATACTGCAATACCATACATGAAAGGAGGGATTCTGTATTCACTTTGTCTGTACTATTGCTTTTCATTGCGCAAACCTAAACTACCTCAGGACCGGTTCACACAGAACGAGTTTTTGCATGCCACTGTACGGCTTTTTAATTGTACATAAACATGCTAGATGGAAGTTCTTTACATGTGCGGCATTCGCTTGTTCAGTGTCTCGCTCATAAGCACAGCGGTGTTGAAGAATTTCAACTTTTGACACCGGCTCTGCTGTCAGCAGTGTTGGGCAGTTACTAGTTACTAGTCACTAGTGACTAGTTACAGTAATAATATTGAGTTTTGCGGTAACTAGTAGTGTAACTAATTACTAATAAGATTTCAGTAATAATATTACATTTACCACCCATAAAACAGCTAGTTACTTAGTTACTTTCGATGCCTCAACCCCTAGTAATTTAAAAGTCCAACAATCCAATAATTCCTAGATTTATTTTCATAATTTTCACAATTTGCACAGGCACATGAAGTCACCAGCGCAGCAGGCATATATGGAATATGAAAAAGCTTACATTCAGTGGATGGAAATATTGCCATTACATGAATTTTGTCAGGAGAAAAGATGATCTGAACATTGATGTGTAAAGTTGTGGCATTATGGAAGTTGTGGCATTACTTTACTCTGGCATTACATGGCTTGCCCACCCAAATCTTTTTAGAGAATTAAACATTTTCTTATGAACTTATATGATTTCTTTTGATAAGATATATCATGGAATATAATCGTATATAGGTAAAACAGAGAACTTATAGCTACAATTAGCTTCAAGCTACACGACAATTCATGAGATTAATACAGTACAACACTTTTACTTAAACGTTACTATTAATCACCACTGAGTGTTTCTAATAACTTCTGACTGCTATCCAATGTGGATTGTGATCAAATGATGAGGCAGAAATATATAGTTACATTTTAAAAGAATTGTATGGGGAAGATATGCAACTTATGTGGGGCATGAAAGAAAAGAAATGTAACTAATAGTGTAACTAATTACTGATGCCAGAAGGTAATAAGTAAAGTAATAATACTATTTTTGAAAGGAGTAACAAGTAATGAGTAATATATTACTTTTTTTGAGTAACTAGCCCAACACTGGCAGTCAGTTTCAAAACACTGGGCCAATCAGAATAAGGCGAGGGCGGGGCAAGCATCAGATCACCTCATTGATAATTCAAACATAGTGATCCTCACTCATGTGTACGGTCATCGATGTCATTCCGATTTTGAGATTTTGTCGCAATGTGTATTAAAATCAGGGCAAAAATTGTGTAGTGCCTATTGCCTATTGTAGTGCATTACGAGCCTAAGTAGCAGTCATTACACTGTTGCAGTGACAATACTTCTGGCATCCCTCCACCTCCCCATCTCCTCCTCTATTTCTGTTATTCTTCCTCTCTGTCAAAGTTCATTTATCATTAACTATTAAGACTGGATGGGCAGGAGAACTCATGAATTAGGGTTGAAGCTAAACTCTCCAGGGCTGTGGCCCTCCAAGAACTGGGTGTACAATTACACAACAATGTACTAAAAACGCAAAAGATTTTTCTTTGTGTTTTTTTTGCAGACAGATGACAACGTTGTCTAAACAATCTCTATTCACATGGATCCGCAAAAAGACTTACAATGCTGTATTATGCATGCCAGGCCAGTAGTTGGTGATGTCACAGTTTTCACAAATTCACATTTTCATAGTTTACATAGGTATATTAACAGTATCGTTTTGAAAACTTGTGCTTTGAAACCTGTTTTCAAAAGTTTGCATTTTTAGGCACATGTATTGAATAGACAAAAAAAATGCATAAAAAGTTTTCTGTTTTTAGTCGAAAATGGTGTTGTGCAAATGCCCCCTGAGTTGTGCACCCCTGTTGCAGTGTCTGGGTGCCATAACTGGTTAAATATCTAAAGCTGCTGCAGTATAAGTGTGAAATATGTTTTGACTGGAACTGACATCTGCGACGATAGTCGCGATTGCTGTGAAAAGAACAGCAATCTGAAGATTTTAAAAGTTGTGTAGCATATTGGTGGCATTAGCTGTTACCAGGTCCAGGATGATGATTATTTAATTTATGCAGTTTTATCTTTTAGTAGCCTTCATTTCTGCTGCTTGGCTATTTCTGTTATTTCCGTTTTTACTGAGCGTGTCATAAAATCCTTAAACAGCCCCTTATGTATTTTACAACTGTAATTACCTTAATATTCTTTTGTGTAGAAATATGTTCCTTTTTTTCTTTTTCTTTTTGTGCATCCCCTTTTACGGGTCTTACTGTATAACCAACAACAGAAGATTTCCCTCTGGGGAAAAAAAATGCATATACTCAGAAATCCTTTCATTTAACTAGAAGTAAAAAAAAAAAAAAACTGCTGTCACACTCAGATTCAGTGATAGTGACGCCACTGCAGTGCTGTGACGGCAGACTGGGGAGCAACACAAAATACCTCAAAACAATTGTGCATGCTTACATAAACTCAAAAAGAGAAGATGACATTCAGTATGAAAACAGGTCACCTGAAGCAGCAAATACATAGATGGGCTGAAAGAAGAGCGTACGAGTGTACAAATTCCAGTGGAGCGCATGTTGGTGCATGCAGGCAGCGAGAGTGAGGAATGCTGGGATTCAGGAGCCTGTGGCTACATCTCCCTCACATCAAGAAACACTGGAGCTACTCAAGGGCAAGGCCAAAACCACACACCTCAGGCACACGTTCAGTCACATCAGAACTATTTGCTATCTTTATTACACTCACTGCTTGATTTCTCTCTCTTGCTCTTGCATTCGCATTCAAACAACACATACAAACACACACATGGTAATAACCACATGTCGTTTGAGTTATCCAGACTTGTGTGCACTTGACTGTAGGGCTGGGCTCTGATGTATTGTGCACTATAAGCCGTGATTCAACAGCAAAAACAGAAAAAGTCCACATAAAATTTCTGTAATCCATTTTGACAAGTTGCAACAAAATAAAGAAATATTAACAGAACTGTGTCTGTGAGTGCAGCCACTGTGGAGATCAAACATGCCTTCACCACTGAGCATAGTTGAATACATTTTAATCTACAAAAATTTCAGTACACACTAGAGGCAGTGTGCTGAAAACATAATTAGAAAACAGTGGGAGATAACTGTTAAGAGGTGCTTTCTGAAGCTCTTTGAAGTTGTGAATCAGATATAGATAGATACAGGGAGAGAGATTGATTCAGAGAGAAAAAGAGCAAGAGAAGTCTCAGTATGGGGTCTGGCATTGTCGTGACAGGATGACAGGAAGTTGGGCGGTGTCAGCCAGAAAGAGAGACAGCGAGCCTCTTTTTGAAGTGTGTCTTTGAAAATGTGCCCTTAGTTGCTTCAACACCTTCATGCTCTTTCTCTCTCTTTGATTAAACATGAGCATTTTCTGTAACTCCTACAAATGTAAAACAATGTGATAGCTATGCGTGTGTAAACGTCTTGTTCTTGTGGGTCACAGATCTTGAGCTGATCGTATAAAACGGCAGGGCCTCGTGTTTTCGTAGAGCTGGCTTCCGCAGAAAGCAAGAGAGAATTGATACAGAAACTGATACTTAGATGATAGTCAGATGTGACAGAAACAGAAGAAAATGTCCACCTAGAAGTCATGACAATTCAGAGAACTCACCATGTGATAGCATCAGGGTTAAGAACAAAACAAAAAAGGATGGAAAAAAGAATCAATCAAAGCACTACAGGCTTTGTGTGGACACATGCAAGAGTTAAAGGATGTACCTTCAATATTAAAAAAAAAAATCACTGAATTAGAAAAGAAATTGTTGAATTATTGCCCTGACATAATGTGATTTGTTTATCTTTGTTCACTCAGCTACACTGTAAAAAAAAAAAAAGTTGGGAAAACTTAAAAGTTTAAGGCAACCAGCTTCAGCAGATTTTTGAGTTCTCAACTTCTTGTTTTAAGTTTATACAACAAAAAGTTGAGACATTTCTAAAAAATAAGTTGAGAAAACTCAAAAATCTGCTGAAGCTGGTTGCCTTAAACTTTTAAGATGGCTCAACTTTCTTTTCTTTTTTTTACAGTGTCTCTTAAATTGATGTTTAGATGTAAAGTTCTAAACACACTAAAGTGCATGATGAACAATCTTGTGAAGTGTTTATATAATAATGTTTCTGTGGCTCAGTGGTAGAGCATTGCGTTAGCAGCGCAAAAGGTTGTGGGTTCAATACCTGTCACGAATCCTGGTCTATGAACTTCCATTAACTCGCCACCAGGGGTCACTCGCTCACCACATGGACTCTTGCACTACACTAACTGTTGCACACTACCTCAGACTACAATTCCCATCATCCATTGCACTGATGACACACAGCTGTCACCAATCTCACATTGCTCTGATTACACAGCTGATCACACAATCACACACACTTTATAAGCCTTGGACTTCCTCTCTATCATTGCCGAGTATTGTAAGCACTTATCGCTATTCTAGCCGATAGTTTCTTTACGGAGCCCGTCGTAGTTTTCGTAGTCTTTGTCTCAGTCATAGTCATTAATCTTGCCTTGCCTGTTTCGGATTGTGTTTTCCCCTGCCTGGATTATTATTACGTTACCTGGATTATCTCTCTTTGCCTTGCCCTGTTGGATACTGTTCGCCGATCGAAGACCCACGCTTGTCCTAGGAATACTCTTTGTCTTGCCATTTATATACCTGTTTGCCAATGTTTGACCCATGCTTGTTTCCGACCACACCTTTGAATAAAAACCTGCAGATGGATCTGAACGCTTACTCTGTTCCTTCCGTAACAATACCCAGGTAACACACATATTGACATACTGATAAAAAATGTATAGCCTGAATGCATTGAAAGTCGCTTTGGATAAAAGCGTCGGCTAAATGCATAAATGTAAATATAGACTGTTTCAACGGCAACAACATAAACAAAGGTTACTGCGCATGCGTGCTTTTGTGGCCCTAACTTAACTTCCGGTAGACATCCAAATAGAATCAATAACAACAGCTAAGTCCCTCTAAGTAGATTATTTTTTGATAACAAGCAAAATATGTTTGCTGCGTAAATCAGACGGACTGAGATGCAGCGATAACTACTTGGACGGATTTATTAAAAATGCAAATTCATTCTCTGCCAGCAGGAGGCGCTTTACAGCGGGAGAACTACTAGAGGTTTCCCCGGTAATGGCTGTAGACAAAGCAGCGCTGAGCTTACAAACGCTGCTTTATCAGGCATATAACATGCAAGATGAAATGAAAATGACATCGAACATTTTCTAAAGACACAGTGATATAAAAACACCCGCGATCATTTTGATTTTTAAACGTGCATTATGTGCTCATGTTTATTCAACGAAGCCTTTGGAAAATCAGTCAGTTTTGATATCGTGGCGGGTTTGCCACAAATAAATAAATGTATGGGAAACACATCCCACAGCACAACAAACTGAGCCCAACTTCATTACTCATCACTTTAACTTTAACTGCGTTTGTATCCGGCGCCACTAACCACACCGGTAAACAAACACAGACCGGAAGTTAACTTCGGGCCAGGCGCGTGCGCCCGATGAAACCGTCTATAACAGGACTGATTCTGTAGACACACTGGAATTTCTTTGTACACTGCAAAAGTTGTGATATGATGTCACACTCCATGGCAAACCTTTCTTAAAAGACATGCATTCAACATAATATTAAATACAAAATGTAAAAAAAAAAAAAAAAAAAAAAATACTATCTACTCCACTTTACTGCAACATTGCAAACCTGCAGGTTCTACATTTAGGTACTGGTAATTCAGCTAAGAGGTCATACCGTGACATCCATCTTCTATTAGTCACACATCTTCACGTGACTCAAATTCACAGATCAGCCAATTGCCGCATTTGCATGCATATGAATGGAAGTCAATGGAATAGAAGTAAAATAATTTAAGAATCTTCACATAAATCTTTTCCATACAATAACAGCTCACAGTGACCATGAGTTGTCAGACTGAAGTTGTTATCTCTGCTGCAGATCTCAAGTCAAATTTAAAATATAATATAGACATCAATAACATTGTTTCATTAGCTCTCCAGTGTCAGAGCCAAACATAATGAGAGCAAACCTAGTGCACAATTAATGTGAACTAATTTATTGTGGTTTTAAATAATGCTTTTTTTTAGCCCGTGTTGCAGCTGGATAGGTTGTGGTCACCTTGAACTATCACTGTATAAAATATCTATATGAAGGTTTTTTAATTATTAATGAGTGCATAATAGTAACAATTTTCTTTTTTGGGGGCTTTTTTTTTTTCTGTCAATGTGTAAAAGGATGAATATTCGCCCCGTTAATCTTTGAGCAATATAAGGAACTTAAGAAGCTGGGTCACGGCATCAAATGCAAGAGGAAGTTAGCAGCTTCAAAACGGAGAACTGTGCACAGTTTAAACAGGATATCCTCAAACCGAAAGCACCTCTCCCCTGCTGCCATTCGCCATGTTAGAAGATGCACTTAACTTGGCCAAAATCCATAAACAGTGCATTTTGTCATGTCAATGAATTACAATGTCAACACTTTAAACCGTCAGCCTATGTCCCTAATAATCGCTGCATCAGCATCCCGCTCTGCTTCCAGATCTGTAGTTCATCAGCATCACTTTATTCTCCAGTTCTGTCTCACTGCGTTATATAAAGCAGATGAGATAAAGTGATGTCGCAAATCACCTCATATACGTTCCTATGCAAATTCTCCCTCCCCCTTTCGAAAAGCAGATTCAGACTCACATGTTTCAGAGCCATCTCATCCTCCATCTTGAATCATCACTGTCTGCAGGTCAGCATATGCTCTAGAAACACCTAACCAATTTGTCTGTGTTTATGGTTATGAATCTTAACAGAAAGCAATATACAGGCTTGCCATATTTGGTCTAAAGGAATAAAGGAGAATCTGCTTCTCTGTCATTGTCAGTCATCTTAAAACAGACATTTTGACTGCTTAACTTGACTTTGTATGGCTGCACTCTCACAATGAAAGGTATTCCTTGCACGGCTATGTTGGATCATTCATGCAAAAAATGCTTGGTTCACTAGTAACAGCCCAAATGTTTACACCATGATGAAGTGCCCAATTGCCTATGCCTGTATGCCAATGTTTCCAAACATGTTTTTGACTTCCGTACCTCAACAGGCCCATCAGTAACGTTCAAATACAGCTTCATCAACATCAGACCTAGAAATGGGTTCATATCATGCAAACTCCTATTATACTAAATTATCATTTTTAATGTTATTAATGTCACTTTAAAAAAAATCACAAGTTAGGACTTATATCCTGCAACAAGTGTCACCCACATAAGTTTATAAACTTGCACACATTACACACTTGTTAAACAAAGAGGTTTTAAAAAGCCAAGGTAATTATTTTAATCTATCTTTAATCTTTCTGCCTATCAAGGCAAAAACTAAATCCTTCCCTGGAACCTTTTTAATTATGTTTTAAACACCGGTATAGGCGGTATGATTTCATAACATTCATGACCCATGTGCGACTGCTGTTTCCTTTTTTGATGAAAATCAGTTGACATGTATTATGTGTGGCATAACTTCCTGCACACTCTCAGAGGAATGGCAAAAGTCAGAAGGTGCTCTTCCTTCTGTGTATTAACTTGCCCGTGAATATCAAGCCCTTAAATATCTCTGTGACCCCCAATCTGTCAGCCCAGTCCTGCACATCTCTTTTAGCCAAACACAACTGTAGTAGAAGTTAAATCACGGAACCTACAGATAGCTTATTTATGCCCTTACAACCCAAAAGAGAAAGATAGAAATCTCAGATATTAAGTGTATTCAGGCGTGACCGTATAGATTTAGCAACCAACCTTACCCTGAGGCTATATAAACTAAAATACAAAGTATCTCACGTGACAAATGAGGAAATTAAAACTTGAGAACAGACGAAGTAGATAAAATAAACGCTTTTAAGATATTTTCAGTGCCCATGAAAACGGTATACTTAAAAATAAATACTTAAAAATACAAGGAAATATAAACCATTATAATGTTTACAAACAACGTTTAAATACAAACGATGAAAAACAGATATTAATAAATAAATCAGTTTAAAAATTAAACTTTTCACTCACCCATCTCCGACAACCACACACTTTATTGCTTGCATTTTCCGATACTTTTGACAAACTTTTGCCGGCTGCCGCTGTAAAACAACTGTTAAGGAACTAAGTTGCAATACAGGAAACAGATTTGCTACTTCAGTGTGTCAGTCTCTCTCTCTCTCTCTCTCTCTCTCTCTCTCTCTAATCTGCGCACTCGCTGTGGTTGTGACAGTTTTGGACGTCGAACTATATGAGGAAGTATTTAACTTTTAAGTGGAAGACATGAACGCTCTTTATATCAGTGCGTTATATGCATTATAGTCCACAAGGGGGCAATGTCGAATCATCATTGAAAGTGCACTAGTAATGTTTACCTAAAAAAAAAAAACGTTTTAGCCCTAAAGCGTAAATATCTTAGTAATACTTGACACATATTGTCAAAATAATGGGTACTAACATTTAATAAAGTTTGCAGTCATATATTCCAGTTTCCAGCTTATAATTCATATCGTTTTTCATTTCTGCAATGGCACTGGTAACTGAAACCTTCGCTTTTGTGTGATTCTGCGTCCACTGGTAAGTACAGGATGACTAATAAACGATGAAGAAAGAAAGACTGAAACTTTATAGCAGTTCATTGACAATTTAGAATGTGTTCAAATTGAATATTTATTAGTTAGGACTATTTTTATTGACTATTTTTAACAGTGGGGAGGATGATTCTCATTTGTTTGTCAGTGGATTCTCTGAATTGAAATGTGATCAAATCTAATTGACATTTGTGAAAGAAAGAAAAAATTGTGAAATGGTGAGGAAACGCTGAGGAAACAAGTTCTCGGAGCTCAGCTGTCATTCATGGGCGTGACGTCACCCTGCCTCGCGCAAGAACTCTGCGCTTCTTCATCAATTAAAGCGCAGTTCACGTTTACATTCGTACTGTACGACGCCTAGTTCCTGCTCACTGAGTTACACTTATGAAGGTATGCGTTTTCACCACTTTACCTGGCTTTTGAAAAAAAAACTTTGCATTGCCTGCATTTGTATCGTTACTTTATAATTTGTTTCATTGGTGTAAGAAAGAAGTTTTACATCCTTGTACATCCATAACCTCTCACCAGTCGAAGGAATCGCTTTTAGGAGGTTTATTGTGTTACTTATATCTTGTTTTGCGTCTGTTAGGTTGTTACTGGGGTTATTTTTTATCATATTAAATTTGGTTTAAGAATATTATCCTATAGGCTAGATCTATATGCTGAAAAACTGGCATCATCAAGACAGCATCATAAGGTTTTAGTCATTTTAATACAGTCTATTATCTAATATAGTCTAGTACTTCCAGATTTAACATTTGTCTTGGTATGCACTAATGTGTGTCTGCGTCTGATCTTCCTGTTTTACTGCAGTCCCCCTGCAGCACAGCCAGCATGGGAACCCAAAGAAAGGACAGCTTCCTCTGGGGGAAAGGTATGTTCCTCAATCATTTTCTTAAGGTCTGAGACTGCTGTGTCTGAGCTGAACTGTGAATAATGGACTTTTTAAAGGCAAAATATTCCATTGCATCTGTGATATCACCTTCATCCAAACTTTTTGTAAAGGCCTACAGTATATGTGTGATATTAAAGAAACAGAAATTAGTTTTAAAAATAAAGATATTATTTAAAATTTGGATAGATTTTAAACTGTAAATGCAAACAGAGACTTAATGACACTTTACGATAAAATCATATGCTGTTCCATAGCATAGTCACTGTGGTGAACATCTATTATAAATATTTTGAGTGACTGCATCCACAGAAATTTCAGTGTTGTGTAAATGCAACCTCAAATATGCTCTTTTTTGCAATTCCTTTTCTGCATGAGTGTGAGATCAGGCATCTGATGTGAGATTGTTGCTAACTGTTGATATATATGTCATCTCCAGCACCTTCAGCTTTCAATTCAAATGACAAGAGGCAGACTGACGTCCATAAGCATGTGATTCTAGATGATATTCAGGTATATGGCTTTATAGTGTCATTCTGCATATTGCATCATACATAACGATAAAGGCTTTTAAGCAAATAATACCAGAAAAATGCCTTGCAAAACTTTGTGAAGCAAATGATGCAGCATTTGTAAACTATATGTCAGCAAATGTAGATAAAGCTTTGGCTGATCAATTTCTCCACTCTTGCAGAAACTCAGGCTAGAGATCGAAAACATGGTGACAGAAATTCAAACGATGGAGGCCGATGATGAGAAGTGAGTATTCACCGCTATCACTCAGCTCCGAGTTACCATAGCAACTACAAAAAGAATCGATAAACCCAGCATTTGGACATTTCCTATAACATTATATTTTCGCTGAGTTTAGTTTCTTTCTGTGTTGCACTGTTCTTTATGAAAGGGTTTAATCATTGTGATCATTTTCATATCCACTTTCATTATGTTCACATATGTCACTTGGGTTTATAGCATTTGTTGTTTAGATTAAGGTTAAAATGTCTAATAAAATAACTTCTTTACTTATAGCAATCTCTATCCATGTCTCCCAAAACTGAACACACAGATTGTGAATTCAAACATGTAACAGTAGTTAAGGGTCTCAAACTTAATGTGCATTCTATAGTCACTGGTCAGTAAAAGGTGCTTTGAGTATTTTAGTATTTTACGTAACAATACATGCCTATGTGTACATGCTTGCATGTGCATTAGAAGCTGCAGCATCTTCCTTGAATTGAATTCTGCCATGAATGCACAGTTAACATTTGCAGGTTCAGGTTTTTTGCGCCTCACGAAACACCATTGTTGAGCGTGGGCTTGTATCTGTTTCCTGTTTCTTGGTATCAATTTTACGAGAAGAGCTTTAGCTCTAGATGTGACGTTGCTAATTTTATGCGTGGACATGCTAGAAAATTATGAGATTAGTTTATTTGCATCAGCCACTACACATTCACTTTATGATTTACCTGAATCAACACTATATTGTCATAAGATGCTGGAAGTGTTTTCATTTTTGTCACAATAATGTCATTTTTTAAATTCTCCTCTAGTAAAAATGTTATGAAGAACAAGAGAATCCAGTGTGGAAAAAAGAAGTTTAACATGGACCCAGAAAAGGTATGAACAATGAATCATTTGAGCTGAATGCAGCACAAAACAACGTAATGCAACAGCTTCACAACTACGAGGAGATTTAGCTAAACTAGGTTAAAGGAAGAGGGGGTGGAAAGCGACAGTGAAAGAGAGATAGAACCACATCCTGTGTTTCTGTAGAAAAAGTGATCTGAAGCCGCACTGCATTTTCCGAGTAGCTTGGTATACATGGTCAGTAAAAACAACAACTGCTTTACCCGTCCAGTTTTGATCATTTTTCACAAAAGCACCCCCCCCAGATAATATGAAACCTGCATATAAAAGAGAATGCATGTGCATTTCACTGATAAAAATTGCAGTTGATGTAGTTATTAGACCAATAGCAAATCATACGTCATGATCTCTATCTTATATCCTGTTTATTAATGAATGTTTGGTAACAGCAGTGCCAATGGTATGTGGTAATTTCATTGAGGTTAATTGTGTGTGTTTATTTCCAGGGTATACAGTACCTAGTGGACAATGACCTTTTGGAGTGGAAACCAGAGGCTGTGGCAGAGTTCCTCTATAAAGAAGAAGGCCTCAATAAAACAGCTATTGGCAACCTTTTAGGAGAAAGGTATGATGATGAGGAGGAGGATGTTTTTGTGGCCCATACTCCTTGTGGCTTTGATATAGAAAAAGAGCTGATTCCTTTCTGTATCCACAGGGAGGAGATCTACCTTCAGATCCTGCAGGCCTTTGTTGACCTTCATGAGTTCTCAAATCTTAATCTGGTTCAGGCTTTGAGGTGAGTGGAGATCCTCATCTCACCTGTTTCATATGTCATTCTAACATATTCAGCTATTTTTTTTTTCAATTTTGGGTGAATCTGTGATTGTTTGATTGTGGACATAGGCAGTTCTTGTGGAGTTTCCGTCTACCTGGCGAGGCTCAGAAGATCGACCGTATGATGGAGGCCTTTGCTCTGCGGTACTGCACCTGTAACGCTGGGGTTTTTCAGTCCACAGGTAGATTACCTTTGCATTTGGAGGATAGATTTTGTGTTTGACTGCCAAAAGAAAGCAAACATCCAAATTCAACAGACAATTAGAAACCAAAATGGTTGTTTTTCCTTATTCAGCCTGTGTCTTGTTAATAATTTTTGGGGTTAAAATGTTGTTTGGCCTATATATCTCAGTGTCTGACTTTAAAGGCATTAATATCTAGGTCCTGAAGTAAAAGTAGTTGAGAACCACTGCTATAGACTACTTGCATGTAGACATTTGAAAACGTGTGTATTCGTGTGTTTTGCAGACACCTGCTACATCCTTTCCTTCGCTATCATCATGCTCAACACAAGTTTGCACAACCCCAATGTGAAAGACAAGCCCACACTAGAACGTTTCATTAGCATGAACAGAGGAATCAACCATGGAGAAGATCTTCCCGGTGAACTACTTGAGGTGAGAGAGGTCATAGGGTCACATTTTCCAAGTTTACCAAACCAAATACTCACATCTAGAGTATAATGTGATAATATGAAAGGGTTTTATTCATTCTGTATTAAAATGCTGTTCTTTTGAGTGTTCTATCATGGTTTACATAAAAATATTAAGCAGTACATTTGTTTTTGACATTGAAAAAAATAAGAAATGTTTCTTAAAGGGATAGTTCACCCAAAAATTTAAATTATGTCATCATTTATTCACCCTCAAGTAGTTCCAAACCTGTATGAATTTCTTTGTTCTGCCGAACACAAAGGAAGGTATTTTGAAGAAAGTTTGTAACCAGGCTGTTTTGGGGCACCATTGACTTCCATAGGAGGAAAAAAATACTATGGAAGGCAATGGTGCCCCAGAACTGCTCTGTTTCCCACATTCTTCAGCATATCTTCCTTTGTGTTCAGCAGAACAAAGACATTCATACAGGTTTGGAACTACTTGAGGGTGAGTAAATGATGACAGAATTTAAATTTTTGGGTGAACTGTCCCTTTTAAGCATCAAATCAGTATATTAGAATGATTTCTGAAGGATCATATGACACTGAAGACTGGAGTAATGATGCTGCAGCTTTGCCATCACACACACATTTTCATGGAAGACATAATTATATTATTATTTTTAGCTATTATTTTATAGGTATTTTTTACATTAGATTTTTTTTTTTCATTCATTGAACATTTCAATATTTGAAGGTTTGATAATCCATTGCTGGAGTCATGATTTTGTCTTATACAATGATCATCTGTTAATAATTTCTCTTTATTGACACACTCTGTAGAAACTTTATGAGAGCATTAAGAACGAACCCTTTAAGATCCCAGAAGATGATGGCAATGATCTCACTCACACCTTCTTTAATCCTGACCGAGAGGGCTGGCTTCTAAAAGAAGGTTTGTTACTCTTGTGTACTGTTAATACTCACTAAGTGTTGTGCATATTAATGATAACATAGGAACCAGTACACAACATTTTTCTAGTGTTCCTATTAAGTTACAAAATGTTCTCTGAACATTCAAAACGTCCCTTTTAAAATGTTTTAAAACATTGTTTGACATGGTTATGCGATTGCTAAGGAAACTTTTGAATTTTTCTGAACATTCTGAAACAAGTAGTATCATTTAAAATATGTTTCAGAAAAATTCCATGTCAGATGCACAAATAATGTTTTTGTGCTAACATTTTAAGAAGCATTATTAAAGACCCAATAACTTTAAATGAACGTTCAATTAACATTACTAGAAAAACGTTAGTTCGTAACTTGGACTGAACTTGTGCGAACGTTAACCAAAAGTTCTGAGAATGCTTGGAAGTTTCATCCCTGTTAGAATCAATTTGATTGGTCCAAACAGTGAAATAGCCCAGTGCAGCTCAGCCAGTCAGGTTGGAGGACTGGAACTAGCTGTTATGTAACTGTTCTTTTCTGTTATCTTTTTTTTTTATCTAAATGTTACTAACAACTCTGGTTAATCCATAGGTGGCAGAATAAAGACCTGGAAGCGGAGGTGGTTCATTTTGACTGATGGTTGTCTCTACTATTTCCAATATACCACTGTTAGTACTCTACCTTTACAAAAATGTCACGCTCGCTGAAACAAAACACATTAAAATCAGTTTAAAACAATTGTTTTTCTAATTTAAATAAGAATATTGAAAGTGAAATCATTCAAAGTCAATCTTTCCCCTCTCTAGGACCAAGAACCAAAAGGAATCATTCCGCTAGAGAACTTGAGTGTTAGAGAAGTGGAGGATGCACACAAACAGGTACTTTTCCCATGTTTTTACCATTCCACTTCACTAACACTGATCCAAATAGATAGTGTGTTTCTCTAGCCTCTATTACACCTGCTTCTTTATGGTTCTTTTAGTCAGCACTGAGTGATAACAGTACCTCTGTCAGCAAAGTCTAGATTTGCGTTGATGAAACTCTGCTCAGATCCTGATTTCTGTTTTTTCTTTCTGAGTCAGCATCTCGTAATACAGAGTGACATTTAAATGTGTGTGATATAACATGGTATTGTAACTGTGGAATGTAACCTTTTGTAAATGACAGCATATGCATTTTCTCTTTTAAAACGTGCGTGTTCAGTTCTGTTTGGAGTTGTTCAGCCCTCATCATAAAGGAGAGACGATAAAGGCATGTAAAACAGAGACAGACGGCAGAGTTGTGATGGGCAAACATCACTCCTACAGACTCAGAGCTGCTTCTGAAGAGGAGTGTGCTGACTGGGTCCAGGCCATCAGGTACCAGACAGCACAGTATACGTGATTCATTCAGTTGAGCAATTAAAAATAAACAGCCTTGATTTTGATATCATTTGCAATTTCTGAATGGCACAAAACCCTAGTTTGAACAGCAAAAAAAAGACATCCAGTGTTTACAAATTAAATTCAAACCACATCAATATGAGGTGTGAAATCCAGATATTTTTGGAATCCATGATTTGAAGTGATGATTTTCTTGTCTTTTGGGACTTCACTCATTTCATACAAAGAGCACTTTCTGAAATGATGTCTCTTTTTTTCCTCATATAACATACTGTGACATTCACTATGTAGTGAGTATAGTGAATAAGTGAACAAGTCATCTGTTTTAGACCTCACTAAAAAGAGGAGAGGAAAATGTCCAGTTTTCTGCGCAGTTTTTCCATTATGCTAATGCTTACATTATTACAATAGAAATCATATTATTAAAAGTTTATTTATATAGAACATTTCATACATAGTGGTAAATTAAAGTGCTTTACACACGAATGATTTAAACCTTCCTCTGTGCTTTTACCTAATTTTGGTGTGAAAAATGACTGGCCTTTTAAAAATTGCTTGTAAATGTCTCATTATGCTATATTATCACTGAATCTTGAATCCAGTCTTTTTGAAAACTTGTTTTCTTTCAGTTAGCACAGGTTATTTATGTCTTTTAGGAAGTGATACAGTAGTTTGCATGCCTCACTGATCTGAAAAATTCTCTAAAAAAAAATATTTTGGAAGTTGTTATATCCCGTGTGAGCAAAGTCAGTACGTTTTAGTCTAATTTCTAATTTTTTGTCTAATTTAGTCAAATATATCTTGTATTTTTTTTTTAGGAACAAGAATCCTCATTGGGTCAAAATGACCAGAACACAACATGAGGATTAAAAAAGAGAAATAAATAAAATATAAAGTAATATAAAAATGTAAGATATCGATGGCAAGATAACAATAACTTTTCATGAGTTCAGCAATGTGTTTTTGTAGGTCATGGGAAAGAGGAAGTCAAGCACACACTTAGTCATACATTAACAATCAAATTAAAATATATATGTTAGCATTGACAGCGGAACTGAGAGCAAAAAAAAACTGTATCTAAATCTAACAGTTTCCTCTCTTGTTCTTAGAGCTTGCATCACTAAAGACCCTTTCTATGACCTGGTATCTGCACGCAAGAAGAAGATCATCAGCCACACTGAACAACACGACTGAAGCTGACTGATGAACTGAGGGGGATCTGATCGTTTTAAACAGTTGCACACAGACTGAAGTAGCCAAAAGGACATTAATGGTTACAGTGGACTGAATGAGCTGGAAATGATGAATGAGGTTCTCAGGGTGCTAATTCTCTCTCTCTCTCTCTCTCTCTCTCTCTCTCTCTCTCTCTCTCAGCACTCAGAGGTCACCGCTGCTGTGTGTGCAGCCACAGGGTTTGCTTACACGGTGGTCTTGTGGTCAGGCTTTCTGTGAAAATATATTTTCCTATTTATTTAACGCTTATTAGAAATGCCTTGGAAATATTTTATTTGTAAAATATTGTGAAATATCCATATCTAAAACATTAAACAGTTGTATAGTGTTCCTGGTAACTGTAGGATTTTTCTGTAAGTGAGAGTTTCATTTTATTTTCAATGAAAAACATTTAAATTAAGCTACATTTCAAAGCATTTAATAAGGTATTTGTGTTTTGATGCACAATTTGGATTTTTTTTTTCTTTATATCATTCCATTTGACTAACACACATTTATCGTTTTATAATTATAGGATTTTTAAAAAATCAACTAAATATCTGTCTTGTAAATATTGTGTTGCCAGTTAGCATTAACATTTATCAGGTTGAAATTGTCCATATTCTGTACATAAATGACTTATTTAATGAATGTACCATTATTTGATTATAAGTTTTTGTCATTTCAAATAATTCCTAAAACTTTTGAAAACATTAAAACCATGTTATTAAAATATAATGATTGTGCACTAGGATTCTCTAATTAAAGGTCTTCACCAAACAAGCCTCGGTTTCACCAAGTAATGCACACATTTGTCCAGCAGAGGGCACCGTTGGTCAAGCTTCATAATCCCTGCAGTGTATGTAGCCTATACAGGTGCATCTCAATAAATTAGAATGTTGTGAAAAAGTTAATTTTTTCTTGTAACTTATTTCAAAAAGTGAAACTTTCATATATTTTAGATTCATTACATGTAAAGATGTTTTAATTTTGAGGATTAGAGTTTACTTTCTTTACAACAGTAAAGAACGCTTACAAGGCTGTACCCCGCCCCCACCTCGGGTACTCAGACCACATCTCTGTTATGCTAATCCCAGCATATAGACCACTTCTGAAACTCGCCAAACCGGTTCAAAAACTCATCACAATTTGGCCAGAGAATGCTACTTCAACACTACAGGACTGCTTTCAGTGCACAGACTGGAACATGTTTAAAGAGGCGGCCACCTACAACAACCACACAGACCTGCAGGAGTACACTGAAACTGTGACTGCTTACATCAAAAAGTGCATGGATGATGTGACAGTCACTAAGACCATCACCACACGTGCAAACAAAAAAGCCGTGGATGACAGCAGAGGTTCGTGGACTGCTAAAGACCAGAGATGAAGCATTCAGATCAGGAGATAAAGCAGCCGTCAAAACAGCAAGAGCCAATCTGTCCTGTGGCATCAAAAATGCAAAACGGTCACATGCTCAAAAAATCAACAATCACTTCACGGACAGCAGAGACACACCTGTGGCAAGCCATTCAGACCATCACTGACTACAAGCCCCCGCCACAGGCCTGTGATGATGATCCCTCCCTCCCCGATACACTCAACCACTTTTATTCACGGTTTGAAATGCAGAACGACACACCTGCACAAAGACTGCCCACACCTTCCAACGACCAGGCGCTCTGTCTGTCTGCAGCCGACGTAAGAAAGACCCTATCCAGGATTAACCCACGAAAGGCTGCGGGTCCTGACAACATACCTGGCCGGGTACTGAAAGACTGTGCTGCACAGCTGACGGATGTCCTAACAGATATCTTCAACACCTCGCTGAGCCAAGCAGTCGTACCCCCATGTCTAAAATCCACAAAAATCATACCGGTACCAAAGAAATCACCCGTGTCCTGTTTAAACGACTACCGTCCCATAGCACTGACTCCAATCATAATGAAGTGCTTTGAGAGGTTAGTCATGCAAAAAATCAAAAACAGCCTCCCCAACACACTCGATCCGCTCCAGTTTGCATACCGTCCAAACCGCTCTACGAACGATGCAATGTCCTCCACCCTCCACCTGGCTCTTACCCACCTAGAAAACAAAGACTCCTATGTTAGAATGCTGTTCATTGACTTCAGCTCGGCATTCAACACAATAATCCCACGACAGCTCATAAATAAACTAAACCTGCTGGGCCGTAACAATTCCCTCTGTAATTGGATCCTGGACTTTTGAACCGGAAGACCTCAGTCAGTCCGTGTCGGCCACAACACCTCGAGCACTACCACACTGAGCACAGGTGCCCCACAAGGCTGTGTGCTCAGCCCGCTGCTCTTCACGCTGCTGACCCACGACTGCACTGCCAAGTTCAGCTCCAACCACATCATCAAGTTTGCTGATGACACAACAGTGGTAGGTCTCATCAGCAACAACGATGAAACGCACTACAGAGAGGAAGTGGCACAGCTGGCTGAATGGTGTGGCTCTAACAATCTGTCCCTCAATGTGGAGAAGACAAAGGAGGTTGTGTTGGACTTCAGGAGGAGGAACTCCACTGATCACCCCCCCAACTGACCATCGACAGCTCGACTGTGGAGAGTCAGCAGCATTAAAATCCTGGGGGTGCACATCACGGAGGATCTCACCTGGACCACCAACACCATGTCACTCTCCAAGAAGGCACAACAGCGCCTACACTTTCTCCGCCGGCTGAAAAGAGCAAGTCTCCCACCACCCATCCTCACCACATTATACAGGGGCACCATTGAGAGTGTGCTGACCAGCTGCAACACTGTCTGGTACGGGAACTGCAGTGCTGCTGACCGCAAGACCCTCCAGCGGACAGTAAACACGGCTGCAAAGATCACCGGTGCCCCTCTCCCATCCATCCTGGACATTTTCCTTGCACGATGC
This sequence comes from Schizothorax lantsangensis, assembly GCA_027422415.1. Taxonomy (NCBI): domain Eukaryota; kingdom Metazoa; phylum Chordata; class Actinopteri; order Cypriniformes; family Cyprinidae; genus Schizothorax; species Schizothorax lantsangensis. The sequence continues at coordinate 26,462,325 of CM049840.1, forward strand.
TCCAGCAAAACCAACAGCATCGTGAAGGACCCCACCCACCCCTCCCACAGTCTCTTCCAGCTCCTACCATCAGGAAGACGGTACCGGAGCATCAGAGCCTGCTCCGCCAGACTGCACAACAGCTTTTTCCCCCAGGCTGTGAGAGCCCTTATCTCAGATCACCCCGCCCCCCTCTGAAATCCCATGCAAACCCCTACCTCCTGAACATGGACCCCCCCCCCCCCCCCCCCCCCCCCTCTCCAAACACCAACCTTACCACACCAAAGAAAACACTGTGAACTTTTTTTTGTGCAATTCAAGTGTGCTACACACAGGTGAGTGGGCCTGTACAAACCACCTGTAGTAACACACTCTCCTCTATGCACTAGACACTTTTCCAAACACTGCTATGTGTACACAATCCCACAAAAGACTCAGCAATATATGTATGTTTACATGTCATGCACTACTACAAATCATCTTGTACTGTTCCCCAGCCAGCTGCTGACTCACAATGTTTCTCTCTGCACATGTACAGTATTTATGTGAAGCATTCGCATAGTTTGTATTTTTTATCTTTATCTTTAGTTGTATAGGGTAAACACTTAGGGTAAACAGTTTGTATAGTTTGTATTTTTTATCTTTATCTTTAGTTGTATAGGGTAAACATTTATATATAGTATACTTAGTCAAAATCTGTCAGTAGGTTAGTTGTGTATAGGTTTATAGTGTTTTACTTCATTGTTGTATGTCTGTATTTATGTAGCACCGTGGACCTGTGAGGCACGACATTTCGTTCAACTGTATGTCCCCACATGTAGTGGAATGACAATAAAGCTCAACTTGAACTTGAACTTACAGCTCATGAAAGTCAAAAATCATCAGTATCTCAAAATATTAGAAAATTTACATTTGAGTTTCAATTAATGACCATTCCTACAGTATAAATTCCGGGTATCTCTTGTTCTTTGAAACCAGAATAATGGGGAAGACTGCTGACTTGGCAATGGTCCAGAAGACGAACATTGACGCCCTCCACAAAGAGGGTAAGTCACAGAGGGTCATTACTGAAAGGTGTGGCTGTTTACAGAGTGCTGTATCAAAGCATATTAAATGCAAAGTTGACTGGAAGGAAGAATTTGGGTAGGAAAAGGTGCACAAGCAACAGGGATGACCGCAAGCTTGAGAATACTGTCAAGCAAAGCTGATTCAAACACTTGGGAGAGCTTCACAAGGAGTGGACTGAAGCTGGAGTCAGTGCATCAAGAGTCACCACGCTCAGACGTCTTCAGGAAAAGGGCTACCAAGCTCACCTGCTTCCCTACCCTCCTCTTATGATCAGTGGGACCCCTGTGGAGAGAGTAAGCAGCTTCAAGTACCTCGGTGTAAACATCTCCGAGGACATGACTTGGACTACACACATTCAAACACAGGTTAAGAAAGCCAGGCAAAGGCTGTACCATCTGCGACAGCTGAGGAAATTCAGGGTCTCTCCAACAATCCTGAAAACTTTCTATTCAGTGCATCTCAGTGTGGTATGGAAACAGCTCCAGCCAAGACTGCAAGGCCTTGCAGAGAGTTGTGCGCTTAGCTGAGCGTATCTCTGGGTCTGCTCTCCCCTCTCTGCAGGACATCTACCTCAAACGCTGCAGAAGCAGAGCTGTCAAAATCACCAAAGACTCAAATCACCCTGGAAACTGTCTATTCACTCTGCTGCCATCTGGTAAGCGCTTCCGCAGCCTGATGGCAAAAACTGAGAGACTTAGGAGGAGTTTCTTCCCCCAGGCCATCAGACTCCTTAACTCAACTCAGCCTCTTAACATCATCTGACTTACTTCATAATCACTAACAATCAGTTAGATATTCACACTCATTATTCTCTACTTCATACTGACAGTGTCATTTGCACACAACACTTTCTGTGTCTTGATATCTTATCTTATTTTTTATATTTTTTTTTGTGATTGCTGCTTCATGTCAACCATGTTCAACCTGTTTGCACATTCCTCTCTCGTACAGTCATGCTTATCTTAATATTTAATTCCACAGCATACTGTCATGCACATTCTTTTATACTTTATATTTTGTTCTTTATATCTTATTTTTTATTCATTTTATTTTATGCATACTTCCCTTGTGTTGTATTATACAATATTTGCACTGTCCATGGAGCGGACCTGACTCACATTTCACTGCTGGTTATGCAATCTCTGTATAGTCGTGTATGTGACAAATAAAACTTGAAACTTGATAAAATTTTAAACTTCTGAACCAGAGACAACGTCAGAAGTATCTTACCTGGGCTGTGGAGAAAAAGAACTGGACTGTTGCTCAGAGGTCCAAAGTCCTCTTTTCAGATGAAAGTAAATTTTGCATTTCATTTGGAAATCAAGGTCCCAGAGTCTGGAGGAGGAGTGGAGAGGCACAGATTCCATGTTGCTTGAAGTCCAGTGTGAAGTTTCCACAGTCAGTGATGATTTGGGCTGCCATGTCATCTGCTGGTGTTGGTCCACTGTGTTTTCTGAAGTCCACAGTCAACGCAGCCATCTACCAGGAAATTTTAGAGCACTTCATGCTTCCTTCGGCTGACAAGCTTTATGGAGATGCTGATTTCATTTTCCAGCAGGACTTGGCACCTGCCCACACTGCCAAAGGTACCAAAAGCTGGTTCAATGACCATGGTGTTACTGTGCTTGATTGGCCAGCAAACTCGCCTGACCTGAACCCCATAGATAATCTATGGGGTATTGTCAAGAGGAAGATGAGAGACACCAGACCCAACAATGCAGATGAGCTGAAGGCCACTGTCAAAGAAACCTGGGCTTCCATACCACCTCAGCAGTGCCACAAACTGATCACCTCCATACCACGCCGAATTGAGGCAGTAATTAAAGCAAAAGGAGCCCCTACCAAGTATTGAGTACATATACAGTAAATTAACATACTTTCCAGAAGGCCAACAATTCACTAAAAATGTTTTTTTTATTGGTCTTATGAAATATTCTAATTTGCTTACTTGATTGGTGGGTTTTTGTTAAATGTGAGCCTAAATCATCACAATTAAAAGAACCAAAGACTTAAACTACTTCAGTCTGTGTGCATTGAATTTATTTAATACATGAGTTTCACAATTTAAGTTGAATTACTGAAATAAATGAAATTTTCCACGACATTCTAATTTATTGAGATGCACCTGTACATGTATAAGCGTACATAACACTGCAGGGATTATGAAGATGGACTATGATATTAATTACATACACTCTTAAAATTAAAGGTGCTTCACGATGCCATAGAAGAACCTTTTTGTCTAAATGGTTCCATAAAGAACCTTTGTGGGGAAGTTGTGGCCTAATGGTTAGAGAGTCGGACTCGTAATCCAAAGGTTGCGACTTCGAGTATTGGGTCGGCAGGAATTGTAGGTGGGGGGAGTGAATGTACAGCGCTCTCTCCACCCTTAATACCACGACTGAGGTGCCCTTGAGCAAGGCACCGAACCCCCAACTGCTCCCCAGGCGCCGCAGCATAAATGGCTGCCCACTGCTCCGGGTGTGTGTTCACGGTGTGTGTTCACTGCTGTGTGTGTGCACTTTGGATGGGTTAATTGCAGAGCACAAATTCCGAGTATGGGTCACCATACTTGGCCGTATGCCGTATGTCACGTCACTTTAACATCTGAAGAACCTTTCTGTTTCACAAAAGGTTCTTTGTGTTGAAAGAAGGTTCTTCAGATTATAAAAAGGTAAGGAAGAGATGGTTCTTTAAAGAACCTTTGACTGAATGGTTCTTTGTGGAACCAAAAATGGTTCTTCTATGGCATCGCTTTGAAGAACCTTTTATGCACCTTTATTTTTAAGAGAGTAAGATACCATTAGGATATTTGGGACTTTTTCTCCAGTCATTTCAATGGCAGAAAGTATACCTGAATTAATTAAGCTATATTTAAATGAGCTTTTCAAGCCTGGAACATGAGAAACATTTGAAATGACGCTCTAGTCTATTGAAAAATGTTGCACATTTGCTTCCTTTGCTACATCTATACTGCACTTGTGGTCTACAAAAGCACACTCCCCTCTTCCGGTGTATCATTTCCTTCATCTCTGCCAATTCGCTCGCAATCTCTTCAACCATTTCTGTCATTTCCCTTGCAAGACTAAAAATACACTCTTCTAGCTGGTCATAAGTACGTCACTTTACTCTGAATTTGTGCACTATTTGGTGGTCAATGTTGACCAAAGAGTCTAGCTCAAGGTCATGTAGGTCACTGGTTTAACGTACATGCTTTAGCAACACACATCGTATTACTCTTAACAAACAAGGGAAGGCAAATGTCACACCCATGTTAGCCTAACAGATCTGTTGACGAATCTCTGATGACGTCAGCATGGTCAGGTACTGTGGATGTCACCTTAAGCACAGCTTAGTTTTATGTTGTCTTATATTGCTAAAATTAAATACAATATTGCATTAACCATCAACTCAATACTGACCATTCAGCCTGTCCATGAATCGCCTGAGAGGTGTTCAGATAATGCAGGTAGTGTTTTCAGTGGTGAACTAAATAGGAAAAAAGATCCTCAAACAGTAGGGTGGATTTAGGTAACCTGGGCCACTTAAGGTAGAATTTAGGTTACTTGGGCAACACTAAGATGACTGTCAAAATACGGCCTATAAACTGGCCTATAATTACCATACATTTTCTTTTTAAATAAACTCTAAACTAACAGTTCATCATTTTTCAAAGGACTTAAACCCAAAACCAGTCATAAGGGTCAATTTTTCAAAATTGAGATTTATACATCATCTGAAAGCTGAATAAATAAGCTTTCATTGATGTATGGTTTGTTAGGATAGGACAATATTTGGTCAAGATACAACTTATCAAATGTAAATTTACAAAATATCTTCATTGAACATGATCTTTACTTAATAATCTAATGATTTTTGGCATAAAAGAAAACTCAATAATTTTGACCCATACAATATATTGTTGGCTATTGCTACAAATATACCTGTGCTACTTATGACTGGTTTTGTGGTCCAGGGTCACATTTGTTCAGTACATTATCAAGCCCTTTAGGTTTTCTATATATTTTCTTTTCCAAGAAGTTGCTGCATTAATCAAAGTATTCGGTATGATACTAGTTTTTCTATAGTTGTCATTTTCTAAGCGTACCAAAACCCATAATGACATTTGACCGCTCACATCTATAGTAATAATAAACCTGATAAATTGTGTAAAAGTAACTGTTAGCCACTTCACAATTCAACCTAAAATTTGGCAAATTAGACTTTTTGTCTTTTCGTCAAGGCAGTTTCATGCAGTGCAAGATCACATCTTCTGGAGTTAAATGAAAAAAAGAAAGAAAAGAAGCAACAATATATTTAAGGCCACAGCACTTTATTTATTGGCACTCTTGATCTAAAAATCAGTTGCATAACATCTATTATTTCCAAGCGCCATTAGTTCACACAGAACACGTTTTTGCCTCCACTGTGCTGCATTGTAATTGTTTTTTTATATAAACATGCAAAACAGATGTCTGCTTTTTATTATAACCCCCCTCAAGACGTTCTTATACATTCTGCTGTTTTGTTATGCATCTTTAAATCAAGAATGTGTTTTGTAGGAATTCTTAAAGAAACGGTACAGAAATTTATATTTAGAAAGTAATAAATGTGTACAAATCAGTGTACAAATCATTCCATGTACACATAAAGCCATTCATTTTACATTGCTGGACTGCTTTTTTTATTTTATTTTTTTGTGTGAACAAAATTGATTTAAAAGTCACTTTCAAACCAATGCAGCGATTTCATGTGACCAAATTAAATGTACGTGGGGACACTTTTCAGCCTCAAGCAAAACTCTCAATACAGTTGCCTATTGAAATGATTGGATTTTGCCATGTGAAATTTTGCTGAGCAATGTTAAATGTGACTGCACCTTCAATGGTAACTGATCAGGCATGTTTTCATCTGTCATCTGTCAGCTTTGCTATAGAGCTTTTCCCTCCTTCCTTTATGACTCTGAGGGAGCCACAGGCTTGAGGATTGGGTGAGTGCAACGGATTAGGTCTGAGTAAATATGCAGGGCAAAGATCTGCTGAACAGGAAATGTGTGTAACATGCTACATCTTCACTCTTACATTCAAAGCTCTGTGCAGTCCACATATGAGCTCTGTAACTGGCAGGAGGTCACATGATCACAGAAAGCGCACTACAGTTCAGTCATTTTTTTTCTGACACTAGCTCTTCGCAGTGTCAGCAGCATTTTAGAGGTTGTTCAAACAACCTCACTTCCCTTTAAAAACACAGCACCAATACTTAGCTTTTCAGCTGACAGCTGAATCAATATTATTGTAAGGAGAATCACTATCCACATCTTGTCCAAACTGAACATAATAAAGAAAAACGTCCTCTTTTTACAGAATAAATTGTTAATATTCTCTTTGAAATATGTCCTAATATCCAAAATCCTGATCTATAAGCACAAATTCTTGTTGATTCCTTTTGCAGAGATACCTCAGGACTGAATACAGGCCTTCTTCTGGTTACGCCTCCGCCCTCTCAGGCCTGAAAAGAAACAAAAGTTGTCATAGGGCTGCACGATTGATCTAAATAAAAGTCTGATATGGCTTTGTGCTATGCAATGGCTGCAATTTAAATAAATAGCTGCAATGTTTCAGAGTGAAGCGCAACACTGTGTTCTTATATGTCTCAATACCACTCCACTTGAGCACTTGTTTGGGAACACAACATAGTGCCAACCATCTTCTCATACTTGCTGTAATGAGAAGTGCTTAAAAATTAAGCTTTAATGGCTCCCTGTTGTTTTCCATCAAAGTAAAGGTTCTATTGTTAAACATTGGAAAATAAAGAAATTAAGACAGCTAATAAATATTATTATTGTAATTTTATAGTTTATAATTATATAGTTTATTTATAGTAATGTAAAATAAAATAGCAATGTTGAAATGTTGAAAATTTGGGCCAAACTGAGTAGCCCTACAAACAAGCAAACCTAGAATTTTTTTATATCACATTTTAAATTGCATTACAATTTTTATCTGAAAATAGTGCATGAAAACATTGCACTACTCAAAAAAAAAGTCATCATACGTACCATCCTCACCATCTGTGGCAATAGTCTGAAGAGAAACACTCCTTGGACCCATTTTGTTCTTCTTGAGTTTAAACTTCACCTGTGGTGGACTCTCTATCATCTCAAATGTGTCTTCAACTTCACCAGTGCTGTCAGTCTCTGAGATCTTGCGAGGAGCAGGAGTAATGTGTTTGGATGCGTCTTCTTGCTCATTAATATGATTGGCCAACCAAGATGCTTCCTTGGAGTTGCTGGTAATCTTAGTGTCTTTATGACTGATCTGTTTCACATCTGTGCTTTGATGGGTTGTTTTAGAGAGAGTGTCTGGACTCTGGTTGTTTGCTCTGCCTTTCAAGAAATTCCGGAAAGAAGAGCGCTGCTTTTTAGAACCAAACAGCGAAGGCTTTTTCCCATCGCCCTTACCATCCTCTGTCCCATCTGGGGATGTAGGGGACTGTGGATGTACACTGTCCCCATTGGTGTAGATTAATTTGTCCATGTTATTCACAGAGGCAATGTCAACATAGTCTCTCAGCTTAGAAAGATCCTGCAGGGAGCCAGTCACACCTAGACTGTTGCCAACGACTAAAGAGTACTTAGGATTATGGTATTTATGTGCAGGCACCTTTAGGTCACCCTGCTTGGTGTCCCCTACAGAGATCTGGAAGCGTGACGTGGATACAGGAACTGTGAGTCTGTTGGGTTCCGCTGGCGTTTTCAGCACAGGAACTGGCAGGGCTGGCTTACTGATGTGAAACTCACAATACAGGTCCACTTTATCAGACACTGCATACAGCTCTCTGAAGTCATTGTCGAAGAAGTCAATAACTTGTCCTGACATCACAGTGATTGTGTTGCGGTTCATCCTAGAGGAACTCCACGTAAAACTATAAAGATGGGAAGTGTACAGTAAATGTAATGATTAAAGATTGAACAAACATACTACAATGGTGGACAAAACTGCAAGACGTACTGTTTGGTCTGTATACGAACCTGTATGATCCAAACATCACTTTCTCTCCATCTACCAACATGTACTTGGAGCACAGCGATCCTGGCAGACGACCAAAGGACAGTGGCATGCCGGAGCCTCTCACCGTTCGCACACGCAGGTTCTGAACGAACAGAAAGAGAGAAAACTATGTTTAAAACGGTGTACACTGCATCATTTTTTGCTGTCCAAGACACATTTTTGGGAGTGTAAATCTATTGCACACCATGTAAAATACTGGTTTAGTCATTCTGAAATGCCTGAGCTTGTCATCAAAATTATTTTGTATAGCGTCGGCACTGATAGCATTGCGTTACGGGCATCCAGAGTTTGAATCCCGGCTTGAGGACCTTTCCCGATCCCACCCCCATTTCTCTCTCTCCCACTTCACTTCCCATCACTTCTACACTGTCCTATACAAATAAAAAGTCTAAAAACACCAAAAATAAATGTTAAAAAAATGATTTTGCATAACTACTAATGAACGGTCTCACACAATTTCATTCAATAACATCAGGCATCCGAATGCAAGATAACATTTCGTGGTGCAATTTATCATGTAGAAAAAAAGTTACAGGTTTCCCTAGTTGCGGTAACTTTTTTTTTTATCAATGATGCTTTGTGACAGTTTCACAGGAACTGAAAATGTTGGGTCCATCTAGTAAATAATTACAGTATGAGGAAACAAGAGGTCAGCAACTGATGACACTGGGGCATGTGAGAGAAAAAATCTATATTAGCATTGCATTTAAGTTATGAACAAAATTACTACAGGTCTTAAAGAATAAAGACAGATCTCTTTATCCAGACACAACTGTCTCCAGACTCCAGACAAGATTTTGCTAATGGAAACAAATTGCCAACATTAGCTCAAGGGCATTCTTCATTTCAATTATGTGTGTAAATGAGGATGTCGAAACAGACACGGTCCGGTTAAAACACCGAATCATCATTCGTGACCAAAGTCTTAACTAAGAACTATATCATACTGTCTGACTACAGTAAAATATGCACAGTCTGCTATAACTTCTAATCAAGATCTGGCTTGTACCACAAAAAAGGTAATTAAAGCGCAGTTAAGGCTCATTTACATTAAAGATGACAATATCTTTAACTAAAGGTTTTAATAATTGTTCTAGTTCTATGATAATAGTGTCCATAAGTCTAGTGAAAATAGTTTCCATAAAACATAAGCTGTAACGATAATAACACAGCAGAACGATTTAATTAGTATATCTTTCAGATTTTTTTTTCCAGTTAATGAACAATAAAACATTGACAGACAGTCAAAATTCACTGACTTTAAAGAGCTTGCACATTAAAAGCAGCAGACAATAAACCTGCCATGCTTATAATAAATGTAATATTATCGTCTGTTGGTGTGGATGATATAGCTACTGTTATCATAGTTATTGTTCTTAGCATGAACAGTATAAAGTGGGAAATCTGGATTTTACAAAAGGCATGAGGTGTCAGAAAAACACACCTGACATGGGCAACTATCCAAGGTGAAGTCGGTAGTGAGAGGTTAATGAAAAAACTCCTTGCACACAGAGGTGTGGCCATTTCATTTGCACACTGAGGACTCGAAAGAAAGGAATACTGTAGCGACAAAAGGACTTAGAGTACAAGGCTGGCATGGATGAGGAAAAAGCAGAAGCGTGAGAGATGAGAGCACTCCACAACTCTCCTAAACAAGATCAAGTTGCCTTTTTTCTTAGTTCTGTTGAAATCTGCAGATCCTCTTTCAGGAAATAACAATGCTGAATTATCCAACTCTATTGCTCAGTGTAAAGTGTCAGATGAAAAGCCCTAGTGTCCTATATAAAACAATCCACACAGATAAGGCTCATTGGCAGTGTATCTTAGGGAGATCGGCAGTATTTGGGGCAGTCTTGCGGAAAGCGCTGGGTTTCATTCTACAGCGTGGTTATGTGTGTGCACAGCAGACCAGGAAGTCAGTGAACCCTGTGGCAACAGCTCCAGAATCAGCCAGAGTTTCAAGTTCACACAGATCCTTTAAAGGTCAGCTGACAGTCTGTTAACATGTGCATTTGTGAGTGATATTGTAAGTCACGTGTTCTTTTTGACTTCTTTTCCAGCAAAGCCTGATAAGGCACGTCTGAATATTGCTAACATACACACATTATGATGTTTTGATAACACGTGTCTTCACTTTAACTAGCATTGTGTGATCACACACAGAGTTAAGAATAAAAGGGCAACATGTTGGTTTACTAATGGCTAATGTTAAGGAATAAAAATCGAATAGGGTAGAAGAACACACACTGTATTTTGCTTCCCCAACTTGGAAGAAGTTAAAAGTTTACATAGTGTTGTTAAGATTACAATTGTTTGTCTTTAAACTCCATGGACTCAACAGTCACGTTTACCAGAATTTGGAAATAATTTCTTGTAATTTTATAAGAAATAATAATCAAATTAATTGTACCATGTTAAATAAATACAATAATATATACTTTTTATATATACAATTTATTTGATTGTTTTGTAATTTGGTGTAAAATATGACACTGACATTATTGTCAGATTCAGTGCTATATTATCATTAATTTCAATTTCAATTAATCAAATTGAAAATGAAGTCTGTTACCAAAATATTTTGCAATGTGACATTATTTAAGGGCAAATCTTGATCTCCAGTTTGCATTGTCACAATGCATCCTTTACTATTCCCATTATTTTCATTGATGATTCTTTTTGCTAAGAAACAGGCATTTAAGTATTTTTTTTTGTATTAAAATCAATCAAATAAAACCTGTACCACAAATACTACAAGATGCATAAATATTTCATAATTTTTGTATTAATTTTATTATGGTAATGAGATTTATTTTTTTATTATGGTAATGAGAATAGATATTTTTTACATTATTTTAATAATAATTTGAGGGAAATGTGCTTAACTATCAAAAATAATGCCACAAAATAATTGCCCTAAAATTGGCTTCATTTTTGTTTTATGCAAAACACAATTTCTTGTGTATCAAACAATTGTTACCACTCACCCTCAAGTGCTGTGCAGAAATCTGCAGCCTGCTGCTCATGTCCAGGAAGTGCGGCAAGCCGTGCTCCTCCAGCAGCAAGTACACAGCAACCCCTCTCTTACTCGCAGCATCTAACAGATCCTGCAGGATCAGCAGGTCCGTCAACAGGTCCATGACCACCGCAACCAGCTGAAAACCAAGTGAAACCAAACCGTGGTTAAAGCTTAGCAAATTCACTTAACTTATCATTACATCTGCTTTGAGGTGAGAATGAGCCACATTGGCCATTTCTGATGGCTCTTTTTTTTTGCACTGCAACAGTGTAGTTTGTCTCAGTTTGAGTGAACATGTGAAATCACAAACAGAACACAGAGCAGATAACACTCCAGCAGACACATTAGCAATGAAAAAGTCCAAACTCAACATGTCACAAGCTATTTATGAAAAAAGCAGTCAATCTAGGTTAAAGGACACATAAGTGATATATCTAAACCACACACCACAGCATTTTAACAAATAAAATGCAAACTAGGTCAGCATAAAACTGACGTGGAAAAACAAGTTAAAATTTATTGGGTCGATTCAAAGCTTGTTTTAGGTTAAGGTTAGGCCTCAATCCCTTCTTCATCCTCACTGACTCGCATGTCAAAGCTATGTAAATAAGAAGGAAGCAATTTGCATTAAAGAGAAAACACAGATAACAGGAGTGTCACAGGCTGAATCACTTTTGATAACACAGATTCTGTTCTTTTGCTAAAGCTGAAAATATTTGAAAATTACATGTTTTATTTATCATAAACTATTCTTCCGACAAGGAACTAATAACATTTTTAAGCTTCTTTCACAAGTTACAGTACAAAGAAAAGGATATTTTTAACATTTTCAGACATGCATGTTTTTATCAGTTCCTCAAGAGGAGGCACCATCTGCTTCAGATGCACACATGACATTAAAGACATGTATGAGCGTCAGGATCGACCTGGAGAATATCTAAATACAACGTCCTGTAGACATAGTCTAATGCTAACATTGACACCTGACTCTAGTCAGCAATCTGCTCTGAACTTTTTAAGGCACATCTAAATATCATCCAACTAAAGACTACGGGACAGTTACTCAATAAGTGTACCTAGAATGTGCAGAGTATAAAATAACATTGCCATAAATGTGCATATAATGTCTGGTCTTCTAATACACTATAGCAAGAATATTACAAAAGGTGTGCTTGGAGATGAATTGTAAAATCACAAATTAGCACAGTTTATTAAGAAAAAAACAGTCTGAGTTGCTGTATAAAAGTAAATCGACAGCAGTGTAACTACAAAACTAAACTAAACAAGGGCAGCACCTGCCAGAACATTATTAACTCAGTTTGTCAAGTGCATTTGAATAAGTTTCACCACAACCCACCAACAAATAAGTCTTAGGTGTACTTATGGTGCAAAGAGATGTGACGACAGTGTGACGACCGGAACACACAAGTAAAATGTTTGTGTATTTACAATAAAATTAACCAGCTATATATTATACTGTATTAATTTTGCTGTTACAAACAGAGATGGCCCATTAAAATCAGGTCCAAAGATTGCAATGATCTGTTGAGTATAATTATCTCATTGTGTTCGGGATGTATGACAGATTTACAAGGCATTTGTGAGAGGAAACATAACTCAATTATAAGTTACAATGAAATGTAGTAGTTCTTGAGTTAACATTTTTTCATGAATGTTTATTACAGCTTTTGTATTAATTGAGGGTTATAGAGTAAAGGCAGCTGAAATGCTTTGTACCTAAAGTGTGGCATAATAACATACTTACCGCTGTTAAGGAAGTCACGTTGTGTGTTTGAACCCGGGAACAAAGCGGCATGACTTGAGGCCTCTGGCAGTGTGATTGACAAGGCACTTACAGACAAAACCCAAAGCTACACGAGGGTGATTTCCTGAATGATTATTACTTTACTGAAACTCATTCACAATGACACACATCATATTGTACAAAAGGTTAGAGATATTTCGATATACTACCTGATTTAACCAATGGCTAGAGACCTCTGTATTTGTGTTTTTAGGGGAAATTGGTCATTATGAGAATATCTTTGCTTTTTAATAGTTATGTATTATGCTAATAAAAATTCCATCATTAGATTAGATTAAGTTAATTATCCGTTTGCAGTATCCATTTATGTATTTAGTCTTTTCATTTAAAGTTCAAATGAATGTGTCTGTTTCATATCATTTTGTATGACTAAAGATCAATGTTTAGTCAGGGTGATTTCCAAATAAGAGCTCAGAGCTATTTCACAAATAAACAGCACTCCACCAAAATACCCATAGCCCCAGGGACTAGGCCTCGGCAGTTTCTGAAGAAATGTCTTCTTCAGCAAACGAAATCTGCTGAACTTAAGGCTTCATATTTGTACTTAACTTTATTAAATTGTTCCTTCTTCCATATTCCTACGACTTTATGGTAGCTTTTAAAACAGTCAGGTCAGAGTTAAATGTTAATTATTTTAAAAGATGATCTTATGCTCAGTGGAAAGTACACAACCACATGACTGACAATTAACTTCAAAATATGTCATAATGACAGCCCCATATAAACTTATACACTAAAACTTGTTATGGACACATGCTTCATCATCATGTGAATCATACAGATGAAACCAATAAATCTATAAAACATCTCAAATATGACTTGGCGTAAGTCAGGACACATGACTTATTTCCTTAAAACACACTATATATTTCTGTTACTACTTTATTTGTTGGTACTTATCCAGTATTCCAATAGTGACAAGTATTTTAAAATTTCACTAGTAACTATACATTTGATTTCAAGTTGGGGATCTATGGTTCAAATATCAACTATTCACTTCCATCTAGCAACCCATGTATTCCAATTGCTCCTATTCCAATTTTCAGGTTTTTGAAGTTTCTAGTAACTATTCCAAAATATACTAGTATTTATTTCAATACACATACATATTTACTAGACACAAGTACCTATTTATGAGACACAGACTCATAGTATTTATCCCAGCAGTAACATTTCATATCTCACTAGTTACCACTACACTTTTAAAAAATAATGGTTATTTGTTGGCATCAATGGTTCTATGAAGAACCTTGAACATCCATGGAACCTTTTAAATTCAAAAAAGGTTCTTTAGATTTTTAAAATGTTCATCAAAATGGTTCTTTTAGGAACTGTTCACTGAAAGGTTCTTTTGGGAACCAAAAATGGTTCTTCTACGGCATCACTGCAAAAACACCCTTTTGGAACCTTTATTTTAAAGAGTGTATAGTTACCTTGCAGTTACATTTTAGTAGAAACAATGTATTTAGGATTCAATTACTACTAGGAACTAGATTTTGAAAATCTCCTGGAAATGGACTAGCAACTAAGTACTAATACCTCAAGAACAGTTACTAGTAAAACTTGAATAGCTACCAGCAACAAATGAAAATACACACAAGTTAGAAATAGCCTACATTGCCATAGTAGGCAAACCAGTAACAATGGGATAGTTACTTGTTGGGATACTATTGATGCTATTGTATATAATGCAATAGGTACTGATGACTAATTGAACAGATATAGGTCACTAAGTAGCCTAATGACTGATGAATAGTTAGGAATTTTCATTAGTCACTAGTTATTACTATTTGTTAGTTATTACCATATTATTGGAATACTTGTTTTTTTCACTAGTAATTAAAAAACAATAGTCTCAAAAAAAAAAAGACAATTATTTTTCGTTTGGAATAAATGGTAGACGGCCATGGTCGCTTACCTTTGTGGATTCTTGAATGAGTCTGCGGACCACCTCTTTAATATGCGGACTGTTGGTTTTGGGTGGGTGGGAGTAAACCGACACCCGAGTTACCCCTTTGTAATGGCCGTTGCTGGGCCAACCGATGTCCAGCGGAGGGATCTCCGTATCAGACATGGTCGGCCAGTAGGTTGAGTGCACACCCGAGTCTTCACTCGTATCATGGGGCGACCGCGAGCAGCAGGTGTCCGAGTCGTTGTCATATTCCTGGAAGGTGTCCCGCATCCATTTGATTTCCCTTGCGGAGAGAAAGTCTTTAACATTATCCTCTTTGAGACGCATCTTGAACGACCCATCCCCGTTCTTCAAGAGCTGCTCGAGCGCGGCCCGATGCTCCTCGCTGTAATAAAACTCCGGTTTGGACTCCGGTATTTTCACGTTAACATGTACATCGTCCATGCATACTAGCTGAGACTCAGCCATGGCAGCTGTGCTCCCGGAAACAACAGTTCAACTGTGTGGCTCCAGGCAGAAAGCTCAGCACACCTTTACCTGTTTGAGTGGTTGGTTGAGGTGTTTCTGAGCGATAATAAAGATAATGGACGGGCGGAGCTTCGGTAGAGTGGTGGGCGGGGCTTCAGCGCTCTGTATGACACTTGTTTAACTTAAAATAAACACGGATGAAACCGTCACGGTAGTTTCCTTGACTGACGCCAACTTTTTTTTTTTTTTTTTTTACCAAAAAAGTAAAGAAAAGAATACAACTACCACCAAGAAAAAGCTTATTAAAAAAAACAATAACAATAGGCTAATAAAATAAATAAAAAATATTTTTTTATATATATATTTACCCTTACGAAAATTAACCAAGGTTTTACTACAAATAAAACCAAAAAAACATGGTTACTATAGTAAAACCATGGTAACCACAAATTAACCATGGTTTTGCTACACTATAGTTTAACCATGGTATTTGTAGTGAAACTGGTTATAAATCAGTGCGCCAGAAAACCATGGTTACTACACTTTTACTACAATAAAACAATGGTTAATTTTCGTAATATTCTGTTATCGTTTACCTGTAACTTTATTTCCTCCGTGGAACATAGAAAATAGAAATAAAGTCCTACAGGTTTGAAACAACATGACGGTGATTAAATTATGACAGAATTAGGTTGAACTATCCCTTTGAAAATATCACTTGACTTATATTTGAAAGCAGAAAGATTTATTCAAATAAGCTAATATCATATTTGCCATCCGTATTTTCCATCTTGTATAACAAAACAATAATCATACCTCTTCTGCCTGTGCCTATTTTGACAAAACACATTTGTTAAAAAGTCTCTTCTTAATACAAAATTGGTACAGTAACATAAAAACTTTGCTAACTGTAACACTGTATCTTGTGTTAGTGTGTCCTACTGAAGATCTTAAAATATAAACATGAACTGATGGGTCACTGTAAGGGCTATGTACTGTATGATTCAGTAATTCATATAAGGGAAATGTCTAGTCATTAGGAGAATTTGACACATAAGAGAAATGGTATAGTTCTTTCTTCGTACCATACAAATTATGTATAAAAAAGATTATGTATATGAAAAAGAGAAGCAACAAAGAGCTTCATGAGTCTTTTTCTCACTTCTCCTCAACAGTTCTGCAGCCAGTTTCATAAAAGTAATTTTAAAATAATCGACCAGTCCATACATTATTGACAGGCATTTGGTAAGCGATTGATGGATGACTCTTAGTATAGTGATTCCACACCTCAGATCAGATCTGTTCTGTGTAATTGGCAGGGAAAAGACCAGTCCTGCCGCGCAATCGACCTTTCCACCATGATGCATCAGAACGGTCCAGTACTTCAATGACTTCACCGGAACTGAAGCCCAACTCGTCATCTTCCTCTGCTGTGAAGTCATACATTGCTCTCACCTGTATGGTTGACCTCTAAAACACACACACACACACAATGAAGCGTCAGTATAATAAAAGGTACTAATATCCTTCTGAACTTTGTTCCTAAATGGCTGGTTCCTAAATCATTTTTTAATACTGAGGATATGAAAGTAAAATTATGCATTTTACTCTATTTTACTAATGTATATGGATAAACTACTATACCAATAAATATTGGTAAATAAATAACTGTGTATAGCCATTTAAAGGTGCAGTGTGTAATTTCTTTGCATTATGAAAGGGAATTGCAAATAATATTTGCAAACAAGTTTCTCGAACGCCCCTCACATTCTATTGGCTGGACAAACAGATAGTCCTGCCCCCAAACTCATGTCATTGGTTGGTTCATTCAAGTCCTCTTTGGACACTCATATTTATGAGTTGGCAAGTTGTAATTTTGATGTCAGGTGCATTCAAGTCACTTTGGTCAGAGCAAGATCTACAACTACAAAATAATAAATAAAGATTGTGCATCAGTGTGTTTTTGCTTTTTTTCTGTTTTTACTCAATTTATGAAGTTGCTATAAACTGAATTGTTATATATTCTATTGTAATTGTATTTATATACAATTTTATTTATATAGCCTACAACTGTATTTTGTAAATGCAACTTTTAATAATAATAATACCTTTTGATAATTTTATTGTAAATGACAAAATAAATCAATTAATAACTTAATTCATTACAGAGGCTGCATATCTATAATTTTTGGCTGCGTCTATTTCATCCAAGATGTTTTCTCACTGACACGCCCCCAACACAGAAACTCGGGGCTTAAAAAAAAATCAGATTTTCTCATCCGTAATTATGACTT
This sequence comes from Schizothorax lantsangensis, assembly GCA_027422415.1. Taxonomy (NCBI): domain Eukaryota; kingdom Metazoa; phylum Chordata; class Actinopteri; order Cypriniformes; family Cyprinidae; genus Schizothorax; species Schizothorax lantsangensis. Next base: position 26,479,960 of record CM049840.1, read on the forward strand.
TGTGATGGTGCTCATGTGTGATCAACTTACAAATATGATCTTTCCAACATGACTTGAACGCACAATAAGATAGGATAGTAAAGTATTTTAACATAGCAAAATATTACACACATCACCTTTAAAAACAAAGAAGTTCACACAAGACTTAAATAAAGTCTAGTGTGAAGACACTCTTTACAGCCCATGAGAATTTCTGTGTCATACCGGAGCAGGCAAAGTTTCAGAGGTTCGCCGAGGGGCTGGGCTGTTCCTCCCTTGGTGTCCCACAGTGTTAGCTTTCTCCTCAAGACTTCCTCTCTTACTCTGAGAAAAGAGCACAGTTTTATTTATCAAGTTCCTTTTTCTTGTTAAACATATATATATATATATATATATATATAAAATTAAATGCAATACATATTTTATATTTAAAATAATTAGCTTTCATGTGTTTCAATCAGTGTTGGGCTAGTTACTCAAAGAATGTAATATATTACTCATTACTAGTTCCTCCTTTCAAAAGTAATATTGTTACTTTACTTATTACTTTCTGGCAACAGTAATTAGTTACACTACTAGTTACGTTACTTTTTCTTCACGCCCCACAGAAGTTGTAACTGTGTATCTTCCACATAAAATTCTTCTAGAATGTTACTAACAACATATTTCTGCCTCATCATTTGAATTGGATCGCAGTCAGAAGTTATTACAAACAATAGTGATTGATAGTGACATTCAAGTAGAAATGTTGTATTAATCTCATTAATTGTCATGTGTAGCACACTCAGCATGCTCCTCTGACCATCAACGGTGCGACTGTGGAGAGAGTGAGCAGCACCAAGTTCCTGGGTGTGCACATCACAGAGGACCTCTGGACCAACAACACTGCAGCACTAGCCAAGAAAGCACAGCAGCGTCTCTACTTCCTCCGCAAACTCAGAAGAGCCAGAGCCCCGGCCCCCATCATGTGCACCTTCTACAGAGGCACCATCGAGAGCATCCTGACTAGCTGCATCACTGTGTGGTATGGCGCCTGCAACGCGTCCTGCCACAAGTCCCTTCAACGGATAGTGAGAGCAGCTGAGAAGATCGTTGGTGTCTCTCTCCCCTCCCTCCAGGACATCTACAGCACCCGTCTTACCCACAAAGCCCTCTGCATTGCAGGTGATCCCACCCACCCGATACACAGCTTCTTCAGTCTGCTACCATCAGGGAGGAGACTGCGGAGTCTCCAGGCGAGGACCAGCAGACTGAAGGACAGCTTCATCCATCAGGCTGTCAGGAAGCTGAACTCCCTCCCGTCCTTGCCCCCCCTCCCCTCTCTTACACCACGCACCACTGAACTCTGACCCCCCCTCCCCCCCACCACCACCACCACCACACCACCACACCACCACCCCCACACACACACACACACACACACACACACACTGTGACCAGCACCAGTCACTTTGTACAGCATTGGACTGACCTCATTCAACTACCTCTTCTGACAGTCTGAATAAAGACTGCTCTCTTTTTGTCACTTTAAATAGAATAGATTTAATAAGCTCCTTGCACTACACCATTTATATTCTGCACTGTTTGTTTATTTCACTGGTTTGCACTATCTACCATGTGCCTTATGCCACTTTATCTATTTTTTATTATTATCATTATTATTATTTTTATTTTATTTTTTTCTCTACATGTCCTTATCTGTATATTTGTAATAGTTGCATTTCGTGTATGTATGTATGTATGTATATATATATATATGTGTATATGTATGTGTGTATATATATATATATATATATATATACAGTATGTAGGCATGTATGTATGTGTGTATATGTATGTGTATATATATATATATGATTTGTACTTATCTGTATTTTGCGTTCTACTGTTAGTGTCATCTGTATGCACCAGGGAGTAAGAGAGTAACGCAATTTCAATTCTCTGTATGTACGGTACATGTGGCAGAATTAACAATAAAGCAGACTTTTGCATGACTTTTGACTAGCTTGAAGCTAATTGTAATTTATATGTTACCCATATACGATTATATTTCATTATGTATTTTATCAAATCACATAAGTGTGTAAGAAACTGTTTAATTTTCCAAAAAGATTTTTATTTATAGTAATATAATGTAGCACATGTTGATCAGAGGGATGTAATGCCAGAGTAAAGTAATACACAACAGTGTTCAGATCATCTTTTTTTCCTGACAAAATCAATGTAATGCAATATTTCTATCTGCTGAATGTATGCTTTTCCATATTCCAAGCTTGCCTGCTGCACTGGAGACATCACATGCATGTGCGAGTCGTGAAAATTATGAACATAAATCTAGGAATTATTTGATTGTTGGATTTTAAATCAGCGGGGTTGAGGCATCAAAATAACTAAGCTGTTTTATGGATGGTAACTGTAATATTATTACTGAAATCTTATTAATAATTAGTTACACTCCTGGTTACTGCAAAAAGTCATATTATTACAGTAACTAAGTTACTAGTAACTAGTTACTGCTCAACACCGGTTTTAATAATCAGTTTTTGCAAGACTGTTGGCACAGTTGGTTGACTGATTGGAACAGCGGCTAATGTACTTCAATATGAATGAAAGCTTTTCTATAATTCAACAAGGTTTCACAGTTTTAAATGCATGCATAGATGGGTTTCAATTTGACTGTTGACATGCTCGTACCTTCTGGTTGTGAGTTTGATCTGTCATGTTGCGGTGCGGTGATGAGGTTGGGGGACCACCATAACCACCACCCGGGGAAGGCCGAACTTCTGGTTGACTCCTTAACTGAAAATGAGGATGATTTATTGACTTTATTAATATTATTTATCTCCTGTACACATACTCTCAGCTTCATCCACATTTAAAAGCCATGTTTGACCGAATCGGCTCATAGTGCATTGCTAAAATCTTACATTTGAAATTAAAATCTCCATCACAGTGTCTTACTTTTTGATTTTCTTACATCAACTGTCTCTTGAAAAACAAGAGAAATCAGCAGATAAATGAGTTCAAAGACAGTAAAAGGAAAATGTATTGATAAAGTGTGCTTTCATGGAGATTAAGTATAAACAGTAACCTAGAAGATTAACAGCAAACTGTATTTATTGATTTAAATCTAGAGATTATTTACAGGTGGAGGTGCTCGCGGATCATTCCCACTTCCGTCCCTAAGGAAGATATCCCTCTGCTTGGATATGGAGGTGGTCTTGTAGAACTCCACAAGCTTGTTTAGAGAGGTAAACTTATCCGTCCACAGGTAGTACTGGCACGATTTATCCTTCATAACTTTAAAATGCTGTACATCATACTCGTGTCTGTGAGCAGATATAAGAGATATAAATAAATGAATGTGAGAAAAATGAAACCTAACTGTTCACACTTAATTCAGTGTCATGTGACAGACTGATATATAAAAATAATCTCACTTATAAAAAGCTATGCAGTCATTTAGCAGAAGTTTCTAACTTATTCATGTTTGATTACCAGCCCTCAGGATGTATTAATGTCCAGCAATTTTTAATAAACTGCCATTAACAAAAGCTGCACAACCCACTTTCTGCACTAGAGGGAACCCTCACTCTCACACACTCTCTATCTCTCTCTCTGTGCATTCAGTTTGGACCTACTGTACAGGTGATTTATGAGAGGATGGCTGAAACAAATGGACTGTCTGACCGCTGTAATAAGATGGATGTTATTGATGCATTATTGATGGAGTGTTTCCATAGGCCAGATTCAGTGTATGTGGGCCGAGATGGCTCAGGTGTGAGGCTCTAGTCTATGAGGATCTTTCAGTCTCATGCCTTTAAAAAAGACTGACATGACAATTTGTGGGATTACAGATGCAAGGAATTTTAAGGGTGACCTTCATGCGCTATCTGAAATACTAACACTAGGTTAACAGGACTGTGACCTTATCTAATTTTTTTGTTTTTATATTTTTTTCTTCTGCAGAACACAAAAGAAGATATTTTGAAGAATTTTCAGTTTTTTTTTGTTACCACTGACTTCCATTATATTGATGAAAAATGTTGCAAAAAACTAATTCATACAGGTTTGGAAGGACGTGATGGTGGATAAATAATGACAGATTTTTAATTTTGGGCGAACTATGCCTTTAAGCAAACACACAGGTAAAATCAAAATCTGCAATCCTAATATAAATCCACTCATTCTATTCTCTCCTCATTTTTGTTACCTGACTGAGATGGAGAAGTCTCCAGGGGAACTCTGGCTGCCACGGATCAGGAAAGAACCCACCTCTCGGGACATGAGTATCTCCTCAGCCGAGCCACGACCTGCGTTCTCTTTAAACCAGCTGTAGAATATTTGAAATCCAAATACACTTTAGTGTTAATTTAGGTCTTTTACTCTCTCTCTCTTTATCTATTTTACAATAACTCACGATATTAACTACTACACTCTTAAAAATAAAGGTTCAAAAAGGGTGTATTTGCAGTGTTGCCATAGAAGAATTTTTGGTTCCCAAAACAACCTTTCAGTGAACAGTTCCTAAAAGAACCATTTTGAAGAACATTTTAAAAATCTAAAGAACATTTTTCGACTATAAAGAACCTTTTCTGCATTTGAAAGGTTCCATGGATGTTTATGGTTCTTCATAGAACCATTGATGCCAATAAATAACCTTTATTTTTAAGAGTGTACATGCTCACAGGTTTTTTGCATGTGGTAAATAGCAAACATTAATATCACAAGTATAATCTCACCTCGGCGGTTGCATTTCAACATAGTTTTTAGGTATGAAGCCCTCATGACCATGTAGCTCTGCCTTGAACCACTCGTCTTGAGTTCCCAGGATCTGTTTAGAGTAATATTTGTTAAAAAGAAAATAAGCCCATTTCTTAAGTCCTCAAAAATGGTAAATCATAATTATGAGATTAAAAAGTCATAATTGCAACATAAAAAAATAAAATGACGACATTTTTTTGACAAAAGGTCTAAATTATGACAAAAAAACATAATTATGACATAAAAGTTTAAATTATAAGTCAACATGATTAGATAAAAAGTCAGTTAAGACTTAAAAAGCTGAAATTATGAGATAAAAAGGCACAATTCATTAAAAATTACTTTTGTCATAATTATGTATAATAATTAATTTTGACTTATAATTTAAACTTTTATGTCATAATTATGTTTTTTTTGTCATAATTTAGACCTTTTGTCAAAAAACATGTCGTCATTTTATTTTTTTATGTTGTCATTTTGACTTTTTAACTCATAAATAGGATTTAGGACTTCTTATCTTATAAATCCAATCTTTTATGGTATGCAAGCATGATTTTCATACAAATCTGGTATTATTAAATATATATTTTTTAATTATTGAAAAAGTTTCCTCTCAAACTTTATGAAGACATCTTGAATGCCTCATTTTCATATCAATCATGGAGCATCCCAAGAATTGTATAAACTCATATTCAGCAAGTCATTTTTTCTTTCTGCGATGTTTCCAAGAAATATAGCTGGGCTTGTCTTATAAATACTTGTTTTTACTGTTTCCTCTGTACACTGTTCTGTTTTTTTGCTAGCATCTGTAACACTTTTCATGTGGTGGTCAATGCAAATCGTGCACTGAGTGGTCTTTGAAACCCTTTAGTCAAGGGCTTCACAACTCTCCAATCAAATTAAGTGTTCGTGCATTAGAGTACTCTCTCATGCACCTTTAGAATGTCTCCTTTCCGGAAGCTGAGCTCATCTTCTGCTGTGCCATTGAAGTCATACTTTCCTCTGGCCTCCATGGTGAAGCACTGAGAGGTTGAACGAAGGGGAGGGTCTACAAGCTGCCTACAATAAATGGGAAGAGACACAGTAAGATTACAGGTTGGAGAACCAGGGTGATAAAATGAAGAAAATATAGAGTAAACGTGTTAACCTCAGGCTTGTGAAAGACCAGAGAGGTCAAACTCCTGCTGATGCTCTAGCTAAGCAGAAGTGTACAGCTGTGGTTAGCTGGCTAGTGACAGTTGTATGCAATGCAAAAGTGTGCCTTTATTAAAGTGGAGCAAGTTGGTTCAAAAAACAAATGTTGAGACACTTGTTTAACTGGTTTCAAGAGGCCATCACAGCTCCACCTAAAGAAAAGACAGAGACAGGTGAAAATTAACAAACTAAAATGAATGAAAGACCATAGATGTAGCCTACATGAATGTGCTCTATTGTATATTCCAGGTCTTCTAAAGTCGGACCATACCTTTTGAGTGGGAAACAGACACACAAGTCATTATTTACAGATTCTTTAGGCTTTTTAAGCTTTTCTTTCAGAGAGCTAACCCTTTAAACCTTCCCATCATAAACACACAACTCCCCCGTTATATTTGCAATGGGTGCATGGGAGTTATTCTTTAAGACAATGTTTTTAAGCAAGTTGGTTGATGCTCATTTTAACCGGTTTGGTTAATCAGTTTAAAGGTCCTCTCTGTTCTCCTCTGAATTGGGCTTTTCAGAGTGAAGAGGAAAGGAAGGGATGCTGGTAATCAGGATCATTTCCAGCAGGATCAGGAGGAAGGACAGCTGCACAAACAGCAGAGGAGGAAACGCAGATTAAATTATATTTAATTACTACAGTATGATGCATGTCCTTGCCCATCCTCCATTTGAGATGGTGACCGTACAAGAGAAAACACATGAGTAAACAAGAAATGTGGTTTTGGCTCTCTATAAGAGGAACTTTGCAGAAGTAAACACAAACCTTTAACCCTTTATCAACTTTGAACCCTTAGTTGAACACAGGTTAATCAAGTCTTCTATCTAGGTCATACACTTACTTTGTGGGGACAAAATTAAAACCATTATTCACTAATAATCATATAATCTGCTGTAGCTCTCTCACAAGTAATATGGACTCTTGTTCTGGTACTTTTATGGACTCATTTTTGAAACTCGACAGCCCCGGTCATCATTCATTTTCACTGAGTGAAGAACAGTGTGTGAATATTGTGAATAGTCTGTCTATGTTTACTAAACTTGCTTATTTTGGGTTGAACTATGTAAGTTTCACTATTTTTGAAAAACTCCATCTTATTGTTAAGACCAGAGCAACACAATTATAAGGTACCAAAATATTAAAAGGACAAATAACATGGAGTAATAAAAATGAGTCTTACATAGAACCCAACCATAAGCAAGACTGTAAGACATATACACCTATATACACGCAACTATATACACCTTAAATCTTCTTATGGGTCACATTATGAAGTTCTTAACATTTTAAAAAATCCTTGTCTGACTCAAAACACATTATTCCTACATGGACCTCTGTGAACAGCAGGGGACATTTCATCCAAAATTTCAAGGGGACATATCACATGTTTTTTTGCCCTCTGATGTCTTGTAAGCAAAAATAAAATATGACTTTTTTGTTTAGTGCCTTTTTCTTATTTAGTGCCTTTTGTGCCTTCTAAGAGTGTAGTAGTTCATTGCATTTTATTTTTCGATATCATTTTCCACTCCCCTCTTTGACACTTCAAATTAAACAGTCTATTTTCACTTCTGCGCATTTAAGAAACACCCATTTCACGCATGAAATCAACAAGCGTGGTTGTACTGATACGTTTATCTCTTTCTTAAACTGAACTTTTTGCTAAATGTTTTCATTCAGTACATCAGGCTCAGGCTCTTTATTACAAAAGACCATAGACAATTTGATTCTTCTTATAGAACTGCTAATGATAATGATCTGCAGCTAGCATTGTGTGGCATCTCCATTTTTCTTTCCTGTAAATACAGGCATTGAGAACTTTATTCTCTCAATAGCTTTAAATGATTTCAAAGTGTGCTGCATCAGTGTTTGCAATATTGTCTCATAGTTGACAAAGGTGTTTTAGCCCCGCGACTGTACCAACAATAAACGAGCTGATGTATGCTTTCTTCATAAAATACTGTCCATTCTTTCAAAGAAATGCATGTGCATCTAATCATGCCTCTTGGATTAGATTACCTATGATAAAAAAAAAAAAACTATTAATTTGTACTATTTTTGCATGTTTTTTCAAGATATTTTGTTTTTGCATGGACGGGAACATTCGAGTTTCTGTAACATTTTGTAATATTCTAGTGCTTTCTGGAACATTCCAGAACATTGGTGGTGGGACGAGTCATAAAAGAAAAAAATCATCAGATTTCTGAAGTTTTTGACAGACTGGCTTTTGGTAACTGTTTATGTTCAACTGTTGTTAGCTAAATTATTATGCATGTACCATGTAATTTTTATGCATAACAGATTAGCTTGTATAAATTGTCATTATATATTTTTTAATTTTCATGAACACTGTTAATGAGCCAGAGTGGTCTTTAATGAGCCGAAAAAAGCTCACGTTACCCCTCTCTTCATCAGGTTACACTGGCTACCAATAGCCGCTCGCATCAAATTCAAGGTACTGATGTTTGCCTACAAGACCACAACTGGCACTGCACCAATATACCTAAACTTGCTAGTTCAAACTTATGCGCCCTCCAGAAGCTTGCGTTCTGCAAGTGAACGACGTCTTGTGGTGCCATCCCAAAGAGGTACCAAATCACTCTCACGGACCTTTTCCTGGACTGTGCCCAGCTGGTGGAATGACCTCCCGATCTCAATTCGAACAGCTGAGTCTTTAGCCATTTTCAAAAAACATCTAAAGACACATCTTTTCCGCCAGCACCTGACTAACTAATACTAACACTTACCTATTCTATTTAAAAAAAAAAAAAAAAAAAAAAAAATTCCTAGCTACGTGTACTGTGCTAGACTAACTGAGACTTGTCATGGCACTTGTATACTGTTGCTCTCTCGATGGTCTGATTGCTTCTATTGTTCTCCTCATTTGTACGTCGCTTTGGATAAAAGCGTCTGCTAAATGATTAAATGTAAATGTAAATGTAATGATATACAAAAAGTAATACGACTTTCAAATTCAGCTTGTCAAATTCCATAAAAAAACATTAAAAATAAAAGCGAAACAAAACTTTTATAAAAACTCAGTTAAATCTCATGCAATGTTTTTGATCTTATTGTACATGCTGTGTTAGGCCGTCCATGTGCTGGTTTGCAGTGTCCTACTCTGACATAGCTTTCGATGTCATCTATTTCAATTTGTCACCTCTAGATTACACTGCGCCACACTCTGAGACATGGATTTAAAGTCGTCTGATCCCTCCCTCTCCCCTCTGGCCTTGTGAAAAACCATTTCTCAGATGAGCAGCGATTAGATGTGAGAGCTGATCTGTCAGTCATGTTAATGTACTCTGTCAGTTCCACAGTGCTCAGTTATCTTTGCCTAAACTGAGCTCCTGCCGTACTGCAGATGGGGAGAGAGGGGACCCCAATGATGCATGTTCAAAAAGCAACAACTTCACATGAAATGAAGTACAAATTGTGCCACATATGATCATTGGAAATATAATTTATTCCCTGACTGTAAGTGTTACAGAAACACTGTCTGCTCTCTTTTCAGTGATGCACAATTAGTGAAGTTTGTGAAGGGGAGAGCTGTTCTGTTTTGGTGTTGTGGATTAAACCGACTTAATTTGACTATGCATGAGAAAGAGATAGAATGTAATGAAAGAGACACAGAATACATTTGACCAAATTAGATACTTTCTTTGCATATAGATACTTTAACTAAAGTGAGTTAATATTTCAAGGTTTATCAAAAAGTCCAACAAAAAAGTCCACGTTGAAAAGAAGATGAGGTGAGACAGACAAGAGATGGCAGAAGAGTTTCAAAACGTTGACTTCTGCCATTAATCTAAGTGATAATGGAAGTTTTTTAAAAGTTTTTTCTCATTTATTTGGTTCCAGAGTATGCTTATTTTTATTTTATTTAAACTGTGCATTTTCCCCCATTATTTTACATCAAGGTGTATGCCGTCCGTGCCTCCAAACTTTCTTATTCGTTTTGCTAATAAACGTTCTACGTTTCACAATTAGGCTATTTGTTCCTCATTCTTTACTGATTTTTAGTTTTGTATACCTATTTAAACTTTGTTAGTTATTTGTTATTTTATAGTAGGCATATAGCATCATGCTATTAGCATGATGTATTTTTATTCGTTTTGTTAATAAAAGTTCTATATTCTACGTTGTATTTTGTTGTTGCTTGAATTGAATTCAAGCAATTGATGCCGAATTGCCGCTAATTTAATAGTGAAAGTAAAATGCGCATGGAGCTTTTATTAGCTATTTAAGCAAAAGAAAGTGAGGAAAAGTGGGAAAACTCAAACGACCCCCCCCTGAGAAAATGTCCTCACCGTCACAACACTACTAAATGCAAATAAAAGCTGCATTTTGCCATTATCTGCAACCCAGGCCTCAGGGTTCATGCAAACATGACTAGATCAATACAGGCATTACAAGGAAGAAAGACAGAAGAACAAAAAAGCCATTTAAAGACTGAAAGCTGATTTGACTGCTGTGACAGGGGAGGTTGTTTTATGAATAAACACTGAGCTTTAGTCTCATTCCCTCAATACATTATCTCTTTGAGTTATGTGCTTTTATGCCGAGGCCCAGTGTTTTCATACCTTAGGAATATGCTTTGGGGAGTGCTGATTTACAACTGGACACAGAGTAGGTACAAGTAAAACAAAATAAAACAATTTGCACAATTTTTAATGTAATTTAAGATTTGATATTAAGATAACTTTATATAGTTAGAAATAGGGAAATTAGAAACTGCAGTGGAAAAGGGCTTCTGTTGTAGGCTATATATTCCATGAGTTCTACATTCCCTTGTATGTGTATGTGTGTGTGTGTATGTATGTATATACAGTCAAACCAAAAATTATTCAGTACAGATATAATTTTTGATATCTTTTTACTAGTGGGTGCAGGACACTATAGTTCATTTATGTTAAGTGAGGATAGCAAAATAAAGTAAACTGTGACATATTATACCCAAAAAATCTTCATACAGTGGACCAGTAAAATTTGGGATCAAAAAATATTCATACTCTTTTACCTGTCCATGTTTTGCTTAAGTGTTTTTTTTTTTCTTTTCTTTAATTGCTAATGCGACCTTTTTACACCACAGACTGAACAAAATGACAATATCTGACATTATCAAGATGAATTTGTTCTGACACAGTTTAATCTTTTGTGATATTTTATAAGGCCTACCATTTTCTAAACTAGCGAATAAACTGTGATATAATGTGAGAAATGTTGAATGTGTCTGAATATATATTGGTTTGACTGTATGTATGTATGTATGTATGTATGTATGTATGTGTATGTACACCCACTTCTTTAATTCTTTAATATTACTGTTTTCCACATAACTGTAGCTAATATTACTAGAACAATAGCAAAACTATAAAACAACATACTTGGAAGTATGGGGATCACGTAACGACCAAACACTTGTAAATTTTGTATTTTACATCATGGCTATATTTTAGCTATTTTTAAAAGGTATTGGACTCTCCAATACTTCCAGTGTTGGACATCGTCTGCTCTTTATTCACTATCCTGACCAGCATTAATATTTAATGTTAATTTCATACAGTAGCCTACGTACGCACACTTGTCTACGAAACTAAATTTACACATTTAAACACTTCTCTAAATCAACAGTCTTTCACATGTCTTTAATTCAACAGTTTAGTATCATTAGAAACATAAACTCATAAAAGTGTCATGACCAGAAGCGAGAAGTTCAAACGAGCATCAGTGTGTCAGCGCTCTCGCAGTGGGTTGCAACTGACAAACTTCACACGTCTATTTTGATCGTTTAAACTTTTAAATAAAACTAGAGGCAAACCAAATTACTTTACCATAGTCTCGCTGATTCACTGTGCGGCAACGACGCAAATACAAAGCACCTGCAGCAGAAGTCACCGTCTCAAATCCCCCAGTAGGCTACTCAACTGCTAGTCCGCCACCTGCATGCTCTGCTTGGCACACTATGCGCTCAGAACGAGCGGAACCTTTGTCTCCGCCCCTTGAAAGAGGCAATGAGACAACTCTGTATCTATCACTGAGCGAAATATTCAGTGACTTTCAATGGGGTTGATATTTAAAAAAAAAAAAAAATTAATAAAAAAAACTTTGTCACTACTTTACCATTGGAGTTCGTCTTGCACAACCCAAATTGTATTTTGGTAGCCTACCACCTTATAAGGTGGTCGTAAGCTATAGCTAAATGACTAAAAGACGTTTTAAACAAAAAAACATTACGTTTTGTAATATAATTTTGATGTCAAAATATATGATTATCTTGTAGAATATGTAAATTTTATGGTTACCAAAATGCTTTGAAAACATTTTTAAAACATATAACTGAATGTAAATGGAATACCCCCAAAGCTATTATTTTGATAACATTTTAAAACATCTATATGTAGCCTAATATGCAAGTTCCTATGTCTTTTTTTTCTGGTAAAGTGTTAAATAACCCAGTCTACATGCTTGTGTTTGTTTGAGTAATATCTGCACTTAGAGAGAAGGAACACACAAGTGCTGCACTTCTGCTAGCATGCGACAGGAAACCCTGAGATCAACTTGCTGGAAGTGTGTGGTTTCTCTTGCTCTCTTTCTCTCTCTAAAACACCATAGAAGAATGCTAGTCTCTATTTAAGCATTTCACAACACCCAAACAAAGTTTTGCATATTCTATATTTTGAGCACATGCCATTTGATAAAGCTGGTTCCTGCTCAAGATCATGGATGTTAAGGCTTTGATAATATGGTCCAGGTCAGGACGTAATGTGCTCAGAGTCAGAGCATATGTGCTTATGGTAGTTGGGTGGAGTTCCCCCTGCGCAAACCTTTTATGCACCTGCAGGAATCAGGCCAACACCTCAAGCCACATAAGCATCGACATGACAAAAAAAATGATACCATGTGTTTTTTGAATGTTTTAAGCAAGTTTAGTTTTTAACAAAATGGTAAAATTACAGAGAGATAGACAGAGAAGATAGAAAGAAATATGAAAAAGAAAGAAAAATGTGACCCCTCTGAAATTACTGTTGGTTAATATCAAGGTGGATCTGAGCTGTGGTAAATCTGGGTTAGCTCCTTTTCTAACTCCCTTTCTGACAAATATCCTTCCCTGTCTGTTAATAATTACTGTAAGTTACGCTTCCTGACAGAACACAGAACGTGACCTCAGACAGGTCAGAATGCAGAAGTAAATGGAATTCCGCTGCTGTATCCTGACCGCCTGTTATATAATTATTCTCCAGTACTGTCTATAAATGCATGCCATTATGTGTTGGTCACTCAGCTGGTCATGCTTGGCTTAATGTACAGTAAAGGTCCTAAAAGCATCAATTTAGCATACACCATAAAAAAAAATTTGAGAGTCAGTTCAGACAGAAATATCTCCTAAAATATTCTTGTTTTTTACAGTGTGCATGCTGGAGAATGAAATACTAAAGATACATATTATAGTACACTGAAAACTGAGGTTTGAGTATGAAGTTTATCACTTTTATCAGCAAAAGATGTGCTTCTTGACTCTAAGATTGCTCTGATAAAACTAGTCAGAATCTGATTTTTTTTTCTGCACAGTATGAGGCAGAGCGGAGATGGTTGGGAACTGTTAAACCGTTCTCAAAACAGACCTTGTTTTGTCAAGAAAGATGATTATTTATGTATCCTGAAATGAATGTTTTTTTGTTTTTTTTATCAGCGGTGTATGAGAAAAGACTGAGAAGTAGCTTTGATACCTGATTGAGATGTTAACACCTCTGACTAATATATCTGGCAGATGGCATCTACAACGGCATCCTGCTTCGTTTTCTTCAGTGGGAACCACAAGCTCGCACCTGAAAGAGAACACACATCTGTATCAGTAATATTGGTTTAGGGGTAAGATGTTGTGCAAGGGAGGGATATATAATGATTGCATGATTTTGTGCCTTTGGCCACATCAGACAGATGTCTCCACAGTGTGCTTATACATGAGAATAATATCAGTTTTGCTCAAACTGTGTTTCTTGTTGGTTGTTTTATGTCATTTCAGAAGCACAGCTAGATCCAGATCAGCCAGATCAAAACTTCACAACTTTAATTTTCATTAGCCTAGACGTAGATAGACTAGATGTTTTTTGATTGTATGTACCATACTTATATTTATAACTACGTAATATAATTTAAATCACTATTTTATCCTAAATTAATCCTAATGAATTGCATAATGTAATCTAATCAGTGTATATGTAGTGCATTTGCAATGCTGTGTACAAACCGTCATGCTCTAAAACACACAGAGGCAAGTTATCTGAACTAAATGTGCATCTAAATGGTTTCCAAGCAACTGACTTGGTAAGATATAAAATTGATTGATTTAATAAAAACAAGAATGATTTATTGTCCACTAGCTTATATGAACACTCTACATATATACACAACCATTTAAATGTCTGGGATCATTAAGATTGTTTTTTTTTGTTGTAAGAAATTAATACTTTTAATTAGTAAGAAATGCATTGCATTTCATCAAAAGTAAAGAAATAAAAATGAAATGAAAATAAGACTTTTACGTTGTACTTTTTTCAAAGAAATTGTGTTCTTTTTTAACATTCTATTCGTCAAATAATCCTGAAAAATCATGGATTATTAAGCGGTACAACTGCTGTCAACACTGATAAAATAAGAATTATTACTTGAGAACCAAATCAGCATATTTGAATGATTTCTGAAGGATTACGGGACACTTAAGACTGGAGTAAAGACTGCTGATAATTCAGCTTTGCCATCATACAAATAAATATTTTACATTTCTATAATATTTCACAATACTACTATTTTTACTGTATTTTTGTTCAAATAAATGCAGCCTTGGTGAGCACAAGAGATTTCTTTAAAAAACATTTTAAAAAATCTTACTGACGCAATATCTTGGTATTGTGTCCATAATGTTCTTAGACAGAAGGTTTTAGGTAATTTCCTAGTTATATATGCAATACAGTTCTTGGTGTGCAACGTTTTGTGGCAAAGTGAGAACAAAGTGAGTCAGACATGTCTTTTTCTCTGTTTCAAATCATGTCTCCTTTCTCCTGTTGGCAGTTTTTGTTCTTGAGTCTCTGTCTAATGACATTTCCTCTTTTCCCTCTCAGCAAGGAAGAGCATATTCTCTGGAGTCACACTCCATGAAACTGTGTTAAATCCAGCTGAGGCTTCTCTCTTACTGTGATACGATCACTCACATTATCCGTATGTGTGTGAGTTGTTCTAGAATAACTTTATTGCTGACGATGGTGTTTTGTTTCCATGGAAACTGCTCGGACCCGTTCCCTTTGCCACTGAGGAGATGAGGTGAGTACCCTGCATGCAGCAGATGGCCAGGAAGAGGAAACTGCTAAAGAGGCCAGAATACTGGCGAGAGAGAAAGCATGAGAGAGAGAGAGAGCAATTATCAATGGATAAAAATTATGAGCTGATGCCATAATGAGGGACAAGTGTAGTCATCCTCAAAACGAATGTGTTACTAAAACTAAAAGATCTGTATGTACCTGACAGACAGGGCCAAACAATCTTAGACCACTGAAGCAGATATCTATTTATATAAGCTATATCCTCCCTAGTAAAATTTTGTCCCCCCTTCATTGTTGTGCACTTTTTTTCTGCATTGTGGCTGATTGGTAGATTGTACACACAAAAACATTTGTATTTTCTTTTCTTTTTTGCCTATTTCCCATTCATTTCCTATGGCTCAAATACCTAAGTGTGACTATTATTTTTTTTTTTACGACCATTTAGCTTTTTCGAATAAAGTCCACATTACTTGATTTTTGGGGGGGGGGGGGCATGGGGGGGGGGGGGTAGCGGGGGGGGGGGCCATAAAAGTCACAGAGACTGCCCGATGAAGTAGCGATTCCGATGAAGTAGCGATTTTTTAAATTTCCAAACTTTTTTTTTTCAGTCTAAAATGACCGAACAACACGGGTTAATTCATATGTTTTCCGTCACCACTTCAGATTTTACCCCTTAAACGCTGAGCTGTCTATACAATGCATGGATATGAGGCATGTGACTGTTGTCTGTTGCTAAGGATTTAGCATTTAGTAACACCGAAATGTTTCACAGTGTTTCTTAATCAGGGTTTCATAATCAGGGTTTCAAATGCAGTGCTAACCCCGATTTTAAATTAGCTTACAAGTGTGAAATGTTCCTTTACTTTGAGTTAAACGTGGAGTTAGAACAATGACAACTCCGGGTTGCTTTTTTGTATCTGAATCCTTGCTGAAAGGAAATGCAGTGGGTAAGTTACATGCCACTATTACCTCATCCGTGTCTTTAGAAAGACAAGGAGTGCAATAGAGAGAAGAGCAAGAAAATGTAATGATTGGCTGAAAGCCACCTTATATCGTGTGTAATCAGTTCTGTGTCTTTGTGGCGACCTCACCAGCCCACACTCAGGCTGGCACAGAGCATGCTCAGTCAGAACTCATCACTCGAGGTGTAATTAATAACCACTAGCCACCAGGTCAATGTACAGACTGTGTTTTAAGGAAGCTCCCTGGGGCTTTCCTGCTCTATATGGCTGGCTCTGGTCCAGCTAGGCCAAACACACACACACACACACACAGAAAAATAAAACTTGTAAGATTTACTTGATAAAATCTTCGTAACAATTTGCACTAACACATTTTAAGTAAATGTGACCGTTACTGCTCTGTACAATTGACCTGTTATTGTTGAATAAAATTACATAAAAAACAATAAGTGAAATTTACTTAATTTTTATTTGGCAAGTTTTTGCACACATATATTTTAAGTAAAATGTAAGTATTGAATTAAGTAAAATCTACTTAATTAACTAAGTTAGGTAAAATTAGTAGAGGAAATAAGTAAATTTAACATAGCCAGTTAGAGTTTGATGAGTCATTTTTACTTAATTATTTTAATTTAGATCTGCAATACTTAAGTACATTTCACTCAGTCATGGCTTCTAAAACTTACTCAATCGATGTAGCACTGGGAAACAACCATGCTATTAAAGCATGTGATTCACTTACAATCATGCAAGTAAACAGCTTGTTATCCTTTTAAGATAATATGTCCACCCAATAGAATTATTACCCAAATGAACACAGAGACCTCAATACTTGGTACACCATACACAATGACGGTGACAATCAGTGGATAGTGTTTGAGTATGAATGGGTAATTTTGAGTAGAAAATCAAGTCCAGATGTCACAAAACAGCATGTTACTAAACCTAACAACAAAAACAACCATAAAACTGTGTAAATATAACTCAAAAACAGTGACAAATTTAACCATTTTAATTATTCATGCCCCAGTGCATGATGGGAAAAACGGGATCATAACTTTGATATTTACTTAAAGAATCCTTGTAAACATAACAAACAATTCCAAGTAAAATATACTTATAAGTTCAAACTTTAATTTCTACAAGCTTAAATTGAGTACTAATATAGAATTTACTTATTTTTTTTAATTCTTGCCTGAACTAAATTATTTAATGTAGAAATTACATTTGTTTTTATGTAGTATTTACTTCACCAAAAAAATCATTACACACACACACATGTTGGTTTTTGTGGTTTTACATTAATGTTTTTATAC
Organism: Schizothorax lantsangensis; assembly: GCA_027422415.1. NCBI lineage: Eukaryota > Metazoa > Chordata > Actinopteri > Cypriniformes > Cyprinidae > Schizothorax > Schizothorax lantsangensis. Next base: position 26,497,496 of record CM049840.1, read on the forward strand.
TGAACAAACTGTATGTGCTATTGCCCTTACACCTAAACTTTACTGTGTGCCAAAAAAACACAAGTATGTTTTTTAATGAATTACGGGGACATACACACACTTCACCTCTGTCACACAAACATCACACACACACACACACACACACACACACACACACACACACAGACAGACAGTCAACTGCTTAGCGAAAAGAGCAGAAGAGATAAATAACAGGCCCAGGCCTTTCTGCCTTTTTTATCATCACTTAAGGATCCACTAAAGGAATGTGGGATGGAATGCAGGGAACATGTAATGGAATTCAATGTAATTGCTTCATTACTATACACGTTCTATTCTTCTGTTCTTCAAGCTGAAATTGATTCCAATATCATCATACTTTTGCTACAAGCTCTTGGGTAAACAAGTGATCTCAATAAAATGAAATTAATTTAAACGTTCCACCTGATTATATACATGTAAACTATTGAAATCACACTGGCTATATTCAGACAAGAGTATATATTGGAAAGGTTGGGGTTGGTTAGATTTTAATTTTTGTAAAATTTTAAAACAAGTCTCTTATGCTCACAATTTATTGGATCAAAAATACAGTTAAACAGTAAATTGAAATATTAATAAAATGAAAATAACTGTTTTCCATTTTAATATATTTTAAAATGTAATTTATTTCTGTGATGGCAACATTTTCAGTAGCCATTACACTTCAGTGTCACATGATCCTTCAGAAATCATACTAATATGCTGATTTGCTGCTTAATAAACATTTCTTATTATCGTTGTTGAAAACAGTTTTGTTGCCCAATATTTTTATAAAAACTGTGATACCCGTAATACTTCTTTTAGTATTCTTTGATGAATAGACAGTTCAAAAGAACAGAATTTATTTGAAACAGAATTTTTTTTTAAGAATATAAATGTGCTTTCCTGTCACTGTTGATAAGTTTAATTCAATCTTAATAAAAGTTATTAGTTTCTTTAAAGAACAAAACATCTTTCTGACTCCAAACTTTTAGATGTTATATATAATAAAATAATAAATAGGTAAAATAAACAACTAAATATGCAAATAAATTAATAAACCACTAAACTTCATCCACTAAATGACCATGAGACACGTCTGTATCCATGGAGAGGTGAAGGGTGCTGGAATGTTCAATCTTTTTGAAAGAAAAATTGAAATCTGTTCTCAAAAAAGGATATTTTTGTAGCTTTTTATAAGTTTATAACTATTTACTGATAACAGTTTTATTTAGCCAAGACAATATTTTGCTATTTTGTACATCAACTGTACATGACATTTATAAATGTGCTCCATCTCTGTTCAGAATTGCTGTAACTGCTGTTCAGAAGCCAATAATAGGCTAGCTTAATGCCAAGGCCATTAAATAAATATTCAGTGGAGTAAAGGTGTGACAACTTACTCCAGTCTCCCTTGAAACCACCGTCGCTTACAATAAAAATGCCTGCAAAATTCATAAATTAATGTGAATGTACATCACCTGAATAAGAGGCTGTCATGCGTAGATGAAGCTCCTCTTTTGTATTGTGCCAAATATAAATCTGTTTCTATGCTTTAATGCAAGGTGTAGGTGGGGGCAGTTCAGACTGACCACAACTGTCATGTGACACTGAGAAGACTTCACTCCACTCGGCTCATCTCCGTCCTCCTCTCTGACCCCATGAGCACACGTCTGTCTCCATGGAGAGGTGAGGGCTCCTGCTGGAATGTTCAATCTTTCTCTGAAAGAATTGATTAATAGATCGACACCCTGCAAAAATAGAAACTGTCTTTATGTTGCTAGTTTAGACTCAGTAGAACCTCACATCTGGTGACACCAAGCTTTGCAGAACTTGAGAGACATTTATAAATAGCTCGATGGCAGAAGGTGTTATTTATATTTGTAGGGTCTGATAAACGCAAGACGTTTCCTGCCCCCACCCATGCTAACTTCTGCTTTTTGGGCTTGATGTGTTAAATGATTAGCACTAAAAGCAGTTACTACTCACCACTTCTGCCATACTGTATGGAAGTATACTAGCTCCAATTCACACTATTTCAATCTCCATCTCTGTTTAGCTTAACTGCTGGAGCACAATACTAGCAACACCAAGGTTTTAGGTTTGATTCCCATGAAATGTGCATACTGATAAAACTGATAACTTGAATATGCTGTAAGTCTTATCTTTTTTTGAAATTTAAATTTGTATTTGTATTGCATGCCTGTTGACAGCATGTAAAACAACAACAACAACAACAACAACAACAACAACCTCCTAATCGTCAACAGGGGGCAGTGTTTAGCTTTTATCAAAATTACAAAAACTAAAAGGCAAAAAAAAAAGACTTATTTCACTGTCTTTGTTTCTAGGTGTGCACGTGTGAACAAGATCTTAAACGAAAGAATAGAACAGCAAATGGCCATTACAATTATTATTACTATTATTTTTAAATACAGACAAACTCACAAGGATACTGAGTGACGCAGCTTGAGAAATGAGGGAAGTGACCCTGTTAAATGTTCCAAGATATGATTTTATTTTTATTTTGAAATAACCACTATTAACTGCAACCAAAGCTCAATCCATCTCTATTTCTCTCTCTCGTTGAGCAGATGGCCCATCTGTAGGGGTGTGGCCCTCATGCTGATATCTCTGTGTCCCCTCTCTGACTCCCACCATAGTCACTCTTCTCATCTTGTTCTGCATTTATTCATATTTGTTGTTACTCGCTCCAGTATCTGCTTCCATTTTAATTCCTTTAAGCATTACACTGCTTTGTGCTGTGCTTGCATTCTTGGTTCTTGCCCCTCTCTCTCTCTCTCTCTGGAAGTGGATGGATGGAGATATGGATGCAGTCCAGACAGTGAGTGCACACAGCTCTGCATTTCTGGTTAAATCACTGGTAATGTGATTCACAATCTATTTGACTTCAGCAGAGCGGAGGCAAGCAGGTGAGTTAAACCAGAGGAGATGTGAAATTACTCACTCCCCTCTCCATGGCAACGCTTCAAACCTGACCTCCTATAATCTGCATTGTAATAACCACTGGATAAAAACAAAAAAATAAAAACAGTCAAAGCACCATTGCACTCGCTCACAGACAAAATAAGTGGTTTGATCCCCAAAATAAGTGGTTTAGAAGACAGGAATGTACTGTGACGAGACACCATGTTTGATCGTGGTGTAGAATGACTTTTCTATTCAATGCTAACATTTCATATGCCACATCTGTTTTAAAAGACTGTGAGATACCTATTCTTTGTCTGGAACCAGCACTGAACAAAATCAGCACATCTAGAAAATGTATAGCCATAGCAAAATAAATAACATAATAAATAATAACACTAATACATAAATACACTGTTAAAAATAAAAGCCGCACCCCAAAGGGGGTTTCTTTGAACAGAACCATTTTTTTTATTAGTGTGAAGAACATTTTAATAATCTAAAGAATCTTGTTCCACTCTAAAAACCTTTTGTGGAATGAACAGGTTCCTTAAATATTGAAGGTTTTTCATGGACCCATTGATGGCAATACAAAACCTTTATTTTTAAGCTATGGAAAAATAGCCAACCTTAAACGACAACAAATTTGTATTATTTACTATTTATTTATTAACTTCATAGATAGATAGATAGATAGATAGATAGATAGATAGTGGTGTAGAATGACTTTTCTATTCAATGCTAACATTTCATATGCCACATCTGTTTTAAAAGACTGTGAGATACCTATTCTTTGTCTGGAACCAGCAGCCGCCTGCCTGAAAGAACAAAATCAGCACATCTAGAGGTCTGTGAAATGTATAGCCATAGCCCTCTTCTCAAAATAAATAACATGCAGAGGAACTCTACCGCGCAGTGATAAGCTCCTAACACTCCAAGTCCATCGCCGCAACTGAGGAATAAACGCTGGTGGGCCTTCCTAACCAACCGGGCAGTGTTGGCGCTCCAGGTGAGACTGTTAAAAGGTATAAGCTAAGACCACTTCCCGCACCCGATGTACAGGGGAGGAAAGGGCGCCTGTCCCTTCTGGTCCACCACCATCTCCTTGGTCTTCTTTACATTTCTACCTTGACTGCACAGAACCTCCTCCTGTATTTTTTTCAATATGCTTCCCACTATTGCTGTGTCGTGCAAACTTCACTATATGAGCTGGGATGTCTCGCCGAACATACGTTGAACAGGAGGGGGCTCAGCACAAGCCCTGTGGTAGCCATCTGAGGGTGATGGAGGAGGAGATGGTATTGTGGATCCTGAGTCTGATCTATTGTCAGGAAGTCCAGGACCCACAGTGTGGGACTCAGACCAAAAAGCTTCTGCACAGGATCTGTGGGATGATGGTTTGAAGGCCGTGGAATCCAGGAAGAGCAGACGAACATAGGAGTTTCTGTTCAGGTGGGTGAGGGCTTGAATATGAGATGCATCATCCGTGGAGGTTTTTCATGGCATACTGGTGGGGGTCCCAGTGATCGATGAATCTTTAATGGCATGAAGCCTCTCGAAGCACTTCATGAAACAGAGCTAGGTCGATATTTCAGGCCTTACTGTGGAGCTGGGACAGGGACAATGGTGGAGTCTTTAAAATAGGGACAGAGCCAGTAACAATGAAGTGTTAAAGATATCTGAACACCTAAACGATGCAAGTCCCTCAATGTTGTCGGGGCCTGCATTTGCGGGGGTATTATTTACTATTTATTTAGTCTTGCAGGGGGGAGGGATGTCAGGATTCGAAGCAGCGTAGACCTGTTAGATCTGGTAAGGAGGGGTCCCCTGGGATTGTATCCCTGGTGTTATAATCCATAGCACTTAATGCCCTTCCACATGCTCCGGGGGTCATTGGAGGTGAAGTGCCCCTGAATTTTCTGAGCGTATGTGGCTTTAGCCCTCACGATGCCTGCCGTCAGCCTTTTGGAGTCATAAAGTAACTTTTTTTCCTGCAAATAATGTGATTCACACTTATTGCTAAAAACATTGTGGTGGGGCCCCCTGCTGGCTCAAGGGCCCTAAACTGATACTTATACCAAAAGATATCCCTGTCTGCTAGAAGTCTAATTTTACTGTAGCATTAACAATATACTGTAGAACATATATACAACCCCAAATCAGAAAAAGTTGGGACAGTATGGAAAATGCAAATAAAAAAAGAAAGTAGTGATTTCTAAATTTACTTTGACTTGTATTTCATTGCAGACAATATGAACACAAAATATTTCATGTTTTGTCTGGTCAACTTCATGTCATTTGTAAATATACATCCTTTCCTGTCATTCAGACCTGCAACACATTCCAAAAAAAGTTGGGACAGTAAAGCATTTACCACTTTGTAATGTTGCCATTCCTTTTCACAACACTTAAAAGACGTTTAGGGACTGAAGACACCAAGTGATGAAGTGTTTCAGGTGTAATTTTGTCCCATTCTTCCTGCAAACAAGTCTTAAGGTGGGCAACAGTACGGGGTCTTCGTTGTCACATTTTGCGCTTCAAAATGCGCCACACATTCTCTATTGGAGACAGGTCGGGACTGCAGGCAGGCCAGTCAAGTACCCGTACCCTCTTCCTCCGCAGCCAGGACTTTGTAATGTGTGCAGAATGTGGTTTTGCATTGTCTTGTTGAAATATGCATGGACGTCCCTGGAAAAGATGTCTTCTTGAAGGCAGCATATTGTGCTCCAAAATCTCTATGTACTTTTCAGCATTAATGGTGCCATCACAGAAGTGCAAGTTACCTTTGCCAAGGGCACTGACACAACCCCATACCATGACAGACCCTGGCTTTTGGACTTGTTGCTGGTAATAGTCTGGATGATCCTTTTCTTCTTTGGTCCGGAGCACACGGCGTCCATTCCTCCCAAAAAATACCTGAAATACTGATTCATCTGACCACAGTACACGTTTCCACTGTGTGATGGTCCATCCCAGATGCCTCCGAGCCCAGAGAAGTCGACGGCGCTTCTGGACACTGTTAACATAGGGCTTCCTTTTGGCACAGTACAGTTTTAACTGGCATTTGTGGATGTAACTACGTATTGTGGTACTTGACAAAGGTTTGCCAAAGTAGTCCTGAGCCCATGTGGTGATATCGCTTATAGATGAATGACGATTCTTGATGCAGTGCCGCCTGAGGGATCGGAGATCACGGTTGTTCAGCTTAGGCTTGCGCCCTTGTCCTTTACGCACTGAAATTCCTCCAGATTCCTTGAATCTTTTAATTATGTTATGCACTGTTGAAGGTGAAATATCCAAATCTCTCCTCCTATCTTTCTTTGAGGAACATTGTTTTTAAACATTTCAATAATTTTCTCACGTATTTGTTGGCAAACTGGCGATCCTCGGCCCATCTTTGCTCCTAAAGGACTAGACCTTTCTTGGATGCTGCTTTTGTACCAAATCATAATTACAATCACCTGTTGACATCAACTGTTTCAAATCACATCATTATTTAACCAATTTACCTCATTACTAGCCCTAAATTGCTCCTGTCCCAACTTTTTTTGGAATGTGTTGCAGGTCTGAATGACAGGAAAGGATGTATATTTACAAATGACATGAAGTTGACCAGACAAAACATGAAATATTTTGTGTTCATATTGTCTGCAATGAAATACAAGTCAAAGTAAATTTAGAAATCACTACTTTCTTTTTTTATTTGCGTTTTCCATACTGTCCCAACTTTTTCTGATTTGGGGTTGTAGCTGAATGTGCTTCACAATGAAATTTACATATAAAATATAAACATAATTGTATGTTTACTTGTGGAATGTTAATATATATCACTTAGTGTTTGCACATGTCTCATTTACACTATTTGTGTTGACAGCTGAAGCAATAAACAAACATATTGTTGCCAGGTCTGGTGAGACAGATAGTTACTTCCTCTGCACATAATATTGATCCTAATAGATTCACAGAGCTTCTGGGGTCCAGGTGCGTTTTAACCATTTAATTTCCTATTTGGAAAGGAATAGCAAGAAAGGAAAAGAAGAAAGTTGCTTAGTTCTTGGTTCTAGTAATTGTCAAACTGATACTGACTAAGATCCCAAAGTTGCCAAATCTATTCAAACCTCCAGATCTATTCTGTGATCAATACCTAAATATGTAATCAAAATGATAATGTGATTAAAATTTCACGTTATACATTAGAGGTTGCACTTTTCAAGTCACAGCATCACTAATTATGTGCCCAGCAACATATTTCTGCTTCATAGTATGTGCAGTTAACAGTAAGTGGTGGTTTTCAACAATATTTTATTAACGTGTGAACAGATTGGAAGTGCTTTTATCTGACCAATCAGATAAAAGTGAACATTTTTAAGCCATAAACCAATGTACACAATAAAGAAAAACAAAGAAATCGAGCCCAAATCTCATTTTCTTTTTATTGGGGCTGTTATTAGTTGTTTCTCTTGACCTTATTGTGACTGACAAATAATTATGTAAAATTTACCATTTGGCCCCAAACAGTTTAATTTGCACGTTGCAAAACAAAAGTGGTATCAAACATTCAGTACATTTTAAAATAAAAGTTATTTATTGACATCAGTGTTTTCTTTAAGAACATGTAACATTTCCATTTTGTAAAAAGGTTCTTTACAGTGGAAAAGGGTTTGTTAGATTTGAGGACTGACCAGTAGCAGTTAACAGAGTCATATGTCATGTAAATTATGCTGTGTATGTGCTTAAACTTTATATTTATTTTCGGGTAATGAAAATCCGATGGCTGGTCAAAAGTGCAATGCTGTGCAGTTTCATCCGACCAGAGCTACTCAGGAATATGTGCTTAAATTGCCTCCAGCCAGGAGAAAACAGCCGGTTTATCATCTGACTCACTGCACATGCTCAACACATGCATTACTGAACATGCTAATTATTTTGATCATCATAATGATGATTGCGGGCCGCTCATCACTTGAAATACACATGCATACACACAAATCCAAGTCAGATGTGGGAGAGGAGACAAAGCAGAGAAGCACTGGCAAAGAACGGCGAGGGGAAAGAATAGCAACAGGAAATAGGAGGCGAGGCGTAAATGATAATGTAGAATATGACTGGGGGAGATTCATGGGATTTTTGCACAGGCTTCTGCATGGAGCGACAGATTTTCCTTGCACCCACACAGTGCTATGACCGATGACTTTTACAGTAACACAGTCTGCTGTGTCACCATGGCTAGCCTCTAACAAGACCCCCTGGGTGGAGAAGATAAGATCTTTCACTCTGTGTCGATGTGTCTGCGTGTGTGTGTCCACGAACACACACACCTGCTTTACCAGCATTAACTTTGGAATCTGGATCTCTGTGGAAACCAGAGGAAAAAGCCTCAATAAACCATCCTACATGACAATAGATAGATAGATAGCAATATCCTACCAGGGCTAAAAGGCACATTTTTAAAAGCTTCTCTGCGTATCTCTTTATGACATTTCATTTTCATGAGGCTTCTTTAGAGGAGAAATATGCCACAGGCTCCAGTTGTACAATAAAGCCCAAAGACCAGCATGTGATGTATAACACATTCTGGCATGTTATTGTTTCGTCTAACAATATCTGCAGAGGGGCTGGAAATGACTGCATGCCGAAAAACAGCATGGCTCTCTGGAGCACAGAAGCTTAGATAAACCTAATGCTTATGGTAATGCAGTATTGTTTCCTGAACTGAAACATATTAAAGGCAATATTTTTTCTTTTTGTGTCCACACACCTGCCGAAGCCCTTTCTACAGTTACCAGAGTGCGACACGCCTGCAGGCGACAAGCTGAGAACAGCATAGTCTCCATCCACACTAGAGAGAGGTTTATGTTTATTACTGACACATCTAGGTTTATTTTTCATCTTTAGTTTTCCCATTAGTGAATGGAATGAAAGAGTACATAAAAGCTACAAGTGCATCTCCTCCACTGCTCTGAAGATCTGTTCAACAACAACAAAAAAAGGAAAACTATAAAGATAAATGTCAAGTTTTGTCATGAAACTCTAGATGGCACAGAGTCCTTAATGCAAACTGATGATAATCACAAGGGTAAACTACTTGGCACAAGTTGATTGGTTCATGTTGCATATGCAGCCAATGAGCTTGCTGCTTTACATTTAAATGCCTGGGTTGCAACCTAGGCTCATTGGAAATACGTGTCTCTACATATATTCTGCAAAACTGAAAAAAACTTACCTATATGTACGATTCACTGCAGTTTCCAGTTGAAATCAACACTAGAGGCAGTAAAACTCTGACAACTTTTATTCCTTTTCACACGAAGTGTGACTTACAGGAACAGTTTTGATTATTTTCTCACAGTTACTTGCAGAATGGTATGTTATGACTTCTAAACAATTTTAACATCCTGCACGATTTGAAAACTGATACTTTTGAACGTTGTCGTCACATATACAGCTTCATATGTATGAGTTTACTAACTCAGTAAGTTTACTCGGTAGCTCACGCGATACAGCGTTGCACTCAAGTGATGAAGAGCTCCGGTACGAATCCCGTCAAACTACAGTTCAACAAAACAGCTCAAATCTGCATAAGGAAGTTAAAATAGCATGGCTGCATCAGCGAATACGTTTTTATATTACTTTTGCATTTGTTAACACTTTCGGGTAGGTTTAGGTTTGGGTTTGGTGTAGGGGATACTTCCAACTTCATAGAGCTTAATCTTTAGCGACACTCACCGGATATTTGAATTATGAATGGCGGCAAAACCTACCTCAAGCAGCATAATAAAAACACTGCAATACCTGACTGTACCAACGTAATAAAAATGTGTCACGGTCACGTATTAAACGTGTGTTTTAGCGCCACTCTCTGGACATTTCACTTTGAAACTGCCGCGAAACGTGCTGCAAGGTACATAATTACGGTGTTGCAGAAATGTATGTAGAGACACGTATTTCCAATGAGCCTAGGTTGGGTTAGCATTCACTAGAGCAGTTCGCAGTGCATTTTTAGAGTTCCTCTGAAACCCTCCACCTCCCCAGCTCCACCTGTATAGATCTGCTACGGGTTATCTTATGCTGCTTGTGCAGCAGCAGTATGTCTTAAATACTCACAGCACCATATCACTGTATGTATTGGCAGTAGCTAGTTCCTTTACTTGCTTTGCAGCAGCAGCAGCAGCAATAATCTACAATATCTACAATAAGCAGAATCTATTCCACCAAGATCAAATACATTAACATTGTCATATCCATTACCATAATAAAATCTTCTGAGAGCTGATAGAACTGCATTTACATTCATACCACCACACGATAACGATAGCACACACTGCAGTTTTGTCATCTGCCGCTTTAAATGCTCAAGCTCTTTGAAAGCAGGATGGATTCTGATTGGCTGTTAATGATTTATTATTAATTTGAAAGTGATTCCAAATATGTTGTTCTTCTGTCATGATCATTACAGTTGTGGTGTGGACTCTGCTATTCTTTTACATTTAGAATTATTGTTAAAACTATATATTTATCCCTATCATGATAGTTATTGTCTTTGGTGTGATTGGGTCTTACTTCCTTGGAGGTAGTTGTCAAATCTTTTACTTAAAGGTGCAGTGTGTAGTTTTTAGCGGCATCTAGCGGTTGAGTTTGTGAATTGCAACCAACGGCTCAGTCCCCCGCTCACCCCTCCCTTTAGAGAAGCTACGGTGGCCGATACAGGGCTAAGATGCCGTCGTCTGAGACCGCAGAGTGCAATGAGGTTTCTTTACAAAGGTAAATTAAGGAATTATATTTACTTAATTATTCAATAAACGATGTCATTGCGAATATTACTGTTACTTGTTCATCATTGTGTCAGTGTTTTTTCATGAGAACAACAGTGACGATACGCGCTCTGTAGAGCAGTTTGTCCGTTAAGGGCTACTGTAGAAACATGATGGCGACTTCCATGTGAGGGGACCCACGGTATATGTAGTTATAAATCGCTCATTCTAAGGTAATAAAAACATAACAGTTCATTAAGTAAGGTATTTATACTCCTCTGAAAACGTAGTTATGTATATTATATTGCATTTCTGTCTATAGATCATCCTAAATATTACACCGTGCACCTTTAAGTGAAATTCTCTGGGTAAATTCATGAATTTATTGAAAGTTAATTTTTTGTACATTCAGAAGTGCTGCATGTTTTCACACCACATGAGTTAATATGACACAATAGAAACCTTCCACGAAACAGCCCATTTAGGTTTTTAACAAATAAAACAAAGTAATGATATAAAGCAAAATAAGATAATTTAAGATTAAGTGCATATTAAAAATGTTAAATTACAATTTTGATCAAAATTTTGATAAATTGAATGTGTTTTAAATGTTATATTTTTGTGTTATACATTCGGCAATTGGCCCTGATCTTTAACATTTATTGAAAATACCATTGATATTGTGAAGAAGATACAGTTACTGTTTTATTATATTTTATACTTTTTTTTTGTATGTTTAATTTTACTTATTTTACAGCTTTTATGATAATACAAATGTGCAATTTTGCCAAAACAGCACACTAAACTAAAGCTGAGAGACCAACAGAGCAGCATCGGTATCATAATGGAGTGGAAGATTGTTTTGAACAAAAAGAGCAGTGGAGGAGGTGAGGGATGAAATAACAGCGAGAGAGGTGTAACAGAAAGATGGAGGAGTGTGAGGTGAGGTCGCAGCCCTCTGTCGTGTGGTGGTGTGTATGTGTGCTGATTGTGCTTCCGGCCGCTGTCTCAGGCCTGCAAGGTCACACACAATAGGTTACTGTCAGTGCGTGTGGATGTGTACGTGTACTTGTGAGAGAGAAATGAAGCCTGTGCTGCTGTAATAATGTAAATAAGATGCTCATCAGAGCAGTGGATTAGGCACAGACGCTGACAGGGAGGAGGTGAGAGTGACGAGACTCTAATATTCAGAGACTGAATCAACATCTTAAACTCAGCCATTAATTCTAATACTGACAGACACAGCGACAGAGAGAGAGCGAGAGATACGGAAAGCAAAATAATAAAGAAATAAGAGCTGATTATTTTGAAAATGCCACATTCAGCCGTTGACAAAGCACATTTACTCTGCAACATAATTTGACAGTTTTGTAGGAGGTGTTACCAAATGGGGAAATATGATCAGTTATGGTAGTTTGCTGTGTGAAAGTGTCACTGTCCTTCTATCTGCTTGGTATATGACTGTGTCACGGACTCATGCTGATCAATAACACCACCCATAAGAGGGTTAAATGTCAGCCTGCAAAGGTAGACTCTAAATACATCACCTCTTGCTGTCACAGAGGCGGTGCTGCAACGTAAAGAGCAAAGATGTAGCATGCAATAAAGATATTCATAGGCAATTCCTGCTCAAAGACTATGCAGACTGCTACAGGTGGTCTAACATGTTTCCATGCACCTCAAATGAAAACTTTAATAGTAAACCTTAAATTAGTTCAAAGAGAAAATCTGAATATAGATATGGCAAATTTGTCTTACATTGTTTGGAGGCAAGCACAGAGAAAATATCTCTTTGTATTGTTTCTGGAATAATTGTACATTTTTAAAAGATAAGTAGTGTAAGTAAAGCATAAGTAGTGTAGCATGTAACTTGTAGATTATATTTTTTATGTTTGAAAACCTCAAAAAATATACTAGAAGGGGTGTCAGGAAGATGTGCTATTGAAAGCAAGATGTGTGTCTATGCTGTAGAAAGGCTTTTTTTAATCAATGCTACATGTTTAGATAAATCAAAAACTGCGACACACTATACACTATGTACTTATGCACTATGTACTCAATCATGTAGTGTATGAATTTTAGAAGGGTATTTTGTCATTAATAATCAGTCTGATAGCCCCTCCCCCTTCGCAACAGTAATTAAACCTGCGACAGTTGAGTGCATTAAGTGTTTAACATTTAAGTGCATCATCCAAGTATTTTAAGTGCACTTTTTCTTTTTGTAATTTTCAGTGTGAACACACTACTCACTATTTATACTACAAAACATCATAGAATAGTGCATAAGTACACAATTTGGGACGCACCTAAATAAAAGTTGTTGTTTTTTTGTGCTGAAAAGGTAGGGAAGTTTAAACACCCATAATGCACTGCGCTTGATCTGACTGTCTGTTAGCAGTGATTTAAAAATGTGGACGTATGCTCTAGACAATCTGGATGCAGGTAACATGGTTGTTCATTTACATATACTACATTGTAACAACAACACAGCTAGTTGAATATCAGAAGTATCGGGTTTACACATTATGACTTTTCAAAATATCATGAACAATGATTAAGAGAAAAATTCGACTTGCTTTAACTTGTCACATAAATACATGACTTACAGTATGTTTTGGTCCTCAGAGACCTCAGGTATAAAACATAAATACATTAGTGCTGGGCAGCGATTAATCACATCCAAAATAAAAGTTTTTGTGTACATAATATATGTGTGTGCACTGTGTATATTTATTATGTATTTATAAATACACACACATGCATGTATATATTTAAGAAAATTATGTTATGTTTATATATTGAATATATTTATATATAATATAAATTAAATGAATATAAATATATACATGTAAATACATATAAATATTTTCAAAATATATACTGTATTTGTGTGTCTATATATACATAATAAATATATACACAGTACACACATATATTATTTAAACAAAAACTTTATTTTGGATGAGATTAATCATTGCCCAGCACTAATATAAATGCAATGAATTTTCATATGCTCATACTCTCAGACTGGTTTTTACAATGTGTTTTGCTTAAATAGAAAATAAGAGGTTAATTTCAGAAAGATTGTTATTATTTTCTTTGGGAACCCAAACATAAAACAATTTAACTCTTATGCCCTGTTGAGACTGACTTTACTATGTTTAAGTATGCAAGATGCTTCTAAAATATACACATTCAAATCAATACATGAGCAGCCTCTCAATCAAACTCAATGCTAACATGAACCTTCATAAGAGGGAAACAAAAGGTTTGGAAAAAAGGAAACAGAAGGGGAAGGAAGGTAATGAATGAAAGCGAGTGAGGTGTGGGTGTGCAGTCCATCACAAGTCTCTGAGATCTGACCTAGGGTCAGCGCATTAACTGTCATGAGGGCAGGAGTCATCATTGTGACCTTTGAGGAGATGTGATAATTGAGATGCCAGGAAGACTAATGAACCCTGCTGCTTCCATCAGGTTCTCCTCCATTCTCTGTTAAAACTCACTCAATTCTCTATATGGAATAGAATCTCCTGGACTTTCACATAATATCACTACAGAACGACATGAATTGACTGCAGAGACAGTCCCTTGGAAAAAGTCTAGGGTTAAGTGTTATGCTCAAGGGCAAGATGGTGATGATTCATGTCTCCCTCGTTATGAGGGTTGAACCAGCAATCTTCTGGTTACCACATACACCATACACCGATGCAGGGTTTAAAAGCCCGACACCACACTGAAAACATGGGATGTTTTTCTGTTTAAACCTGGAAATAATAAGATGCACATTTTATTTGTACTATTATTTGTTTAGTTTATTTTACTTATTTTGCACTGCTCGAGCAGTACAAGTTTACAGTTTTAGTTGAGAAAATGAAGCACACTTTTGAAATTGCAAAAGGGGGACATACCAACTAATTCATGCAAATTATTATATTCAATTCATTTTACTCAAATGCGTGCAGGCAATAAAGTTTGTAATTAAACAATTAATAATTTATTGTATTAAATTAGAAAGTAAAGAGAAAGCAAAACAGAATCATTTTTACTATGGTGTGAGATTTTAAGACCCCGTTGTTTCTTATCATATGTAAGTATTTTATATTGTGTGTCTTTATCAGAGTTGGGTATGTGTTACAAAGTAACTGAATGTGTGTTCCTGTTTTCTAATTACTTATGCAATAACACAGAAATGTAATGCATTACAGTTTAAATGTAACTTGATTACAGTTACTGATGTGAAGTACATTATGTTACTGGTGTTATAAATGTATTGCGAAGAAAATAATATTAAATAAAATGGATTTTAATATCATGTTCTGCATGACTGCGTCAGTTAATGAGCTTTGAGCAAGTGCTTTAATAAATCACTGGAGAGAAGGCACACTAAAATGGAAGAGTATGGTTGTTTCTTCAAATGGAAAAACAGACTTTATTTGGATTTCATTGGGCATAACAAGAAAAAAAATACTACTGTTAAATACAAACTGTGCAAAATTAACTTGACCATTTAAACCATTTCAACACACACAAAAATGAATCACTACGGACTTGCACAATATGAGAGTGGCTCAACTTTACCTAATCAAGCTAGACTGGATTTTTGTTCAGGATCGGGAGTGAAGGTACCTTCAAAACAGATGAAAAGAGCACTGTATGTGGTGCCTTTGTTGACATACTTTAAAGACACACTTGCAAATACAATATTCTCTGTATTTAATTGTTATGAATTTAATTATCACAAGACTGTATTTTAGATAATAGGACTTTCCTATGACAGCATATGCAATGTATAATCCTAATAACTGACATGCAGGGGATGTTCTCCGGGCCTATCGCCAGGCAGCAGAGCACTTACAGGGCTTTTTCTCTCATTTTCAAGTATCCAGTCTGTGATACTTCACATCTTTCCTGGTTTCTTGGCGAGATCTGGCTGAACGTTGTGCTGGTGAGAAGTAAGCTAGAGGGAGATAAGCCGATACACACGGATTATGTCCTGTGGAGTAAAACAGGAGAAAGAAACATAGTTGGACATCTAAACATGTAGGATAGAGAATGTGTGCACTTGTGTGTATGCTTGGCTCTAAGCATACAGCTGTAATGACGCTCATCTGCACTTGGCAGATGAGTTTCGTCTCGCTACGCTACACCAATCACATTTCAATTTACTGGAGATCCTCCAATCAACACACATTACCTTAGGGGACAGACAATCCTGAAAAGCCAGAGTCAAGCAGATGATAAGGGCTGGGGGAGAAAACACAAGTCAGAAAACTAATGGTGCACAGTCAAGCATACAAGTGCAGATCTCAGATTGAAATAAAAAAGAATGAAGTTCCAGCTGGAAAAGATCTGCTGCACACTGACAGACAGATGATCTGGATGCAGGTTCATGTGCCGTTCCAGCAGAAAGAGGGATCAGATGTTCCTGTTTGGGGCAAAATGGAACACTGCTGCACTGACTCGAAGACTTCACACTAATCAGGGCTCATGGATTTAACACTGTGACATTGCACAGGAATCACACACCTGCAGCCCAGACAATACTGATATCATGGACATAGTGTGCTTGAACCTGTATGCTTGCCGGAGTGAAGAAAGTCATTTTGCCCAGAAGTAATTGTTCATTCCCATTCATTCCCAAATAATTAACCTTTCTCATCACATTAAGCAAAGAATATTTGAATCAACTAAAGCAGTGGTTCTCAGTATTACTAAAGGAATTAATAAAATGCAACTAACCATGCACCCATGTATAATGAGGACAGAACACTAAATAAGATAAACTAGATTATGCATCCAAACAAAAAATGTATGCAATTCTGGTGTAAATTTGTTTTTGACTTGGAAATACAGCTAATCCTAATACAATATTTGGCTTAGTGCTTATTTAAAGTGTTAGGATGATTAATCATACATCTGTGGTTGTTTATACATTTACATAAGCGTAAATTCTCCTATTAAACCTGTTATGTTAATAAACTTCACATACTGGCCAAATATAGTAAATTTCATTTAATATTAAAATGTTCAAAACAGTAAATTACTTTACAATATAATTATATATCAATATTAATATTTTTTTTTTAGTATTTATAATAACAACAAATATAAAAATATATTTTTGAATATTAATATTTAAACTAATCAATCAATGAATATTTTAAATGTCAACATTCGATTTTAGGTGGATTTTGTTGACATTTTGTACAGTATGAGTAATCTATTTGGTAGCCACTCGAAGCAGAGCCAGATGAGAACCTCTGAACGAAAGGTGGCCAGCCACAACAAAGGGAACAAAAACTGAAGAGAAATAAACTATAAATAACTTATTTCTTCCTGGTGAGAGACCCACAAGAGAGCTCCAGCTCCGACATGTAAGAGGCGTGTCAGAGAACAAATCAAAGGCAAAACAACTACAATGGAAAGAAAAGGGAATTAAAGGACCAAGAAAATGCCACAATCAAAATGCCAGCTACACAAGCCTGCAGCCCTTTCCTCAAACTAAATGCCCAATGGCTTTTTAAAGTCTCGTTTCACACCAGTGCATGCAGCTGAAAGTAATTGGCAGTATCAATTACAAAGGCGCTCATATTGGAGAATGAGGCAGGGTGTGCTTCAGGCAACTATACTGTTATCAGTTCCTTAATTACCTCCATGACACACTCACAGATCTCCAACTACAAAATCAGCAAGATGATGATCCAAAAATAGTCTTCCTTTGGATGCACAGAACCTCCATACTCTGACTTTTGGCAATCCTTTCTTGCATAGTCTTGACATGTTGTCCACCACCACATGTACTCTGAAAAATATTCAGTTATGAAATCTCACGTGGCATGTAAAATATCCTTGTTGTCATCCTGACGTTCCTCCTTACATAAAGCTCCATGAAATCTTTGAAGCATTCGCCCTCAGGGGACAATCATTAGCTGTTAAAACGAGGCAGAGATATGAAACATGACGTGGGTAGAGTATGCAAGTTATCGTTTGTGTTTATTTGCTCTTCTGCTTCATTCTGGATGCTAAAATGTGTATATTACACGATTACATGATAGAGATGGCATTTGAAGCCTTGTTTACATAATTTCAGCTCCTGTGGATAAAGCAGATTTCATTTACATTTATTCATTTAGCAGATGCATTTATCCAAAGTGACTTGAAGTGCGTTCGGGGTATAAACTTTAGCAGTATTTGTGTCCCCTGGGAGTCGAACGTTGACTTTGGTGTTGCTAGTGCCACTGGTCATTTCTGTGACATTTATTTATTGTGTGTGTACTGATGCTGACTGATGTAAAGGTGCAAAGCAATTGACTTTGACTTACTGTTTGCCTGGGAAAGTCATGTGGTGCATTAGAGCGTTAATACTGTATACGTGTGTTTCTGCCTCTTTACATCTGTGTGAAATGCAAAAGTTCATGCAAGTACACATGCAGTTATGCAAAAAAATAAAAATACCATATGCACATACCATAAAAAGTAAATCAGTTTCCCAATACTGAGCCTTGTTGATTAAATATTTTGCCTAAAACCAGCACATTGATCCCTGACGAAATATTTATAAACACATGCTCATATTTCTGATTAACATCCAATTCTTTTGTGTTTCAAATCCATTAAGCCCAAAATCAGGCTTCAAGCACAAGCAAAAAACAATATCATCCTTGTTAACAGTTAATTAAAGACAACTCAGTGTTATTTAGAAAGCAGAAGACTCTCTGTTGCTTTGACCCTTGAAATTTGACATCAGTCTGTCAATAACAGTCCTTTAATCTGTGTTATTAAAAGACGGTGGGAAGTCGAGCGTGTCTGAGATGTTATTTTACTCCTGAGACTAAGACTCAATAGCTTGATGGGTAAAAGGGGTGTTCAACAATTTAGCTTTGGGCAAATATTGTAGGAGTAGATCTGGCATGCACAGAAATGAACATCTGTGACAGAAAAGGGATTCAAAACGATGCCATCTCATCCTAAATACCCCCTACCCACCAAAAAAAAAAGGAGGAAGAAATCCCCAAACACACAAACTGCTGCCTCTATTTCGCCTGAAAAAGCAAAACAGGGTCAATGTGCATTAACGAGGCCTTGAGATTCTATTAGAAAAAGGAAATTAACTATTACATGTCAACGAGAGACCTAAAACACCATTATGAACTGAGAAACACAAAATTCATACAAATAAAATTCATTCAAATGGTAATACATAACCCAGTGTTTTTCATAAAGTCTCAATATCTTAAATTTTATTTCATACAATACATTTTACAATGAAATCTTAAGCAGGACCGGTGGTGAATGTACAAAGGTGAGAGAGGACACCTCAGTCTCCGTTCTCAGTCAAATCTTTTTGGAAGTCACACCTCTTTATTGCCACCAGGCTGAATATATACAGTAAATTACAAGGTACATTTTTTCTCCATTGTTCATTATTGCACAACTTTTTGTTTGGTTTTTATATGAACAGAATCAACAAAATAAAGCAATCAATCCATTTTGACAATATAGTACAAAGAAAGCAAAAATAAAGTGTTATGTATACATATATTAATATATATATTCATAAAGTCTTTCATATAAACAGCCTCTCAACATGATAAATCAGTCAAACTGCAGCAGAATCCAGAGAAGTAGTGGAGAGTAATGCCACGCCCCCAGTGATTTTGAGTGACAGCTCTGCTGATTGGGCTTGCTCATAGGAAGTACCTCCCACTCGTGAAAGCTTAATCATTTGTGAAGTTTAAGAACCCTTAGATATTGTAACACCCTTGTCCTCAAATGATCCTGCACAAATTTATGTCTTCCATTATATTCTGTGCTCTCAATCTTATACGCTTTACAAATACAAGACAACTTCTAGATTTTCTATTCCACAGACCCATAAGACATGGGATACATCACACAACCATAATAAGCTTAACATATTTAATTTCCCCATTGCACCTATTATTTCCTCTGAAGAGCTCTCATCATCTGAGGTATCTGTTTCTGTGATGCTCAAACCCATCTACTGTAGTCCTATTCCTCACTCTCATCCAGCTCACACCAGCTGAGATCCATTCGATTTGACACTCCATCAGCTGCTGTGTAAACACACAGTGAAGAAGCTAGTGGTCTGTATGTGCTACCAAGTCCAGATAGAGTATGATGGCCCCTCTTTCTCAAATCCCCCAGTGGATCTCTAATAACTCAATCGCTGCATCAGACTGCTGGGATAAAGGGCTTTGTACGTTAACAAATGTGGAAACATGACATAAGGCTGTGCTTCTTACAGTTCAAACAACAATGATGAGACCAATCATCTCTCTCTGTTGCCGCTCGAATAAACTAAATGGTCCAAAAAAAAAAAAAACACAACACCCATATGTACTTGTAATTACAAAATCATGGGCATTAAAGAAATCATTTTCTCAGATTCACACAGTTCCAAACCTGAATGAACACAAAAAGGAACATTTTGATTCTGGTCATTTTTTCCCCATGCAATTACAATAAATGATGACTAGAGCTTTCAAGCTTCAAAGCAAAAGTACCATAAAAAGCACCATCAAAGTGGTCCATATAGCTCATGTGTAATGCAATATGACTGATTTGGGTGAGAAACAGACTAAAATTTAGGTTGCCAAACTCAAGAACCATTGCCACTGAATAAATGAGTGAATAAATCATTTAGACTAGTTTTGTGGACCAGATAAAGAATAGTAAAGAATCCACTGAAAACATATGACTGAAGTATTTAAATCCATTGTTATTTAGAAGTGGGGAGTCACATACTTTTGGCCATGTGTACATCCCAGATGTTTAGTAATAATCGGATTTTTCACGATCATCATGATGGATCATTACAGAAAACGTGTAGCAGACATGTCCAAAAGAGCTGTTTCCCACTTCCACTTTCTATGCCATGATTCATTTCAAAGATGATGCAACATAAAACCCATGCAAAGACAAATGTGAAAATCCTTCTTCTCTCTTCCTTCAGCGTTGGCTTTCATCCCGCTCTCTCATCCCATGCCATCTCTTTCTCCTTCCCCCCTTCTTTCTGTCCATCTTTCTAAACATCAAAGTGTGGGAGACATCAGAGGACTGATGTGAGGAATTGCTAATGCATCTATCCATTCATTCATGCACGGCTGGGGCCATTCGATTGTGAATGCGGAGCAGGGGCCCAGAGTCTACCCATCCGCCCAGCCTTCTGGGCCTCCAAACAAGTCCCACATCTCCTTTTATATAGCATTCAGTAATTTGTAGCTGTATAGAGATTTCACAGCCAGGTGCTCTGGTTTCTCTCTTCATGAATGACTAAGCGAATCATAGTAACGTACACTATAGTAACATCCGGTGCTGGAGGTGCTGGCTTCGGACCGGTTTCCTGGAGCCCGGGGCTATACAACATATGTCACCCAAACAAACAAGGGCAATTTTCAACCTTGGTTTGTAGATGTCTGTGGGCTTGTGTGTATGTGGCTGCTGAACCCTTATCACAGCTTTTCAGCCTATATCCTCCTTATTCCTCTCTCGGCGAGCTGCTATTTTCTATGAAAGCAGAGTGGTACAGTGAAAGGGAGTGGCAGAGCCCTTGTTGGGGCTGTATAGTGCCAAGATGGTGGCTGTAATGGAGAGTTTGAGCATCTCTTGTGTATACACAAAAGCCACAGCCATTGATAATCGGCTTTAAGAACGAGCGGCGAGCACAGACTGCATCAATGCGCAGGGGCACTTTCGGTTTTTAATGGCCCTTAGCGCACAAGTCTCCTTATTGTCATGATAAATATGTAATACAGTCCCAAGGGCCGTTGCCTAGTGTGAACTTGCAGTCGCGCGCCATGCACAAATCAAATCTTCTAGAGGCATGCCGAAGCACGTGCAGCTCAACGTTTACAAGGATGGAAGAAAGAGAGAAAGACAGATATGGAGAGCAAAGGGTGAGAGAGAGCATTTTGTTGTGACAGATCAGGAGCTGTGCACGGGGTTGATGAAAAACGGCAAATGCTATCTTTGCATCTCCTTTATTCTTCACACAATAGGCCAGCATCATAATTGCTATAGAGAACATGACACATCAGGAATAAATTGCTAGTGATTTTTGTCTCTCAGCGCCTATCTGCAACACTGCTGCTGCTGTATTAATGTCAACCCGGGCAAAACAGTCTTTGAGTAATCTCTTTCCAATATTAGCACTTCACATTCTAATAGAAAAACGGATGAGGTTTTTTATCGAGTTAATATACCGCGTGAACGCAAACAAACGGCCACTTAAATGAAGTGGAACGAAGACGAAGAGGGACAGTAGAGGCTTTACCTGCTGCACAAGGACCATGCTTCATGTTAAACCGTGACATAACATTCAACTAGACAAATGAACGGCGTTTTAGTGCGTTGCGCTTAACTGAAAATCAAATCTAATCATGAATGCAGCCGCGCGTGACGATATTGATGTGCTTGCGTCATGACATTAGGATGCAATTAGCAGTGAACGCTTCAGTTTTGGGACTGTAGGCCTATAACCACCAGGGTTGAGGAGAAGTATCACTAAAAGCAGCGATGCAATTAATTTAATAACATTTTTTATTTTAGTATTGGCACAAAATAGCTGTTTCAAATTAGTTTGCTTTCCTACTTAAAAACTATCAAATGCTACTTCACTGGTTTTAATGTCTGCAATGGGGAATAAAGAAATGTACTCACATCCTGTCCTTTCTCACATAACATTGTAGAGTCTGATTCATTCGGATGTAAATAAACACATACAAAATGCTGATACGCTCTGTACTATATTTTCAATTTGCTTATGTAAATCTGGGTGTATTTTATAGCATGCATTTACATATTCAAAACTGACAATGTCATCCTAACTGAGATATTAAAAACTCATCTATGCCAGCAACAATATGGCGCAGATTATATAGTGCAGCCACCTTTTTTTGACTACTTTAGTTCAACTACTTCAAATGATTAACTTGAAGCTTGGCAAGCTATTTTTCATGGTCCTTAACACTGATAATAGCCAATGGCCAAATAAAGTCTGTGCTTTCTAAGACCTTGGCTTTAAAATAAGATCTTGTAACACTGAAGTGGAAAATGTTTTACCTTGTTCCAAACAGAAAGCAGAAGTTAAGAATTCATGCCTCAGCAAATTCACTGAGAGCCCTGTATATATAATGCATTGTTCCCTATAATGCTAAAGCATATTTGGATTTCCACAGAGCACTTGGTGCAGTCATTTAGCAAGAATGATTTGGACTGCAGGTTTTTTTTTTTTTTTATCAGAGCAACATGCTCAATCCATTCCTGCAAAGTGAAATGAGGTTCTGGAAATGGAGCCTTGAGCTTACAGTTAGAATTCAACATGTTTTGCTTGATAAAACAAGATCATGTTTGTTAAGATAAATAACAACATCCACGACTAATGACGACTTTGAATGTATGAATTACATTGTACCTGTAAATAATCAAGTGCATGAAAAGACATGAAAATAAGCCAAATGTTCCTGGAGGATATAAGACACTGCTCGCTTAATTAATGTCAATGCAGCATAAATAAATAAACAGACATAACATGCTGGAAATAAACATTGTTAGTTCTCTGACCGAGCTTGTGCAAAACACTCTGTAGACATCTGTGTTAATTCACTCTGTAAATTTCAAAAAAATTCTGTAAAGAATCAAGCAACTACTGTATTGTCAGGGTTCTGTTGTGTGTCATGTGATCCCGCCTCTTGTGTCCATATTTGGTTTGTTTCCTGTCCTCGTCTGATGTCATTATGAGTTAACTCTTGTCCAGCTGTGTTTGTCTCGTTATCTGTAATTACCCTGTGTATTTAGTTCCTGTCTTTTGAGTTTGATTTCGTCTGGTCTACTCGTTACTTCCCAGTGTATCCTGTCTCTGAGTCCTGCCTTGATGTCATTAAAGACTATTATTTGAGTTTACGTCCTCGTCTCCGTGTTCCTGTTCCACCCTCGTGTGTGCACCGTGACATGTATATCTTTCAAAACTTTTTTCTAATCTTACAGCATCATTATATGGAAAGAAACCATTTTAAAGTCCATTCAAAATCATTTTTAGCAAAGATTTACATGGCAGCCATAAGGAAAATAAAAACTTTATCAGCTCAGAATTAAAGATCCTGTTGTTTTTTTCTTCTTTTTGGCACCAAAACAGCAACATACTAGTTACCATAAGCAGTGACTAAAGTCTAGTGAAATCTTCAGCGCACTGTTTGAAGGATTTTTCATTTCAATTGTTGAAATGAACACTGAAACAATAAACTGCACATTTTAGTGGTCCTCTAATTTAGATACTATTGGGCCATAATTCAATCACAGGCAAGGTGAGCCTGGGCAAACTTAATAACAAAGATTTGACACTTCATAAGCATAAGCATAAGCATACTTCGTAGCGCTCGCAGACAAGCCCAGACAGTAGCAGGCCTGCTGCACCCAAACAAGAAATTATGATGCCGTCATTGCAAATAAGAATCATCATCAGTCTCAGGCCCCCCAAAAAGATCGCTCTTGTTTCCAAGTAGGGTTCTGGGGCAAGGATTTCAACCCAAACACCTGCGGTCTCGATTCAGGATATGACATTTATTTTACAATTCCTAAAGTTTCTACTGTTCTTTTTCTAACAGTTTGTATTTTTAAATCAGGATCAAAAGGGGATTCATAATCGCTGAGACAACAAATTAATTATCATTGCCATCAGCTGTCTATTAAACATACATAAACTTACACATAATAGGCAAAGTCAACCAGTGAATTCAAGGAACAAACTGAACCTACATTAGCAAAAGCTCTCAGAAACATGAACATTAATGGACATTACTACAATTTTTTTAACATAAATGTATGATTCAGAACTAGGAAAGGACATGCAAGCAAGCAAATTCATGTTATAAGCAAAATCCTGCATAGTAATATAACCTCTACTGGGAAACAGCTTCAGCTTCGGTTTGAACACTTCCTGTGCCTGATGGCAATAAAACTAAATAAAAAGCTCCAAATTCATCCGTTACTAATATAAACTGACCCAAAGCATGTCTGCACACCACGGAAAAAGTACCAACAGTCTGTCTCACTTAACTTCTTAACACATGGCTATACAGAACAGTCTAATATTAAAAACTCAATTAAATCAAAATGTCATTTTGTGGCTGTTAGTCCTTTTCTATTAGCTTTGTGGTCATCTGTATGCCAGTGTGGTCCTAAACACTGGAAAAAAAGTTTACTTTTTGCAGATATACACACCTAAAATTTGGAAATATTGATGACACATCCTGCACTCACTCATTTTGGCCAATCAAATGGATAGGAAATGGGGTTTAGAAGATGCAATTAGACTACAGCAGTGCTTCTCAGCTGGTTTTGTTTCAGGACTCAGATTTTACATTGGAAATGCGGGGACCAAACATCAAAGTACTAAAATATTGTTTAGCGTACAAAAGTAAAAGCGTCGTTAAAATCATACTGAAACTCATTAATATTAAACTTATTACCATGACTGGCATTTGTTTAATAATACGCACAACATTTAACATGGTATAGAGAACTGACAATCTTGGTTACAATTCTATGGTTTCATGCTCAAGGCTACCATCATCAGCTACCTTCTACCAAGATGCTGCAGGCCACTAGTTGAGAGGCACTGCTGTAGAGCGTACTGTAGGTATCAGCATTGCTTCAAATGGGGCAGATTGACAGGCACATCAGATAACTCTCAGCCTTTGTTCCTGTTGTCACAGGATGCTTATGGTGTTTTTGTCTTTTATCTATTTTGCTCCTCATTTTTTCCCTTATCGGCACTAAATGTGGTGGAGCTTTAGTAACCGAATCCGAGCAGAATGTCAGGAGTGATTTGCTTTGTGTCACCCTGATGAAACTGTTGTTTGTGTGTATGTGTGAGCAGGCTACCATATTTCAGGTGTGAAGTGCTGTGCTCTGTGATGATGGAGTGCCAGTGCCTTGATTTAGTGATTGCCAAACAAACCAAACGAGAGAGGAAAGAGAGAGAGAAGAGAGAGAGAGAGAGAGAGAAGAGAAAGAGAGAGAGAGAGAGAGGAGAGAGGGAGAGAGATAGAATCAAACACACCTACTCAGAGCTACACTTGAGATTTCAAAACAAGCTGCAATTTAGTCCAAAATCACAACACCTATAAGTAACTTTAACCATTTAATTTTTCTTTCTTTTCATTTCAGAAACGGAAAGGTACAGTTAATGACACATTCAAGGCCATGCAATACACCACAAGGGTAACCATCTCATTGTCCTCCTTAGAGGTGCCCTGGTCATTACGGAAGATCATTTTTTGTCATTAAGTGGGAGGATCACCTTTATTTTACCCGTATGACTTCTGCAGCGATTAGCACTTGCTTTATTCCAGTCAGACGGGGGAAAGTAATTACTCAACCTCTAGATAAAACACTGATGTCAGAGGTTCTCCATACATCTAACCGACACTCTCCGAAGCTGTAATGATTAGATAAGAGTGCATATGAGTCAAATATAAAGCATACAACCTCCAGAACTTCCCAGGCACCAACGTAAAAGACAATAACTGCAGCTACAGAAACGCTACCCTTTCAGAAGGCAATTTACTGCTCAGCCAAAGAGCACCCCTTCATTTCACATGATAAAATGAAATATTTTGACTTGATCTGTACAGTGGTGTGACAGCCTGCATCCTAAGATTCCCGAGGCGGGCGACACCACGGCCCTACGAGCGAGCGGTCAGGACATGGGACAGCAGAGCAGCTGACATTTAAAGGACAGATAGCTGGAGGGGAGAGATGGTTTAGGTGTGGAGAAACAACACTTCTCCCATGAGTTTCCACTTCAGAGCTTTTTGAGCGACCACACAAGCATGCCAAAGCACTAGTAGCGTGTCTCCTGTCAGAACCTCTCTGGTCTTTTTCCACCCATCTTCATTTTCCCAAGGGTCATGCTACATGGAGTTTATTGCTTCTTTTAGAGGGGCAAACCAATGAATTTTACTTATGAACATCCAAATTAAGCAATATCACATAAGCATGCTGCACTGAATATCAGCACAAGAAATTAAAGGTATAGTTGACCAAAAAATGAGAAGTCTGTCATCATTCACAACACAAGATCATTTAAAAGCCAATAGAGTGCAAAAGTGTTTGCCCACTTTTTCAGCACCCTTGGTTCCAGTACTCTCCAGTAAAGAGTTAAGAACTAAACCAATCAGCTATGAGGTAAATCACAAATTGACACACTTTATTTTGAAGCAAAAACGTATTGGAAAATCGGACAAAAAGACAAAGGTGTAACCAGGGGCGGATTTAGTGAATTGGGGGCCCCAGGCAAATATAGAAATGGGGCCCTATACATTTGCACACATTTACCTAGATCAACCTTGAGGTTCCTTTTTTGTCTGATGCTTGCTGCTGCACAATGGTGCCCCATAGTTGTGTCCAATGTTTCTACATTTTTCATGTACATGTTATAATGGGATTCTTTCATTTACATTTATTCATTTAGCAGACACTTTTATTATTTCATGTTGTAGACCACGAAATAGCAATTGATTTACCGTTGAGATACAAGTTTTAACAAAAAAACTAAATAAATTATAAAATGATAAACCTCACAATTGAACCTTTAAACCATTTTTTAAAGTAAAGAGTGAGTCAGAAGTATAAAATATTATACTATTTAAAACGGGTTTATGTGGGTGGATTTTCGCATTGGTCTGAACAAAAACTGCAGACTGGATTATTGAAATGCACATTCATTCTCTGCCAGTAGGAGGTGCTTTTGGAACTTCATAAATATAGCGGTTTCCCCGGTAACGGCTGTAAACAAAGCAGCGCTCAGCTCATAAATGTTACATTATCAGGTAAAATGAAAATGACATCGAAACTTTTCTGAAGACAATCGGTTCCCTTCAGAGGTTCATTCATATAAAAACTTGAATTAGTGAGAATGAGAAAAGTGTGAACAAATATAGCCTATAAAAGACGAGGAAAGTCCACTGATGAGTTACCAGCATTAGCCTACATTTAATTTTAGTCATTTTAACTTAGGGCTGTCAATCGATTAAAATATTTAATTGCGATTAATCACATTATTGTCATGCGTTAACTCACGAATAATCACAACTTAATCGCACATTTTTATCTGTTGTAAATGTACCTTAAATTAATACTTTTCAAGTTTTTAATACTCTAATCAACATGGGCATGGACAAATATGGATGCTTTATGCAATATATGTTTATTATTAGTTGTTAAACCACAGTAAACATAGAGCATGAAGAGTATACATGTTTCATAGCTCATCAAAGAACTTGTTCATGTCTATTAGACACATGAAAAAAAGAAATACCAGGTTCCCATTACTTCTCTTTCTTTGCACTGAGCAATTTACTGACACAAACCTGTTTACATTTTTGCAGGACAGGGCAGCTCACTTCTTCTGAACATGAAAAAATTACATGTATTATTTATTATTACATTTGTTTGCCTCTCTGTGCCACATACTGTATTTTGATGCAGCTAAATTCTCAAAACTGTTTTCATTGGTATATCTGTTTCTGTTGTCAGACAATGGGATGAATATGAAATTGTGACTGAAACGCGACCCATTAAGACCACATAACCAGCTCTCCCTTCCAAGATTTTAATCTGCACAAAAATCCTGATTTATAATCCAGCCGTCGTCTGATGAAATCAAATAGGCTACACGCCTACACATAAGATAAAGACAATAGCCGTGCTGTGATCTCGGCTATACTTCCATGTAAAATTAGAGAAGCAACATATCTGTTTTAACCGCGCGCTGAACAGAGCAGACGCACACAGAGAGAGAGAGAGAGGTGTGCGCGCGCTGGGAAAGAGAGACCTCGCGCTCGCGCGGCAGTCAGCTTCAGATGCATTATATTTTCATTTGCTACAAGCAGGATACACAAGCACGTTCAACTCGGACACGCAGACGGTTGTCGTGGTAATAAACATCGTAAACAGCAACCGTTTGCGTGTTCTCGCTTAATGCGCATCTGGTGTATGAAAATCATTTTAGGGGGCCCTTGGCTTTTGGGGGCCCAAGGCAGTCGCCTACCTTTGCCTAATGGGTAAGTCCGCCCCTGGGTGTAACAACTTTAGAGAGGAAAAGAACTACAATCCCATAAAGCACTATGAATGACATGACTGAATTAAAAACAACAGGTAAACATAAAACTATTGACTTCAATGTTGATTGTATATAGAAACAACATATTTTATGATTAATGCAAAATATGCATGTACTGTATATGCAAATTTTTAAGTATTCACAGTACTTAATGTCTAAATATTTTTTCCTCACAAATTATGCTGTTAAACAGGAATATTAGTCAACATGAAACCCCATTGAGTTTCACTGTATGGACAATGACAGAAATATTTTTCAAAATATCTGCTTTTTCATTTCACAGAAGAAAGCAAGTCATACAGATTTAAAATGAGAAGTAATTTATGACAGAATTTTCATTTTTGGCTGAACTATCAATCAAGGGTTTGTTTTTGAATAATATTGTTTTACAGTACAAAATACTTCCAAAAAAAGCCCAGTCATCAAGCATTGTGTTGCCAACCAATACAACAGAAGAGAGGATGTGAGCAGAATGGAGTGACCGCAAAGAGCACTGCAATCAAGACAGTTTTTTTTTCTCCAGGTTTTTTTTGCATTTCCCGCTCCCTGCTCACACAAAACAAAACGATCCCACTTCCACTCCATACCGCTCACACACACACACACACACACACACACACACACACACACACACGGACAATCTGAGTCATTCCAACAGTGAAAATGTAGTCCTGAAGGCGATATATCAGCACTCATTGAGCGCTGCACAGCCAATCAGATTCGAGGACCAGAACTGTCCATCTAAGCTAGCGGACAGTTCAAACCAAAATTGCACATGACCACAGCTGTCTCATGGGAAATGTAGTCTCATCAATAAACCAAAAGGAAATTAAGTTTACATTAATAGAGTTTCAGGAAGACCTCAAGGTGAGGGAAAAAATAATAAAACCTAAGCCTCAACCACTCTAAAATGCATGTATCATTGTCATTGGTCGTAGCACACATGCAATTTGATATATAAAAGGATATGTACATATGCTCAACCCAGTGACAAGACACATCGTGTTTTGTATAAAATCTCACCCATCACTCCAGACCATTTAACACCACACGTACATATACGTAATATATGCATCCGTCCTTAAATGCATGGTCAGATTTTTCTTTAAGCTACATACACTTTCAAACTATACAGTGATGGCTATGAATTAGCTTTCAGTTTACTTGTTACTTTAATAAAACTGGCCTACACTCGTATCCTGCTATAATGGCGATGCACTGACGCAAGCTTATTAGAGCATTAAATGCAAAGTCAAATCAAATGAACATTAACATTTAACATACAGTCCTCCTTTTCCAGCCATCTGTCTCCCTGAGGAAACAGAGCATTCGGTAGTGGTATTTTCCAAGGCCCTGAGTTCGAAATGACTTAATTTGTTCATCTGAACCATTGGCAGCTCATCTATTCTCAATGCTCGAACGGTTATGTAATGTGATCAGCCCTCACGTCGTGCAGGTTTTGTTACTTAGTAAACAAGGGTAAATAATCTACTTGAAAAGGGAAAAAAAAGGACATTGACATCATTATGTATATTTGGGGCACACAAAGCTACTCTTTATTGCTGTAGTGTCAGACTAACCTTTGAAGTCTTGCACACTATTAGCAAAAATTGTCTGGTGAGATCCAAGAACACCTTGGAAACCAAGTAAGCCCTTTGTTATTGTGTTTTGCTGATTAAACTTAAATACTTCGGTGTTCCTCATTTCAAAACGGTGGCTCCATGAATGAAACGGCAATCCTGCACTTAGGTCCTGACTAAACCACAACATAACTGACATAATGTACAGAGACCCAGAAGTCATGGATGGACAGTCACTACCAATCAAATGACAATGAAGTTCATCAACAGGTCAAGCCTACATGTGATATTCACTTGAATATTCTAAAAGAAAAACAAAAAAACATTAGGGTGCTAAACACTACAGCAGACTAAACTAAGATATTTGGAGATATTTGGAGTGCCATATCTAGAGTTGCTCCATTTGCACATGAATACAGTGACCAAGTCTAAGCTAAATGAAATAAAGAGCAAACGAGTGCATTTTTTTTTCAAAGAGGAATAATAAATCAGAGGTGTCCTACTGCAGTCCAGTAACCATGCTAAAGAAAATTCATGTATAAATAATTGATTCAGTTGCAAATCCAATCAACCTAGTTTTGTCAAAATGAAAGCTGAATATCACCGTCTTGTGTTTTCCTCATCTGGCATGTCATCTGAGGACCAAAATAAAGCAGAGGCTCCTGGGTTCTTGAAGAAGCGTTTAAATCCCATGGCCTGTTCATCATCCTTTGTGTCTGGCTGTATTCAACATACATGAGTTCATGTAATCCACAGTCTGAAATCCTTAGGATTTTTTTTTTTTCATTTTTCTTCCTTTTTTTTTGTTTGCTTGGTTCTTTTTACCCGAGCATACAAAAAAAGTCTCCTCCACCTAATCAAAATTATAAAAATGGAAGCCACTTGCAGGGAATAAAGTCACATAGAGAAACCTATTCCTTGATCCAGAGCATATCAATAAAAAAATATCTGAGTAAAAACCTCACTGCTTTCTTCCAGCATTGACATCTTCAGTAGTTGTTACATTGAACTTCTTTGTAAAGAGACTCCGTCATGCAGAGGACTGTTCTTTGTCCTTGTGTCCATATTTTCTTCATCTCCTAATGCAAAAGGTAGGAGATTACATATTTCTACATTTACCCTTTAATTAAATATATAAACAATAATTTAAATAAACCTGAATAAATAAATATATAAATAAATCTGAATAATAAATAAATAAATAAAATTACAGACAGACAGACAGATAGATAGATAGATAAAGATAGATGTCTGATTTTCTCTCATTCATTTTAGTCACTCTCTAAAACAAATACTTTGCTTCAGATTGAATGAGGAACATTGTTCTCTCTCCTCGATGTAAAACACAAATACAAACAAACAAAATGACAAACAAACAAAAAACCTGTAAAAATATGTGTATACTGAAAGAGTTAAAATCCTAAAATCTTCATTGTAATGTAACTGCGTCAAATCATTAAACACAACATGCCCTCTTTTAGAGAAGCAATCTCTTTTACTGTATTTTTTTTTAAAAACTGTATCTCCTTATCTTTTCAGTTCCTCTATATATAATAGCAGGTTTATCTTTTTTTCCCTTTTTAACTAACTTTTGAGAAAACTCCCAGCATTCCGGCATACGGAAAGCTTTGCCTGTACTGTATGTCGTCTCCTGACCTGATTGTTCAGGCAGCTGTTTGAACAGTCCCCTTCGGTCTAGTCATGCTCTAAGGGGCCAAACTGCTCTCAGGTCTCTCTATCCTGTTTCTCTACAGTCCTGTTGGACATTTACCACAAGCAAATACAAAATGGTAACAGGTCACAAATGAAAACAGGGAGATAGAGAGAGAAATACTTTGAGATGGAATGCCACGTCAAACTGCTCCCTGAAAAAAACAGAGATCGAGTAGTGGGCTTTAGAAATAACTAACACTAGGTAAAGTTTCATCTATTTCTCCTGGAGCCCACAATTGTTATTTGGCTTGTACTTTCCCCATCTTTTCCTTGTGCTGCCTCCGATTGACTCTCTCTTCTTGCTTCTCTACTTTTTTTCCAGGGGCTGGTGATTTTACCCTGTGGCTCTTTTATGAACACTTTTTCTTGGGTTGCGAGAGTCCCGGGGTCTAAGCTGCCCGTGCTGTTGCACTTTTTCACAGACGGGGGCGCTAGAGAGCTCGGCAGAAGCAGCGACGTGAGCGACAGGCTGCTCAGCGTCTCTGAGAGCTGCTGGCTGTCACACGTCTGGTTAGAGCCGCACCGTACCATCCCTACATCCTCATCGGATCCTTGCCGAGTTCTTCCTGCACTGATGTCCGTTTCACAGCTGCTTTTGCTGCGCTGGTGTCCCCTCGTAGTTTGGAGGTTCTGGGTGGCCGGAGGACTGGGTCTCAGGGTCTCCGTGGAGAGGCTGGCGTGATCAGTGTCCAGCAGTGGCTGGGTGGTGGATACGATGAAACTGAGCCCTTCTTCCATGGTTGTTGGTAGGCTGCTCTCTGAGCTCCCCGTAGCCAGGGAGGAGTCACTGTGAGATGGATACTGGGGGCAGAGAGGTCGAGTTTTTAGCAATGAATTGACAATCAGTATGTTTACATGGACAACAACACTCCAATATTAACATGATTAAGAGTCTACCATGTAAACAGAGATTTTTGATTACCTTAATCCGGCTAAAGTCATACTCGAAGTAAACACAAATCTTATTTTTGTCGCAA
Source organism: Schizothorax lantsangensis (assembly GCA_027422415.1). NCBI lineage: Eukaryota > Metazoa > Chordata > Actinopteri > Cypriniformes > Cyprinidae > Schizothorax > Schizothorax lantsangensis. The sequence continues at coordinate 26,530,608 of CM049840.1, forward strand.
CCGTTTGACGGTAAACAAATTTTTTTATTAAAACAACTCTCTCCCACCAGTCTTTACTTTGTACTCTCATCCAATACCTCTGAGTTTGTTGCGGGGGCATGAATGAAATGTTGTCGAATGAAAGGGCAGAGGAGGACTGTTGCTGGAGAATTTGCATCTGCCGTCGTCTCTTTGCAAGTAGCATGGCAATAACTGCGCTTCAGCTTTCGTAAAATTAAAAACGAAACACCCAAAACTGTATTTGGTACCATAATGAAGACGAACTGTATGTTTATGTCAAATTCTGGAGGGAACGTCGGATGGCCTCGTGTGGGGATGTAAAATGTGTGCCATTAATCGATCTATGTAAAACAGGAACATGAAAGGAATATTCTAAAAGCAACTCATGTAAACACCTTAATCATAATATTGTCTTAAGGTAAATAATTTGATTACTGATGTCCATGTAAACGTATTGAGACACGCAAAGCACAAGTTGTACATGTGTGTAAGATCAAACCTGTGTGGTGAGCAGTCTGGTGTTTGCTCCAGGAGAGCGTAGAGACGTCCATGAGGCTGGGGAAGTTAGCCTGAAGCCCTCTTGGTTTGTGTCCCGGCCGGCCTCTCGGGGGTGCGGGGAGGGCCGCGGCAGCTGGGTAGAAGAATTCAGCAGGGAGACGGATGGGAGTAGTAGAGCGGCTCGAAGCTCCAGAAACCCCTGGGTGCTCCTGATTACTGCTGCTACAGGGAACTCCACCTGCACACAAATTCAGTTACTGAATTTGAATTGAATTTAAACTGAGGTAGCAAACAGGATGCAGATTTGAGTTTGAATGTATGGATGCAGAATAACACACTAACAATGTTGGTAACAAAAGCTGTTGGCAAAATGTTTAGAGAATCAAGTATTTGTCCAAAACCTGTCCAAATGTTGTCCTAACTTTCCAAAATTAGTCACACTGAACAATGTTTTGAAAGTAAATATAGTATATATAAATATATATTTAGTACATATATTTAAAATTTAATCGAATTTAAAATCTGGCTTAATTTATGCTGATGTCACTGTTGCCACTGTTAGTTAGCTGTCACATGGTTCAGAGTTCATCTTTTCACTGAATTAATTTAATTTGTTAATGTTTGTGAGATGTGTGTGTAAAATGTTTGCCTCTAGTTTTAAGAGGCAAATAATGCCTTTCAAAAATTAAAATTATCTCATTACTTGCTCACCCTCATGTCATTCAAACCCATAAGACATTTGTTCATCTGCGGAACACAAATGGAGGTATTTTTGATGAAATCCGAGAGCTTTCTGAACCTGAATAGACAGCAATGCAACTGACACGTTCAAGGCCCAGAAGTTTAGTAAGGACATCCTTAAAATAGTCCATGTGATATCAGTAGTTCAACTTTAATTTTATAAAGCTTTTATTAATTTGTGTTCCGAAGATTAATGAAGAGTTTGAAATGACATGAGGGTGAGTAATTAATGACAGAATTTAAATTTTTGGGTGAACCATCCCTTTAATTTATCAAATTTAATGTAATAGGTTGCCTTTTTTACATTAGGCCAACTGTTTTTCTAGTTTTCAATTCAAATTCAATATCTTATTTGGAAAGGGAGACAATTTTTTCAATTCTGAACCTTCACAATGCTTTTCTTGCTTTGTTATCCAGTATCATTCCTTTAGTACTGTGGATGTGCCGCATTACCTATGCTGTGACGAGCAGGTGTGTTGTGATGTGGACTCTGAGAACCGCCTCCATTCACTGCCGCCCCGTCCTCTGTCCCAGAGCTGTGACCCCGAGAGGGTTGCTGTAAACTGCTGTTACCTCTCCCTCCAGGTTCTTCAGTGTTTAGGCACTCATCACAACCCCTTTCCTGAGCAGAAATATTAGCATGAGCTTTCAGGATCCTGGGGAGACTTCCAAGTTTCTTAAATGCTAACATCTTATTTTCTTGATAAACTAAACACTTTTAGGCTCCCTGCATTCAGGGCTTCCCTCTATAACAGTAAAAGAGATTAAGGAACGATTAAGGTCTGTTAGATAATCTGAGCCATCTGCCTCACATACTGTCCTTTATGGGGTTTCTCTAACAAATAGCTATAGATGTTTATGTCTGCTGAAGAATTACACTGGTTGAGCAGCGAAGCTACATGCCCCATGAGACTGCAGGATTTAGACTAGCAGCTTATAGTTATTTGATTTCTTCAGTCTAATTAGTGCAAGTATGTGGTCAATCTCACTGATTATATATAATTAAAGGATCATTGTTTGGGATATAAGGGATTACAGCAGTTTTTACATCAGATAGAGGTAAATCATTTCCAGGGTGGCAGAGATTTCATCTGTTACTGAGCATAAGCCACTACTAAAGGGATGAAAAAAAAATACCTCAAAACTATATCAACTTCAAATGCTATCTCTTAAAGGTGCCATAGAATGGAAAACTGTCTTTACCTTGGCATAGTTGAATAATAAGAGTTATGTACATGGAAATTACATACAGTGAGCCTCAAACACCATTGTTTCCTCCTTCTTATGTAAACAGGGTTCCCACTCTTTCATGAACACCAGATTCAAGGACTTTCAAGGACTTTTTTAAGCACCATTTATTTTATATCAAGCACCTATCAAATTCACACCCCGGTATATGTAGTGTCATGAAAGACCTTACAGTATTAAACATTTCACTTACACTTAGCATTTACATTAATACTTTCAGAGTAATGTTTTGAATGTGTAAGTTTCATAAATTTTGACCGTTTTGAGCAGTCGTGTTCAAAGGAATTGAATGAAATCCATTTAAATCAATACTGGTAATATTCAAATACAATTTTTAAAATATAGATTAAATATGCATCAAACTGGTTTTTGTCAGGGTTCTGTTGTGTGTGTCATGTGTTCCCGCCTCTTGTGTCCATATTTGGTTTGTTTCCTGTCCTCGTCAGAAGTGATTATGAGTTTATTTGTGTCCAGGTGTGTTTATGTGATTGTGTTAATTACCCTGTGTATTTAGTTCCTGTCTTTTGAGTTTGATTTCGTCTGGTCTACTCGTTACTCCCCGGTGTATCCTGTCTCTGAGTCCTGCCTTGATGTCATTAAATACTATTATTTGAGTTTATTTCCTCGTCTGCGTGTTCCTGTTCCTCCCTCGTGTGTGCACCGTGACAGTTTTAGCTGTAGTTCTTGTACAATATTTAAATTTGAAAGAATTGCACAATTTTTTAATTAATAAAAAGTGGTTAAATGTTGTAATAACACGGTAAAACCTGTTAACATTAAACATTTGCACACTCTCTCAATAGAGACGTTACTCATTAATAAATAAACAAGTCAAAATTATTTTGTAAATCACTTATTGTAAATCCCATTTTTTCATCTTTGACCTAGAGCAGGGGTCTGCAACCTTCAACGTCCAAAGAGCCATTTTGGCCCCTTTCCCACTGAATAAAATTCACGTGGAGCCACAAAATATTTGATGTCCAAATAAAGATAACACGGCATATAGTTAAAGTTTTATATTCAGTTATGTTACAGGGCATGCAGGGAAGTAGTAATAATTTCAGAAGTGAGAGGGACAGAAATGTCAAATGTAATAATAATAATAATTATAATATTTATTTATGTATGTATAATTGACAAAAAAAAAACTCTTACGTTTAATTGGCTAAGAAATAAAATACACTGCTGGACAATAACCAATAATTTGTCTAATATAATATTTTTGATAAATATTTTACTAATGTCAATTTTATGGTTATGATTGTACAATCAGTATATATATACTACAAACACATTTTCCATTTTTATCACAAAATAAGGCAGAAAATATATTTTATAGCTTCTGTACTGTAATTTATGCTGTCAATTACCACTGTATCATTCATATATGTGACCCTGGAGCACAAAACCAGTCTTAAGTAGCACGGGTATATTTGTAGCAATAGCCAAAAATACATTGTATGGGTCAAAATTATACATTTTTCTTTTATGCCAAACATCATTAGGATATTTAGTAAATATCATCTTCCATGAAGATATTTTGTAAATTTATTACTGTAAATATATCAAAACTTAATTTTTGATTATATGCATTGCTAAGAACTTCATTTGGACAACTTTAAAGGCGATTTTTTTCAATATTTAGATTTTTTTGCATCCTCAGATTCAAGATTTTCAATTAGTTGTATCTCGGCCAAATATTGTCTGATCCTAAAAAACCATACATCAATGGAATGATTAATTATTCAGCTCTCAGATGATGTATAAATCTCAATTTCGGAAAATTGACACTTAAGACTGGTTTTGTGGTCCAGGGTCACATATTACTTGAAGACTTGAAAAACACATATCGTCTTCACATTTCATCCATTAAGTTTTATGCTTGTTATTCAGCTTAGCTACAGCGATAGCGGGATGCCTGTCAAAAGATATTATTACTTCTCATATGAGTCCGTTTTGGACTTCTGTGCGAGAGTGCCCCCCGGCTTCGAGAATGAATGAAACATACAGCGCATGAGAGTGTTCAGCGCTCCGTGAAGTTCACATCGTTTTGGATATGAATAAAACGTATCCAAAACGACGTGACTATCTTTTCTCTTTTAATTTAAATCTAGATTTATTCACATTGGCCCTTGAAAACCTCTACTTTAACACACTTGACCGAGAAAAAGTGCAGGGGAAGAGTTTAGGTTGTATAAAAAGTCTGGGGACACCTCACCCGCGTACACCCATACAGGGAGCCACCGCAAAGGGATGAAAGAGCAGCATGCAGCAGCTCAAAACTCAAATATTTTTTTAAAAATGTCATGATGAACATTTTAAACCTTGTATATGTGCAAATCTGCAAAAATATATAAAGAAAATAAATAAAAAAATAGGATTTTCTATTTGCTTTTAAACTGTAAGCACTTTCACTAAGCTGTTTTTCTTATTTTTCAAGTTCTACATTTTCTCCTTAGCTCCATGTCGCAGTAAGTTTTGGGAGTTAGTTTTTAGTCCATCTCCTATCCTGAAAAGTCTGTCTTGCATAGATTGACTAAAAATGAGCTCCTAAAACTTACTGCCACATTCTGGAAGATACATTCTTCAAACAGTGGTACAAGAGGATGTGGTGCTGGTCCTTGATGAGTCACTCTCAACTTATTTGTCTATAAAGCCTATAAAAAAAATAGTCTTAATGTATTTCACAACGCTTCAGCATGTTATTCTTATTAAGTGAGGGTCATTCTTTAGGATTTTTCACCCAAGCAAAGTCTCTGAGAATCTGACACCTTGTAATTCTGGAGACTCCAGGTAGGTTGCAGCTCTGGAAAATGGTGTTGCTGGAGACTAAATAGTTCCCGCTGGTTTTACACCTAATTCTTCACATTAATTCTTAATTATTTTGCAGTTAAGGTGGGTCTTTTCTTCTCCACCTGTTTCTGTCAGACCCCAATGACCCAATGAGAATTTTGCTGACCAATGGTCATACCTTAACTGTGCAATTTCTGTATTGCATTAGTTTTGAATATTTCTCATGGGGATTTAATATTTTTTCAGTTAAATCTCTTTTTTGGCTCATTTCATCTGTAAAAGAAAACCCGCCTAATAATTCTGCACACCTGAATATATGGAGTTTTTCACTTCCAGCCTTCATGGACAATTATATCTCACTTATAAATGATTAAATACAAAATGAATAGTAGTCATTAAGATTGATGTGGATTGGAATTGGTAAAATGTGCTTGAAAAAAAAAAAGTATGATCAGAATATAAACGTGCCTAATAATTATGCACGCACTGTTAGATGTGCTCACTTTACACAGAATGCGTGTGATTGCGAAATCGAAAGTGAACTGTGAGCGCTCATTCAAATGTTATTTCAATACCCCACATACTGATAGTGCGAAAATCATATACAATATTAGAATGTTTGCAGGAGTGGGACACACGCGTTGCGGGAGTGGGCAGTAATGGTCAGAAACTCCGCGGGAGTGTGCTTAAGAAAACTGTCCTGCGCAGGGCTCTAGGCTGCACATCAACACACATGCTAAGTTTTTGTTTTTCGCACTACACCATCTCCACCCTCAATCATTAATGCCATTTCCTTCTGTCTTTGACAGCGCATATGGACAATTTTTGAAATGGTGCCATAAACAAAATTTAATTCAAGCACTTTCAAGGACCTATGTTTGTTTTCAAGTACTTTCCAGGCCTTGAATCCATATGTCTGAAATTCAAGTACTTTCAAGCACTTTCAAGAAGCGTGGGAACCCTGTGTAAATCTCGTGAATAAAAAAGACCACTGAAAAATAGGCGAATCAGAACATAACACCGACTGTGACGAAACAGTCGGGATCACTAATAGTTATGCCCTCAACATTTGCATATACCCGCCCATGTTCTATGCCAGCCGCCAGCCGAACCATCAGAAGTTCTGCAGGTATTGTGAAGAAACAAGAGAGGACAACAGAGAAAATGGCAGATCATGGAAATAAATGTTATGTTGCAGGCTGTGCAGGGGATGTGAAGTGCAGGGATGGGTTGGTGTCTGTATTCAGAAAGGCACGGAAAGCAAATAACGCGTTCTAATAAAATAATGCGAGCCACTAAAGGGACATGGTTAGCTCCTTGCTAGCGGTAGCCTGTTACATCAGGGCTCTAGACTGCGACCATTTTTTGAGAGTGTGCAAGTAAAAAATTGACATGGTCGCACTTGTGCCGCAGCACGTAGCAGGAGTCAGATTTCACTGATCACGTGAAGAGAGGCGCTTTCAGCACGAGCCCTTCAGTAGAGCCTGGTTTATTAGCAGAGCAGAGGCAGCACAGAAGCGGCGCGTATGCAGAGCGGGAGCAGAAGGTGCGCGCAGCGGACGGAGCACAACGGAGGATTTGGATTTCAAACTAAAGTAAAAGACCGCTTCTTAAACCAGAGAAGGTGAACATGTTGGTATTCTTGTAGAGAAAACATGCAAGTCCTGTCAGCAACAGCCAGTTTAGTTTTACTTGTCTTTTTGTTTTCGTTTTGAAAAGCTTGTTATCTTTGCTGTTTACCTCACGTTACACAATGGAGGCTTTCCTGATTTTTTTAATATTATTATTATTTGATTCCTCAGTGTTTGCTAAACATTCTGTAATTTATTAGTCGGTATAATACAGCATGTGATGTGGCCTATGCCATGCCTCGTCTTATTAGTTTTTGTTAATAAATGTTATGTAAGCTAGTTTGTCATTGTAACCTACTGTTTTATTGTTGTTGTGCTTTTTAATTAAGAATAACAATGAATCCATCTTTTGTTTTAGTCTTAAAAAGTGAAAGGTGTATAGATATAAGCAAAACAGACAATTATCTTTTCTTGTAAAGCGTGACACCAAGATCGTGAATTTGAAAGTGAAAGCGCACGAAAAGAGGAATTCCTGTCACAAAATTTAAATCACAAATAATACTGATGAAAAAGAACGGGTTGAATGTTGAACACTTTCGTTACCATATAGCTATAAACTATGATAAAAGTTCATCAGCATGCATTGATTAATCAAATGTTGTATTTTGCAAAATCCCAAAATATGTTACGTCCTATGTGTGTCTAGGGGTTGTTAATGCCAGAACGTAACAATTTAAGTTTCGGAGAGCATTTGTCTGGGCCCTGTCACAGCACCACAACAAGATAGGTTTTTAACAGATTTATTCGAGGCTAGCAAGGCATAGCCGAGTTTCTTTGAAACAGAAGAAAGTACACGTTTGAAGGGAAACTAAAGACTTCAGAAGGGGGCCATGCCAAAACAACAAACAAAAGGTACATCTAGCTTAAATTAGATTCTTACTAAGTCTATCAAAGAAAAGAAAAAAATCAACAACAGAATATACGCTCACTCCCTGTCTAACCAAAAACAGGAGAAAAAAGGGGTTGTAAAATAAACGGCGCCCACCTTCCTACAGTCCCCACAAAGGTAGTTGAAATAGAACAAACAATCACAGGGGTTAACGGCTCAAAAGAGAAACAAGGGAAAACCCTCTATCACAACAACATAACAAACTCTTAGCTTAAGTTTTACCAGACTAGAGCATTCAATTAGCAGTTACAACTACAATGTTAAACCAACAACAGGTCTCCAACGGATTTTGCGACTAAATGATGTGCTTGTGCGACCAACTGAGAAAGTTAGTCGCACAAGTGCGACCAGTGGGAAGAATGAGTCTAGAGCCCTGCAGTACATAAGATTTCACTTTCTTACCACATAAACAGAGTAAGGAGAGATGCCTGAGAATGATGGAGAATGATTTACAGATCCTGAGCACCACTGACAAGCATCTAATCTTTTATAATGTGTGGTAGAATTTACAATTTTTAGAATTTTATTTGTCACATACACGATTATATAGAGAGTATATAACCAGCAGTGAAATGTATTCTCTGCATTTAACCCATCCTAAGTGAACACACACCCGGAGCAGTGGGCAGCCGTGCTTTGCTCAAGGACACCTCAGTCGTGGTATTGAAGGAGGAGAGAGCGCTGGTCATTCACTCCCCCACCAACAATCCCTGCCGGACCTGAGATTCGAACCCACAACCTTTGGATTATGAGTCTGACTCTCTAACCATTAGGCCACGACTGCCGCTCCATAGTATAAACAGAGTATGTGCGATTGCGAATCTCAAAGTGAAAGTGAAACTAAAAAGCGATCATGCATTTGAAAGCAGTTTCAGTGCCCAGCATATTAATAGCGGCTCCCTGATGCCCGCATTTTATTTACAGTATAATTACCCAACGATATAACTGCGCGAGAAAGTATTGAAATATATATTTTCCCTGTGTTTCCTTCCTGTGAGCTAATGAAATGAGCCGCACTGTGAAACACCGAATCAGAGCAGAGCTCAACATTATTATTCATGACCCTTCCAAATAAACCAAAAACAGACCGTTTCATTCTGGGGAGAAATCCTAGGGTTGTAAATGGACATGTAAAACTGTTTCTGGAGAATTTTTGCACTTACCTAAGCCACATACCTTCTATGTAGATATCAGAGAACAATTTAAAATATTGTATCAATGCATTCTATGGCACCTTTAAAAACACCCAGATAATTCAACATTTATAATGTTACAAAATATTTCTGTTTCATATAAATTATGTCCTTTGAACTTTCTGTATATCAAAGAATCCTAAAAGTATTCAATTCAATTCAAGTTTATTTGTATAGCGCTTTTCACGATTAAACTTATAGCAAAATTTGGTAGTTTTGTATTATGTCTGAGGGTTGGCATCATCTCTTCTCAGGTGTTCGGTCATCTCAGGTCTCAAGTATCATGGTTTCCACAAAAATATTAAGCTGCAGTGTTTTCAACTCTGACAATAATAAGAATTCAGCTTTGCCATCACAGTAATAAATTACATTTTAAAATATATTAAAATAAAAAAAAAATTATTTTAAATTGTAATACTATTTCACAACAGTACTGTGTGTTGCATAAAATAAATGTAGCTTTGGTGAGTGAATTCTTTCAAAAGCATAAAAAAAAAATCTCTCTGACCCCAGATGATTAGAGTGATTAGTCTAATATTTTAATATTAGCTATTTATTACTGTATTGGCCATAGTATGAATGTAATTATCAACAATAATCAATAATAAATACAGATATTAGCAAGAATACTGATGAGTGCATACCTTTAAACAGATTTTCAAACATTTCAAAGTGTAGATACTAAGATAATTGTGGGGGTGAAGCATTCAAAATGACAAAATCATTTTTCTGAGAGAAAGCTCACCTTGCCCTCTTTGGCAGCCATCTGGTACACGCTCTGCTCGTCCAGGCTGAGGTCATCAGGCAGCGCTGGGGAGGATGACTTATCTGAGAGCTGCTCCGACCTCAGAGACGCCTGCTCCAGTTCAGCCATGTGGATCTGCTGTGGGCAAGAATTTATAGCAATGAGAATTGAGAGAGTTGTTAATCATTCAAATCCTTCCCAACTATTTGAATTTCTGCAGACTTTTACTGTATGCCAGTCTAACAGCTTTGTGAAGTTTACAGAGTGCTGAGCTGAGTTTGAGTGATAAAACTGTCAACAGAGACTTTGGATTGTTATGGACAGCATGGTTTATGTCTGACAACGTGATGATGACTTTCCAAAGAAGAAATCTGGGTAATTCAAGAAGAGAGACATTTAGAGTCAAACAGAGTGAGTGGGAGAGAAGAGCTTGCAAATCAGAGATGTATGGAGAGCAGAGACAGGGGAGTGGAAACAGACTGATGGACTGACGTTGTTGGCAGCCTGGCAGAATGGCGGGATGACAGGTGTGGAGGTTACGGCTTGAATGACTTCTTTCCTGAACTACCCCTGTCCTGTCCGTCACTGTGATGCGACACAAGCATTGAGAGATTTTGTGTGTGTACATTAAATAATGTGCTATAGTACAATAACATCAGTCAATTGATCTATCTATCTATCTATTTGAAAAAAAAAAACAGTAAAAACAGTAACATTATGAAATTAACTAAATTAACTATTTTCTATTGTAATGTTAATTTGTAATTTATTCCTGTGATGCAAAGATTTTTAGCAGCCATTACTTTAGTCTTCAGTGCCACATGATCCTTCAGAAATCATTCTAATATGCTGATTTGGTGATCAATAATTTTTTTACCCTCAGGATTCTTTAATTACCAAAATACTAAAAACAGTATTTATTTGAAATAATCGTAATCATAAAATTATCTAAAAATATCATCTATCTACCTATCCATACTTAAGGCCTATAAATGTTCAAACTTCAATGCTTTTTAAACTGCTTTCAAGTTTCAATTAAAAAAAAAAAAATTAAATTAATTTTTATTTTATTTCTTTAAATTCAAATGGCATCATGTTTGCAAATTTAAAACTGAATTTAAAGGCATTCTCTATTAAATTGTGAAGATTTGTATGTAGGTTAGTTTTTAAGATTAGGCTTCTTAAACTCAAGAGTGCATTAGCAAACACTGACACAGCTCCAGTGTACCTCTTGCGGATGAGTCCTGCAGTCCTTGCAGACGGTTGGGGAGGAGTAATGATGGAAGACGGAGCCAGAGAGGTTGTCAATCATCAGCATCTCCCCTTCAAACGAATCTTTGATAAGCAGAGATACACTGTCCAGCCACAAGTTCTCCTGGGATACAAACACAACACCAGAGTTAATAACACACAGTTATTAACAATAACTCACTAAAGTAAGTGCAGGGCCATCGACTGGGATTTGGGGATCTGGGAACACGTTTCCAAAATCTATGATGAGGGAGCACACTAAAGGTCTCTGCACACTGAGTCCAAAATTTTCGTATGCGTTTTTTCGTATTTGTTGTTCTAAAAATTCATCACGCACACACAGAAACCTTGCACACGGAGTCCGATGCGTATTAAAATTCTAAATGGAGTCTTCAAGCATTGAGTATGCTTTTGTTGTCCTCTCGCTTCTTAAAAAAAAGAAAAAGAAAGGAAATATTGGGTCCATCCAGTCCTGAGATATAGAGAGGATGGAGAGTTCCCCTCCTTATTAAGGAGCAGCGGGATTATCACGGGCGATTCAAAGTTTACTTCAGGATGTCAGTGTCTCAGTTTGATGCTTTGCTAGCGATACTAGAGCCACATATTAAAAAGAAGACCACCAATTTCTATGAACTCAGTGTGCAAGGATCTATAGCTATACAGTGCTTTGTGCTGCGAGACGAAGTGGATGAACTTGACAATCGCCATTCTGGATTTTGGCGTTCGCTTGTACGGTGGCTTTGAACTGTCAAGACACTGCTCAAAATGCTTGCCACGGATGCGAAAAATGCAAAAAATCAAACCCGATCTGAATTGTTTTATGACGGACGAAAATTTCGGAGGCAGTGTGTTAACGTGATTGACATAACGTGAGGTCGTATTTATTTTTTTACGTGCAAAAATTTCGGACAAAATTTTCGAACTCAGTGTGCAATGACCTTAAGTCTGAGTAGTTGGGAACTGTAATTCTATAACATTTGGATGAATTGAAGTATATCTTATAGGGATGCAACATTATAATTCAATATAAATAACAACAATATAAATAAAATGTAATCCTTATTTTTATATAAATAAATCCTGTAATATTGGCCAATATAACCATTCTGGTGCAATATACTATGCATCCATGATAGCACACTTTAAAATGGTCCTTGCACTAGAAAACAGAACATCCTACCCACCTGTGCGCTCACACACACACACACACACACACACACACACACACACACACACACATTAATGAGAGGGTAGGGTCAGAGAAAGGGTCTTCTTCACTGTCACAGGACTGGTCTTAATGACGGCGTTTGAGAGGAGCCTTACAGCAGCAGAGCTTCAAAGAGCAGCTGGACAGAGGGCTAAACCTGCACACACACACACACACACACACACACACACACACACACACGTTTCACAGTCACACATTCCACACACTGTATCCGCTCAGCAAAATCCTTTGTGGAAAAAATTCAAAGTGATAAAAGTTTGAAAACACGTCTGAGGCACCTCAAAAGTTTTTTAAATTTGGCTCAACTCGAGGGATCTGAACACGTAAACAAAAACCTTTCGCCTGCATCAATCAATGTCTATTTCAGCTTCCCTCATAAATGCCACATCACTCAATGTTAATATCAAGATGAAGTAAATGTGGTGCAAGTACGATTCCAGAACAAAATACATTTCTATGAGAAGGAATAAAGATCTGACCATTCAATATTCAGTTACCCAACAGAGCAATTTAGGAAGCAGTCAAGTGAAGAATCAATCTAACACAATCAAAATGTAGCGTTGTCTAATAAGTCATTTATTTCTCCAGGTAATTGTGCTCTTTGTGTCACTGCCAAACGCTTTTGATTTCCTACACCAATAAACAATTATGACTAATTTGAGTTAAATGTAAATTGATCAGGTTGGCCTGCCTGCTAATTCAAAGTGCACTTGGTTATTAGCAAGCAACCTCTCATATACAATAAACAGGACTAACAAAAGAGCTCTTGCAAACACCAGCAAACCTCAGCAATTCTAACGAGAGTTTGACGACAGGACTGCACACTTAAGGCCTGACACCAAATCACAGGCTGCTATTATCCCCTGAAGATTAGCACCTAGCCATGGCCAGTGTTACAGGATCACATACACCTCTGTAGTCCAGAGGTTTAAGTAACCAATTTATGGTTCCAGCCATGACCCACAGAGATAATGGCCCGCTTGGGTCTGGTTGCGGCCAATGCACAGGGCGATGCGTTCACGGCCTGTAGTGCGAGAACAATCATTTTCGATATGGCTCTGAGCACGAGTGCCACATTTATAGGTGTAAGAGTCTCACCTGCACCGGTGTGGGTCATAATTTGTATTGGCTGGATGGAGCGGGGAAATGCGGTATAATTGGCAGGGATGTAGTTTTAATGACATTTCAACATATGGGAGTATCAGTGTCTCAGCATATGGCTACCTCAGCGCTCCTCAAATCGCAGGTCTCCATAAATCGAAGCGCAAGAGCGTGTATACCTCAAAACCATCTCATTTAATGACTTTTCTGGCGGCTTCCCGGTGGCAAATCACACAACACATGGCGCGAACAGGTGTGAATTCAAGGAAAAGCAGCATCTGCCGGTTTTGCACTTTTCTGAAGATTGTGTTTTACAGGTAGATGAATCAACCGGAGAATGTCGTGAACTCAATACAAGGCGATACAAGGCACAGTCTGACTCTAGTCTGTTCGGCGCTTTCTCCTCTGCTGACTCTAACTGTGGTTTTGCACAATGCTGATCATGAGGAAAATGATGTGTTACTGGGGACCTAATCAGTACATGCTGTTTCCTCCCAGACTGACACATTAACACAGACTGAGTCCCATTCACTAGCTGTGCATAAAAACTGTGTAGCACGTTCTATCCATCCATCCATCTTCTGTTTTTGAAAGAGGTCTCTTATGCTCACTAAGGCTGTATTTATCTAATACTTAAAAAATACAGTAATATAGTAATATTGTTTTCTATCTGAATACATTTAAAATGTAATTTATTCCTGTGATGTTTTTTTCAGGATTCTCTGATAAAGTTCAAAAGAACAGCATTTATTTCAAATATTTTTTTTGCGACAATGCAAAAGTCTTTTTTTATTTATCTATCGCCTAAACCCCTTCAAACTTAAAGGCTTTTAAAACTTTTTTTTAAGTCTTTGTCAAGTCAACATTCAAAGTGATTCTTGAGAAACTTTAGCTTTTCTTCAGTTTGAGTTTCTTTGAAGTCAATTAATTTTAATTCTGTCTTTACATTCAAATTATTTATCCTGTTTCCTCAAATAAATTCTTAATGATACACAACCCTGACACTAACCACATGAAATGGAAACAACAAAAGGCATAATGCAACTCAAACCACACATACACAAAAATAATAAGGCATAATGATATGAAAATGATTGCTTCCATTGTCCTCATTTGTAAGTCGCTTTGGATAAAGGCGTCTGCTAAATGACTAAATGTAAATGAAAACAAAATCCTATACAGACAAGCACAAGCCCTGTTACCCATTTTTCAAGGATACTGTAAAAATCAAATATGCATACTCGACAGCATCATCTGACTCAGAAAAATCACCTCACTTTTCTTGGCCATGGCATGCCGTGTGACCAGAAAAGCTGAAGTGCTTTAAGGACGAGAAGAGCTGTCCAGCAGAAATGCTGCAGTCAGTGTGTCAGTGAGCAAGGCACAATTCAGAAGAGATGCCTGGAGTGGGAGGTGACTTCCCACTGCATTTAAAATATGTTATGTTATAAATACACACTGAACTGTGCTTGAACTCCGGATGTAAACCTCTCTTTCACAATCTGCTGCTCAGTGCTTACCGGTGTAACAAATAAAAGTATGTTTGAACTGCCAAATCAGTTACCAGAGCAGCTTATCTTTGGATAAATACTGTAAGAACAGTAAAAGATAAGGAACAGTGCAAAATAAATACAAATATTATTCCAAAATACATAAAAATCTAATAATCAGTGTAATCAGCGCTATAGTAAATAAAATAAGATTACAAGATGTTCAAGTTTAGTAAACATATTTATGGCTTTTGTAGGCAGGTTCATGGACATGTGTGTATGTATATATCCATCCTAACACCCAATATAAAAACAGCAGAATTAATTTTGTGAAATCTCCTGCTGACCATCTGTGAATACAAAACTTAAGCAAAAATGAAGCTCATTTGACACATTTGCATTCCTTGTGTCTCTACCCTTCTTCCGTTCAGCTCTCTCTCTCTCTCTGAGGAGATAAAATGCTTTCAGTCTGCTGACATGGCTTCTGCTTGAAGTCAAACTAGTTTTTCCAATTCCTGTTCTGCTGACTGTCATGCATACCTCTTTCCTGTCTCTGTGTCTTTGTCTCCTCCTCTCCATCTCTCAGCCCCAAACCTGCAGGTAGTGATAAGGACTGAGCTCACTGCATGGAAAGACGCTGCTGTCTAGTCTGTGGTGTTTGTGTGCGCCTTTGTGTTTGTGTGTGTGTTTGTCACTATCGAGCCGAGACCCAGAACAGGTATGGGACATCTGTCTTTTTGCATCTTAGTATTCAAATAAACTAATACCAGCACTGGGGCTAGTTTCAGCACATGCCCGCACTGCGACAGCTGAAGACATGAGACATAAGGGTATCGAAAAAGTCTTTTGAGAGTGTTGGAGACTTATTTGGCTCCATTCACTAGACTAAACTTCTAAGGAGAAAATGTGGAAGAATTTGCTTGAAAGATTACCAAAAGCTTCAAAGCAACAGCTATCTGGACTGATATGGCACTTTCCATGTATATATGGTGTCCAATACTGTTTTTCATCAAGCACCCAAACCCCCTTTTCTCTGAGAATATGTTGGACATGACAAACAGCTAGTTTTATCTATCCTCTCTTGCTATTCAATTCATTTTTAAACATTTTTAAATGAACTAATTTTATATACCAAAAACATACATATTTACCACTTTTCCACATTTTAAATGTTATATGATATTTGCTCATAACAAAAAAGTTACATTTCTTAAAACTGTCTAGAAATAAAATGTCAGTAAAATAAATCAATAAATAAAGTAAAATGGTGGTAAGACAAGTAAACAATTTCATTCCATTTTCAAGTTTTTACCAATTTTAGCTCCATTTACCAGCTCATCCTTTAAAACTGCAACCAAATTTATTGAAAAAAAGTGAAAAACTTTTCATAAATTAAATTAAAATTAAAATTTACTTTAATAATATAATATTTAGCTAGCTAGTCTCTATATGAAAAAAATATGTATTTTTATATATTTCTATACAAAGTGACATGTCTGTCTGTATATTTCTTCATTTAATTTTAATTTTTAATTCTTGTACATTAAAACTATGAACCTCATAAAATTATTAGAAAATAAAACAGCTCATATGTGACCCTGAAGATATTTTGTAAATTTTCTACCGTAAATATCTCAATTGCTAAGCTTAATTTGGACAACTTTAAAGGAGATTTTCTCAATATTTAGATTTGTTTGCACCCTCAGATTCCAGATTTTCAAATAGTTGTATTTCAGCAAAATATTGTTCTATCCTAACAAATCAAGTTAGGATACATCAATGGAAAGCTGATTTTTTTAGCTTTCAGATGATGTATAAATCTCAATTTCAAAAAAATTACCCTTATGGTTTTGTGGTCCAGGGTCACATATACTATTTGGTTTGACCTCCTGAGACTGACAATTAAGGTTTTCTGAAGGTTAAGCATTTTCCTTTCACTGACCATTTGTTAAAAAAAAAGAAGAAAAAAAAACAATTCTTAAGTGTTTGTATATATAAACAAAAATGTATAAAAATTTGTATAAACAGACAGAACTCTTTTCTTCAGTGTAAACTGTTGCTATGTTATGATATGTAAAGGCAGTATACACCTGAATGCATGAGCATGCACAAACGCTGACAATTAGGTACATAAACAAACCCAGGTTCACAACTGAATCCGTGCGCTTAACACTGCAATGAATTCAACCCTTCAATTAGCATTCCGTTCCTTTCTCTCTCTGTCCTCCTCCTCTCTTTTCCTCTTCTCTCAGCAGTTACATAATCTGCTGCAGAAGCTAAAAATGGACAGGTAAAGACAATTATAGCTCCACAATAGCTGCCTGACAGTGAGTCATCACGGCGTGCGTGCGCGTGTGTGTGTCTGTGCGAGTGCACCACAACATTTGCCAGTATTCTGTTTTTAGCAATTCAGTCATGCATGTGCAGAACTTTTCTTTCCTGGTGGATCTGGTTCAACAGTTAATCATTTGATCCTTTACTTAATTACAAAAGGTGATTAATTGTAGTTTAGCGTGTTTACATATCTGAGAGCATTGCAGACTGACACAATGTGTTGCCATGGCGACAGGACCCAAGCTGGGGCGAGTCCCGAGGATCTATAATGAAAACGTCTTATTCTGTGGCTTTTCCTTCCCCCTTATTATGCCTCTTTCGCCCTTTTTAGCAGACCCAAATCATACTCTAACTTCATGCGCAAAGGGCACTAACATTTTTCCATGCATGAAGAAAATGATTGCTACAAAACACTACAGACACTACACACACACGTACAGAACTTTCAGAAATCATCCATCCATATAGGGCTGTGGATACCACATGATGGTATAAAATTGCCAGTTGCTAGAGATTCTGCTATAGGGGAGAATATGGTAGATGTGTCAGTGGTTAGCGTCACTCCATTGATCTAAATTACTGTAAATGCTGCAAAAGTTGAACACTGACCACAGACAATGAACACTGACAATGAACACTTTATCTATCTATCTATCAATCTATATATATCAATCTATATATATATATATATATATATATATATAAAGTGTTCATTATATTTGTATTATTTATATTATATATGTTTGTCAATGTCAAAGAGAATTTTCTACATGGCAGGTGAAATGAAATGAATATTTTTAAAGCAAATTTATCCAAGTCTTTTGTGCTAACCAAGGCTGTGTTTACTTGATCCGTATACAGTAAAATACATTAAAAATATTAATATTGTGAAATCAAATTAGGTTACAAATTAGGTCTTATGTGTTATTATAATTTATGTGAAGACAAATTACTGTAGTCTTCAGTGTCACATGGTCCTTCAGAAATCATTCTAATATGCTGATTTGTTGCTCAAGAAATTTATTATTATCAATGTTGAAAAAAAGTTGTTGCTTAATTTTTTTAAACAGAGTCCTTGTGTTATTTCAAATAAATAAATAAATAAATAAATAAATATATTGTATATATATATATATATATATATATATATATATATATATATATATATATATATATATATATATACATATATATATATATATAAAAATATATATATATATAAAAAAAATTGGTAAGGTGGGGTAATGTAAGATTTATAATACCGTTTAGCAGGGATGCATTAAATTGATCAAAAGGGAGAGTAAAGACTTTTACATTGTTATATAAAATGTAGACCCCTATTAATATTTTGAATTTACATTTTGGGATTGAATTTACAGCATAAATATAACATATTGTGATATTGGATATACCATAATTGTGATTTAAACTCACTCCTTGCTACAGCCATTCATGCATGAATACATCCAACCAAATCACATATTCACCAATTCATTCCTCTGTTAACAATCAGTCAATCTATCTATCCCAATATCACTCCAATCATCAATCACATCTACAGTATCCATCATTAATGTGGCCATCCATTCAGTCAAACCTTTTCTTAATCACTAAATTCCTCCATCTATAATCTATCCGTGCATATCTACAATGCATCCATCATCCATTAGTCATCCATTTATCAACACAGTGACGATCTATCCTTTCTTACTTTCAACCAAATCATCAATTCATCAATCCAATGCTCAATAACCCAATCTCTTATCTACCATCTAACCGAATCATAATATTCATGAATGCATTCCTCCATCAATAATCTGTTTATCAGTCCTTCCATCTATCCATCCATCCCCTGCCATCACTGTGTGTGTCGTACCTGGGCTGGTGAGTAGAGTTTCCTGGCGCTGTTGGGCTCGTGGACCCCTAGGAGTGTGTTTGGGGAGTGAGGTGGAACAGTAGAGCTGGGTCCAGCCCCACTGCTCCTCTCCACTACAGACACCCCTCCGATGCAGCAGAGCGTTCCCTGGGCCAGCTCCAGTTCAATCTCCGCATCCATCTCTGCCTCCTCCTGGGCTTCTTTGTTGGAGTCGTCCAGGTGTTTCATCAGCACTGCCACGACCAACATTGATGAGAACAAACTGGGCTGTGAGCACAAAGCTCACAAAGTACAGCGGAGAGATGAATTGTAGGCTGGGATTACAGGTGTATTCGCCTGGCGGGCATTCTCGAAGAGTGTCCTACAGGAGTGAAGAGAGAGTTACGATAAAGATATTTGAACTTCTACCACAGTTAGTTATGTTCAATTCATTTGACTGGACACATCAGGTATTTAGAATTACAATACTTGATCACACTTCATTTAGATCTATTTTCATTGATGGAGTACAATAGGTGGACTGCAGTGATCAGCATTTCTGTAATCAGATTTTTTGTGTTGTTTTCAAGTAAAAATAGCGAAACATCATTAAAATGCTATTTCACGATTATTTTAACAGAAACAATTTATTACATTTTATACTGGAAAACAAGACAAAAATACCGATTAAATAATTTTTGCATCGTGTCTGATAGGTCAATAATACATATATATATATATATATTTTTGGGAAATGTTATTTAACAGCAATTTGGTTGTGTGCTGAAAACTTGGTATCCAATTATGAGACATTACACTTGATAAACTGCACTGTAATAAGTCGATTTCTTAACCAGCCACTTTGTTGTTGTTGTTTTTTTTCCCAGAGGAAAAAAAAACCCCTTTAAAATAAGACATTTAATTGTAGCTATTTTTTCTTCTTTTTAAAATCATAAGCCTAACAAGTGGTGTTTAAACTTAAAATGTTTATGTTCGAATGAGGTAAGAAAAACTAATTCAATTCAATTCACATATTATCTTAAAACAAATATAATATAAAATACAATAATCTATGTAAGCTTGTTTCCACCATGGGATAAAAAAAGGTAATTGCTTGCAATTGCAAATTTATATCTCACAATTCTTATTTTTATAGATATATAGATATAAAAAAAATCTCACTTTTCTCAAAAAAAAAATCAATTGATTAAAATTGTATTTAAAAATGCATAAAAAATTTAGCATTAAAAAAATTCTGAAATTTTTACATTGTGTCTCAAGTGTCAAACTCTAGAATTTACTTGTTTAAAAAACTGTTTTTTAACAGCAATGTGGTTGTGGACTGAAGACTTAACACCCTTTTCTGAAAATAATACTAATTACATCAATCAAATACTAGCCATTAAATGATAAAACCATTTTCCATGGCCTCAACTTCCTAGAGGCGGCAGATAACCAGTACTTAGTGTGACAACTGTCTTCCCCTTCCTCCTTTTATCATCTGCAGTTTGATTAGCTTGAACTATAGGAACAATAGGAACAAATCCCAGAATGCCAATTTCATTCTGATTTATTCTGATATAACATAAACACTCTCTTTTTTTCCCCTCCAAAGCTGCCGTGAGCGAGAGGCAGATGGGTGCAGGCTCTGGCAGTAATTTTGCTTGGCCACTCGTGAGTCTGGTTGGGGTTCGGGGAGATGGTGGCTTCTCTGCAGGTATGTAAGAACTCAGGTTGTAATTTACAGCTCTGATTATGGTGCTTTAGCTGCCAGGAAACCACTGCAAGCCTCCGTCAACCATAAAACTCATTTTGTGTGTGTGTGTCTAATGGGGGGAGCCTGTCACCCTCTATCAAACACACCCTCTGGTGTGAGCGGGGCGTTACGCATCGATATCGCACCAATGTGTTCTCATTTATTCAGGTACGCTTTACTACTGCGCTGAATATGCTGAGCTGGTAGTTCCTCCATCATATACCTCTCATATAAATGCCAGGTTGGAGGGAGAGGAGATGAAACGCGGCACAGGTTGTCTTTACACAGGCCGATAAGACTCATTCCTCAAAGACAAGTGTATTAGAGACGAGAACGACACAGGAGGACGAGAGAAACAATGATGAAAGAGGCTATGATGAAATACCATTTAAGCAAAAGGAGGGATCAAGAAAAGTTCGGAAAAATGGTGAGAAAAGACTGTAACATTGTAGATATAAGCCGCTACCTCAAAGGACTCCTCATGGCAACCTATCCTGGTCTCTTTACTGCGGTGAAACATCAGAAATCATAAGCATTTTGCTTGTGAATATTTCTTAGTTGTCAACTTCCTCTGTTGAATATTCTGTGCTTAAATGGGTAACAATCACTCACGATGGGCACCTTTTGCCAGGGCTGATTTGGTTCGCATTACTTTATGAAATGGTAGTGTTATATCTAATACAGAAAAAAGCAAGTTTTCACTTCATTTGGTTTTGTTTTTTTTGTGCTATAATGAATGCAGATACAGCATTGGAATATGTTATTTTTAATATTTTGCTGAGCGGTCGCTTCAGTTCTCTTCAGTGCCAGAAAGTGACAGCAGCAATGTTCTCTTGTCTTTTTTTTAACGGTGGAATAATAAACTAAAATGCAAAGAAATGTATTCCTGTTGCTGGTGCAGTATAAGCCTAATGCAATTATGGCTCTGTTTATTATGGTCTTGAACTCCTCATATTTGAATCTAAATCATATTTGGTTTGAACTGCTGATCCATGCATTTATCCACTAATCTACAAAATCCCAGGAACAACAGTGGCAGATGTAGCGATGAAGATATCAAATTAAATATGTCAGCTCATTTGAGCTCTTGAAACGGGCAGCAAGAATGACTGTTCAGCTTATAAACATAAGCATAAGCATATGATGGTCAAAAATTAATAATTAATATTCATTAGCTAAGTATTCTCCATTTCTGGTCATCTGTGTGTCATTTGTATAGTTATTTATTTATTTAATGTAAACGTATACTTTTATTAAGCAATGACACATTAAATTGATTAAAAGTGACAGTAAAAACATTTATAATGTAACTTTTTTAAATTTCAAATAAATCCTGTTTTTTTATTTACAATTCCTCAAAGAATTCTGAAAAATGTACCATGGTTTACACAAAAATATTAAGCAATATCAATGTTTTCAACATTGATAAGAAATGTTTCTTGAGCAGCAAATCAGTATATCAGAATGATTTCTGAAGGATCATGTGACACTGAAGACTGGAGTAATGATGCTGCAGCTTTGCCATCACACGAATAAACTACATTTTAAAATATATTAAAATAGAAAACAGTCATTTTAAATTGTAATAACATTTCACAATATTGCTGGTTTTTTTTGGTCAAATTTAAAAACCTTCAGTTTACTAACTGTCTCCACCGCTTTTTATAATAAAGTCACGCTTGTAGTACTATGGCTTTCTGTTCTGTTGTACCTTCATTATGCCGTTCCAGTTGTCACCAGTGGAGACCTGGAAGAGGGTGAGGAACGCCATGCCGAAGTTCTCAAAGGTGGCGTGCCGACTCATGCCCTCACATGGGAAGTCCTCGTTGCACACTGCAGGGAACAGACAGAGCCATAGAGAGAGTTTGTATTGTTGAATACTATGTTTTGTGAATGTTTGTAATCACCTAAAAGTTTTGTCTCAATGGTACCTATGCACTCATGCCAAATTCAGCTTTGAATTCAAAGAATTGAACAGACAGAAAACCAGTGAGGTAGAGAGAGAAAGGGCTTGGAATGAAAATAAGCATCAAAAGGAGTAAAAGATGAGTAGTATGTGTTTACCCAGCTCTCCAAACAATTCCACGCCAAGTGCAGCATAAATGAAGAACAGCAGCATGAAGAGGAGGCCAAGGTTCCCCACCTGAAAGACACCAATGAAGACTGAAACCAGCACACATGCACTCATCCTTGACACAAAACACAGGCAAGCATGCCATCATACATTTACACTGAATCATTTAGCAGACACTTTTATCCATGCAGATAACAATTAAAACCACAATCTGGATTGAGCTAAAGCTAGTGGGCAAAATGTTGTAGTTTTGGACTAAATCTCTTTAATCTTAAATCTTTATGTCTAGTAAATCTTAAATGGGGCTGCCCTGTATTCAGTGCAAAATTCATTTTCTTTTCTTTTCTATAGTTTAAAGAAGATGGATCACAATTCCAAGTAAAACACCTTTACCCTCACATTAACCCCACAGTGCCTTAATAAAAAAGACATTACCCCTCGTTTTAGGTTTAAACCTAACTACATTTTCTTACTAAAACTATATTTATGCTTAAAACAAGAACAAAAAAATCTCATTATTTTATGCAGTTTTGCTTCTCGCATATATATTTCATGTTATAACAATGTTTTTACATTTTTCTCTAAAAAAGAAAGGGGAAAAATGAATAAGAAAAATATTTTTGCAGTGTTTTTAAGATAAAACATTACCCTGAGGTTTAATACAGTTGGAAGAAGTGTCTGGAACAGACGTAACAATAACAAAAAGCAATGTAATGTACATTTGAATGCCTCGCCCATGCAATTTAAGTCTCTCAGTAGACACAGTCTGTTCCTGTTCCCCTGCAGCAAAATGAAGCAGAACAAATTTGTGATTTAACAAAAAGCTCATAAATGATGGAAGGAACCAGTGGTCATGTCAGAGGTACAGCTCTGGGAACAGAATTAACCCTCTTAATGGAGCAAATGGACTGTGTCCTCATGTGGCTAGAGCAAGGCTCACCACGCTAACGCTAACACACTAGCCTGTCAACGTTTGGGAGTTCAGGGTGTGTCTACTACAGCACAGGAATCTCAAAACAAAACAAAGAGATGAGATAAAACTGAAGGCGAGAAAGAATATGGCACAGGCGCTAACAGCTAGTCTAAAGTGCTGGTAATTAAGAAAGCAGTGTGAGGGAGCTATAAACGTGCAAAATGGTGAATAAAACAATCAGCTTAGATCGCATTAATGTAATTTGTATAGTTACACGGATGCGGTTGGTTGTGTCATTTTATGCAGCGTGCCAGCGGGTATGATAAAACAACAGCTGAGCTTTATTACCATTTAATGCTAAGTAATGGCCTTTCAAACCTACAAACCAATGCTACAAAATGACAAAGACATTCTGGCTTCAAGATGTTACGACTTAACAGAACCAGGCTGTGTGTATAAAAGCTGCAAAACTGCTTCATTCTTTTTGTTCCTATTGAATTAGAAGAGTGTTATTTTAAATTATAATAATATTACTATTTTATTGGATTTTTTAATTAAAAAATATATTCTATTGCTTCTTTAAAAAAAACAAATCTTACAGAGCCCAGACTTTTGAACAGCAGTGAACAGGTACATCTCTGGCTTAAGGCATGTCTACTACAAAACTTAATCTATTATTTATTTGTAATTTTTAAACACCAAGTCAGCATCACGACTATCTTAATGGCAAAAATAAAGTAAAATTGACAAAAAACTGTTATGATGAATCGCATGTTGTATACGTCATTTGTAAATCGCTTTGGATTAAAGTGTCTGCTAAATGAATATGTACAGTAAATGTACTGTAACTAATAAAAACATTTAAGATTAACAATACATTCAGGTGATCTTTTTTAAATACACCAATTAAACATAGCTCTGAGTAAAAATATTGTCTATTTATATTAAAAACTGCAGTCCTGTAAAATATGTTTAAGCAAAATTAAATCTATACGAGGAGGACCATAAAAATGTTAAATGATAAAGGCTATAAACTATAAAAGCCAATCAGAAGCCTTTGGGGAATGAGCAGTATCTCTAAGAGAGTTGTAAAAGAAATGCACAGTAGTTTCTGGAAGGATGTACTAAATAAGAACTGCATGGTGGGACTGAGTGCCTGAGTGGCTCTTTAATCAGCTACAGCGTTAATTACCTCACAGATGCCATGGGGATAAGACATTGGGCCCAGCGGTAATGAACAAGGGATCGATACCCACAGAGGAGTGACGCTTTCACCCTGGAGATGTCTAGCCAGCAGCTCTCTCTTGAAGCAGTCACCACTCTGTGACCACTTAGACGGCAACAACACTCTGTGTGTTTGATTATGAAAGCATTTGGATTGCTTTATGAAGCATGTGTGTGTGTGAACCGCTTTCTTTTCACATTACCTGTCATCTTTCTTCAAACTATTCCTCAAACTTATATGGACGATAAAAATTATGGATCTCGCTACACTAGAGTTTCAACTTCTTTAGGAGAGCTTTTATTTGACTCATTTCTTTTTCATGTCTTTTTTATTAGATTTTATCTTGTGCTTTAAAGCTACCTTTAAAGGTGTGATATAAAAATAAAGTTTATTATTAATGTATCCCAGTTGAAAAGGCAACGAACAAGATGAATGTGTGTGTGAGTGTGTGTATGCAAAAGCAGGTACTTTATTCTTGCTTTGGGGTTATTATGTGCCCTGAGCGAGTTTGTGGTTCCTATGAATCACCACATTTCATGGGCCAATGAGCAGCCTGTTCTTGTTGTCGACATTGCTTGGATGACTTCCTCTTCTCGAGCCAAAATATGACTAAAAGGGGGTGGGGTGACAATGCAATGCTTCATCAGGGAGGTTCGTAGTGGTATTATCACCTGTGGCAGGGCTTGAACTACCGTATCCAGCAGCGCTCTCATTCCCGTGGCCATCTTTAACAGCTTTAGCACTGTCAGAGAGAGCGAGAAAGAGAGAGAGTTACAGAGAGTTCAACAAGACAGCTCAGTGTGTGTGCATGTCTACGAGGCGTTGATCATTTCAGAAGAAGAAAAACAAAGAGGCCGATAACAGACAAGGATCCCCCCCCCACCTTGGTTTAATTCCAGCCTAAACGGCTAATGAGGAGAGAAGGAAAAGGTCAGGGCTAAAATTAAACCCTCACACTGCCGCCCTCTCCCCGTACAGATGTAGAGTGATGCACACTGACTCAGTGATGGCTGTGGACAACAGCAGGATTAAATACCAGATTAAACTCTAGACAAACAGATCAATCCTCAATAATACAGCCCCACTGACCTGTGCAAAATACCATTTTGGTATGATGGAGTCGATATTTCTAAGGCTCGTATTGGGTAATGAGGCGAACGTAAGACTCATTGGCTATTAGGGGCTTATCAACACACGGGCCACTGATCAAGTGTTAGAGGCAAATGGGGAGGAGAAAATGAGAGATTTGGGGAGACAAATTGAATTTGGCTCTGGAGATGAGTGTTAAAGCAACTTTTCGTAACAATATTCTGTACATGAAGGGAGCTCATTTGTATTTCAGGCTGGCTGGTTGATCAAAAGATTAAACAGTGAGCTGAGACAGGAAATAAAGCCATTTGATCTGATCTGGAGGACACTGCAGACAAAATAAATAGATTTTTGTCATTTATTAGGATAACGGATAAAAAAAGATTGGCGGATATGCTAAAACACATTTGGCTGTGGTGCTCATGTGGGCGATCAAGTTCAAATCTGGCTCGCAACATTTCCCAGGCTCATTCCTTCTCTCACTCCCCATTATTTCCTGTTCCTTTGCTACTTGCCACTCAATAAAAGTGATAAAGGGCTAAAAATAAATAAAAGAAAGATAAAAGTCAGGAGAGTAATGGCTGTGGTGTGTGACAATAAGCACTCGCGGAGATTACGCCAGAATGGATGTGTGGCAGGGGGACTTCTAGGATTTCAGTCTTATCTGAACATGACCTGATGTGGGTTAGAGAAATATTTCTTGCTTCAAGAGCAAGAGGTTCAACTTGCTCCACTGATATTTGAATAAACCAATCATACTGCATGTATTATATATTGCTAGAAGTATATCAGTTTTCACTGACTATAGTAAAGGACTACATATTCTTGAATGTAATATATAATTGAATAAAAATATATAATGTATAAAAATATAAAATAAAATAAAATAAAATATATAAATAAAAAAAAATATATAAAAAATATAGAAAGATACCATTATTTTTATTTCATATTGTTATTTTTGGCCATGTGCATTAATTACCATAATAATATAGTATATTAATATATATATATATATATTACTAGCATCTTTATTTTTATTTGATATTTCATAATTTCATAAACTACATAAACAGAAAAATCTAGATAAACTAGTTGGCCTCACTAATCGAAAAGTTGGTTGTGGGATGACTGGTCGACCATCATGAGCCATTCTTGCTGATGAGACAGAGTCAAAAAAAAATACCCTTAGGTATCTTACTGAAGTCTCTGTTTTCGGCAAGCATGAGGAAAGATTATATAATTACACATTTTAAGGGGTCTGACAGTTTAATTATGTATTTAGGGGCACTGAAACGTCCAGCAGCAGCTATGATGAGTTCTGTTAGCCAGTGGTCAGTGTCTGTGCTTCTATAACTAACCACGTGCGATGCGCAGGACCCTCATGATGCGTATGATGGTGGGGTTGATGGGCAGAGCAGCACTGATCTCGATCTCCTCCAGCGTGATGCCCATGACTGACAGCAGCACTATAGCCAAATCCAGCTGGTTCCACCTGCACACATTCACAAGGGAAAGATTTGCTCAGTTATGCAAAAATTCAACTTTCATGCACTCTGAATCCAACCTTCCCCTCTAGTTTCATTCCACTCTGGTCATTTATTCCTCCAGAGAGGTGACTTAAAAGAAATTAACATTTGAAGCTCGGTCTGGTCAAACAGGCGGCTTGGGACCTGAATTGTTGCTGGGGACCACTTAAAAACACCCAATTAGGGAGAATTAAGGACCCACTCCAGCATAGGTGACCTCATTCGCTAATGCAGGACGAGGGATGGACTCGTTTTTACACTCCAGCACAAATCACAGTCACCCACATCTGCGGTGCGGGAACCAGCCAAGGCACACCTGTCTGCGCACACACCTCTGCCATCCAGCTCGTAATTGTGACCTAGTTAAGAGGCACGGAGAGATACGACAATAAATAATGGCTTGTTGGAAGCTTTCTGGTGTCAGACCCGAATATGCATGAATAAAAAAGACAAAGTGCACTGCGGTCTGAGCATGTTTTTTTTTTTTTACTCTTTTAAATAGGTCAATACCATATATTCTAATAAAGCTACAAAATGCCAAGATGTTTACACTCTGTGCTTGCTCAGTGCACCTTGATACATGTCAGTATTAGTTTATGACAAGCCAGAGGAAGCGCTCTTGTAGGCAGCCTAATGATAAGTAGGAGTTCTATTAGGGAAACAAACACAGGAGAGAGATTTCATTAAACCCTTGAGACAAATAACCACGTTCACTCTCGCTCTTCACTGTAGTCTGCTGCGCTTTGTTGCATTAACATCACGCAGGGCTAATTTCATTTCTATCTGCGCCATGAATGCAACAGGAGATGCGACGTTTTGCCAATAACACACCCTCCAGTGACTCTAGAGAACAAACTAAGAGGATTCGGTCAGGTGGAATCGACATCTAATGAATTCATTAAATCAATTAGTGATCGGAGGAGAGGAAACGTGAGGAGATGAAAGGTGAGAAGGGGAATGAACTGAATACCTGTCTTTGAAGAAACGGCGGAAGCCAAACGCGATGAGCTTCAGGACAGCCTCCAGCACAAAGGTGCCGGTGAAGAAATAATTACAGTACTTGAGTGTGATCTCCAGGGACTGGGGGGGAAGGAAACACAGACGGAGAGGAAGCCAGAGAGACAGAGGAAGAGAATAAGAGAGGTGTGAATGATTAAAAGACTTTCGCCTCGGGTTCATAAAGTCAGCCAAACCAGTCATTTTTTATTAGAAATATAACAATATCATGTATTCTATGAATGTTCAGGTAAAGCTTAATATATTGAGACAAGCTGCATGCATTCATCAGACTGTAAGTGGTTTCAGAGCAGAGTTTCTCAAATTCATGGACCCCAAGGGTGTCAAATTGCCAGAGGGACTGTGGGAAATTTCTGAATTGTGAACAAAAAAGTCTCACAGAAAACAAGGAGACAAAGTGATATAAAGCCAAATCAGCAATGATCGCTGTAAGGATAAATATGAAGAGTTTATTTGCAAAAACAGATAACTTTTTTTTGAAAATGTTCAAAAATTATGTTTTTTTATTGTTATCATGTTTTTATTGTGTTAGTTAGCTGGTATTTTTTGTTATTTTTTAACCTAGTCAAGAAAACAACAACTGCAGTTTCATTGAGATTAATCGGAATGCACAATGAAAAAACATGATTTTTGAGTTATCCGTTTTTGCAAATGAACTCTACAAAAATACATACAGTCATGTGAAAAAGAAAGGACACCCTATTGAATTCCATGGTTTTCCGTATCAGGACATAATAAAAAAAAGAATCTGGTCCTTGGCAGGTCTCAAAACAACACATGAGATAGAACACCATGCTATTATTTATTTAACAAAATCTAGGCCAAAATGGAAAAGCCATGGGTGACAAACTAAGGACTCCCTTTCTGTTAACATAGGAATTAAGAGGCTAAATAATGGTCAGACACTGCTATTTAAATACCTTTGATTAACTGATCATCAGCAAGTGTGAGCACCAGTTTTGGCAGTTTGCTGGTCTGGAGCCTTCAGGTGTGTAACACAAAAGAGGAAAGATGTCAGCAATGATCTTAGAGAAGCAATGGTTGCTGCCATCAATCTGGGAAGAGTAATATGGCCATTTGCAAACAATTCGAAGTCCATCATTCCACAGTGCGGAAAATTATTCACAAGTGGAAGACATTCAAGACCAATCTTCCCAGGAGTGGATGTCCCAGAAAATTCACCCCATGCTCAGACCGTACAACTCTCTGACAAATTGCAGACAACCCAAGAGCTACACCTCAGACTCTACAGGCCTCAGTTAACATGTAAAATGATAAAGTTTGTGACACTACAATTAGAAAAGGACAAGTATGTATGGCATGTTTGGGGTTGCCAGGATAATTATTTTGGAAAGCAGCATTTGAACAAACCATAAGACTTCTAGAACAATGTCCAAAGTGGAGATGTTTGACCATAATGCACAGCGCCACATTTGGTGAAAGCCAAAAGAGCTTATCAGCACAAACACCTCATACCAAAAGTCAGGGCTGATGATTTTGGGCTTGTTTTGTAGCCACAGGACCTGGGCACCTCACAGTCACTGAGTCGACCATGAACTCCTCTGTATACCAAAGTATTCCAGAGTCAAATGTGAGGCCATCCGTATGACAGCTAAAGCATGGCCAAAATTGGGTCATGCAACAGGACAATGATCCAAGCACACCAGTAAATCTTCAACAGAATGGCTGAAAAGAAAATAATCAAGTTGTTGTAATAGCCCAGTCAAAGTCCAGACCACATCCTGCCTGAAATGCTGAGGCGAGAGCTGTGCATAAACAAATGCCCACAAATAAACTGAATTAACGTTGTAAAGAAGCGTGGGCCAAAATTCTTCCAGAACGATGTGAGAGACTGATAAAGTCATACAGAAAATGTATACTTCAAGTTACTGCTGCTAAAAGTGGATCTACAGGCAATTGAATCATAGGGCGTCCTTAGTTTGTCATCCATGGCTTTTCCTTATTGGCTTTATTTTTGCTAAATAAATAATGACACCGCATGATATGTAATGTGTTGTTGTTCATCTGAGATTTTATTTTCCAAATTTTAAGACCTGCTAAGGACCAGATGAATTTTTATTATATCCTCAATCATACAGAAATACATGGAATTCAATAGGGTGTCCTTATTTATACTTAAGAAATTTATACTTTAAAATAATAAGGATGAATTAAATTTATCAAAAGTGACAGTAAAGATGTAAATTTTTTGATTCGATTTCAAATAAATATTGTTATTTTGAACTATTCATCAAAGAATCCTAAAAAAGTGTCACAGTTTCCAAAAAAAAAAAAAAAAAAAGCATCACGGCTGTTTTCAGCACTGATAATAAGAAATGTTTTTTGATCACCATGTTTCTTACCGAACTTATACTATACAGAAGTCAAACTGACTTATTGTTGAGAGTTGGGACCTTGGTTCAAACATTTTTTGAGAAACCCTGTTTTAGAGAATGAAGTGTGCATTTTATCTTACATGAGGCTGGCTGTAGTGCTCCAGTGACATAGTCACAACGTTTACACAGATGATGAAGGTGATGAAGATGTCCAGGTAGTGACTGGTGCACAGGGTGTGGATCATCAGTCGCACGTGACTGTAACTGGCATAGTAGGGCAACTTCTGGGCCTCTGAGAGAAACAAATAGATCAGTTCAGAATGAGCACTTTTTGACAACAAATATATAAAGCTGAGGTGTGTAAAGTCATTTAAAGTTTCATTTAACACTACAATAACACTGAAACACATAGTCCCTCCCCCAAACTCATTCCTGTGGTTCAGCCAGTGAGGCTCAAAGAAAAAGAGAAATGTTTTGATAGCACTACAGAGCCACATTCTTTACAATTCTCTGAAAATCAACCTACTATTGGATTACTTATAATTATCTCTGCACATTAGATTGGGACAAGAGAATAGTTTACCATCAAAATGATCTATAGTTTATATATGTGACGAAAAGGCTACTCTCTGGTCCGTAAACTAGATTTGTTTTCTGCAGAGGAAAGATGCATCACAGAACACACCTGTGCGGTCTTTCCATCTGGCTAATGTTATTATGAGATGTCTGGAGAATTAAACAGGTTGTTCAGCATATCATGTGCAAATCAAATCATCTCTTTTCATTTACGCTCTTTTTCATTTCACTGCACTCCATCCTTCCCACTCTTTTCCTTATGGATTTCATTCTCCTCTCCGTGGAACTGGTATGGCCAGTAGGGTCTGTTTTGTTTTGGTTTCATTTCATTCTTTTTTTATGGTTAAAATTATTTTTTTGCACTGTTGACTCTGTCATCATAAATTGCTGCAGGTAAAATAAATATCTAACTTAATTCAGCCTAATAAGAGGGTCTTTCCCAAACTAAAGACCATGTTAAATTGAAAAAGAGGTGGTGTTCTCTACTCTTTTATTGGCAAGACCCATTTCGACGGCACATGCTTTCTGCCTCTCATCTCTTTTTCTCTTTCTTACTCCGTCTCTTTTTCTCCATGCGTCTCAGTCGCTTCTCCTCCCTCCTCTTGGCCTCCTCCACTTCCTGGTGCTGTCGGCACTTGTGGAAGTTCTCCACAACCACTCCAACAAACATGTTCAGCACGAAGAAACTGACGATCAGGAGAAATGAGATGAAGTACAGCAGCATCCAGGGGTTGTTATTGGTTATGGGCTGAAAAACGAAGAGACGGAAAGAATGGAGAATGAAAGAGTTAGGAACAAAAGACATACACTTGATTTTCTGAAGAAAATGTGAATCGTGGCTGCCTGCATTATTTCAGGTATAATTAACTTCCCAAGCAAAAACCAGGCAGAATGGGTTATTCCACAAAGTTTGACTAGGAACAATGGAAATGAAAATGATGCTTTTCTTCACAAGTACTACTAAAAAATGACACAAGAAACTGGTCAGGACAGGGAGCTGCCTAAAATTTAATTCAACAAGATAATCAACACAGCCTTGTGTAATGCAGACACTCATAAGCTTGAGGGAAATTGGTCAAATTATTTTAAAGTGAACTTGGGAGCAGCTTTTACTTGGTTGCTTAGCAGCAGTGTGGAGCGAAACAAAGACGCCAAAGTCTAAATTAGCTCATTGTAAAACATGGGATGAGAAAGCACATGGTACTCTGCACATTTCCATCTGCTTCCACACATAGATTATATCCTGCAGTGGACTCTGGTGTGACAGAGATGATACAGTGGGGAAATTACACATGCCATTTAATCCATGTTTTTTTTTCAATCCATGAGTTTTTTTTTCCACTCCTGTGAGTCTTCCAGTGTGAGAGGGTCTGGCTGCAGGCCTACACTTAATCATTATGTGCTGGTCCCTATCTGATGCAAGCTCACTGCTTTCTGAATCGAGGACTCTTGAAAGTCATTGTTTTTAGCTTCAGAGCCAAAAGCCTGTTAGTATTCATGAAGCTGATTGTGTGTATTCAGGATTAAATATTCACTGTTGAGTGCTTATTCCTTAAAGCTCTTTATTTTAGTTAATAAAACTGACTTTTTTTTGGCTCAGAGACCTTTTAACACTTAATAAGTATGAAAATAACTAATTCAGAAAATAAATTAAATTTTATACAAAGTTGTTAAAACTTACTTCTAGTATCTTCGTTACAGGATATAGTTTTTAATAAAAGTACACTGTGCCACAGGCCACTGCGAAAAACTGAACTGACTTTTATTTCTATATTTTCATTTACATTTGTTCTTTTAGCAGACACTTTTATCCAAAGCAATTTAGAAATAATTTTATGTGCTTTTATAATTTTCATTATTTTTATTTTTATTTAGCTTTAATTTTGATTTGAGTTTCAGTAAATTCTTCTATTCTTTAATTATTTTTTATTTTTTTGATTTTCATCTAATATGTGACCCTGGACCACAATACCAGTCATAAGGGTCAATTTTTTGAGATACAAAAAAGATACATAATCTGAGAGCTGAATATTTGACTGAGATACAACTATTTGAAAATCTGGAATCTGAGGGTGCAAAAAAAAAAACGCCTTTAAAGTTGTCCAAATGAAGTTCTTAGCAATGCATATTACTAATCAAAAATTAAGTTTTGATATATTTACGGGAGGAAATTTACAAAATATCTTCATGGAACATGATCTTTACTTAATATCCTAATGATCTTTGGCATGAAAGAAAAATCGATAATTTTGACCCATACAATGTATTGTTGCCTATTGCAACAAATATACCCGTGCTACTTATGACTAGTCTTGTGGTCCACGGTCAGATATTTATTTCAGCTTTATTTCAGTTATTTAAACCCTAGACTTCTGTATTTTATAAGATATCTGTGATTATATGTGTTGCTATTTGTACTTTAAAAAGTCTGTATAAATGTGCCTGCTTTGGGTTAACACCGAGAGGACTATCTGAGAGGACTGACTGTGATGGTTCACTGTGATACCAATATGCAAATGTATTACAGCATCCATATGACATTGAAAGAGCACACTTTATATTCACCAGGTTAACACTATCAGGATGAACATGTTACATGAAGAGCATTACCTGCTGGTCCACTGCCACTGAATCCAAACCATGATACATGATGTTGACCCAGCCGTCCTTCGATGCCAGCACAAACAGGGACATCAGAGCCTGTAAAACATAAACACACGTTCATACGAGCACATGCAAGGACACGCAGAAGTATGGAGATGGGTGGAAAGACGAGCAGGAAAAACAAAGATAGATGGGGGTTGAACAGACAAATAAGGTGCAAGGACAGATAGACAACCACATGTGATGTAAAGAAGAGGTCATTCTGGTATAGATTCACACAAAAAAAGGTAAATCGAACAAAGCAACAAATTGAGTTGCTCAGTATTTGGTATTTTGTGAATCTGTCATGTAATTTGATAAGCCCAGTCAGAGAACAAACTAACCTGCCCCAAGTTGTCAAAGTTGTACTTGTGGTGGACCCACTTATAATTGGCCAAGAGGCAGTCGGACTTGTTGGTGATGTTTCTGACATCCAGGCCCAAGCAGTGGTAGAACTTGCCTTTGAAAAGCTGTTGAGGCAAAAGAAATGGCACACACTTCATGTCACTCAACGCCACACTACTCAAGCATCTCTTTAATAAAACTGTCAGAGCAGAGGATATTTGAAAGAAAAAGGGTGTTATGAAAGAACGCCAGGACAGAATAAGAAAACAATATGTGGCACTAAAAAGAAATAAGAACTAATAATAAACTCAAAATAAAAAGAAACTGAAAGCAATGGTGATGAAGAGAGAAATGGTATGATGAGATTAAGCAGAAAATCTGGAGAAAAAAATAAAAAAACACACACACTTATTCATTTATATAGCGCTTTTATCATCCAAAGCACTTTACAATCCTATCGAGGGTCTCTCCTCACAGCCTTTTTTAAAGCTAAATTTAGACATACAAATGGTGACTTTCTGCCACAGGTTTTAGTGTTTGCAAATTTTGCCAATAATAATAATAACTCACCTCAATTTTCAAAGATACAAATATTTATCAAAGATACAATGATTCCTTTAAAAAGTTGCATACAAAATCCTCTTCTGAAGCATCAGAGGTAGCACATTGTCTCCTCAGTATGCATGGACAAGATGTTTCAGAGAGCATCTTTACCTGGACTCCCAGGATGCCAAAGATGATGAAAAAGGCACAGCAGATGAGAACTATGTTTCCTATAGGCTTCAGAGAGGTGATCAATGTCTCCACAACCAGTTTGAGGCCAGGAGCTCGACTGATAACCCTGTCAGAAGGGAAAAAAGCATTCAGCAGAATTATAAACCAAGCATATGTTGGGCAATGCCACATGAACACTTGCATTTTTTAGCTGTACCTGAGGGGGCGCAGTGTGCGCAGAAGCCTGAGAACCCTGAGCACACCCAGGATCTTAGCCCCGCCCGCCATCGACACGGCAATGTCAATCAAAGACACAAACACCAGGAAACCATCCAAAACGTTCCAACTGCTGCGCAAGTATGCCTGCTCTCCAATATACAAACCCATAGACACCACCTACAATAAACAAAGAAACAACATCTCAAATGGACAGCATAAAAATGCATGGATTTTGTTCGGTTTTATGAAACACTGAGTTCTGGTCCTCTAATCTGATTTTGAATTTCTATAATTGTGATTTTGCCTACATATCTTTGCTGGAATTGATCAAAACATTTATTGAAGTGGAGAAACAGACAGCAAAGTCAGAGTTTGTGATCTCCAGGCAAGCCAAGCCAAGACTTCTAATTATAGCCCCAAAATAGTACTCCCTGTAGAGCTGATTTTACAACTCAACTGAGCTCTGCACAATTTACATCTAAAATCTACCATTTTGTCAGCGGTGAGATGCAGATGTACTTGAGGGAGCTGCTGAAGGCTGAGAGATATGACTTGGAGATTTAAAAAAAAAACATTGCAACTTGTGGAAAAACAGCAAAAAATATGAAACTAAAATGCAGTAAAAGTGACGAAAATACTAAATCCATTGAAGCTCCAAGGTGACCTGAGCCTTAGGCCTCCCAGGCAGGTTCTTGTGACACTAACAAGACGAGTGACAGGAAAGAAACAGTACGCACACACACTATCTGACGTCAGCATTGGCTAAGGTCTAAAGAGTGAGAAGAGCAAAGAAAACAGAGGTAGACAGAGAGAATTATGTACTTTTAAGAAATGAGATGCCGTACTGCGACACATATCTGCTCTTTCTTGGGATCAATTTGGGCTGTATTTGCCTGACAGTTTCTTTACAATACTGCCAAAGAAAGCCAATAATAAATCAGTGATGTATACCAGGCTA
Source organism: Schizothorax lantsangensis (assembly GCA_027422415.1). Taxonomy (NCBI): domain Eukaryota; kingdom Metazoa; phylum Chordata; class Actinopteri; order Cypriniformes; family Cyprinidae; genus Schizothorax; species Schizothorax lantsangensis. Next base: position 26,566,999 of record CM049840.1, read on the forward strand.
GTACAGTAATGTGACACTCACGCTAGCAATTTAAGGAGGTGCTTTTTGAGTGAGAGCAGATCTGCTTGCAGAACTCCTATTAGTCGAGTGTAGGTGGGCTGGGGACAGTAAAATCAGCCGCTGCCCCTCAGGCTATGTTATACTGGTAGATATATTTTTTGCTGTAGCTTGCAGAATCTGCCTCCCCAAGGATGAACTGTAATTGTTGACTTTCTGGTCCTCGAGAGAAAGGTGGAATCATTGTTTGACTTGTGTCTCCCACTGCACCAATGCTTTTAAAAATGTCCACAGTAAAGGATATGCTCTGCATCATCTTATATTAACTGTGTATAGGCGGGTGACATGACATTTCAAATGGTATCAAATGTATGAAATGCTATCTAAAACATCTAAAAAATATATGTTCTTGTAAAATTATAGAGACAAAAAAAAATATATATATTATAAAATATATAAAATAATTACATTTAAATGTATTAAATTAATATCCATGGCCCTACATAGGACAAGCAGTTTGGAAAATGGGTGGATGAAAAATAAAATAAATAAAAATAGAATAAAACATACTTGTAACTCTAAATAGGACAAGCAGTTTGGAAAATGGATGAATGGAAAATAATAAAATAAAATAATACAAATTTGCTTACACACAACGTTCTGGTATAGTCCTACTATGTAATGTAGCGTTGCTTTTGACAGGTCTATTTCTTGTTTGTTCCATTTCCCAATAATTGATTAAGTTACATAACTGATGACCTACAAGTGCCATGCGTTTACAGCTGAATAGATGGGCCAGTCTGTGAGATTGACTGCATCTGAAAGGGGAAACTGGCTCTAATTAATATCATTGCTTAATTGCTTGCCACAAGAGATCCAGCCAGCAACGTAATACCCCACTCTCAAAAGGTCCAGAGGAGAAAGTGTGTGTGAAAACGAGTGAGAAAGAGCGAAAGGAAGATGATGAAATGAGAGATGGATTAGAGATACACACACACTGTTTCATCTACTGGAAAATATTTAGCTAATTACCCATTCAAACGACCAGAGTCTTTAACAATGTCTCCAATGAATCTGAATGCGTGTTTGTTCAGTATCTATCAAAGTATAATATAATGATGCATTATGTAATATCCTTTCATACATAAAACTGAAAGATTTGGGATTAAAAAAACAACAACTAACATTTCACACTATTTCTAGGTCACTGATCAAATATGCAAATTTGACTGTACAGGCAATATGTTGCTGTAGTTTCCAATGAAGCACAAGAAGTACTTTGGAATATCTCAAATTATGCTGGAGAACATGATTGGTTAGGTTAAATAAAAAACCTTTTGTGCAGCTATCGCTAAAGCAAAATACATATGGACGAATCAAATACTAAGACATTATGAAATGTATATTCATTTTTAATTAAACTTTTCATGCTGATAATATAATTTGTAATGGAAAAATTGCATTGAAATAGAAAGATGCAAAATAGAACCATTTTCACTGGTGTTTTTTGTACCCCACTGTATGTTATATGCACTAAATGGATTATATTATACTCAAACCATTAAAACATGCAAGAAAAAAGTAGTAGGTATATTCACTGTCTCTGCAATTGCTGTGAAAACAATTACCAAATTGATAATTTTCTCTTGATTCACCAACACAGATCAGAGGCATGTCAGCACATACAGAAAGTAAAAAAATCTATACATGAGAGTCCTGAAATCAGCACAATATATAATGCTGTGAATGTAAATATTTACCTTGAGTGTCATCTCCCCCACAAATATGGCTGTGAAAATGTAATTGGACACGGTGAGGAAAAGCCTCTCCTGCAGAAAGAGGAGGAGGAGGGAGAGAAAAAAAGAGCAAAATTATGGAAAGAGTAGAAAGGGAAAAGCTGGAATTTTGTCAGTGCTGTGAGAATATCTGCTTGTGGACAACATGGAAATCATCAATAACTAAAACAATAGGTAAAAAAACGGAATCATTGGCCTCAGTCTTACCAGGCTACCCTGAAGGATCTTGGGTCTCTCCAGAGCCACAGTGATGCAGTTTGAGAAGATGAAGGCCAGCACCACATAGTCAAACAGCTTATGGGCTATAATGGACTGGCACAACAACCTGAACCTGAAGAGGAAGGAGGAGGTCAGGAACAGAGATACTGTATATAGAGACCAACTAAAGTAGAAGTACATAGCTTTGTTCCAAAACCAAGTGAGCTGCCTTGCTGCCTACATAGAAATCATCCAAACCATCATGGAATCTCATAAGTGAGCGATTTACAACATTCTACATAGGCATCAAGGGTGTGATCTGCAAGTGAGACTAGACTTGCAAATGGTTTTTGATGTTTAAATGTTGCTAAGCTAACAGCACAGTACTCAGTACTAAGCAATAAGCACAAATGTAAAACACACACATTTTGGGTAAAATATTAATATTGTAATTTCCCTGAATGGATTTATCAATACATCTCAATACTGAATGTAAGACAGGCATTGGTATATAAAACACTTTTCAAAAGTTTGGGGGCAGTAAAAAAATATACAGTATATTTTGAAAAGTAGCATCTTATGCTCACCGAGGCTGCATTTATTTGATGAAAATTCAGAAAAAAAATAGTTTTTTTTTCCAAAATATTATTATAATTTCAATTACTTGTTTTCTATTTATTTGTTTTAATTATATTTTTCTTTCTGTGATGCAAAACTGAATTTTCAGCATCATTACTCCAGTCTTCATTGTCAAATGATCCTTTAGAAATCATTCTAATATACTGATTTGATGCTCAAGAAGTAACATTTCTTATTATAACTGTTGAAAATAGTTGAAAATTGTAATAAACTGTGGAATCTGCGATATAATGTTTTTTCTCTAGATTCTTTGATGAACAGAAAGTTTGAAAAACAGTCTTTATTTTACAAAAGATTTCTATTTTTAAATAATGAATGACTGTTACCTTGCTGAAATAAAGAATCAACTACTTTCAATCAATCAACCAATCAATTAATCAATAAATAAATAAATAAAAAGAAAAGAAAAATAAAATCTTACTACCGCTACACTTTTGAACAGTATTGTCACTTCATCTGCCATATTGGATTTATTTTTTCACGAGCTTTTCACAATGCATTCTGGCAGCTCACTAGTTTTTGGAACAGTCAAGTATCTCAATTTTTCCACTGCAGTCCAAACTTTAGCTGGATATTCAAAGACTAGACAGTCTGACAGGCAGAGGGTGGGAATAATCGGCTCCTATCTCGCTGACACAGATCAATAGCCTAATCAAGCCAACCTCTAAAGAGCTGGCAGCCCATCAGTGCTATTGATCAGGCAGGGATAGCAGAATAACTGCTGGCCGAGTTACCATCAGGGGAGAAGAAGAGGTGTGCAGGCATCTTTCCCTCTGTGTTATTCAGAGATCAAATCAGTGGCACTATAGGAAACAACCTGTGACACAAGCTTGCCTTTATCTGCTTAATTTGAACCTGTTCTTGGGCGTGGAGCAACTACTAATCTGTTTTGTGCTATAATGAGGTCAGACTTCCAGCTGCACTCTCAAATTTTGCTTAGACTGAGAACATTTACCTGAAAAAACCCATGAGTAATTTTTAAAGTGTAAAGGGACACGAAGTGCATGATTGCCAGCAGATTTTGTTTAGGATGAGGCCGTGTGGGACACAGCGCAAGTGCAAAAGCATTACTGTAGACCAGGTTTTCACAAACGTTTTGTCAGCCAAAGCCGTATGACCTAAAATATGTAATGACTTCACACTGAGATTTTAAGTTATTTCAATAATTAGCATGTTAACAGTTCTATGATGTCAGATAATAGTCACATTACATGCAGGTAAAAAGTGTTATCATTAAGATACTATTATAGTTTTCATTTAGCTATAGTTTTTTTTCAAACATTTTTAATGTTTTATTTTTGATTGTTTTTTTTTAAAGTATTTATTTACTTTAATAAGAACCCATTTTGGAAACCCTGCTATAGGTGATTATTGTAAATATTGTACTCCCTGTTTCATGTGAGTGATAGCTAATACAACAAACAAGGCAAACAAAATAAAATGGCATTTACAAAATGGCATTTATTTATTATTAGTGACAAGTTTTGCTTCAAAGTCTCTTTGACCACATAAAAGTTAAATGCCATTTGATTGGCTGTGAACATAATCACACATAAAGGTGGATTTCTCATTGAAAATGAACTGAGAACTCACAGTTAGCATATAACATGTAAAGCTATCTATATAAATTGTATGTAAACAATAGATGAAACAACTTCCATCAGCTCATATAAAGTATGTTCATGACTGTTATGTATTGACACAGATGAGACAGTGAAGGGACTAACTTGTTTTGGGGAGAGAAGAGGAAGACGGACCAGTCTTCCCTGGTCTCACACCAGTCTGGTCTGTACACCTCCATCATCTTCTGGATCCGGAAACATAGACTCTGCCGACAGAAAAAGATGTATTTAGTTGGCAAAAATGAGGACCAAGATTAATTCTGCAGTATTCAGGGTGGGAGAACTTTCTTGGAAACGCGTTTGATAGTTGAAGCAGTTATAAAACGGAGCTTTCCAATGATTCAGGTCCCCTTGGAGCTGCCATGTTACTCTTAATTGCTTACAAAACAAGAGAGTCTGGTTGTAAAACAACAAGAGTCTGGCTGTAAATTAAAAACTGAAATCCTACTGCCATCTGTTAGCGTTCCTCCTCAACAGATAATAATTGGGCGATTTTCATTGTGTAGTTGATTGTATGTGCAACTGGCTCTGCTTCAAGAAGATTTACAATGTGTGCAAACGCTGTTTTACAGGGGCCAATCTAACTTAAGATAATCCACAAAAACAACCATTTAAAAGACAATTCTCATTTTCATCAAAACCACTTTGGTTCCAACATTTGAATCTCTTTCTTCCATGGAACACCAATTTCTAAAGCTCCATAAATGACAGAAGTCTTCTGAAGCCATACTCTACTGTTTAAAAGTTTGGGGTCGGGTAACACTTTTTTGTTAATGTTTTTGAAAGAAGTCTCTTATGCTAAATTTATTTGGTCAAAAACAGTGAAACACATTTATTGCATCCTGACTGAATTGAACTATGGCTCAAATATAATATTTAATCATGGTGTGAGATGCATTGTGCCAGGTTCAATGGCAATCACACCAAATGTCAATGGTTGTCATATAGCAATTTAAATGCAGTTTAAATGTGTAAATGAGATTTAAGAGCTATTGCGGAAGGGATAATCAGTGAATACAGACTTACATTTTGGTCTGTTATTCACCCAAAGCTATAGTATGGATTCAGAAGACTTGGAATAAGACTTGAACCCATATGAACTGCTTTTATGGTGCTTTTTTGTCATTTTTGCCGCTCTGCAGCCTCTGTCCCCATCACTTTCATCGTATGGATAAGAGCACCCAGGACATTCATCTAATTATCTACTTTTGTTTTCCACAGAACAAAGTCAGTCATGAGTTAGAAAAACAATTACAGAATGAGTGAACTATCCCTTGAAAACATTTTTAATGGACACTTACATAGTCCAGCTCATCGTCCAGATCCCCCCTGTCCTTGCGTGTATTGACCTGAGGGTAGACTTCATTAATGATTTGTGGTTGGACTGACGGTGTCTTCCCATTACAGTCCTGGTGCTCTCCAACGCTTCCCAGACCCCCAGAGAAGCTCTTCTTGCGTTGCCGGGGATGCAGAGGAGGAAAGGCCGGTCCAGGCACCTGCAGCAGCTCAGGAAGCTCCAGAGAGAGAGCCCGCCGTTCTCTGCGCGGGACGAAGTGTCTGGAGAGCAAAGGCGGGTGCAGAGGAGGGGGCGGAGGAGACAGCAGGGACTCCTGCTCAACGGGGCGAGAGTGAGGGCTACGGACCCTTAAACTGCCTCCGCCTCCCATCCCCAGGCATCTAGAGGATCGACCCAAGCTGTTCCAGCTTGACCTGCGACTCCATATTCCTGGCCGTGCGGGACGTCCCCAGTTGTTGTACAGAGAGGCTCGTCCTGGACACTGAAATGCATAGAATGCAAGCTGATAGTCAATATATGAACATGAATTTAAGCACACACCCCTATGTTTTATCCCAAAAAACACACTGCAAGACTGAAACAACTTATTTGCTTTCTAAAAACATATTTAACTCAGAGTGTATGCTCATTACAGACACTTCTAGTGTGCATGGTTGTGAGACAGGCTGACACTAGTTGTGAGTGCTGCAACAACAGTAATCAAAACGTTTTGGAATCCGGCTGACCTGTCAACAGGTGTGCAGACTGTTCTGAAAGGGTGAGAAAATGAGCAAAAGAGTGCACTTTGGGAAGTGTCATCCATCAAGCCATCAGTTCTTCCATCAAGCTATTTGGAGCATTGCTATGTACTAAGCTTTTGTGAAATTCATTTTAGAATCGTAACTCCAGTCAGTGAGGACGATGAGCTAGCCTGCATTTTACAGTGTACACATACACAAAATAAATACTAAGAAATTTGTACTGTGTGCTTTAGAAGTTGAAAAATGTGTTGAAATATGCAAAAATATGCATAATTAAAAAGTACTAATTAAAAGGCCACTGTAATATCTTTTTAGAAACTATCATTAAGAATGATTACCGGTACATTTCAAAAAGTATTCTAAATTAATTGTATTATTAAAATTAAATGACTAAATTACTAAATTTGCCTATAGCATTATTAAAATTGAGCTTTTACCTCCCATGGGAAATAAGTGGTAAACATGATTATTAGTTTACTTAAATAACACATTCTGTGTTTTTAAGTGATGGGTTCAGGTGATTGGATATTATTATATATCAGTATTTTTTTAAATTACCATACATTTACATATTAATCAACACTCAGCAATATTTGCTTGTCATAATTAATGTTGTGCTTCTACTGTCCACAGGATGCTGATGGTAAACACATTTAGTGGAACGAATACTGTATTTCAAAGAGATGGGTTCAGGTCCAGGTGTTTGGATTGCAGTGGTGGGATGATGCTGTACCATAAAGTTTCTCTCATTGCGTTAATCTGCTGTGACCTCCACAACCTAAAACCCAAAACCATCCCACACGATGCACTAAAGTTTTGGGTGTTTTATATAATTCCTGGTAAATCTGACTAAAACAACAGACAGCGCATACAAATAAACCACACTTTCTACTCATTCTTAGCGAATTCCACCCTCACTGTCTAGAACCCTCATAAAAAGTCAACCTCCTCACAAGGGCTGTTATTATTTAAACCATTGTAAAAATAATTATGTAGTTTATAAGTTGCTCTCAGCTCTTCGAGTGCCTGCTCAATGACCCTCTGTGTGTATGCTAATATAGTGCAAGCTAGACAAGTAGAGACGGCTCTCTAAGTGCTGAGTAAGTGTCTTATTAATGGTTCGCAAAATGCTAATACATGCAGAGCTGATGGATAATTATTGTGTTCTTTGTGCTTTTTTGAGAGGGTTTGGATTGCTGATATGATATAGCTTCAGTGCCCTCTCGGTGAGTAAGACCCTGTAATGAATGGCAGGTTGACTGCAGCATGCACAATAGCTCACCAGCGCCGTCTGCTCCAGGCTAGCCCTGCCCAGAGAGCTCACGCTGCTCTTGCGGGAACCCAGGGCAAAGCTCAGCATTTCAGACGGGTACAGGCCCCTGGCGTTGGGTGCAGGTGCCAAATCCAGATGCCCATTAGGGGTCAAAGTGGAAATCTTGGGATCTGCACAAACACACATGCCAAGACTGATTAGATCACAAACACATCAGAAGGACTCAAGCCATGAGAAACACTAGCTGAGTTATCGCAAGGCACAATAATTCAAAAACAATTTGTTTTGTGTTTGTGGTGCGAATTAAGAAGTATATTCCACCAAGCCTACTAAAGTTTCAAGCGTGCGTAATTTCTGGTATTTCTAAAGCCTCCTCTCATGCTAGGTGACACTGGTGGGAGCGTGCAAGTTTGTCTTCTGTCTGTGGAGAGTGTCAGTGTATACATGCATTATTCATAACATCATGTCCTCAGATCTCACAGCGCCATGATTTTTTTCTGTTTTTGACCAGATATTAATGAGACATTTCAATGCATTGCTTTCAGTTACTCATTTTTGAAACGGTTTAGGATATTGCATGATTTTAGCATTTTGTCACAATAACTAGTCTATCTATGGGGTCTAATATTTCTATCTAATGTTTTTTTTAAAGACGTCTCTTATGCTCACCAAGGCAACATTTTTAAAATAAAAAATAAGTACTATTTTGAAAATGATTACAATTTAAATAGCTGTTTTCTATTGTAAAATTGAATTTATTCCTGCCATGACAAAGCTGAATTTTCAGCATCCATTACTTCAGTCTTCAGTGTCACATGATCCTTCAGAAACACTACTAACATGCTGATTTGGTGGTCAATTAACATTTCTTATTATTAGCAATTTTGAAAACAGTTGTGCTGCTTATAATTTTGAGGAAATTGTGATTTTTTAAAATAAATTAATGATTCTTTAATGAAAAATAAAAGCATTTATTTGTAATAGGAAACTTTTACAACATTATAAATGTATTACTGTCACTTTTGATCAACTTAAGACCTTGATAAAATACAGCATTCATTTCTTAAAAAAATGAAAATAAAATAAATTTCTTAAAAAAAAAAAAATCTTAATGACCCCAAACCCCAAACTTGACACCAAACGATAAATGACTAGCTTTAACTAATTAAAATTATTGGCATAACACATCATTTACATCTGGACTTATCACTGACAAAACCTTCACAAACACAATTATTTTATCAAGTCAAAATACAGAAAGGCTTACTTTATGAATGTTAACATGTAGCTGACCATAGCACAGTGTAATGTCATTGTAAAAGACTGTTATTAACCTTTTTTTCATTCAGATAATCTGAAAAGGAGCTCAGAACATGAACACAGAGTTTCTGCTTAGAATGAACCAAAATAATATAAAAAAGAACAGAACAAAAGGTTCAGAAGCAAACGGAAAAACACAGCTTTGCTTTAAGAACACGTCTTCAGTTAGTCCACAGTTCAGTACCTGACAGCTGGAGTGAGTCCTTTTTCTCAGTTTCTTCTAAGTTACAAGAGGACCTGTCATCATCAGAGTAGGAACGGTTAGCATCACCCTGTCGAAGACAAATAAAAAAAAACAGGAACACAAGGTCAAAATGACACAAGATAGCTTGAGTTACATTCACATGGCACAGAGATTTCACTCTCAAAGTCAGTTTGGTTATAGACTGTGGCTTTCACTCGTTTATGACCGTAGTGTGTGAACATAACCATACTTAACCACGGGGTAGACAATGTTATTCTAGCGCTGTGTGAGCCAGAAAAATAACAGACGAAAGTGAGGGACATAATTTCTTTTGTAAAATAACTAAACAGCCCTGAGCATTTTTTAATAGATATGTCAATCTCGCTGCCCTCCCTCTGAAAGTCAATCGCATTTGCTCTAGTTCCCCACTCACCCTCACACAGTGCCTCAGATCTAGACCATAACCTGGAGGCCCACTTCTACATGCTCCCTGGAGAGATAACCTACTCCTGCAGTCTGCATACCTGCCCGTGAAGCCCTATTTATACAAGCATGCACATCGAAAATATATTCACCGGCAAGAACAACAAAAGCCTGTGGAAAAATGCCCCAGGACAGTGGCAAGTTATTAGAGCCACGTCATGTTCTCGCTGTCATTTTGTTGGTAAACACCAGCACAAATTTGACCCCGTTATGAAAAGCGTCACAGCCAACAGATGCTTTTCACAATAACGTATTCAAATTAAGCATGAAATATTAATATTCAGCAGCTAAACCCAAAAGATATCGGCCCTGTTATGTCGGAGATTGTTTTGTGCATCAACCAAAACACTCGATTTCTCAAATGCCTTGCAGTGTGTACCTTACCTCAGCCTGAAATCCTTCCACTAAGATGGCCACAAGCAGATTGAACAGAACGTAGTTCCCAAAAGTCATGAGCGCAACGAAATACAGGGCAGCCATGGGGGAGGTAGAGGCCATGCCGTTATACAAAACCATGTTCCAGTCCTCTTGAGTTAGGATCTGCACAAACATACACAGTCAAAAAAACAAATTTTACTTTATATTAAATTTTCATGAAAGCAAGTTAGTTTGATAAATAAACACACAAATAAATAAATAATCATTATTTTTTTTATTTCTTTATATATATATATATATATATTATTTCATTTATTTAATATATTGTTTAATATAAGAAAAATATAAATAAGCATTTATATCTAATGTTTTCCCTTTTTATTTATTGTAATAAAATGGGCAATAAAATAAATAAATAAATACATGCATGCATACATAAATATTAGGGATGGCACAGTACATGTATTCGTACCGAACCGTCACGGTACAGGCATCTCGGTTCGGTGCATGAGGCCTTACGACTAATACAGGCAATTCACCCCCAATCCAGAAGGGGGCGCAGGGGGTGCCCACAGCAATGCAACGCTGTTTGATAACCGCCAGCAGAAGAACAGCGAATGCCAGCGGTGACACAGAGGAGGCCGCGCTGATGTTTGGCTCACTGTATTTTATTTTGATAAAGTACCAACTGGCTGTCAAGTTAGCAATGCTGGAACTGATGTGTTGTGTGTGTGTGTGTGTACGCTCCAGCGCGATCACTTCAACTGTTTCCTTATACCAGCAGAATCAACTTTAAACACTTATTGTCTTATTAATAATCACTGTATAAAGGTCTGCTTTTATTTGTGTACACTCACAATGAAAACAAAACAGATTTTATATATATAACATGTAATAATATGTAGTATTTTCACATCTAGATGGATTTTTTTTTAAAATTTGCACTACTGTCTGTTCAAAATAAATTAAAAGAAACCGAGCATAGTAGATTTCTATTTTTTTTCATGTTGTACCGAAATCGTATCGAACCGTGACCCCCGAACCGAGGTACTTACCGAACCGTGACATCTGTGTACCGTGCCACCCCTAATAAATATTGATATGATTATATTATATTAATTCTACATTTTTTTTCTCACACATACACTCAACAAACAAACACAAATTCCATATTTTGTTATTTATATATATATTTTTTATTATCTAAAAAAAACCTCATATGTATTTTTCTATCTTTTATTTTATATAATAAAATAAAAAATCTAAATAAGCATTTATATCTAATGCTTTCCCTGTTTTTTTATTTATTGTAATAAAAAGGCCAATAAAATAAATAAATAAATACCTACATGCATGCATATTGCATACATAAATATTGATATCATCTCATATTATATTATTTCTATGTTTTGTTTCTCTATTTATTGTATATTATAGACCACACCAATAAATATAAATATTACTATATTAACAATATTAAATATAGTATATACAAAAAATAATAAATAAATACGAAGACATTTCTAGCCTATTTTATATAACAATTCAATGTAGTAGTTAAAATCTTTCATCTCCACAGAGAATACCCAGGTGTGTGTGTGTGATTAAAAAGTGTTTTCACCCAGTTCCCAGTTGCCCTGTGTTTCGCGTCACCTGCAGCAGTGCTGTCATAAGTGAGATGAGTTTTGAGAGCACTACACACCTGAAACACAGTGACAATGGCCCAAAGCAGGGAGTCGAAGTTTTTCCTGTCAGGTACTGTGTCCCCAGCCTCTGTCTTCAGGCTGAACTTGCAGCCAAATATGTGCATTCCCAGAATACTGCAGAAACAAACAGACAAACAAGCTCTGAATGTTACTCTCACGTTTAGATATTCTGATACCGTATGCTTCCGATCGACCTCAACAGGATGTGAGATGAATGACTCTGTCAGAGATGAGGAGCCTATAAAAATTATATCAGTGCTGTGTGAAGAGACATATGTCCTGGTTGGACAGCAGCCAGAGATGAGACCAGTCACGCTGGAGAGACGGATCACAGAATACAGAATGCAACACACACCAAGAGATAAATGAGACAGGGTGATGCTATAAACATACAGTGTTGGCGGTAGCATGTTACTAATGACAGATTTTACATAATCAGACCATAAACATGTTATTTGTTACATTTAAACCAAAATATAGTTACAACTAAACAACTAAACTTGTGGTGCAAAAGCTTTGTTGCATGTGTGAGTATAATGGGTATTGTAGTTCTAGACAGTGTGTATCATGCTTAGCAGTGACATACAAAGCATTACAATGATTTCTTGCAGCCTACTGCCAGATTTACTACTTAAAAACTGCAAAACAATGCTGATAAATAGGAGTAGTGGACAAAATATCAGAATCTGGGGACTGCATCAGAGCTGTGGTGGATTTGCTCTGTCCTGAAACTCACAGATATGGTCAAAATAAACTTTGCTGATATTTTGACAATGGTTGTGCACAATGGTTGTGTGTTTAAGACTATATGAAATATATAGTGCTTGTATAAAATATGCCTATATAAAATCTATAGAAATCAGAAGGCTGATAGTCCTGTGACATGTTTATACTTTTCTGAAGAAAAAAAAATCACTGGGAAGTACGGTGATCTCCACCCAAGGATTATAATAAATAAATAAATAAATAATAAATTCATACATAAAGTAAAATGCAATGTTGTACTGCATTAACAGTAACATCCCACAGAACTCCATACAAACCACTCAGTGACAAATGTGTTTCTTTCCTCATTTGTGTTCAGCAGTTCTCTATGCAGCAGAGCAATGATGAAGCCGATTAATAATTGGCACAAATATAGCTTCCAGTCTGTAATGCTGATTCATTCTCTCCATTCGCTCCATCCATACGTCATCCCAGGCATCTGCTAACAGTTACAAAAGCCTGTTGACTGTACCCGCAGGCTGGGGACGACTCTATCCATTTAAGAGACATAAATCAGGGCATTGTTTTCAGATGAGGGGTTATAAATTGAGATGGTTGGTGAGGGGGGAGGGGGATACGCTGAAAGCTAAACGTGAGTGGGAAAGACGGATCGGCGGGATTGGTTTATGCACTCAATCCTGCAGCAGCCTCCATCTGTCTCGGTGCACTCTGCTGGAATTGCAGCGCTGCAGGGGGAAGGCGGGAGAGTCAGTGGGCACCAGGGGCCTGAGTGTTATTGTTCTGCCCTCCATCAATCTCACTCTGATCCTTATGGGCCTGTCACTTGCAGCTGAAGCTAAGGTGTACACTGTGCAACTGAGACGCTCAGCCATGCAGAGCCCGGCGTGATCCAGCTGCTGTCAGGTGTGAGATTTTATAAACCCTCACTGCTTTGTGTGATAAAGTGTGTGGCGTTTATTACAAACAAGTGTGTGTATGGGTGCGGACAGAGACTATGAGTAAGCACATGGATGCGAGTGAGTTTCATTCAACTACAATTGCAAATGAGAACCATTTGAATGCAATATCGAAGAATAAATAGAATAAATGAATGAATAAATAAATAAAATATAATAACAATAAATACATTTTAAAAAGTTATATATTTAAATATATATTTAAACTCCTAATTTGCTAATAGTTAGTAAGGTAGTGCAGGATATCAGAGTGAATCAGACAATTTAAGATTAGATCAGAACATCAAAACATGATGAGCCAAAATTCCACAAAGAGGCCCAAGACAACAGGATGTCGTAAATCTGTCCACGATACCCTGGCACCATGAGTCTGGAGCAAGCCAACCAAACACCTCTTTCACAGAACAGCTTACAACATTAACACACAAAAAAACACTTATTGATAATCCCAACTCACTAAGGAGATTGTCAAATTTGGGGCAAGTAACCAAGATTGATGGTCAAAGACACAGCACATCATGACCATCACCTGGGGGAAGTCATTAGTAGAGACAAGAACCAGACTGAAATTCCTTATGAGACCTTTTAACCTTTTTGGTCTTCACAGAACATATTCTCACGTCCACATAATGGCACAGAAACGGTCTTTTATGCACCAAAATCATCTTAAAAGGACTTATGAGCAACCAATGATTTCTATGCATAACTCCATATTATGTATGTAACCCACACATTTGACTTTCATGTCCTAATCCCTCATTATGTATGTATTTTGAATAACTATTGAATAGCTTATAGGTTTATATTCATGTTGGGTATGCAGGAGTTTGAAAATTCATGCTTTAAACGTTTCTATCAATCAATTCTTGGTCAAATATATCATATTCTGGTTATAGAAATCATGTCCAAAATTATACTCTGCAAGAGCGGGAAAATTCGGACCATGTAACTGATAAGATAACATCATGGATTTATGTATTGGGAGGAGAAACAGAGCAACACCCGAGCTAAGACAATATCTAATTGGTCAACACACCATTTTGGGATGTGTCCAAAAGCCCAGTTAAAAACTCAGGACACCATCAAACCATGCTTTTAGCTTCTAGCTTTTTGCCTTGTCTGCTTTTTGCCAGTTTTTTAGCGCTCTTTGAGCGTGCTCTGGCTTACATGCCAGCTGCTACTTAACACCACGATGAGAAGAAAAACCACCTAGTCTCGTTACTTCCTTTTATTCTTTTTATTTATTTATTTTCATTCCCGTTGTGAGTTTCGTGTTCTGAGTCAAGTTTGCCAACGCCGTGTCTCAGAGTCCGACCTCGAGCGCCCGTCTAAAGCTTCAACCAGCCCGCAACTCCGCAACTTCAGCCAACACCCAAGACTTCACTACAAACGACCACTGAACTTTCAGCCAATCAGCAACCTTTCTGCAAAGACGACAACAAAAGGGAATCCCTTAACACAAAGGCAACTCAAGTAACCTCCAGATTCTAGCTGAGATGGTGCATTTAATATAAATTTTAGCCTCATTGAGAAACTCAATGCGAGGGTTAATTAAGTGATTGATGGTTGTTCAGGTCTATATGCAATTGCACATATTGTTATAAACTTGGGATTTCACATTTTCATTCTCTAAACTCATCCTTTCCTCTCTCTCTTTCTGCAACTTGTGTGAATGTGTGTGTTCATGTGTTAGATTAGTTTACATGTCTTAGGTTTATCCAATACAGTCTCATTTATATTGAAAAGAGAAGTATCTTGTGTTTTGTGCTCACAAGTTAATGTCTTAAACTGCCGATCTTGTTACTGTGCTATTTAATGGTGTTTTCACTATATTTTGGATTTTATTATCCAGTGCAGAGTTGATGTTATACGGCTCGTTTAGTTAATCGCTGGCTGACTCAGCGATCAGCTGTAAAACAGTGATTCTGTTCAAATTCCCTATAAAATAATAAATGATTCACTTTGAGCTAAATTGACCTGTTTCTCTTACAGTAGGTTAAGTTTAGGTATTGGGTAGGATTAGGGAAGTAGAATATGGTCATGCAGAATATGGGCTTTATAAATACTAATAAACAGCCAATATGTTAATAATAGGCACGCTAATAAGCAACTAGTTAATAGTAAGAATTGATCCCTATACTAAACGGTTACCATATATTCTTTTTTCTATTTCTCTAAGAAAACATATGAATGAAAATTCATCAATACATTTCTTTTTTCTATCTTTTGATTTTGTATGATAAAACAGGCCAAGAGATCATCAGTAATATACTTACATATACACATACACTTTTGTGCCCAAGTGGTACACAACAGCATATATCAGAAGCTTTACTATAAATAAACAAACAAAATACATTTTGTATTTTATGTAACTACATTCAATATTTTATTTATATATTTTTTCTTTTTTATTATCTAAAAAAAGCCCACAAATAGATAATCTCATATTATGTATTTTTCTATCTTTTTATTTTATACTGTATAATAAAACAGTCCAAATACATATACATAAATATTTTTTTCCTCTTTTTATTGTATATAACAAAACAAGCCAAGGGAAAAAATA
Organism: Schizothorax lantsangensis; assembly: GCA_027422415.1. NCBI lineage: Eukaryota > Metazoa > Chordata > Actinopteri > Cypriniformes > Cyprinidae > Schizothorax > Schizothorax lantsangensis. The sequence goes on from CM049840.1 coordinate 26,582,883, forward strand.
TATGTATGCGTTTGTGTTTAATGACAAAGAGTGTCTTTTATTACAAACAAGTGTGCGCTCAGATACAGACAGAGACTATGAGTAACACACAGAAATGAAACATTAATTTTCATTCACCGATAATTGCACAAGAGACCCACAGGAATGTAATAACGAAGCTCAACCCACCTGAATATGAAGATAAAGAGCATTAGTAACATGCAGAAGGTGGCCACGTTGTCCATGGTCTTCATCAGGACCACCAGCTGTCTGCGCAGAGCTGGCATGAAACGCACCAGCTTTATGACCCTCAACAGTCTGAATGTCCTCAGGACGGACAGACCCCCGTCAGACTGCCCAATGATCTCACATACACTATACACAAACACATAAAAAAGTGTTGATTATAATGTAGAAATACAATTATTTGTGTGTGATATATATATATATATATATATATATATATATACAGTGTTTAAAAGTTTAATCGTGTCTTAAACATTTGTGTCCAAGGGTACACAATAGCCTATAATAGAATAACCTTTACTTGAACACGGCATTAAAACTGACATTTTATCATGCCTTCATCTTAAAATTTTGCTACTCCAATGCCTTTTACGTATATTTTTAATGGCTTTAAGGTGTGGTCACATTAGTGAAATTTCATCAAATTTTCACAGACAAAAACCACACAGTTTAAAGGTCACATGTACTCTTGTCCTAAACCTAGAACTTCAGAGTCAGAGTCAGAGAGGCTTTATCATTTCAGCTCTATACAGCTTGTACACAGCGAAACGAAACAGCGTTTCTCCAGAACCATGGTGCTGACAAGACAACATTGGACTACAAAACTCACACTGTACTGTACAAAAAGACTATACATAATTAAATTATCTTAAATAATTTAACACAATAATAAAACTGGAAAGAAGAAGAAGAAGAAAGTAAAAGTTGAGCATAAAACAAAGTACCGACTACATAAAGTGTGTGTGTGTGTATGAAACAGTGCAACAGCCTGGGACAGAATTTATTTATATATATTTTTTTTTTACATGAACAGGTCACAGTATTAATAGACAAGGCACAATAGTGAGGTTGATTATGCAAATGTGCAGACGTGGAAAGTATGCAAGTTGTGTTTCAAGTGTTTGTGTTTATAGTGGGGTGTATATGTGTGAATGTAGTTGTCCGGTCAGTTCACATGGAGTTGAGGAGTCTGATGACTTGGGGGAAGAAACTTAAATCTTAAGCTACAATTTTTTTTTACAATTATTATTCTTCAAAACTTTTTCATAAATTGACTGTCTGTTGTGGTGTCACTTTTTGTAGTTTCCTCTATACCAAAAAATGTTACTGCTAAAAAATTTTTTGTTAAAGTGTACTTGGTTATCAATGAGACAATGAGTAAAAAGCATGCTTGAGATGAGACGTGCGGAAAAAAATCCAAGGTAAATATTACTATTTTTGTTGAGTTATTTCCAGTCAAGCAGTTATTTTGTCAAAATATTATGCAAAATAATGATTTTTTTCCCCCAGACATTCTATAAACTATAAAAGTGAATGCACTTGCCTGATGATCACAATAATGCCATCAAAGATGTTGTAGGGGTTTCTCAGATATTCAAAGAAGCCAAAGGCAGTCAGCTTGAGGATCATCTCCAGGGTGAACATACTGGTGAACACTATGTTACAAATCTCCAGGACATTAGTCAGTTCATCAGGCTGTAGACAGAGAGAGAGAGAGAGATTGAGGACAAGCGAGAGGTTGGGAAGAATAAAAGAAGAGGTAAATGTGGAGAGGTCATTTCAGATCACTGCATTGCTGTTCAAGAGAGTGTGTGCATTGTTGCATGGACAAGATCAGCTTTTGACAGCAGGCATGAGTTCCTCAGTGAGGCTGTGACCTCCTCGTATGATATAAAGGTCAGAGAAAACTGAGTTTAAACCTGAACAATTCCTTGTGGAACGTCAGTTAGAAAAAGATCAGGGGTGATGCAAGTACACTGATACTATATGTGAATTGTAAGTACTGCATGTCTACAGCTTATTCTGGCCAAGAACTGCCCACATAGACAGGAAGAAACTGATTTCTGATTGACATGTAAGGTGACCAATCACAGATGGTTTTGTTATCTACAATAGTTAACCATGTAGTTATTTTACCTGAATCAAAATGCTGATGCCCACTACACATTTACGTAATATGCAAATATGATATATAATATAACTATACACACTACTGATTAAAATGCTGGGGTCGGTGTCTTTTGCTCACCAAGGTTGCTTTTATTTGATCATAAATACAGTAATAAACAGTAATATTGTGAACTATTAAAACTATTGAAGAGAATTGTTTTCTATTTTAATATATATTTAAATGTAATTATGCAATGGCAAAGCTGAATTTTCTGCAGCTTTTCTCTAAAATCCAATCATTCTAATATGCTGATTTTATGCTCAATAAATATTTCTTATTATTATCAATGTTGAAAACAGCTGTGCTGCTTAACTTTTGGGAAAACCAAGATACTTTTTTCTGGATTCTTAAAGGGGTGGTTGACTGTTTTTTTTCTAGGCTTGACTGTGTTTATGGGGTGCAGTCTAGCATGTGTTTATGCTTGGTTTTTTTAAAAACGCATTATTTTTCACATAATTTACCTTTATTCCACACCTCTCTGTCCCTTCTCTGACAAACGCCTCGATTTATTTCCTGGTTTTATGAAGCTCCTCCTTCAGAAATACGCGATGGGCTGAGATTGGTTAGCTGGCTCAGTGTGTTGTGATTCGCTAAACCACCAGTATGCGTCTGAACGTCCCGCCCCTCGCCTCAGCGGCATGTGCACCGGTTGAATTGTAAACAGTGGCGTTGTCTATAATGCTTATCAATTTGAGCCCGATTGAGACCCAGAGGATATTAGTGAAGAGGATCGTGTAGAACCTGTGCAAGCACGGCTCTTAATGGTATGTTTGGTTGTTGTTGTCTCATACTTTTAAATACGCTGCTATTTGTAAGTGCTACTGCTTCTGTTAGCTTTTAATATACGGTTTTATCCTGATTAAAGCTTTAATACAGCACAGCAACCGCACGCGTGTCCATTTATAATGCTTCTCATTGCTGTGTGAAAATAAGTGTATAATTGGAACAGTTTGTTGGAGCTGATCTGACGATCTGAATGAGAGAGAGAGAGAGAGAGAGAGAGAGGGAGAGAGATGCAGAGCAGGGCGACAGAGTAACAGTATTAAGAACTGCTGCTTTAATGATTTTGAAACTTGAGAATCCATTAGAATCGTTAGAAGACAGAATCGCGATTCATATGAATAGCTTTTTACGTGCATCCCTAGTTTTCTCTTCCTCTTCTCTAAAGCAGCGCAGCATGGCCTCGCCCCCTTTGATGCGTGTTCCCGGGGGCGGGGTTTATCTGGGTCTGTGACGTATCAGACCCGGGAAGTAACTCGTTGTAGTCCCTTACCTGTCGTTTTTGTAGGCATTAAACTGCCAGAATTTTAAAAGACGATATCTCCGTTTGCATTGAACTTTCAGCGCCGTAACTCTGCAGATATTGTTTATGCCCAAACAGCAACATTGCACACTAACTAATGTTAAAAAAGTGAAATCGCAATCAACCACCCCTTTAATATAAAGATCAAAATAACAGTATTTATTTTAAATATTTTGCAACATTATTAAAGACAAAAAAGAGAAAATTCTTACTGACCCCAAACTTTTGAATGGTAGTGTAGTATTACTACTACGTTAAAAATACAGTTGTTTATCTTAACCCAACCTGGTACCACAGCTTTGTTTTTCTAGGCAGACTAATAACAACCTATGTGGTCATGTACATTGTAGAAATCCAGCTATTCAGATTGTAGCTGGCGATTTAAGCCATTTTTGTGTGCACTAAGCATCAGACAGTCGGTGAACAGACTGTGGGTGGTCCATCGAAGGCTGAGAATAGTGTAAGATCTACTGCGCTTAGAAAGGGATCAACAGACCACCCTGACCTGCTTCAGTCCACGCTGTGTAATCTGACATCACATAAATCCATTACACCTTATCTCAACCGATAACACTATGTTCATGTGCACAAGTGAGAGGGTGGCCGAATTCCAGGGGAGCAAAAGCGAAATCTGATTTGAGAACACTTCCTTCATTGTCCCTTTTGTTCCCTCTTTCTCCATCCCTTTATTGATCGATATCTCTCCATTGACGAGTTAAAGCCAAGAAAACACAACTGAAGGACGAATGAAAACCAAACCACAGGCAGCTCCTGGGAGATGCCATTTAGAGAAATTGAATATTGACACAGCAATCAGGAGTAATAATGGCAAAACAATACGGTAATAAAACACCAATAGCTTCTCCTCCCTCTTTCCATTTTTAATCACTCCTTTTTTTCTTTGTCCTCTCACAGGCTGTACTGTAAACTGCTCTTAAATAAATCCATCAGCAGATCATCTCATTATCAAACCTATTTGTACAATACTTATTGTTATCTTAATCTTATCTCTTATCTTAATACTTCAACAATGCTGTAAGTGATTTTTGGTAAATAAATTGTCAATACAACTGAAATGTGACTTGAAAAATCTCACCATGACTCTCTTTTTCAGCCAATCTAAAGACTTTTAGGCATTTGCTGCCTGTCAGTCATTCTGAGTGTTCATCGACATGGAGGGTAGGATTTTGGAGATGGGAGCCAGTTTAATGTTTAACGCTATCTCTGCATCCAAATTTGGCAATTTCCCTACATAGTGTGCGAAAGTGCACCAACTGAGTGTTGAGCATCCGAAAACACAATACTCATGAAAAGGTAGGTGACAAATACCCGGATGACCTGCTACTTCCACCAGGATATTACACCTATGCATATTTTATAGAATGCACTTTATCAGCTTTTTTAACAGCTAAGATGTTCAAGATGTTAAATGCAGTACAAATTCTGACAGATTTCAGGAAGAGGCAACAAGTGTCAATTAATTAAAAAAAAAATCCCTTCTTCCCTACTTCAAAAAACTTAATTAGTCCAAAATACCAGTCCTTGTAACCGAGTTAAAAATCAAGCATGTTTTAAAGTGATAGTTCACCCAATTTACTCACCCAACTTAATGTCTTCTGCTGAAAATAAAAGCAGATATTTTAAGAAATGTTCCAGTGATTTTTTTCGTCCATACAATGAAGGTCAAAAGTTACCAAAACTTTTTCAAAATATCTTCTTTTGTGTTCCACAGAAGAAAGAAAGTGATACATAGTACAGTAAGGAGGCCTGCATGGTAACATGGCAATTTTCCCAGTACACAAATGACTGGAACACAGGAATAGCTTCTTCCCACAGGCCATCTCCCTCTTGAACAGCTTATGCACCTAAAGGCCTTCCTTAGTGCAATACTCCACTTTCAGTGGCATACTTTACAAATTAATTCCTATTTATTCATATTAATCACACAAATGTGCATGTCTTTATACGTGTTCAATTATTATTATGTTTTGTTGTATTTATATGTGAGCCAAATCCATGTATGTGCAAGCACACTTGGCAATAAAGCAATTTCTGATTCTGATTAATCCATTTTGTAACATTTTACAGACTAAATCAGCATTTTTCAGCATTCAGTTGCATACGTTTGAGTATTTTGCAACTTCCGCCGCTTCCTCAGACAATCCCACAATCCCTGCATGATCCTGGCACATGATCCTGAATTAAAATGGTTGCTTTGCAGTGTTTTCAGTTGATCAACTTCCTGGGAATCAAACCATCACCCTGCCGTTGCTAGCGCCACGCTCTAGTCTTAGAGCAAAAGGAACCTTTAAATGCATTTGTGTGTGCAGACCGAGCACATTGACACTTGTTCGATCGACTGTTGTGTGCGAGCACAAACAACACACACACACACACACACACACACACACACACACACACTGCCCACACACATGTATATTGATGTGTAAATAAATAAATATATTGATCACATGTAAATATTGTGATCTTTACCAGGCTGGTTGAGAGTCAGGTTAAAACATACTGAGTCACAGCAGATGATGTCATCACACATGATCCGTTTAATCGTATAAGACCGACTGGAACACAAACTCTCATGAGGAAAGTCTTGTTTATATGCGAGCACGTACACAGGGGCTCCGCTGTTTGCCTGCGTAGGCTGAATTTACATGATGTCTCACATGTTAAAAATGCTGCGTAATAGAAGCCAGCGTGACTATCTCTTTTTCTCTCTCTATATATCTGTCTCTCTCTGCTTGTTGATATTTTTAGAGCCCAGAGAGATGAGAAAACAGGCCCCACTGCAGGCGAGGCAGTGAAGACATGAGGGGGCAGAGGGGGAGAGACATACAGAGAGAGCAAGATAGAGAGAGTGTGCATGAGTAGTAGTAGCTTTCTACATCTTCCAAAGATAATTAACTGCACTTTCATGGCAAGAAAAAATCCAACAAGACTCTAAAGGCCGTTCCACACGCTCTCATTACTTTGAATGGCAGGCCCTGTGAAGACTTTATCAGCACTGCAGAAAGAGCCGGCTATTACAGTAATATGTGACATGATGAGGTTGAACACTTCTTCAGAGTGGGTTCATTATGTGAACCGACTGCACTGTGGGTGAAATTACCTGGTTATGGTGCTCGATGCCCATGCTGATTGTATTGATGAGGATGGCGATCATAATCCCTCTGTTGAAGTATTTGCTTTCAACTATACCCCAAAGCTTCACACTTATTTCACCCCAAACATCTTTACATTTCCCAAAACAAGTGCGTTTCCTCTTCGGCGAGTCCTCGGAGTCATCGTCCCCCTTCTCGTCCAAGCGGTTCTCATCCCTGTCGGTCTCCTCCAGCGCACCCTCCTCTTCCTCCCCATTGGCCGAGTGCCCCGTCGATCCCGCCCCCTCCTTGAGTGACAGGGCAGCAGCACACTGTGGACACTCCTCAGGGTTTGGGGTGACGGAGAGGGAGATTGCGTTCTCCAGAGGTTGGGAGCTGTGGTCCAACTTGGTATCGTGAATACAATGAGGCGCTGCAAGACAGACAAAAAATTAAACATTTGTTTGACATTTTCATATAATGCAATAAAATTTTTGCCTGTCAGTTTCTTGGACAACTGCCACGCTGCTGCTTGGGATTGAAATGTCATTGGGCCATAAAAGCAAACACATGGATGGATTTGTTCTTGTTTTTATTGCAACTTGCTCTTTGCTTTTATAACTTGCTATTTGGTTTAGAGTGGCGGGGAAGCTACTTTGAAACTTGGCCAGGCTACAAGCTATTTTTTTATGACACAAAAGAAGCTAAATACACTGAAGCAGCTTAAAAGGGCAATACTGTTTAAAATAACTTTCTGATGATATAATTCCTAAGTTTAGAGCCATATTCTTTTGGGTTTTGAATGAATGAACAGTGACATCAACAGACTTTTACAAATAATGTGATACTAAATCAAAGGAAAAATATTGAATAGAATATATCCTGAATAAAACTGAAAGTAGCTGAATATATCCTAAATAAAATTAACTGAATAAAAAAACACCATAATTAACAATTAATTTTAAATTTAAATTAACTTAGGACTTACTTCAAATCTACTTAAAATGCTGTGCAGTGATTTCTTTTTTATATATTCATTTACATTGTTTAAAAAACTTCACTTTCCAATATACATACAGTATAAGCATGAGAGGGCAGTTTAACATGAATCAATTCACTTGAATAAATCAAAATGTTTGATACCAAATACAAGTGATAGATAAGAGTTCAGGATTAACTGAAGAGTTCATAGTGAGAGAGGATAGTTTAGGACAAACAAATGAATCAGATTTTCTAGCACAACATATAAGTGAAAAAAGAACACTTTAGGGTGAATTTTCCTACACTATGAGTGAAAAAGGGTCCTTTAGGATGACTGATTAACTACAACCTCAAATCAGAAAAAGTTGGGACAGTATGGAAAACGCAAATAAAAAAAGAAAGTAGTGATTTCTAAATTTACTTTGACTTGTATTTCATTGCAGACAATATGAACACAAAATATTTCATGTTTTGTCTGGTCAACTTCATGTCATTTGTAAATATACATCCTTTCCTGTCATTCAGACTTGCAACACATTCCAAAAAAAGTTGGGACAGTAAAGCATTTACCACTTTGTAATGTTGCCATTCCTTTTCACAACACTTAAAAGACGTTTAGGGACTGAAGACACCAAGTGATGAAGTGTTTCAGGTGTAATTTTGTCCCATTCTTCCTGCAAACAAGTCTTAAGGTGGGCAACAGTACGGGGTCTTCGTTGTCGCATTTTGCGCTTCAAAATGCGCCACACATTCTCTATTGGAGACAGGTCGGGACTGCAGGCAGGCCAGTCAAGTACCCGTACCCTCTTCCTCCGCAGCCAGGACTTTGTAATGTGTGCAGAATGTGGTTTTGCATTGTCTTGTTGAAATATGCATGGACGTCCCTGGAAAAGATGTCTTCTTGAAGGCAGCATATTGTGCTCCAAAATCTCTATGTACTTTTCAGCATTAATGGTGCCATCACAGAAGTGCAAGTTACCTTTGCCAAGGGCACTGACACAACCCCATACCATGACAGACCCTGGCTTTTGGACTTGTTGCTGGTAACAGTCTGGATGATCCTTTTCTTCTTTGGTCCGGAGCACACGGCGTCCATTCCTCCCAAAAAATACCTGAAATACTGATTCATCTGACCACAGTACACGTTTCCACTGTGTGATGGTCCATCCCAGATGCCTCCGAGCCCAGAGAAGTCGACGGCGCTTCTGGACACTGTTAACATAGGGCTTCCTTTTGGCACAGTACAGTTTTAACTGGCATTTGTGGATGTAACTACGTATTGTGGTACTTGACAAAGGTTTGCCAAAGTAGTCCTGAGCCCATGTGGTGATATCGCTTATAGATGAATGGCGATTCTTGATGCAGTGCCGCCTGAGGGATCGGAGATCACGGTTGTTCAGCTTAGGCTTGCGCCCTTGTCCTTTACGCACTGAAATTCCTCCAGATTCCTTGAATCTTTTAATTATGTTATGCACTGTTGAAGGTGAAATATCCAAATCTCCTCCTATCTTTCTTTGAGGAACATTGTTTTTAAACATTTCAATAATTTTCTCACGTATTTGTTGGCAAACTGGCGATCCTCGGCCCATCTTTGCTCCTAAAGGACTAGACCTTTCTTGGATGCTGCTTTTGTACCAAATCATAATTACAATCACCTGTTGACATCAACTGTTTCAAATCACATCATTATTTAACCAATTTACCTCATTACTAGTCCTAAATTGCTCCTGTCCCAACTTTTTTTGGAATGTGTTGCAGGTCTGAATGACAGGAAAGGATGTATATTTACAAATGACATGAAGTTGACCAGACAAAACATGAAATATTTTGTGTTCACATTGTCTGCAATGAAATACAAGTCAAAGTAAATTTAGAAATCACTACTTTCTTTTTTTATTTGCGTTTTCCATACTGTCCCAACTTTTTCTGATTTGGGGTTGTAGATTTAATCAAACTTTTCAACACTGCATAAGCAAAAATGGAGAGTTTAGGATGGCTGATTTCTCTAGAACTAATCAACATTTTCAACATTATATATATATATATGACAAGAAAGGGCAATTTAGTACGACAGCTTGCTGCCATTTTGAACAAAGCTGAGCTAATGTCAGGCTAAAATAAACTTTTGTTTGGTTAATTTTAGATATTTTCTCATCAACACTGTTAGACACAGCTTTTCTATGACCCAATGCCATTCCTCTGTCCTCTCTCCTTACTCACTCTGAGTAGAATGGCAGTGGTGTCTTTCGCTGCCATTCACATTAGCTCCTCCCCCTGTCGATCCTACCCCTCCCCTGCCACGCCCCCTCCCTCCTCCAGGGGGAGGGGCTTTGCCACGGAGCATGTAGTAAAGGGCGGCTGAGCGGCGGCGGGCCTTGCGCAGGATGTGGCAGACCAGCTGGAAGAGCTCCTCGTAACAGTCTCCGGGCTCAGCGAGTGAAGCCAGCGTGCTGGAGGACAGGTAGCGAGCGCGTTGCTCTTGCATCAGCTGGTGCTCTCGCTGTTTGGTCTCCGAAAACTGAGTGGCAATGACCACCAGGCACAGATTAATCATGAAGAAAGATCCAATCTGGAGCAGGAAGAAGAAGAGAAAGAGTTGAAAATCATCATTTACCCATTCTTATGTTGCTCTAAACCCCTATGACTGACTTTCTTCTCTGGATACAAAATACTGGAGAAATATTGGAGTGCTTTCTGGAACTGCTTGTTTTTCTTTCTGAAGCCATTTCAGAGAAACAGACAAACATTTTAAGTAATTGTACATTGACAACCTCCTGTTTGAACCGGATTTAACCAATTTTAACCAACTATTTTCTCTGAATAGCTACTTTTTGTCAGACAAAAGTATAGTATAACTTCCATACTTTTGGAATATAGCAAACATTAGCTGCACATGGACCACTTTTATAATATTTTTGCAACCTTTTTAAAGCTTGTACGCTCCAGTTAACATTCAATGTAAAATGACAGGGTTTGAAATGACACGTTGAGTACATAAATTAGTAAATAATGACTAAATATTAATTTTTGGGTAAACTACCCTGTTGAAAAATCCAGCATATGCTGGTTAGGTATGTTTTGAAGCTTGGCTGCTGGTTTGAGCTGGTTGAAGCTGGTCATGTGCTTGTCTTGAGCAGGAGCTAGTTGTTTAGGACCAGCACATGACCAGCTACTGTACCAGCTCAAACCAGAAGCCATGCTTCAAAACATGCCTAACCAACATATGCTGGATTTTTCAACAGGGTACACCTTTAAAAACATATATTTGAGTTCATTTATTTGAGCATTTTGCTGTCATTACTTTCTTATACACTAAAGATACATTTTTGGCTCAATTCTGTTACCATAACTCTTGCACTACGTGTGAAGTCTCAGCTGCTTTTAATATCCAGATCTACATGACACCTAAACCCCTCTAAGCTCTCTAACGCAGCCTGTGCTGCAGTGTTTGGCATAAGCAGCGGCCATAGCTGTCTAGATGAGCTGCTATAAACGGACCCTATGTTTGAAAAAGTCAGCAGACGCCCAAACAAGAGCCTGTTTTGTTGTGTGTGCGCCTGTACTGCTCTGGCTTTGATATGCTATAATTATCAGGCTCTTTCATAGGAGCAAAACCTCTAAATATCTCCTAGTCCTCGCAGAGAAGGGCTAGATCCCTCTGCCAACGTGAAACGGATTAGAATCGTGAGCCAATCATTTTAAAGACCAAGAGCGAACCAGTTCCAGACTCAACAGAACAGAAAGCCTGCTCTTATATCATTCGCCATTCATTTCACTGGCATTTGTCAACACACGAATGCACACAGAACTCGCTCTTAGGTCTTAATGAAAGTACAGCCTGGTTCCTGCATATGTGAGGTAGGGATCAGAGAGGACGGAAGAGTCATGAGGAGGACAGAGGAGGTGGAGAAATGCACAGAAGTGTGTGTGTGTGGGGCAGCTGTGCCCTGCCTCCACATCTGCTGTCCTGATTTGGGAGTCTGATGTGTGACTGGACTGCTCCTAATCAACAGTCGGACCTCTGTTTTATGCAGATAGAAAACTTATTTCCTTGCAGTCACCTTTCCTCTCATCAATTCCTCTGCACGCTTTACACACACACACACACACACACACACACACTCAATATCCTTTATACTTATTTGATTTTTAAAGTGATAGTTCACCCAAAAATGACAATTCTGTTATCATTTACTCACCCTCATGCCTATACAGTATAACTGACTTTCTTCTGTGGAACACAAATGTGAACTTTTGAAGAAAATTCATGGCATTCTTTAATATTATGAAAGAGGACCTCAAAATGACAAAATAAGCATAATAAAAAATAGTGAAGAATATTCTTTTTGTGAAGAATAGATTATAATTTACTTCAATATTCACTGAAAATTGACACATTGACTTTAGTTCTCCTATAAAATAAAATTAAATAAAATCAAACTGTTGACACCGATAGCCTTGTGGGCAGCGCACCAACATATAGCGCTGTTGTGCTTCGGGCGTCCTGAGTTCAAGTACTGACTTATGGACCTTTCTCGATCCCGTCCCTGTTTATATCTCCCACTTCACTTCCTGTCATCATACTGTCCTATCACAAAGGCAAAACTGACTAAATGAATCTTTAATAAATAAATAAAATTAAACAAAACATTGGCACTTTGTGAGATATCATGATGTAAGTAACCATATCTAATTTATGAATGGATCTTTTTAAATAAAATAAGTAAAATTTTTGAAATTATTCACCAACTATTGAAAATAGTTGGTCTAAATGATTCATTCACGTATCAATTTAATCTGGTTATTAATGTGGTTAATCATTCTCGATTACTCAATGACTGATACTAAATAGCTCATAAAACGAGAAGATTAGCCATGAAGAACTTATTTCAATTCATGTACTACTTTAAATCCAAAATGGTGCCTCTACTACAGTTAAGACATGTCAGCACCATTTTTCTATATTACTTTTAAAACAGATTGAAAGAAAAAAAGAAAGAAAGAAAGAAAGAAAGAAAGAAAGAAAGAAAGAAAGAAAGAAAGAAAGAAAGAAGACATACAGATGGAACGAGGCAGGAGAAGAAAGGGAGAGGTCAAAGGGGTGCTGGTTAGTGAGTATACTTCAGTTCTGTTACAGTTGGATGAAAGATGACAGGTGATGATTTATACTCTCATTTAATACTGCTCTTACAATCGAAGGGTCTGGCTGCAGGCAGGGTGACCTTAAGACTGCCTGTCCAAAAAAAGAACAGCAGGCAGAACCGGTCATTTCATTATTGTGCCATCAATGTGCAAACGCAGGGAGAACTTTGCCAACATAATATAGATAGTAAAATAAAATAAAATAAATTCTTCCCATGCCATCAGCTCAAAATTCATATCCATGAGTAAATCCCATAAGCAAGCCAAAAATATAACAAGATTTGTTAATATGTTGTTGCCTGTAATCAGAGACAATGTTTTTAATCTAATTATTTGAGATCCGTCTGCCCATTCGTACTGATCCATCAGAGAACAGCTGAAGAGGAAAAACTGGGCACAGAGAAGGCGAGCCTGAATTAATTGCTCCGATGTTCAATAGAAGTGAAAGGAGGTGAATAGAAGTGCATTGGCGGGGTGTGGGCTGTGTCGGCACACTATGGCCCTCTCTCTACAGGTAGCTACGGCTGGCTGTGTGGTTGCCAGGTTACAGACAGAGCAGGGTGTCAAAGAAGTAAATAAAAGTGCAGAGGGACACACTCGCATAAACCTGCACACACACATACAGTGAAAAGACACATCTTACTCCCTTCAAACACTGCAGAACACGCAGGGATTTGAAATTTTGAGACAAAACTATTTCAAGTTTAAAGTTTAACCCTATGGCACACTTCCTTTTTTCTGCCTGCTGTTACATCTTCCACACAGTGCTTCTGTTTTTTTGTTTTTTTTTCTATTGGACCCACCAGTTAGTGCAAATATTTAATGCACACACAGTGATGGCTACATAAAGACGCAAACCTGCATATTTTTGGCTTAATTCTGACCCAATCAGAGTTTTGTAATAAAGTGCTGCAGGGATGACATATTTTTGTAGACCAGCCCAGAAGTAAGCATAAGCCTGGTTCCCTTGACAAAAAGCTAATAGCTTTGTTTTGTTCATCAATCTTCACAAATTAACCCACTTTGAATTGAAGACTAAATGCAATCACCAGAGGTAAAAAAGCTAAAGGTAGGCTATAAACACACTAGACCAACTTCAAAGTTAAAGTCAAAATCACTATGTTTTTTAAAAAAACTAAAAATTAAAGACAACTCTCTCAATCTACAAGTTTGAGAATGATTTGCAAGAGCGAAAGTACTATATAAACACAACAAGGATGTACATTTACATTTAGCAGACGCTTTTATCCAAAGCGACTTACATTGCATTCAAGTTACAGTTTTTACATTTTATCAGCTCTTGCTTTCCCTGGGAATCGAACCCATGATCTTGGCGTTCCTAGCGCCATGTTCTACCATTTGAGCTACAGGAAAGCTGACTATTGAGTAGATGAGTTTTCCTGGTCATTTGTCCACTATTTGCTGCCCTATTTTTGTTTAGATAATATATGAGTGCGTACTGTGTATATTTATTATTTATATATAAATACAAACACATGCATGTATATATTTAAGCAAAATATGTTATGTTTATATATTAAATATATTTATATGTAATAAAAATAATATATACATACATATATATATACATACATATATATGCCTTGTGCATTTTGAATACTTTAGGATTTCTACAACATGCAGGGTTTTACAACAGTATCCACAGTTAAACTGTAAATACTGCGCAAGAACTGTGGTAAATCATGGGGGTACAAAGTCGGATCAATTGCGCTGCACCTATTGATTTCTGTCACTTCCTGTTTTTTTAGGCAACACAATACTGATAATGACTAATCTAAATGATGTCTCAGTCCTGAGAGTCTCTTTATACTTCACTCAGTGCCACATTCCACCAGTCGGCGTTCAGCTGGTGCATGCTGGGAAGGATCACATGACAGCTTCGCAGGGTGCATGTGTCGGGGTTGCAGGGTCTCTGTCAGGAAGTGTAGACTGCAGAGATGGCGGCAGGGGTCCGCTAGTCTGATGGGCTCTAATTAACTGCTAATGCTTTCACTCCGCTGACCTTCACAGGATTAGGCCCTGTCATTAGCTACAGACACACACCCACATCTCCCTATACTTGCTATTTGTTGGGCTAAAATGGATTTCGGTGTCTCCAGCAGAGCCATCAGTTGTCTAACACGTGTTTGAACGCAGGAAACAGGAAAGGTAAAGAAAAGCACAAATAGCTACAACAAATATCAGCAGGCCTCTCTACTATCTGACCTGCACATCTCATTCCTAAATCCATTCCCTTCCTCTTTTATTCATTTAGTCTCCTGCTGTCTTTCAGTCTCAGATCCTTTTCCTCCTTATCCTCAGGGCATTTCTTTCCCCTCTCACTCTTCTTTAATCTTGGGAGGAGACATTATCCGAAGCACATCTCACTGCAGGGCTGTCACGTTCGCTGCTGTTCCTACCATTCAACGGAGAGGGCAGCGTGGTGCGAAAACTGGCTCCATCACGGCATTGTTAAACATGTAGCTGAAGCAAAGATATATTCATTTTATAGTGTCCAGCTATTGATTCTTCACTATGTTGTTCATTGCCTAATTGATCTCTGCGGCTCTGTTGACTACTAAATGTGCTGTTTAGCTAATATCTGCATCTTTGAAACCTTCAGGCCATCAACAGGACTCCTGCAGATTCAGTTCAGTTTAGTCTGTCAATAAAAGCTGGGTCCGGACACATCTCTGAGGAATAACAGTAGTGAATTTTTCAAGACTTTAAACTTCACTTGCAATGCACCATATGGCAGGACTAATCAAACTGATAAACTTCTATTAGACGTTACGTGGCCTTGCATTAAAAATACTGTATTAAGTTTGAGCTTACAGATGGCACTCTAAACGCTAAATATGAGTCTCAATTATTTTACAAGATGATTGTTTTAGAAGAAAAAGTAAATAATTAGAAGTAGCAATGCACACTATACCAGTACCACAGTGGTTATCAGTTGATATTAGTAGTGATTTTTTGTGATTTCTTTAACCTCAAAATGAATGTCAGTTTTTCATACTATTCATTATAATGTTGTGATGCCTAATTTTACTCTAAATTTACATTTAAAATGATTGATTTTATTTTTTTAAATGTTTTAATTTCTACTTAGACAAAATAGTACATAATTTTAATATTAGCTATTTATCAGCTAACATCCATAACATGAAAACAATTATCGGTATCAGTCTTATCGTATCGGCCGGGATATTAAAGGGGTCATGAACTGCCTTTATTTTTAATTTTGTACTGTTCTCTGAGGTCCACTTTAATTTTATCAAGATTTTTACATCAAAAAACATAATTTAGAAGTAATAGTCTATTTTCTGTCCTGTTTTAACCCCCCTTATCAGACCGCTATGTTTGAATAGGTGTGGTGGATTGTAGACTCGGAAGTAAATGCCCACTGCTATGATTGGCTAACAGTTGTGTATGTTTGACAGGCTACATCCTTTATAGATGGACACAGTTGTGATTTAGGTTGAAAACACAAATACTCAGTACATATCAAAAGATCTGTAATAACAGATAAAGCAATAGTGATAGATAGTTTGTAAACGAATCTGCGTTAAAATGAATTGAACAAAAGACCAAGTTCTTACTGACGTGGTCTAGATCTTCATTAAAAAGCTTGTTCCCTCTTTCCTGACGTTAGTATCAGAAGGAAGCAAAGATGGTTTTTCCACATCTTGGCACTGCACAGCATCTTGTTGTCTTTGGAGCCATCTTTATCGTTTGATTTCTGCATAGACCTGCGTACACCTCTCGTTATTTACACTACATGCACAAATCGGTGGGCAGGGCTAAACAGGCAGTGATGTAGAAGCAGGCGTTGATCTTCTTCTGGTGGTGTTAACCACACTGTTACGTCAAAGTGGTACGTTCCACAACCTGACGTTTTGGAAGATTGGCTTCAATATAAGCTGTTTTTAGACTAACGAGAAAGTTTTGAGTTCTGAAACTTACAGGATGTTTTAATAGTACAATGACCTCTTATATGTCAAAACCTGCCCTCCTTAGTTACTGTTGCTATGTCCAACAAGCCATGACGCACTCACACTACACATCATGTTCAGACAGAACATGCCAGAGCAGGTTACTTCTGGTATGAAACAAGGTCTCAGATTTCAGATGTGGCCATTTTTTAAGAAATTCAAATAAGAAACACTGGTTTGTGGCTCTTTAATGTGTCGTGACAGATCGCTGTAGCACCTCAGTTCAAGCTGCATGTGAACCGATCTTATATTTATTTAAAGCACAAAATAAACATGAATGAACATCAGAATATATTTTGTTTCAACCACAGAAAGATGCCAATACACACAATTTTTTAAGTTTAAGTCCACCGAAGTTTAAGTCCAATCTACTCTCCTGTCTGATTTGTTTGTCAGACAATTGTTATGATTGGTCAGATCGCCTTTCTGAAGGGCCATTTTTGATTTCTCAGTTCATGACCCCTTTAATATCAGTGCATCCCTAATTAGAAGGCTTTGTGCTAAAAGTTTCATTGTTGTGATGGGTTAAGCTGTGTTTTTGTGTCCAGGGGAAAGACATGACCTTTTGGTTCTTACCAGTGAGACCAAACATCTAGTTCACCCTCTAGTCCTGTTAAATGTCACCAAACTTCAGGTCCTCCCAGATTACATATGCCATATAAAACCACAGACTACAAGTTCTCAATAATTAGGACACATGCTTTATCTCTGAACACATACATGGCAATATATAAAAACTTACAATGATGAGGAATATGAAGTAGATGAAGTTGTAGAAGGAATGAGCGTCCATGACGTAGTACATGATCTCCACCCAGCCCTCCAGCGTGATCACCTGCACAAACCAGATCAGACCACAATCAAGCTCTTTATGCACCTGGTAAAGATCTGTCTCAGATGATCCATCACAAGCCGTCAGTTGAGACAAATGCTTGAAGTAACATGCATCTGCTATTTGTAATCGGATTTCGAGGGGAGAGTCTCTAATTGTGTGACTATATATAAAATGTATAATTTTATAAGATTTAGAAGAATTAAGAGAACAACAACATCACTCATTAAAACCTCATTGTTGATGAATTCTTCAGCAATTCTGATGAAATGTATACACACATACATACATATCTACACAAGCACAATAAAATAAATATAAACTTATCTATTGCTCTTTTTTGGATTTCACTTCTTCTGTAGCTTTGGTAGCTACTAATCTAGCTCATACTAAAACTGCTAACAATGTCAAGTTGCTTTGGGTAAACACTTTGCTAAATAAATAAATGTAAATACTTAAAACTATTTGCCAATGGGTAAGAACAATTCTAATTAATTCAAAGTGAAAACAAGCTGATTTTTTCTTACCTCATTTGCAAATAATTTCTTTAAACCTTTGTTTTACCAGTGGATGATTGACAGATGTGTAGGCGGCCCTTCACTGCTGTCCAAGATGTATCAGCATGGATTAGCATTTGCAACACACTGCACATGCAATGCTGTCACATGCATTTTCAACTTTCCCTGAATGTGGTTTGAGTGATGGGATCACAAAATGCTTTGAATCGCATTTACACCTGTAGTAAGCACTGTTGATTTATGATAGGATCAGAACCAGATGTGTAATTTCAACACATGCCACTTGACTCAATCTCTCTCACCTGAAATATGACGATCCATGCATAACCTATGTTGTCAAAATTGATCGCTCCTTTATGTGGGTTGGAGTGTCCTGTGTGACAGCGGGTGTAGTACTGGTTCCAGTTCACACAGAGTCCCATGGCGGAGGCACTGCCGTTGACCAGCGGCTCCGCGCTCAGGCCCAGGGCCTGACGGTGCAGCGCATCCTCTTTATCTAGACAGCACTCCCGTCCGCCTTCTCTTCGAGCGGGCACGTCCCTGCAGGACATGATGCCGTTATCCTGAGCCAGCGAGCAGATAAAAGGCCGCTCGTCATCCTCCTCAGGCTGATAATATGGGGCGGGGAGGGTGATGCCAGATGTGCTGAGGACAAGACGGACGGAGAAGTCAAGGTTTTTGAAAATTCAGTGTTAAAATATGAACAAAATGAATGCACATTCAAACTAAATTAATTTATCTATCTATCTACAGTTGTGGTTAAAATTTTCCGCAATTTTTATTTTATTTTACCAAAATAAGAGGGATTATACAAAATGCATGTTATTGTTTATTTAGTACTGACCTGAAAAATATATTTTACATAAAAGACATTTACATATAGTCCACAAGAGAAAATAATGTTTTGTTTTGTTTTGTGATAGTTAACCTGTTAGTCAGCACCCCCCATTTTGGGCCTCACAGCTGAAAATGACGTACCTAAATTAAAATGGTAACAGTTCCTGACAATAATCAATTCCCTGTCTTCCTGTCCTGTCTACCCCCTTGTCATATTGTATGTACGTATGTATGGACAGGTTGATGGCTAATTTCGCTGGTACTTGTGACTAGTGACAATAAAGGGCTACTACTACTGAAATCAGTCGTGGAGCAATCCAGAAAAGTAATGGGTTGAAAGTCATATGTCTCATGAGTAAGATACCATGAAAAATGAGATTCCTGCAATAATTTTTCTGAGAATATTTCTAGTCCCCCCCCCCCTGTTATTGCAGAATTATACAAAAATAACCACCTGTTATTGCAGAATTATACAAACTATTTTAGTCATTATACATACTCCTGCATAGTTTTTCAATGATAAAATAATAGACGGAATTTTAGACATCATATAAGTGATTTATTTGAGCACTAAAAAATACAATAAGAATAATTTGAGTAATAAAAAAAAAAAAAAAAACAAGAATTTGCTTTGTATGTAGTACATACTCGAGTACATACTATGATTGCCAGACATAAACTGATATTGCCAGACATGGTCATACAGTCAGTAATCACACGCTGATGTGCGTCCATACAGATGATAATCATACAGATGGGCCATATAGTCAATAATAGCCGATCATTGACAGCATTCACATTGATAGCTGACATACAGTCAGTAATCACACACTGATGTGCGTTCATACAGATGGTAATCATGCAGATACAGCCACATTCCCCACAACACACACACACATATACAGTATATGAAAAATGTTAAAGAAAAAAAAAAGAAAAATTATTATTTGTGCAAAAAGCCGATCGCTAAGTTACGCCCCCATCAGATGACAGGCGCGTCACAGCGTGCATCACGCGGCGTCACGAGAGAGCGCCAGAAATCAAATAAACAATATTCCGCGTATCTGTGACTTTTTTTTCAGTGGATGGTCTCATTCTGTTTGTGACACTGTATGCTACAAAACCGTGTAGTTTTTTTTTTACCACCAAGACGCTGTTTTTGAGCATAATTTATTCCATAACGGACACAAACAATAACTCTCCCGAAGAAATGAAATGTAAACAAAGGAATTACCATCCATATTACAACGTTATTGTTTCGTTGGACTAAAAGTGCTCAATGGGATGTTGTTCTGTGGACCCTTGCCTTTCTAACTAAACCGGGATTTCAGCAGTGGATGCGTTTTGATGTGTACTGCTTACACAAATTTAGCAAATACATTCCTTATAAGCTTTCCATTGAAAAACAGCGATCTATCATCGATGCTTGAGGCTTAGACCTTCAAAATGATATATAGTTTGTCAAGATTAACTTGGTCCCGTTTCATTTAATCTATTTGTAAACAATGACACGTGCAAACAAAGAGCGTTCATGGCACCAGGCGTCCTGGTGCTACACTCTTAAAAATAAAGGTGCTTCACGATGCCATAGAAAAACCTTTTTGTCTAAATGGTTCCAAAAAGAACCTTTAACATCTGAAAAACCTTTCTGTTTCACAAAAGGTTCTTTGTGGTGAAAGAAGGTTCTTCAGATTATAAAAAGGTAAGGAAGAGATGGTTCTTTAAAGAACCTTTGACTGAATGGTTCTTTGTGGAACCAAAAACGGTTCTTCTATGGCATCGCTTGAAGAACCTTTTGAAGCACCTTTATTTTTAAGAGTGTAGCTAACAGGTTAAACTAGTCTTGAACAGTTAAACTGCCCGCTTTTCTCCAGAAAAATCCTTTAGGTCACACAAATTTGTTGGTTTCCCAGCATTTTTGCATATCTGATCCCTTTCCAACAGTGACTGTATGATTTTGAGACCCATCGTTTCACACTGAGGACAATTGAAGGACTCATACACAACTACTACAAAAAGTTAAAACGCTCACTGATGCTCCAGAAGGAAACACAATGCATTAAGAGAACAGAATGAAGATGTGTAATGTTTTCTTATTTTGACTAAATATCATATTCTCACACTCGCAAAATTAAGTAGATTTTTCATATTAACAAAATGTTGTGAGGCCTGTGCTTATATAAAAAATATATATATACAAAAATATAATTTTAATAATAATAATAATTAAATCATTAAATAATTTTGCATCTATTAAAGTGTGTTCTTACAGTATAGCAGTAACCAGTGTGGATTCATTCTATAGCAGACCAACTGTGCGTGTGTAGTGTGTGCGTACATGTGTGTGAAGCCCATTTCTCTGGGAGTGACCCATTGAGGTCAGCCTGCCCCTTAATCACAGTGTTTCACTGCCCAGAAATAGCTGTTTCCATCAGCCACTCACCATCTCATACACATAACAGAGTCAAAATGACTGTTTACACTCCCTCTCCCCTCTCTCTCACTCCTTTTTTCTCTCTTTCCCCGTTTCTCTTTCACATCCATGTATACGCGATTAAGCACCAACATGCAATGCCATTTGTTCACCTAGCACAAGCAAGCATAGCACATGCAAGCCACACTGACCAATCAATGCCTCTATTGCTATGTGGTCTAGACAGTTAATCTTAATTCGCACAAAGCTCCCACGACAGCCATGTTGGAGGTATTGGGCGCCAAGAAAGGATTGGTTCATCATCCCCAGGGTGTAATTCTCCCCATTTGGACAGAGGACTCCTCTGCAGACTCGCAGCTCGATAAAGGCCAAGAACGTTTCTGCTGTCGCAGAGGACATTTTTCCTTTGCCCTTCAACAACACGGCAGCCAAAAGATCTGAACCATTCGATAGCCGTAATGAGCATTGGTATATCAGGCTACACCAGAAAAAGCAATTTGTCTAAGCAGACCACCGTGGTGACACTCGTGTGAGGATATGCGTGTGCACATTTCCAACGCACAAAACTAATCAATGCCTGTGATATGGCAAATTGAGCCAATGCATCAAACCTTCGCAGATTCCCCCGTGGGCTTTGTGCGGCACACACTGAGATCTCTCCTATAAAAGTCAGTCTGCATTTTCAACACGACAGTCAAGCTGGACCGCGTGACACCGCTTTTCTTTAAGAGCTCAGCGGTATGGCGACAACTGGGGAGGTTGGGAGAGAAAGACAGAGCGGCAGAGAATCAGTAAGGCTGTCAGGGCTCTGCAAGGAGTGCTGGAGTGTGAATGATGTTTGTGCCAGTACCAGGGTTCGGGCACAGCATGGCAGCACACTGAGAAGCACAGCCCAGCGTGGCACACCGCTAACACCCCACTGTGGCACAAAATGCCATTCTACTGCCAATAAGACTGCTCTCGCACATGGAGATAATTGACCAATGACTGACAAGCTGTTTGTGGGTCGTCGCAGGTCGGCGGATGTTAAGTAATGCAGCATAAACCAGTCCCGAGGAGAAGTGTGACTTTGAGGGTTGACTTTAAGGAATTTCTTCCATTTGCTCAAGTCAAACCTCAGCAGATGCCGTGAAAATTATTCTAAAATCTAAATTGACTTTTCAGTGCCTGTAGCGTAGTTAACGTCAACAGTCTTACCTTTCATTTTTAAACAGTGTTTTTTTTTAAACCTTATATCATAAGATCTTCCAGTGAAATCAACACCTGCTTTTGGTGATGTATGCCAGATTTTTGCAATAATTTAGTTTGCTTATTCTCCGCCCCTCCAATCAATTGCAAGCTCTCATTCATTTTTGAGTGCAACATTCACATCTGAAAAGTCCTGCTTAAATCTTCTCTTCTTGATTAAAGGGATAGTTCACCCAAAAATGAAAATTATGTC
Organism: Schizothorax lantsangensis; assembly: GCA_027422415.1. Lineage (NCBI taxonomy): Eukaryota > Metazoa > Chordata > Actinopteri > Cypriniformes > Cyprinidae > Schizothorax > Schizothorax lantsangensis. The sequence goes on from CM049840.1 coordinate 26,605,637, forward strand.
ATTACTCACCCTCATGTCGTTCCAAACCCGTAAGACCTTCGTTCATCTTTGGAACACAAATTAAGATATATTTGATGAAATCCAAGAGCTTTCTGACCCTGTATAGACAGCAATGCAACTGACGTGTTCAAGGCCCAGAAACGTAGTAAGCATCTCCATTGTAGTAAAGTGAAATTCAGTAGTTCAGTAAAGTGTCTCTATTGTAGTTTATATGTGTGTCTTTTTACTGAATAAATAACATATCCACCTCAAGAGAGTGTATACGTGTAGATTCACAACTTGGAGTTTCAATCAATGTAATATTCAATCAGAAACTGATCAGAAACGGAATCATTTTACATTTTCTTAAAATGGTGTATGGCTAAAGTTAGCAAAATGGCCAAAGTTAGCTAAATTGCTTATAAATTGCATTATAGATGTTTCTTTGATACACTTGTATGTAAAAGCAATACATTTTGACAATATTAAAGTTTCGATGTTCGAAGAGGGTTTGAGCAGCCAACTGTTGCTATGGTTACATTGTTTTGGTTACGCAACCTTTAAAGCCAGTGAAAACATGTGTTCCAACTAACTTGTGATCTAACATTCACAGTTACTTATATGTCTGCAAAAGCTAAAGAAATGTATCATATAAAGAGACCCCCTTATACTAAACTAAACTAAACTAAAACTGTGTAGCATTTGTTCTTTCAAACCTTATTTCAAAACATTTTAAGTAATTCATCCCCACCAAAAGGGAAGGAGAGAGTACATTTTAAGAAGACTGTAAGAGAATGTACAAAGCGGAAGAAAACCAGGCGCTCTCTCGGGAGACTCTATGATAGACTGTCCTTTCAAAACACTTCATCATCCTCTGACTATAGTGCCAGCCTGTAAATATACTCGCTGCAAGACAATAAACGACAAACAGGCCTCAGCTGACGTTTAACTCAGACACGCACTTCTTTATCCCACACACACGTGTACAGACAAACACACGGTGAGTCTCGCATGCTGCCATACACCGCGAGTCCTTTCAAATCCAATCATACAGCAGAGAGAGGCAGGCAGACCACGGTTGGCACGGTAACCTCAGGCAGACACCCACTCATGAATATGGACGCCAATCTGAGTTTTAATCAACTGGAGCCATCGACTGGGTGGAACCACATTTGCATTTTTAGTGGCAGGTAGACAGTAAAAACAAGAAGATGAGAGAAGAGATTAAACAGAAGGATACATGTGAGAAGATGAGTGAAAGTAAGACCAGTTCAAATCTTAAAAAACTAAATTTTGAGAATATATGAAAAGGATAATAATTTCACATAATTTTGCCGATAGCCGATGCCGATACCGATGTATATTTCCTTTTGATTTGAAACAATGCCAAATCTCTCCTGTGCAGAACTGATAAAAAAACAAATTATTTGTTATATATATAAATAAGAGTACTATATAATAAAATAAATCTCTGCAGTATTCTCCAGACAAATACATTTGAAACATTAACTTTTTTTTTTTTTTGGATTTAATATTAATAGATGGCCTAAAGCGTAAGAGCTGTAAAAATTATATATTTATATATATGCACTCCCCTCCAAAAGTATTGGAACAGTGAGGCAAATTCCTTTATTTTAGCTGTAGACCGAAAACATTTGGGTTTGACATCAAAAGATGAATATGAGATGAGAGATCAGCATTTCAGCTTTTATTTCCAGGTATTCATACCTGGATCTGATAAACAACTTAGAAGATAGCACCTTTTGTTTGAACCCACCCATTTTTCATGTGAGCAAAAGTATTGGAACAGATAGAATTAACATAGATTAAAGTGAAAAAGACCTAATATTTAGTTGCAAATCCTTTTGCTTTCAATAACTGCATCATTGCAACATGACCCATTGACATCACCAAACTTTTGCATTCTTCCTTTGTGATGCTTTTCCAGGCTTTCACCGCAGCCTCTTTCAGTTTTGGGGGGTTACGCCCTTCAGTCTCTTCTTTAGCAGGTAAAAGGCATGCTCTATAGGGTTTAAGTGTGGAGATTGACTTGGCCAGTCTAAAACCTTCCACTTCTTGCCCTGATGAACTCCTTTGTTGTTTTGGCACTATGTTTTGGGTCGTTATCTTGCTGCATGATGATCTCCCAATCAGTTTGGTTGCATCTTTCTGTAAATTGTCAGACAAAATATTTCTGTAGACTTCTGAGTTAATTTTGCTGCTGCTGTCATGTGTTACATCATAAATGAAGATTAATGAGCCTGTCCCAGAAGAAGCGATGAAAGCCCAAACCATTACATTACCTCCACTGTGTTTCAGATGAGCTTGTATGTTTGGGATCATGAGCAGATCCCTTTTTCTCCAAACTTTAGCCGTTCCATCACTTTGGTCCATAAAATCAGTCCATAAAACCTTGTCCCAGAATTTTTGAGGCTCGTCTCCTATTCTTCTTGCTAATGAGTGGTTTGCATCTTCTGGTGTAGCCTCTGTACTTTTGTTCATGAAGTCTTCTGCGAACAGTAGATTGTTTCCTTGATCTACCCGTTCGAGGTGTGTTACTTAGTACACCAGTGGTTTCTTTCTTCCTCAGGAGATTTCAAATGGTTGTACTTGCTATTGCCAGTGTTTGTGCAATGGTTTGATTGATTTTTCATCTTCTCTCAGCTTCACAATTGCTCGTTTTTCACCCATAGACACCTCTCTGGTTTTCATGTTGGTTACACGTCTAACTAACTATAAATGCAGTCTGTACGGATCTGAAACTGAGCGCAGACATTGCTATTTATTGTTTGAATAATCAATTAATAAGACACCAGGGCAACAAAACACACCTGTCAGTCACATGTTCCAATACTTTTGGTAACATGAGCAATGGGTGGGTTCAAACAAAAGGTGCTATCGTATAAGTTGTGTATCAGATCCAGATGAAAATACCTGTAAATAAAAGCTGAAATGTTAATCTTTCATCTCATATTCATCTTTTGATGTCAAACCCAAATGTTTTCAGTCTACAGCAAAAATAAAGGAATTGGCCTCACGGATAATTTTGGAGGGGAGTGTATATATATATATATATATATATATATATATAAAAACTTTTATCTTGTTTGAAAAAAATGCATTACATATAAATTAACAAATCTGTATACATTAAATTATTTAATTTACAAGTGTCATGTTTGTAATTTTATTAATGTAAGCTATAGCTTCTGACCTTTAAATCAAAACAGTTTTATTACAAGTACTAGCTAGCAAACTCAGAGCACATGTGAGTTATTTGCCTTATCGGCAAGGCATATTGGCATATTTTTTTTCACATCAGCTGATGCCGATGTTTACATTTTAAAACTTTATTGGCTAATTCCGATAACGTTCCGATAACATTGTGCATCCCTAAATGGAACTGAATTGTTTATTGTCCCCAACGTCCATGTGATCCCAAAATATCCACTGATCACATCAAGTATCTCTTCTTCGAGAGAAGGGACATTTGAAATACAAGTCCAATCCAATGATGGACTGATCAGGTACTCTGAAATGCATCTTCCAGAAGATCCGGCCTCCTAAATTCAATCTCTTTATCCTTGGTAAACCTAAACTGTCATCCAAATAAACCCACAGTTTGGATACAGTGCTTTTTTCCTCAATTAAATCACAGTTGAAACATTCAGTACATTCAGTCTTTTCTCTCTCTCACTCCCTTAAGCCCACCAGCCCTCCTCTTTTGGTACTCACAGGGTGAAGTTCTCCTCTGGGTAACAGCGATTTCTTAATAGTCCAGCCCACAGCTGCACGCCAATGATGCCAAAAATGAAGAAGACAAAGAAACAGAGCAGAAGCACATTTCCCAGCATGGGCAGAGTGTCCAGCAGCAGGTTCACCAGGATCCGCATACCTACACAAACACAAGAACACAGAAAAATGATTATCATGCAAAAGAATAATGTGCACTGAGATATTCATTATTCCCAAAAAAAAGTATAATCATAAAATGTAATAACTTTTTTCTACCTCTGACACAACTTACTACTATTATTAAGCAAATCTCAATGCATAAAATCAATGTAATTCTCACTGATTAGTCATAAATTGTCATGTTACGTAAGTTAGACATTACCAATCTTAGGTTATTTTTAGGTCATCCAGTCATTTATCTTTCATTTATTTGTAGATAACAATTTGTGTCACTGTGACCGTCTAGCAACTCGTGAAAGCTTGTCTTCATAAAACTTAATTTATGTGTTTACTTCCACACCAGTGGGATCTTTTGTGAGTTAGAGTGTGTTCGTGAAGCACTGCTGGGATTGAATGAAGGGTGTGTGTCCGTTCTGATTGGAGAACAGCAGCATGTGATTACTGCAGTGTTTGTGGTTTGGGGAAACACAACGGGGAACTAACACAACACTGATGAAACACATTAACACATCGAGTCGTGTGTGGAAACACAACTGTTATAAACGTCATGTGGACAGGTGAAGCAACTGTTGCTGTGCATATCTGGATCTCTGGAATGAAAGCAGAATTGTGTCTTAGGCCCCTTACAGAGAAAAGAAGGGAACCACAGTTTAAAAAAACAAAAACAAAATAAAATAAGGAGAGAAGAGGATTATTTAAAACGTGAGATGCAAAGGTCATATGAGAGCTTAGTTTCCAAGTGGGATGTTATTTTTTTTAGGTATCACAACATAATTTTCCATGTCTTTATCAAGACAGAAACCTCTCTTTCTTTCTTTCTTTCTTTCTTTCTTTCTTTCTTTCTTTCTCTCTCCGTTAGTTTTTTTTTTCAATGTTCAAGTTCCCCAAATGTGAAAATTCTGCCATAGTTAAAAAAATTATTTGAAATAGGATCTAATCAGAAATAGAAAATTCAGAAATTTTCTTGACACTGAACTTTTACAATTCCCTGAAATTTCCAGGTTTTTGATAACCATGGGAACCATGCAAAATGTCCACACTGCTCTTTTCCAACAAAAGCAGATGGTGATTTTGCAAACATTTAGCTAAATATCCCTTTGCCTATTTCACAGAAGGAGAAAAAAAAACTACAGGTCTGGAATGACATGAGAATTAATAAATGATGACTGCATGTTTATTTTTAGTGAACTATCCCTTTAATAAAATCTTGCATAAAGCCTTGCTGCAATTTGGCATGCTACATGCAGAGTTAAATGGATGTTAATTTAATTCTGTATGCCTGCATGCAGGAAGGAGAGTGTGTAACAGTGCGTATGCATTGGGTTTGTGTGAGTCTTAAAATCTGTTTCACCCCCACCCCATGCACACGAGTTAACACACAAAGACCTACATTCTACAAACACTTCCTGAAACCCTCCCCTCGAAAACTCACTATCTTCTCATCAAGACTTCGAGCAGCGAAATCAAGTGCGAGCTAATTCAGTTAGCATTCATATTTCATGTGCTACACCATTGCCATGGGCACTGAAATATTGATAAATCCTGGGCTTCTTATAGAAGCTAAAAGAAAGGCCACAATGTTTGGGAGGGGTATGAACGTGAGACAGAGGAATATGAATTATGGCGTTTGTTCAAGGACAACTGTTTTTCTACCCAATTACAGGAGGGATTAATCTGGCTCTGCTAATGGTGGTGGCAGGAAAGTAATGGCTCTGAAATCCTCTTTGATTCATTCCAGCTTTGCTGTTCTGGAAGACCTGCAGGCAAAATACAAAGCTACACATGCACGCTACCGTGGGTTTGATAGGGCAGGGGTTGGAGCCGACACATGAGGGTGCTTTTGAGGCTTGGCATTAACACAACCAGAAAAATCCGACACACAATGAACCAGAGCATGAGTAACACCTGAGGTTTGCAGAACACAGATTTTTTGGGGAAAGTGTGTGTGTTTGTGTGTGTGTTTACTCACTGGGTACTCTGTTGATGGCTTTGAGAGGTCTGAGTACACGCACTGTTCTGATGGCGGATAAGTTAATGTTCTGGAGATCAAGGGAGTATTCAACCATCCTGAGAAGAAGAAACAAACAGAGAAAATTAGTGTCACAGTCACTGGGTATAGACAAACTCTGAGTGTTGTTTCTGTAGTTCAGACCAGCTCATTAAAGCAGAGTCTAGACAGAGACCAGAAGAGGGTCGAGTTCGAGTCAAGACAGAGTCCACATGTTCTCCAGTCCATAAGAACCAACACCATTAAAATGTAGTCTTTGACTCAGACTCGACTCAAACGTGACTCTCTTCTCAACTTGGTCTTGACTTCTGCCTTAAATGAGCAGATCTCAATGACAACACTGGTTTCTTCCACTCATTTCATTACTTACAAGAGGTCATAGGCTATACTTCTGTAGTATTCTATTTTTGTGTTAGGCATTTCTTACACCAAAACATTTTAATCTTGACCATTTCTAATCTCTCTTTAACTACCCTGTAAAAAAAAATGGCTTAACCCAGTCAAAGGTGATTTGTCGGTCTCTTCCTTCCCACCATGTTTGTGCATTTAGGCCAGAGAAGAACTTGACCCCAACTGAGCCAGGTTTTTGAATCAAATTAGTTTTTAATTCATGAATTTTGCAACATCGACACAGTTATTGAACTGAACTGAACGATCACTGAACTGACTGGAGCTGAATAATGACACTATTGTCTTACAGCAGCTTTATAGCAGAATTTGGATTTGCCTCATTTTTTTAAGTTTGAATGATTGATTGTTAATTTTCTCTTCATTACTGTGAAGCTTGTTTGAAACAATCTCTATTGTATAAAGCACTATAAAAATAAAAGTAACAGTGACATTTGTAACATGCATAATGTAATTTGTATTTCATATAAATGCTGCTTTTTACCTTAATATTCAAAGAATATTTGAAAAAAAATTGATCATTGTTTCCACAAAAAATATTAAGTAGCCAACTGTTGTTGTTTTTTTTACATTAATAAGAAATGTTTTTTTTAAGAAATCATCATACCTTAATAATTTCTGAGGGATCATGTGACACTGAAGACTGGAGTAATGATGCTGAAAATTCAACTTTGCCCTCACAGAAATAAATTACATTTTAAAATGTATTCAAACAGAAAACCGTTTTACAGTAAACATTATTACAGTATACTGTATTAATACTTCACAATTCCATTTTCCCCCTGTATTTTTAAACAAATAAATGCAACCTTGGTGAGCATAAGAGACTTATTTAAAAAAAAAAAAGTATGTCAGCATGTCAACTCATCCCATCTGTTTTGTCTGGACTCATTAGCACTCTAAAGGAGTTTGATCTTGCTTCCATCCTCAGCACAAGGTAACATCCATTGTAGGTGAGCAGCAGTTTAAAACAGACTAGCCCAACACACCACAAACAGAGACCTTCATTCATCACTCTGACACACACACACAAAATGAGAACAGGCCATTCTAATGCAACACAACCCAAAGCACAACGCTGTTCATCTTGATCTGACCATGTGTACTATGTCAGGAACTGAAGCAGTGGGGGTTCATCTCTCTCGTCTGTGTGAGAGCAGCTCTGTTTGGGATAGTTACCGACTGCTCTCTGCATCAAACGGCCCTGTGGGACCGTGTGTTTGAAAATAAAGGCCAGAGGGTTTCTTTTCCCAGACAGAAGCAGACATTATCTGCTGTTGATCTCCCCTTTAATCTGCACAGTTCATCACAGCGAACAAATCTAGATGCTGTTGTACTACCAAAAGCTGACACACATAGCCACTTTATTCTTCCCACCTGAGCGAGGGCCATCTTAAAACAGACACACCTCCCGTGATGTCACCAATCTCGTCAGCCTCCCTTTAACCTCCGTCTCCATGAGATATTTTTCAATGGGAGGCATCTGCGGTGAGAGCTGACTCACAGAACGGGACGAATGAGTCACAATGGCCACTGAGAATATACTGACAGCATCTCATAGCAGCAGCAGCACGGGGAGTCACACATTCAACATGTCTACATAACCGCACAGCGAGAAATACTCCACAGCTCTCCAGAGCCAGTCCGCTGCCAAAACCCTGCCCACATACACGCAATTAAACAGTTTAGTAGCGTTTACTTTAACGAGAATGATCGGCGGGCCCATATGGAATCTGTAAACGCTGTTTCTGCACTGATTTTGCAATACAGATTTAAGCAGGTGGTTGTGTAATTGAACCATTCAAACTGTAATGTTTTTGTTTGATTGGACAGGTGAAATACTAAAGTCATTAATTACAAAATTATTGCTCAAATTCTTTTAGTTTTTAGGTTTTATTTCATCAACAATAATGGAAATACTGCTGACAAAAAGAACAAAAATAACACATGACATTAACAATGAAATACTGTTTTTGTAAAAAAAAAAAATCTAGAAAGAATATGATTGTTTCAAATAAACCAATTGTGTCAGGAATTTGGGGATTGACGTTGTTGAGCTTTGTGAGTTGAAGCTGAACATTGAATGAACACCGGTAAACCCTGTTATTAGTGGGTTAATTAACTAACCCAAATCATATCCATAAGATTAATCAGATATATACAGAACATAAATATAATTTTACAACTTAAATTGGCACAAAATGATGCAAATGCACAAGTGATGCACTGGCCAGAATACGCACGTCACGTTGTGAGTATGCTACCGTGGCCCAGTAGTGCACAACACATCGAAATTTTATTGTGTTGCGACTCATTTCCGTTGTGTTGCGACTAGTGGTCGACCAATATTGTTTTTTTGACAGCCAATGCCGATATCTTGGAAAGCAGGGTGGCCGATGGCCGATATAAAGCCGATATAATTTCATTTATTTTAATTAATATTTAAGAAATTTTAAATCATTTAAAAATGGACTGAAAAATAAATGTGTAAAATAAACATACTTGTACTTCAGGGGGCGTATTATAGAAAGTTTCTTATCTTAGGTCTTAACTTAAGATGATGTGTCAAATTAGGATTTTTCACAAATTCGTATTACAGAAGCAAATCTTAACTTAATTTGGTGATTCTTATCCTATCTTACAAAATCGTATCTTATCTCTAGTTAGTCGAAATCTTAAATGGCATTATCAAGTTCGACGATCCACTCTCGTTGTGTTACCAAGCGACCAACACGTTGTGAAAATGCGCTACTCACTGTTTCCGTTGTTTTGCGACTTGTTTCCATTACACCGTGATTGCGACTTGTTTGTTGTGTCGTACAGGCCCTTGTTTCACACGGGACGCGGCATTCGCGAGTGTCTAGTTCGACTCGTTTCAATGGGAGACAATGTGTTGCGGCAAAACGCGAAAATCTCAGAGATATAATAAAAAAAATATATATATACAGACTTGTTTGTGAGTGTACGGAGTTTGTTAATGAAAACGCTAGTAGATTCCCATAAAATGATTGCAAATAACACCAACACAAAATTGCGACATTTGTTTTATTTATTTAGTTTAGGAAATACAAATGTCGATTTGGTTGTTTGTAACTATGTGTAACATCCGCACCGAGACCGCGACGCCAGCGACTTGTTTCCACTTGTGACTCGAAAGGGCTTGTTTCCGTTGTGTTGCGACTTGTTTCCATTGTGTTGCGCACTTGTTTCCGTTGTGTTGTGACTTGTTTCATTGTGTTGCGACTTGTAATTCCGTTGTGTTGCGACTTGTTTCCATTGTGTTGTGTCTTATTTCCATTGTATTGCAACTTATTTTCCGTTGTGTTGTGTAAGCTTGTTTCCAAATAATTTTGAAGTTAGCGACAGCTGATGTGTTGCGACTTGTCCTAAAGTTAAGACAGTTGTATTAGGATGTTTCTGCCAGGTTAGGAGGTTTCTGTAATACCTCCTTCCTATCTGTAGTTAAGATAGGATAACGCACTTAGGAAATGCTGTTCTGTAATAGCTTTTGTCCTAAATGTGTCCTAACTGAAATTACTATGTTTACCAAACAGATAAGATAAGATTTTAAAGTTAGGATCTTTCTGTAATACGCCCCCAGATGACAAAGTATTTTTCACAAATAAATAAATATTTAATACAAATATAATTAAAAAGGTAGTAAACACTGTAACCAACAGGGAACTCAGTATTCTGGGAAGTTGTGTTGTGGCATTGGGTTTCCATATATATACTGTATATATATATACATATATATTCAAATAAAGCCAAGGTAACACTCATTTTACATACAGCACACAGTGAAAATGATATAAATATGACAGTGGGCAAATAAAGCGCAGCATAATTTAAAATCACGAGATTAAAGTTTGTCGATCGTGCGTGTTCAGTGAAGCTGAACTCTCCTCCTGTCAGCATTCAATTCACACGGACCGACCATCACGCAGAGAACACGCGACATCGCAGGATACAAACACACACTTCACAAGATCTCACAACTGGATCTGACTAAGTTTGCAAGGTTTGTGAAATTAAATGTTCATTAATCATTCAAAGATTTGTTTAAATTATATAAATGTGTATTTGATGAATGCTGACGGCAAACGATAAAGTATTATAATGTTTGCCTTTATATTACTAATAATATAAAAGCAATCGTGGCTTATTTCCGTTGTGTTGCGACTTGTTTCCATTGTGTTGCGACATTTGTAATTCCGTTGTGTTGTAACATTCTATCCGATTATGTTGCCTTCTACCCGCTATTAGATAGAATTGTATTACGACTTGACCGTAAACAAGAGGGAGAATGTGTTGCGACTTGTTTCTGTGTGTTCAGGCGCTGCCATTCTCAGTGCCGTCAAAATAAAAGTTAGAACAAATCGGCCATACAGGAAAACTTATTGGCCGATGCCGATATTTGAAAAAATATCAAATATATAGCCAAATATCGGCTGATATATCGGTCGACCACTAGTTGCGACTCGTTTCCATTGTGTTGCGACTCGTTTCCGTTGTGTTGCGGCTTGTTCCCGTTGTGTTGTGATAATTTTGTTGTGTTGCGGCTTCTTTCTGATGTGTTGTGCACTACTGGGCCACCATAGTATGCTCTACGTGGAAAATAAATTACTATAGCATAAAGATTAACAGGACTCAATAACACTGTACTCAATATAATTGATAATAATCAATATAATTTATATACAATTGATGAATAATTTTAGGAGCTCAGGTTTATATTTATATAGATGGTTTTAAAATGTTTTTTCGAAAGTCTGAATATTTGTTTTAATTTTGTACTTTTTTAACAATTAATAACTTTTTTGTGTTAAAATTAGAAGTCATTTTAGTCCAAGTAAAGCGGCCTAAAATTAATGAACATGACATAAAATATTGACCGTATTTAAAGGACTAAAACCAAAAACAACGTAATAATTAACACTGCAGTGAAGTTCAGACATTTTTTTTTGTATCCAACCCCCAGCGAGTAGAAACAAAGAGCTAATTAAAATATTCAGTAGAGACTAAACATCTGGTTGCAAGTGCTGCATTTCGACAGGCATGTGCAGACATGCTGTGCCTTGATTAGAAAAGTAACCAATCATTATGACTGTACCAATGAGACTGCATGTTAATAAAAGTTGTACAAAGGGCTTATGGGATATTCGTCATCCCCAACGGCATGGATTTGTCTAAATAAACTTGCTTAAGGGAAAAGAGTAATTCTGAGCTGGAAATGGGCCAGAAACAAGAGAGTGAGCGGAAGAGGATGAGGACACGGACTGTGTTCCTTCGTAGTACTAACACAGAAGAACGATCGACTGCAGTGGTGTTGTAGAACTTGACAATCCCATTATGTCAATTACTGTCTGACTGACAGCGGTGTCAGCACTCGAAAAGTAGTGGGACGCTGCCACACGCACCACTGCGGCTGCTTGTGTGGCTCACACGTGTGTGGCTCAGGCAGTGACAGACACACTCCCTAGCAATCATAAATTCCAGGGCATAATGTTTCATAATACCCATGCAAATCCTCATAAAAACAGGCAGAAGTTTTCTCTTAACAAATATAACATGTCATAGCAATGCACGATGTGACAAGATTCCAGTGACAAGCAATGTTTTTTGTCCACAGAGAAACTAAAAATGCTGCGTGATGCTGATGCAAGAAAATCACAACCAATCAGCATCAATTGGATTTTATGTGCGTTCCCAATACAATGCAGCTATAGAATGCATACCTTGTATTTTCATGACTTCCATGATGCTTCAGCAGATAGAATGCTTTTTATAAATTTTCTTGTGGAACTTAGGAATTTATCATCTAATGTCTGATGTCTGAAAACTTCCACAATAATACATAAAAAAAGTATGATGAGGGCAATGTTAAGAACATTGTACCAGTGTCCAAATTGCTGGAACGGTTTATGATTTCGGTCCAAACACTTTTTAATTTCACATTCAGTGATGTGGTAAAATTGTGTGACATGTATAGCCTTGACCTGAAATGTTGTTCTGTTTTTATCCACTGCATGCAAAGAGTGTACTATACTTAAGTTATTCTCGGCTAACACTTTTTATGTGTAATGTCCTATAGTACAGTTACTATAGCATCAGCAAGCCTGGAAAAACCTGAGTTTAAGTGCCTTGCTCTGGGCTACCCTGCAGATCGCCCCATGAACTTGAGATTTTTGGGTCATCAGTCCTTAACTAATATACTACCCATAAGCCATCTCCTTCAGAAACATGCTAACAAGAAGAAACGCTCACAATAACAATCTCAACAAGTGTGAACTGTTCAAAACTGAAGGCAGGTGCCTTACTGCCCAGTCAGTCCATGACTAAACAGACAGAACTAGCATGAAGACCTTCTAAGACACCATAACGTCACGTCTAATGATCTACTGAAAAACAAATATGAGTGAGCTTTAGAGATAACCAAGTGAATATTTAAAGATTGCAATGGTCCTTTCTTCTTAAAACAGAATTCTGATTGGAAATTTACACATTTATGAACTCATTTACTGCTTTTAACCATTACATCAGATGCTGTTTTTTCCTTCTACAAACCACTGGACAACATGCACAGGATTGTGGGATATCATAGGCAGCAAAAAATAGATATGTGCTGCCTTCCTCTCAGTAGATGTGGATGTTATGCAAACATTGGATTCAGAGGGGCCTTGATGCCTTCCTACCTCCATGTACCGCTTGAAATGCGTTTTCAGACACAGCCTATGTCTATGTTAAGATACACACAGCTCACACTGCTTTTTCTCCCTCCATCCCCCTCTTTCTCTCTCACTAGATTTCTCTGCTTTCCTGCATGTCCATCATGAATTATTGAAAAGCTTCAGACCAGCATGGCTTCAGGAAAACTCCCAAGTTTGATGTGCACTCGTCACTGACTCGTTCTCCCTCTTTCCTTTTGCTCAACCTATTTCATTCTCTTTTTTTTCCCTCTAGTATCTCCCTTTCTCACAACCTATTCTCTCTCCATTACTGTCAAAAGTTTTATGGACACCTGCATAATGTCTTACAGTATGATACCAGTTAAATCAGTGCTTCTCAATTGATGGGCATAGATTTTAGCGTTATTTACTGAAGATATTATTATAGTATTTATTAAGATTTTGAATTTATTTTTTATTTTTAGATTTTAGTTCAAGTTTGAGTAATTTTGTTATGTGATGTCATTTTTTTTATTAGTTTTACTAATTGTTTCAATTATTTTATTCAATTATTTCAATTAGCTGCAAATGAATAATTTCTCATTTACATTGAAGTTTAAGTTTTAACGTTTTATTTTAATTTTATTTTATTTCAATCACCAAGAATGACAGTTAATAGTTTTAGTTAACAATAACAACAATGATCAAGACCCAAAAGAGGTATCATATAGATTTAGAACACCTGGAATATAATGTATGGAATGTATGTATGGAATGCATGTATAATGTAGTGTATATATGGAATATAAGTCGTGTGGACAACTTTTATGATGTTTATGCCTTTTAGGCCTTTCAATATGTGAGAAAGTGTAGCCAGGATTGACATTGAATGGAATATAAGTAATTTAAACGTCACAGGTTTGCTTCCCAGAAAACACACGTTGATAAAAAATGTATACTTTCAATGCACTATAAGTCCCTTTGGATAAAAGCATCTACCAAATGCATAAATGTAAATATATAAGTAGTTCTTCTTTGAGAAACGAGTCTCGAGATCCCTGTGTTCTGTTCCACTCTATTGCGCTTCATCTAGCATCCTGTACGAGCAGCCTCTTGCTCATGGCAATACATGGCAATGTTAAGCATGAGCCGTGAGCGCTGCTCCACAAACAAGTTCAGGACGAGTACGTCAAGCTACATGGGAATATCTACTACCGTACATGCCACGTTAAACACAACACCGCCATTAAAAAATGGTTTCAATGGCATTATTTGGAGCGATACTGCTGTAACAGCGATGTCCCTGACTGCATCAACTCATTCTGAACATCTCATTCAATTTCAATCTAGTAGAAAAATATTTCTTCTCCTCTTTCATTTTGAATTTCCACAACATCTTTACTTATTCACGCCCGGGCCTGCTGAGGGAGGCAGAGCCTGCAGCGCTCCGTCCGTCACTCAATAAACACCTGCTAATCACATACAGCAGCTGGCCCTCTCATTAGCATACATACATTATTCATTCATGCAAAGAGAGTTGATTAGAATAGAGGATCAGAGAGGGGATTGGACAGCTAAGTGAAGAACACTACACGTTGAGTTATTTTGTTTCAGAGTGAAGCCAATGAGACGGGTGTATAATCGGACAACATTGTAGCACTTTAAGTAGTGTTCTTCACAGTGTTCCTGATTACGAACAAAATAAATGCTCCATTTAGATGCATACATGCAGGCTTTGGGTGAATACACACACATGCTCAGAGGGCACAAGTACACACTTGCACTCAAGGCAAACATTCTGGTAGACGTCAGACTGACCAGGTTGGATGATCCAAAAATATCAGCAGAGCTTTTTTCCTTTTTTTTTTTGTAGAACCAGTTGAAATGTCAGACTGCCGATTGAAATGTCATATAGAGTGAGAATACCTAAGAGAGCAGGATCTCTCCCCTCTACAAACACACTGACATTAACACAATTTACACAAACACGCTTTAATGGCAAAAGGGTCTGACCCTCAAAGGCATCATGATGCCTACAGGGACACGAGAGGACATGCAGAACCACATTTAGACAAATTAACCACCACAGGCACACATGCAAATTCACACACATACATAAACCATAGAGAGATTAGCTCATCAATTTCCTTTCCACCTGGAAGGATTAAACCTGCAGGAGGTCTTTCTGCATCAAATATTCTTACAGAAGCAGTCCCTCCTGGACAGAGAGACACATACCTGAAGACAAATTTGCTCATATTTTGTATAGTTTGCATTACATGAAACCCATAGCAGGGTATAAAACCAATAAACGCTAACTGAAAATTAGAGATGACACAGAGAGACAGAATGATAGAACAGACAGAACCATAGCTAGATAGTATGATACAGTATACAAATGGGGTGGACGATATGACCAAAATCTTACATCACGATTAGGGATGCACCGAGATGAAAATTCTTGGCCGAAGCCGAACAAAATGAAACACTGGACCGAAGGCCGGAAGCTGAATAACTGAACATGGTTTTTCGCATCTTTTTCCCCATGTAGGCCTATTTTGCCATTTTCTTTCACCATTGCATAAATTAAATAGCCAAAATGTGCAAAAGAGACTACGGATGAAAATTAGCCAATGTTGGCTAAATCTGGTGCATTTTACATATTGTATGTGTTATTAATGTGCATTGTCCCTGATTAAATAAATGATTTTCTGTTTTGTCCTGCTTTTCAAAAATAAAAAAATCAATTACAAAACAACAATTTAAAAATATTTACTTAACACTGAACATTTTTTAATATTCTATCAGACATTATACCAACAAAGCACAATTTAACTTAAAATTAATAAGTTACTAAAATAATATATTTTGGCCATTTTTGAAATCCCCTTCTTGAATCAGGCATGCATTTTTTACTGTACACATAAATGCAGCCTTGCTGAGCAGAAGAGACTTCTTTTAAAACATTAGAATATATTACAGATCCCAATTTGAACACTGTGTGAATGTTATAATAAATGTATAGAGCCGTTGTAGGGTAATTATTATAATAATTATTATTGCCTTATTTTACTTTACAGAACAACAGTAAAATTACAATACTAACATTTATGAATGTTGATGGAGTTGTGGCTTTTTCTTAGATTTTATTTTTGCAGAAACCCGCAGGAAGACCTTAGTGCTTCTTTTTGTTGACAACAGCATGCAGATATTTAAATGATTTTCATTACGAATTTTGGAAGATGTTTGTCGCACGTATCACATTGTCACATGCCTTTAAAAATATATATAAAAATGTTACTGAGCAAATGACGAGTAACAGTGTTTTGCAGATTTTTCTCGTGCTTTGGACTTTGAACCCTGGCGCCGCGAGCTCGTGCAGCGCTGTTTGAATACATGCAGTCCATGCGTGTATTAGAAAGCATAACGTTCTGCAGTTTATTTACTGATCGTTTGAAGACATTTCTGGATTTCAATCAACATAGTATACTCAGGAACAGTCTCTCAGACAGCACACGCATATAGCAAAATTACTTCTCTTTCGCTGCTGATTGCATTTCAGTGGCTTAAAATTATTTGTTTTTAAACTGCACTGCTTAAAAACGTGTGCAAACGTTAAGTTTTTGTGACCGTGTAACCACGATGGAGACGATAGTCCAAAAATCTCTACCGGTTGACAAATTTCTACCGGTTAATTGCATCTACGTGTATATCGCCCACCCCTAGTATAATAACAGATAAATAGACATTATAACAAATAGAATGATAGAAAGAAATAAAGAAATAGAACAGCAGACAGCTAGATAGCTACATAGATAGATAGATGGAGAGAGGATTCATTACTTTACTTTTGTAATGAATATAGTCATTACTATATCTCAGGCCCCCCAGGTGAATCTAGTATAACTTCAACAGAATAATTGAATTACAAATCAACCAAGCTATGCCAAGCAGCGAGGGAACATGCCAATGTGATAAAGGGAGGGAAATAGAAAATAAAGCCAAAAATAAAAGAGAAAAATAAAAAAACACAGCATATGTGAGGTATTGTGGGGAGAGACATAAATAAACAGAGGCAAATCCTGAACAGAGGCTCAGATGGAAGACGAGAGAGAGAGAGAGTGATCTCGGCTGTTTCAGCACACATCAATCAGAGTGTGTGTCTGTGAGAGTAATTAGCTACCTGCCGACGGGCAGCCTCTCTCTAATTGTTCACTGCTTTGCTGCAGCCTCTTTCTCCTGCTATTTCTTCATCTCCCTCACTTTCATGTACCGTCAGTCTTCTAGAGTGTTAATGTGTGGGGTGTGTATGTGTGCTGTTGTGTGCATCTTGTGAAATGAGACTGCAAAAATGATGACTCTTCTGTGGGTGTGGAGACAGAAGAGAGAAAAAGACAGAGATAGCGACTAAAAAAGGCAGTGAGGCAATCTAAGCCTTGTGAGAATAGAAACACTGAGGCTGGGGGTGTGTGTGTGGGGGGGGGGGGGGGGGCAGGAACATGGGGAGAAAGAGGCATGTAAGCTGGGTGTGTATTTAGTGATAGCCTCACTGACTTCACCCACAACACAACAGAAGGATTAGCTAAGAGTCGTCTAGAAAATATCACAGAAACATCCCACCACACAGAAAACACACACAGGAGAGGACTTGATGTAACAGGGCTCCTAATCCAGTGTTTACCAACCAGGTGTGCGTGTACCCCAGGGGGTACTTAGAAACGTTTCGATTTTACTTTGTTTAACATGTCTTCGTCGCCTGGAAGTCGGAGGTTCTCATTAAAATGTGCACTAATGGCGGTGTAGTCGCTCGTGGGTGATATTTCATACTTGTTGAGCTCCGGCGGTTTTTAAATTCCACCATTCAAAGAGTACAAATGATTTTGACAAACGTCCCATCTGGATTTCATTTTTAAATGAATTTGCCGTTAGGTCTTACTCTGAGAATATTTCTGTATGATTGCCCCCAGAAGTGTCACAACTGTGAAAGACAAACAAGCGCAGGTGTCTTAAAGAGTGAGCAAGTAGCTTAGTCAGTCGGCTTTTCTTGACTGTTATAAGTTTAAAAATCATTAGTCGACTAATTTAATACTGTGAATGATATTTGTACAAGTTAAAAAGCAATACAATTCTGGCTACATAACACAAAACATTTTTTTTTCCCTTTATTCTGTTAATGTTACACAGCTGGAATATTCCCTAAAAGCATATTCCCAAAAAACTAATGCACAACATTCTTTTCCGCACAAAACCAATGCACAAAACCATCAGGTTATGGTTTTATCAGGTTGGCATGTTTACATGATGACTGTTTGATTAGAATATGACCAAAATGTGATATTCCCATGTTCAAGTAAACATGATCAAGGGATATTCAACTAATGTACAATGATCCCTTTATGTATCCTAGATTTCCTCAGTAAAAATCCAACATTTCTCTTACTGTTGCTGTCTCTAAATACCTTCAATCTGCCTGTGGTACATGGAGTGTGCAAGTGTGCTCCCCTATCAACAGTGAGTCCGATCTGAAGTTGACTCTCTCCTGACCTTCCTTCCCTATAGACTTGAGCTCTGTATGCTAGAAACTGAACACAACAGCACAGCGTAGCAACACTAAAATGCCCCAAGATGTGTCTGAGCAGTTCAAGGGAACCGTTTACATCATCTGCAAGGTATAAAGCACAGAAACAATTATATTTTTAAATTCCATTTTACATCCACCTAAGACATAAGCCAATTTTCATATGCAACAGGTGGTCAAAACTGATCTGTGCTGTACTATAAGAAACGGATCCGCTCTGTGCCAAAAAGGTCACATGGATTTTCATCAGCGCTGCACAGTTGAGTTTCATCCCTCTTTTGAAGTGTTTGACTTCCTCACAACTAAGTAAAAAAGAAGACATACAAGTTTGGAACAACATGAAGGGAAGTAAATGATGACAGAATTGTAATTTTTATGTGAACTATGCCTTTAGATGTTCCTCATGCAGACTACCTTACTGTATTAGTTATAAGCTGTACGAGAAGCCGAACACTCTGAAAGTGAGATGAAACGACACTACTACGACCATGCAGTGCAGACCGATTCACTGGGTCGTGGAAGTAACATACACTTTACACTTTCCAGTGGGTCACATTTGACATTTTTTTAGTTGCTGTTTGCTCTCAAATCATGACAAACACGTTTAAGAAAATGAGAATTGTTTGATAAATTAAACATGCCCATACTGTCTGCAGTTTTTTAATGGTTTTCTTGCACAGTAACATTTCATTTGTGATTTGTAATAAATTCAGTGCTTCTCTCAGTGCTTTCCTCCATCAATACCTTCCCTCGAGCGTTAGATGTACTTATTTATCTGAGTAAATACCAGCTAATTTAATCTACTTTGAAGCAATTTTGTAATTAGACATTTGTCTTGAGTCAGAAGGTAAATAGTAGGAATCGGGGAAAACTAGGTGCCCTGAACCACACTGAACAAAAAATATTTGACAGGTTTAGCAAGTTAAAGAGATCTCTTTAAAGCTGGTCTTCCAGCTAAGGCTGTTGTTCAGCTGGTTTAACTGGTCAGCCATCTGGTCTCCCAACATGACCAACTAAAAAACCCACAACATCCCTCTAAAACCCTGAGAATAGATTAGTATATAAATATATATCTTAAACTGCTTCAACTGACCATATCAACAAGTGCAAATTGTCAAAAAAGGGGGAATTTATCACAGATCACAAAACTGTGATTTGTGTGTGTGCATGACAAAAAAGTGTTTTATGCCAGAAGGACCAGCATGGGAGAGACTAATGTCTGTCATTACACAAGGCCACATTCAAGCCCATCATGTTATAATGAGTGTAATCTTTCACTCAGCAAATCCTGCCAGACCTGAGAAGAACCTGGGATGGGGCTGCTCACTTTTACAAACCCTGAACTACCCTACAGTACTTGAACAGACATTTGGATGTCTAATTAAATTAGCATGCAAAGTAGAAAGGAAAGATTAAAATGTTATATGAAGAGAATGAAAAATTGTTATGGGACGCTTTGCTCATGGCCAATTAAGGTAGCATATAATAAAAAATTAACACCCTGTATCACATTACGGCTGTGTTCCAATTTGTTCAGCCTCTTAACTTATGAGTGTTTGTTTCCTGTGATCTAGAGAGGAAAGTCTGACAGAGACAGACTATGTGTGTGTATTACAAATGAAAACAAGTTTATCTCGCTCCAGCAGGTCTGTCCTGTTGATCCAATGCTTCTCCTTTCTGTTCTGATGTCCTCCTCAAATAATTGTCCAGAAAAGTTTGGTAAATGAATACTCTCATAGCAGTTCTAGCAGTTTTCACTTCACTTCTTAGCACTGAAAACTGGGAGATGTTGAAAACAGCATCAAAACAACATGTGGGATGCTTGTTCTCGACATAAGTGAGATCTGAAGGACTGTAGCCGAAGTGTTTGGTCTGGACATACAACAGCATACATGAAAAGCCCATCAAGGGCATTCTGGAGCTAAACATGAAGCACACATCCTTCAGAGATCACATTGTAAATCTTTAGTCATATTTTACACAAGCCAATTTCCCAGAACAACTGAAATGAAATGTCCATTAATACAGGTCACAGAATGCATACATCTCTACTGAGATAAAAGGTAAACCCACTCAGGGTCACTATAGCCCCCGATTCACCTGGAGCTAGAATGAATGGTGTGTCAAGGAAGGTTGAGAGAAAACAGAAGTGCCCTTACCCTGCCATGACAATGAAAAAGTCCAGTCTGTTCCAAGTATCGCCAAGATAACAGCGACGGCCAAAGATCCCCAGAGCCACCATCTTCACCACCATCTCCAGTGCAAAGAAAATATAGATAAATGCATCGAATGCCTAAAAGATAGAGAGAAGGAGAGATGAAGTCTTTATACAAAGACACTTGTATAACAGTGTGTGTTTTAAAATCTGAATCTGAATAGAGTGGCATTAATTAATGTCCAATCTGATGTACTCAAGAATGATAATGTCCCTCCCCATATACCACAGATTTTCAAGTTGTAAAGCCCAGTTTAAATTGTTCCTGTCTAAATAAATTCTTAATAATAATGATAAACAAATAACAATTAAGAATTTGAATAAAAATAAGAAATAAAAATATACTGTTTTGGAAAACAGTCCCAACATAAAATTAGATTAGGTCTTTCACTTACTGGCTGATTGCAAAGCGAGTTAGTGGAAAGAAAATGGTACAGCTACGCATTGGGCCATCATCAAAACTTCCCTTTAGCTGTTCGTCAGACAACAAGACACATATTGTTTCCGTCAATTGTTATTCCTATGTAAATCAGTGGGGGCTGGTGCTTTTCAGGAAGAAGGAAGCTCAAAAACTGTTTGACAGGCCGAATGATAGACAGAGCGACAGAACAACAGACAGATAGCTTGATACCTAGATACTGTAGATAGATAGATAGATAATTAAAGAACAACAGAGAGACAGACACGCCGTAATTATTTTAATTTATAAGAAATTATTAGCAGTCCGGATGGAATCAGTTCTCCAGATCTGGTTCACGATCCATTAATTGCTCTGCTCAACTGTATGCTCTGCAAATATAACCTCTGAGCATTCAAATTTGCTCTGGGAAGGACACAGTAACCAAAATGCTTAGCAATGTGTTGCACGGCATCGCTTTTTTAATACACAGTATCTGACTGCCAATGAGAGCTAATGAGATCCTGAGAGAAGTCAAAAGCTGAATGAGCTTGAAACGAAAGGGCTTTTAAGAACCCTTGTATAAGTGAACGATTGATTATGAAGTCCAGTCAGCAGCCAGCTTGTTCACCCTCACTTCACCTGACCACGGACGACCCACCCTGGATCTCATTTCCCAACCAACGCTGAGATGACTGACGATCAGAGCAGACGATCCATAAGCGTTTCTTTCATAAACAATTGAGTCGCGCGAGTACGCAGACTTTAAGAGGGCTGTTAATTAGCTCCTTACAAACACTCCGACGTGTGATTGTCGCTGTCAAAGCCCTGCTGCGTTCTCATTACGACGCCACAGATAGCTGGGATTTCGAGCGACTGATTACACAGACCAGTCAAGCCGCGATCGCCCTCATCAATGGCTTTGTTTCTGCTCTCATGTTGGTCACTCGTTCAGTTTTTAAGTTCAACCCTGCAGGGATAATTATAACGATGTGAGAAGTGTAATTTTCTTGCACACGCGTGCAGAAAATAGAACGTCTGTTACGTTGTGCCCCTTAGTCTTAGTCACTTTGCATGTCCCCAGTTGCCAAGTAGAACTGATACAGGTTTTGTTTCACACTACAGAGTGTTTATGTGTGATACAGGGAGGAGGCCGTTGGGCAGCGTTGCCAATTTGGATGGCCACCCGCACGAGAAATGGAGAGTTTGAAACCGGCCGGTGCGGGTGAGCAAAACAGCACTGGTTTATGATCCCCTGTGGGACCAGAGGACGCAAACATCCTGGTGCCAAGAGGACGCTTCCTCTAAAGCTACCTTCTTCCACATGCCATACCTGACATATGGCTCTCTATAAGAGTCGGTACACACACAGCAAGCAGAAGAGAGACAGACTTTCATTCCTGCCCACACAGTTTTCATTTCAACCCCGTCTTTTTGTTTTTCAGTCAATCCAAAAAGCTAATGTGAGAAATATCGCATTGCAGACCTTCTTAATTTGCATTTCTCTCTTCAAAACTCTTTTTACACAATGAAAGTATAGCTCTGAACAGCGAAAGCTCACTGAGGGAATACTGTCAGCCATCTTGACTGGTAAAACATTGAGTCATAGCTCTCGCTCCATTTCAGCTGCACCTATGAGAAGGTAAAGCTGACGTCTGATGCCTCCGGCCTGCCGCAATGCAAGCCACTTTCACAGGTAAGCCTGCGATTGAGGTAAGCTCACAGTCAGCGTTATTCCTTAACTGGGCTATGCACTGTGAAAAGTGATTGGGAATTGCTATAAAATTCAATTCAATTTGGCGGAAAGCCTAGTCATTAGGAAGATCTCTATAACTTATCATCTCTTGGACTAATAGCCTATAAGATGACTTACAGCACTTCACCTATATTTCATCCTAGTAAAACTTAAAGGGATAGTTCACCTAAACCTGTATGATTTACTTTCATCTGTAGATCATCTGGACCCCATTGACTTTGATTGTATGTGCAAAAACACAATATTTTAAATATATTCTACAGAAGAAAGAAAGTCATAAAGGTTTAGAAAGACATGAAAGTGTGTAAATGATGACAGAACTTTCATTTCTGGGTGAATTATCCCATTAAGCAGTAAGTTTTTCCATCAGATTAAATTGGTCTGTGCCTTGATTATTGTGAACACAGGGTTTTTGAATATAGACGGTGTAGTAAAATGTCTCATGGTGTTGCACACACTGAGGACATTCACAACTGCAGACAGAAGTCAAACTCACCAACCTACAACCATCCCTGATGGCACTGTTCAACAAGAGGAGCGTATAAATTCATCTCATATTGATGTGTTGTGGGGACGAGCGGCCCGCAAGAGCCCTGTTTTATTTATAAGATACAGAGAGGGTTTATATTGCATACATTGGTGAATATTTTGAAAAAAGTAGGGCAAAAATACTGCTACTATTTCATTATCTGAATATGAAAGTCAAGACATTTACTGTTTCATGTTGCTTCAAACACATATGATGAATCATGTATTTTTATGGAAGATAAATATTCACAATTTATCTTCACAAATCATGAATTTGTTCATGAATCTTACATTGCTCCCATGAACATACAAATGTAATTTAAGTTGGATGTCAAGATTTTAGTGAATAACTTAAATTTAGATCTGTTCGTCACTTAAACCTATAATAAGACTTCAACAGAAGACTAGGAAAATAGTGTGTTGTCTTATCGAACCCCTTTTATCAAACTTTTATGGTGTTTTGTGTCCTTTTTACAGCATGAAAGGCTTAGTCTACGTTCATTGTAACTACATGGAAAAGAACGATCATCACCAACTGCATCATTCAAAATATTTCCTTTTGTTCTCCATAGAAGCAAGAAAGTCATACAGGTGGAACACCATGAGTGAGTAAATGAGGACACCGTTTTTAGGTGAGCTAATCCCGTAATGGAGTGTGTTCATGTTTAAGCTGTGCCATGAAAGCTGAACTGGAGCAGTGCCATAGGCGATGATTTTTTCTAACACACAACGATCATGTACGTTTCTATGTGAGGTCTCTGAACAGACTCCCTGGACCCAGCCGTCACATCCAGGCAAGCTAATGAACACAGCAGGGCTGCTGGGACAGTGGATGCATGGAGAGTTTAGAGGACACATAAAAACGTCCCTAAAGCTCCCAAAAGATGACATAAGCAATTAAAGGCCATACTCTGTCAACACAAACCCCCCGAGTCCTATCTGCTTCGTCAACCTCTCAGAGTGAGAGAGAGCATCGTTAACCACAGAGAGTCGAAAGGGACGATGATAATAAATGGAGGGAAAGAAAGGAGGAAGACTGTATCTTGATACAAGATTGGCTGGAAATCGGTGTATGATCCTTAAACTCTAACTAACAAAAAAAATTGCATTTTGACAAGACATGTTAACAACATTCAGGGCTGGTCTGTTGCATCAGGTTGATTTTATATGTCTGGAAAGAGAGTAATACAGATTCTCAAAGTTTCAAAACCTACGGAGCTTCCCATGAAGGCAGCATTTTAAGGCATCTTAGGTTTGTTTCTGCTGTCAAAGCTATTCAAAAAGGTAACTTAATTTAAATAATGCTTTAAATATTTCAGTTTTGGCCAAAAAAACTAATTTCCCTATTGAGCCCTACAAGGTAACAAAAAAAAAAAAGTAATAAATAAAGATAGGCAGACCATTTGTTCCATGACATTTAGAATGCTGACTTAGTAGGTTGCTCACTATGTTTTGGAACAGAGCTAGTTAGTGTATATATGTGTCCACACTGACCTGTAGAATCTGACAGCGCTCTGAGGTGCAGTCGATGTTCTCGCAGGGCTGGTACATCCCCAGAGTGACGCAGTTCAGCAGGATCACCATGATACTGATGCGCTCGAACCATGTGAGGAAGCTTATGTTAAGGCTAATATTTATCAGCAGACAAGTAAATACAATAATACACAAAATTAGACATTTACACTTTTTGATTTAGGTGCTTCTGTGGGAAAATTGCTATCATGTTGCTAGGACATACACTAGTTTGAGGGTTAGTAAGGTTCTTGTTTTGAAAGAAATTACTCAGCTGTTTTCTCAGCAGAAGCAAAAAATAAATTTGTTATTGTTACAAAATATTTCTATTTCAAATACATTCTGGAAAAAAAGCAACACTGTTGAACTGTTTTCAACATTGATAGTTATAAGAAATGTTTCTTAAGCACCAAATCAGCATATTATAATCATTTTTGAAGGATCATGTGACATTGAAGACTGGAGCAATGATTTGCCATCACAGGAATATAATAATTTAATATATAATTATATTTTAAAATATATTAAAATTGAAAACATTCACAAGATTACTGTTTTACTGTTTATTTGATCAAATAAATGCAGCCTTGGTAAACATAAGAGACTTCTTTCAAAAACATTAAAAAAAAATCCCCAAACTTTTGAATGGTTGTCTAATTAAGCTGTTTGCTACATAACTGCTAGCAGAATAAGTTCCATGATGCAGTTTAATACTTAGGGTTTTGGGTTTATTTATGTCACTGGTGAGTATTTATTGCTTCCTAAGCATTAGCTTTTCAGATTTATCTTCCATTATTAGCTGTGTTTGGGGTTGATTAATGACACCACTAACAATGATAAATCTTAAAAACAAATCTTGTTCCTGCACTTACTTCATAAGCATTAAATATTCACAAAACATCATACAATATAACATCTTGTTTATCGTGTCTGTGTGTGTACATCGAAGGTGTAATTTATTATTTCACACCAATGTAATCTCATCACATTAACAAACACCATACTGTATGAATAGGACCAATCCAAAGAAAACTCCACTCAATGAATGCAACCTTCACAGTGAAAGCACATCACAAAGAAACACTCCCTCCTCCCTCAGGCCTGTTAGCTGGAGTGAAATCTTCAGGCCTCTCCACTAAATCTCTACAAGCCTCATCTCTTCACCTTTATGGACCATTTCTTTTTCAATTTACTCTACTCCGTCTTTTCCTCCGGCTTGGTCAACCTTTTAGCGAGCTATTTTTTTCTGTTTGCACATACCGTCTGCCCGTCATCGTTTAACTTCCTTGTTCACTCCATCATGTCTCTCTCTTTCTCCCTCCCTCCTGCCTCTCATCTCCAACACTTGTCTTTTATTTCCTGTTTTCATGAAACATTTTCTAGTGTTTGAACTGCATTAGCCACAGGGCAAATTGGCTGCTGATTTTGCTTTGTGCTGGATCTAACAGCGCTATACATTCCTCAATTAATTAGGAACTACCAAAAACGCACTGCTTCTGGCACTCAGTAAAATGTGATTTATGGGCAATTTTTCACTTTTTTTTTTTCTTCAACCTCATTCAAACTTTCAACGAAGAAAAATGCACATTTCAATATGCATGTGCTATATTAGACTAAGGGATTTGCTACAGTGCTGGCCACACTCTGAACTTGCATGTGTAATATTGTAAAAAGCCTCGCAGGCTTGTGTTCCTGCTTTAATCATTAGAATGGAGACTGCAACCCCCATAGGACTAAAGCAAGCACCCGCATCATGCTGCAAAGCGTTCACTATGGTTACTGCAGGAAATTGCTCCTTTCTTTTTTATATTATTGTTGATACCTCATCAGGTTCTAAGGCGAGCTTTTGGCAGAAGGAAAAAAGCACCCACAGAAACACTTAAATGACATTAAAGGGACAGGAGCACTGAATCAATCTCACAGTACACATCACAGAGAGAGAGAGAGAGAGAGAGAGAGAGAGGGGGTGGGAGACAGAAAAGGAAGAGAGTGAGTCAAGGCCGATAGGTTGACAGAAACATGGCCCGTTTATTTAAAGAAAGATGGAAGGAAGGCTGAAGGAGTGTGAAATGAGACAATCACATGCACACACAGGGAAAACATTTCACTCAAAGAAGTTATTTGGGAAAAAAAGGTAGATGGTCACAGTAGGATCAGTGAGGATGAGGATTTGCAGCCGATTTTGCTTCAGGACCTGATCTCACTTTGGATATCAAGTGGCAACCAAACACAGTTCCAGCACTGTTTATCATATAAAAGTGAATAAAAATGTCCTTAAAAATCAAATGCTGGAATTTATTACAGGGCTCATAAAATATTTACACATATGAGAGATTGCTCTACAATAAAAACATGCTGCAAGTTTCAAAACTCAAAACTAAGTCTGCAGCTTGAAACGTGAATTATTCTTTTCTATCCTTCTGAAATGCCCAGATTTGAAATTGTGACTATTTCTCCTCGACACGCCCCTTACTTCAAGATCAGTGTGAGTCTAACAATGATTTGATTTCGCCAAAACTCCTATTCTAATCAATAACACAATTTGTACTGCTTAACGAGACTCTTATTTACATCATGTTTTCACTGTGTTAGTTATGATGATAGTTATGATAAGTATTTGTGAGATTGCAGAAATCACATTGCAATTAGATGATCATGACATGGCTGTGTTCACAATCAACACTACAGCTTTCCTGTAGCTCAAATGGTAGAGCATGGCGCTAGCAACGCCAAGATCATGGGTTTGATTCCCAGGGAAAGCAAGAGCTGATCAAATGTAAAAACTGTAACTTGAATGCAATGTAAGTCGCTTTGGATAAAAGGGTCTGCTAAATGCATAAATGTTAAATGTACAAAAAATGAAACAAAACCAAATAGTCAAAATTTAAAAAGATAACTTTGCTGACTTTCAAATATGCTTTGTATTGTTACAATGTGGGAAGAATATGAAATGAACTGTGTGCAGTCTCTCTCTCCATGTTATCTGAACACACATAAACATTTAGTCTGCAAAAGTCACCCGAATCATGTAAAACACATCATCTGGCTGTCAAATAAATGAGATATCTGGGTGCAGGTTTATTCCTGATGATTAAAAAGGGATATAACACAAGTAACATAGAAAGCTTATGCTTATACATGTATGTTTACATATACTACCAACACTGTAACAATACAAAGCTGGTTATAAGTCAGTTAAGTATAAGTTGCATAATTAAATACTAAATTAAATTGATTGATCTCATATGACCTAATGTAAGAACATGCAATAACACAATTTGACCAGTGTGGTGCTGCAACACAAGTCTAAAGGCTGGAATAAGCTACACAACTTTTAAAATCTGAACAGATTTTAAAACACTGGGCATCATTCAGTACACTTACCGACTTTGTAATAGTCACAGAGGAAAAGCTGTCCATCATACACTAAATGACTGAGGATCATACACTAGACTTTAAATTCCTTTAACAAACTCACGCAGAAACGTGCGCGTAATAGGAGACACGTGACAAATGAAAACAATGTGCGTTCTAAAATCAGCTGAAAATATCAAACCTGTTTAATCTCCTCCGACTGGATCAAATCAGAGTCTGAAGCTAAAAAAATCTGTGAGTCTGTGACCACCATACACCACAAAATTTCCTATGAAATCTGCCAATTCAAATCTGCAGACTGGCTCTGACTTTCAGCAACTAGCGTCGACTTCTCCAGACTGTAACTCGGGGGAAAAATCATGTAGTGTATTCCAGCCTTAATCGTTCTAAAAAACTGTAGGTTATTTATTTATCAAAATAATCATTTGTTGCAGCCCTAATGGACAGTAAATATTCCCAATTCACTCACCATTGGCCATTATGGACAATGGTTTCGCATACCTTTGGACACGTATGCAAAATGGCTTAATGATAAGATCATGCATGATGTATGAGAAAGCTCTTATCAGGGAAAAAGGAGGGTCAGAGTGTCAACAGCCAATCACAGACACTTACAATCAGGCCCCTGAGGCCCATCAGAAAAACGGCACAGCACCAGTGTCAATACATATGCCATCAGAGCCACAGTGATTAAGTGTAGCACTGAGAGAGAGAGAAAGATGAACGAGAGAGAGGAGGAGGAGCAGATGGATGATAAGCGTGATTAGTGACGAAACAAGTTCATTTTGAGAGCAGCTCCATCAGTTACAAGTGCTAGCTGATTAAGACAGCTACGCCTTATGTTTAAGTCAACATACTGCGACAACTGAGGTGGAGAAGGATAAAAATGAGACTGTAATTGGCACCCTGAATTGAAAGAAACCAAAGCACAGTATTGTTGAATTTGCCACTAAGATGGACAGGACACTTATAGATAGAGGGGTCAGACACAATGAAGCAGAATTAGAAGGGAGGAACAGGTGTAGAGTGTTCATTTTGTGTTCATCATGGAAGTGTGACCCTTTGTTCTCAATGGTTATTAGGGCTACACTCACATGTAAGGAGAAATGGTCATCAAAGATGAAAATGGAAATGACAAAGACAGGAAGATACAGTTATGTGTAGCAGGGATGAGTTCTCAGTGGAGACATTCACAAAAGAAAGAAAGAAAATAACTAAAAGTTAATATTAAAAATAATTTAAGTAATTATATATATACACAGCTACAGTCAGCCCAAGAGTTGGAGATGTTGAGCGAAGGGAATGAGAAGCAGTTGATGAGGAGGAAGGGACCTATTTTAGGATATTCCGCTCCCCCAGAGACTTTAATAATGAGACCAGGACTCTAGGTCCCACAGAGGACACAATATTTGTCTCACATTGCAGAACAAACTCTGATTTGAATGCTCCACTGGTGCTGCGCAGAAGCATACTAAACAGATTTGACGGACAAGCTAGCGTGGTGTGAGCCGACAGTTAAAGCACATGCTGTAAATGTTTCCTCACACACAGACAGGCTGCAGGTGTGACATCTGGCCTTGTGCATGAGCTAATTCATCTACAATAACAGCTCTGTCCATCCCACTTTCTCCGTTTCTCCAAACTTTCTGTTGCCCTACAGAAGCAGAATTTTAAGGCATTGTGCAGCTGATGTGAAGGCTGTTAAAAACATATGTAATTTAATTACTATGCCTCCAAAGTTCTCATCAAAGTCTCATTTTAGACAAATTTAAAGAGAGCATCACATGTAATCTTCGTAAAAGAAGGCAATTCCAAAATGCATTGCGACTGGCTTAGTGTAAAAAAAACTAAGTAAAATAAAATAAAAAATTATCCATGATGGGAGACTAAACTTATTGATTTTATTGCATTCACTCCGAAAATAAATTCAGTAATTAAAAATTCATTATTTTACCAATATTTGCGTATGCTATTTCCATGCTTTTTAGCATATTGCAGCATTAGCTTAGCAACATGTGAAGTACATGTCCTTTGTGAAATGGTAATACCAAAACACATTGTGACAGGCTTGAAATAAAACAAAAACAGACAGAAATATTATGAATTAACTTGCATTTCATTAATACTAAAATGTATAAATAAAAATAGCTTAACATTTAAAAAAAATTACAATTTTACACAATATTTACACATGATATATAATTTGATGTTCAGAGTATTGTGGCATTAGCTTAGAAATATGCTAACAGCAAACACTATTAAAATCAACTGCCTACATAAAACAAACGGTTAATTATGAGGCTTGGTTAGGAGCCTGAAGAAGAAGAAGAAGAAGAAAAACCTAAGCTGGTTTTCTGGTCTTTATTGATTTATAGGCAGATCTAGCTGGTCTCCCATCCTGCAGCTGATTTAGTCAAGTTTGTCTCCCCAGCTTGAAATGTGTCCACAACCTCTCTGAAACCAGCAAACAGTACAGAATGAGAGATGAGCAAAGACCAGCAAACCAGTTTAAGCTGGATCAAGTAATGTTTTCAGCTGACAGTTCACAGAGCTTCTTCAGCTTCTGCAGCCTTTAGGAGAAAAGCATCATATCTCTCAAAAATGAATCACTGATTCATTGAATCACTTTTAAACAGCAAATCAAAAGGAAAAAAAGGGGACAGGGTATTACAGATTCTTTCTCAAACTGTCATCATATGTCTTCTTTCTGTCGTTCTCTCTCTGATGGAGACTTCTGAGGCGAGTTTGGTCGTCACCCATCGAACGCTCACGCTATGCAGAACCTCTATCGCCTCAGACGACCTACAGCCGCGCGGAGCTTTGCAAATAACTGAAGCCATTCCTCAGCTGACTGCCTCTGCGCTCGTTTAGCCGTTCCGCTTTAACCACGCAACTCTCAGTGGAAAAGGGAACAAATTCCAGAAGCACTCCCACCACCCTCCGCACATTAGCATTAAGCGTGCATATGTAAAGAGCTCGCAGGCAGTGTGTGTTTTGAAGGGAGAGTGCAACACTTGCTCTGGTTATTGGTGTTAAGAGATGTTAAGAGGAGGATTAATAACGGCAGTTAACTAAAACCTTTCACCTGTTATCTCACTATAAAAGCGAGTATGCACATCCACTTGAGTACACCACAGCTCTGTGAAGAGAAACAGTGTGGATCTCCCTTGTGTACAATCGACAGAGCACCTCTGAACTCTGCCTGCATCATTGTCCTTAATTGTGTGGGTTTGTATGGGTAGTTTGAACTTTGCCCGCTCTTCTGGTATACTCTGTGTGTGTGTGTGTGTGTGTGTGTGTGTGTGTGTGTGTGTGTGTGTGTGTGTGTGTGTGTGTGTGTGTGTGTGTGTGTGTGTGTGTGTGTGTGTGTGTGTGTGTGTGTGTGTGTGTGTGTGTGTGTGTGTGTGTGTGTGTGTAAGAGAGAGATTGCGTGCTGCACTCTCGTTAGATGACCGTGTGGTGTGAAGTGTGAGTGTCCGTGTGAAACTCTGTCGACGAAGGCCATGGTGACTCATGGCTGCCTGTGGGAGCAGACTCATCTTCCAGTAAATTAAAAACTCACTCCGTCTCTCAGATCCAAGATCACCTCTCCAAACCTAGCTAAATAATATTAACCACAATCGGCAAAACAGCAGAAACAGATATCCGACCAGTGGAGTCTTTACTGACCGAAGATCAGATACATGGCAACAAGAAAAGCAGGTCACGTGACTTGTATATCTGAGAAAATACTGTAATAGAAGTATATTCCTCATTCTATTTTATTCTTTATAAGAATGATTATTTCAAGTAAAAAAAAACACCTTACATACAGTTGTTTTAAAGGAATAGTTCAGGTGAATTAAACATCAGAGATGCTTTGCCACAAGCTGCAACTGTAGGAACTACACTAACTATGATGCAGATCTTCTTCCGAGATGGTATTCCTTGGAGCATCCACATTGCTGGAACCCTTCCACATCATCAGCAGGGATCTCAGGGTCTCAGGTGTTTCGCCCCTTAACCTGAACACCTCGCCTGAGTGGGGCAGTGAAGACTAACTAGCCTTCACCTGCAGAAGGGTTCCAACTGTGGGCTCTCTTCAGCCACAGCCATCTTGAGCTGGACTCGGCTGCTGCAGCTATGTCCCTGGTGGCTTTCTTCAGCTGTTTAGGTTTCAGGCCCACCCTCTGGAGGAAGTAGCGCACCGATTTTGCTGGGAACCCGCGGCAGCCAACTTCAATAGGGTAGCTGGTTGCATACCACCCCTTTACAACAGCTTTGTCGACCAGATCCTGGTACTTGGCTTTTTTCAGTTGGTGGGACGTGGCTAGCCTCTCTTCCCAGGGCACCGTGAGCTCAGCAACTATGATGGTTTTCGTGCTCCGGGATAGCAAGACCATATCTGGTCGGAGGGAGGTCACTGCCACGTCCTGTGGGAAGACAAGCTTCCTCTTCAGGTCCACTCTCAACTCCCAGTCGGAAGCTCGTTGCAAGGAAGAGGGTGGGTTCTTGGCCACCGTGGCGATCTTATGAGCCTTGTCTCCTTCCCTCACAAAGGTTGTGGCTTCGGGCGGATGGGCCTGCTTGTTATTGGCTTTGACTCGCTGCTGTTCCACCCATTTGGCGATTTCCATGAGGACCTTGTCATGCCTCCATCTGTACCGCCCTTCTGCCAATGCCTTTGGACATCTAGTCAGGATGTGGTTCAGTGTACAGGAGACTGCTCCACATTGGTTGCATGATGGATCTTCCTCTCCGCCCCACATCTTTATATTTCTTGGTGTTGGCAGCAGATCAGTCACCGAGCGAAGAAGAAAGCTCAACCTCCCTTGGTCGGTCTGCCACAGTTCCTTCCACGACAGCGGTCGCTCCTGTGCCTGGTCCCACTGCGTCCATCTACCCTGAGAGGCAAGTCCGATCGCTTTCACCTGGCGCTCCTCCTCTGCTGCTTCACGGACTCTTTGCACCACGAGGCCTCTTCTGGCTCTGGCATCAGCCCTGCTCCACCTCTTCTCACTGTAGTGTCCAAGGCCCAGACGTCCCTGGCATACCACGCCCACAATTTCCTGGTGTTTCCAGTAGGATTCTGCTTCCATCACGGCTTGCTGGGGCTTCCACTTTCTGCCACATTTGATGGTCTTGCTTGCGTGTCTTACCTTCCCGTCTTCAGACGAGAGGAGTGTACTGACTGCCCTGGCCTTGGCGGCTTTAAACTCCTCGACCACCGATGAAACTGGCAAGGGAAGCTTGGAGGTCTTGCTGTACAGGTTGATTGCGCTGAATGATGGGGGGACTCCCAACCATTTCCGCAAGAACTTACTGCACAGTCTTTCCATTCCTTCCACCTGAGACATGGGAAAGTCATAAAGTAGGAAAGGCCATTGCAGCCGGGGTATGATACCATACTGAAAGCACCAGACTTTAAACCTCCCAAGCAGTTGGCTGTGCTCGATTGCCTTGAGCCAGGTGTTCAGCTGGGCCTTGGTGTTAGTGAGATTACCGCTGTCCTTTAGGGAGCTATCATACTGTTTTCCGAGGCATCGGATCCCTTGATCTTGGATTGTCGGGATCTCAGAGCCTTGGATGTTAAAGATGTTTCCTGTTAGCTTCCCCTTCAAGATACTGAGGCTCCTTGACTTTTCCGGTTTGAACTGCAGGCGTGACCATGTTGCCATCTTTTCCAGTGCGCTCAAGATCCACTGTGTCCCCTGGATAGATGGAGTCATCACCGTCACGTCGTCCATGAAAGCTCGACAAGCAGGGTGTCTCATGCCGTCGTCTGCTTTCGGGCCTCTACACTGCATTCCTCCTGCCTTTAGCAACAGATTCATAGCCGCTATGAACAGGGCCACGGAAATCGTGCATCCTGCCATAATGCCCTTCTCGAGCCTTTGCCATTTGGTGGTGATGCTTCCCACGGTGAACCTCATCTGCAGCGCATCCATGTGTGCCATTACAAGCTCAACTACCTCTGATGGAACTCGGTAGTGATCCAATGCCTTTCGGATCAACTGGTGTGGGACACTTGGGTAGGCTTTGGCGAGGTCCAGCCAAACAACAGAGAGTGTGTTGTTGTTACTCTTGGCTTCGTTGATGAGCTGGCTAATCACTGCTGTATGCTCCAGGCAGCCGGAATATCCCGGTACTCCTCCTTTTTGGACACTAGGATCGATGAACTCATTGGCGAGCAGGTATGTTGTTAGCCTTTTGGCGATGATGGACCAGAAGATTTTCCCCTCTACGTCCAGCAGGGAAATCTCCCGGAACTGGTCAAGTCTTGTGGAATTTAGCTCTTTTGGCACAAAGCAGCCCTCAGCGAATGTCCAGAGCCCGGGTTCCAGCTTCTTCTTCCACAGTGTCCGTAGGAGTTTTGAGAGCCTCTTCAGCAGCAGTGGGCAGCATTTATAAATTTTATAGGTGGTGCCTGATGGTCCTGGGGCTGATCCTGCCCGTGCTTTTGTCACCACTGCCCTCACTTCATCCATGGTGAAGTCTGCCATGTTAAAAGGGGTGTGTGGTGTAAGAATCTGCAATTCGAAAGGACATTCACCCAGAGGAATACCTTTGGAGGAGTCTCCGTGTGCAGCCGCCACACTGTTTTCTATTTCCTCCTTTGCACATGACAGAGTCCCACCCTTGGGCTTTCCTAGTAGGTCCGCTGTGAATTGGAAAGGGTTGTTAAAAAAGGCTTTCCTCTTTCGGCACTTCTCCCTCTGCTTCTCCCGTGTGGTCTCAGCTTTCCGAAGCTGAATTAGCCTTTTCCGCGTCTCTGTGCTAATCTCATCCAGGGCCGCTCTTTCCTCATCGCTTGCTTCCCGCCACCTTCTCTTGAATGTCTTTAATTCTTCTCGCAGCTCTTTGATCTGCCGCTGTCTCCTGCTAGGCCCTGCTGGTGGCCTGGGAGTCTTGCCTTCTTTCACACCAAAGGCGTCATGGCACGCCTGGTACACAACTTCAACCATGATCTTGATCTTCTTGGCTGCATCTCCTTTCAGAGTGTTTTCCAGGATGGTATTTAGATCGTTATCCAGTTGGGCCCATCTGCAGTCTGCTGCTGGTGGTAAATTCAGGCGTGGTTTCCTCTCGAAGTCTTTTAGACTTTCAGGTTTACCAACTCTTCCTATGCTCTGAGTAGGTTGAGCAGGGAGGTCTGGGGCACTGTGGTTTGCCTCCTGGCCCTGAACCTCCTCCACCGACTGATGAACACCCTTAACAAACTTAGAGAGGTTACTCTGCGTAAGCTCAGGTGCTCTGCGTTGCTGACTCTGCTCTTTGCACTTGGACTTGCCTTGATGGATTTTAACACCACGCTCGTTCTTAAAAAGCCCTCCGCAGATGTTGCATCTTCTTTTGGCTTCAGCCTTCTGTCTTTCCACATCCGTTCTCATAGTCCTTTTTCCATTGTCCGGGTCTTTAACCATTGATCCGTCCGATGGCAGATTATCCTCCCCCCCTCCTCGGTCCGCCTGGGGGTATTCTCTTGGTTCAAAAACTCGTAGCTTTTGTGCAGTGCTTCGGGGTGCTAGCCCTAACACTATTGCATGCCGTCTTTCTGAGCTGTCATCCGTTCTTTCACGGATGTCCACACAAAAATGGTGCCTTTAGAATGAGAGTGTAAATTATTACTTGTGGATTATTGTGATGTTTTTATCAGCTGTTTGGACTCTCATTCTGATGGCACCCATTTACTGCAGAGAATGTAAAGCTAACTTTTTCCAAATCTGTTGCGATGAAGAAACAAACCCATCTACATGTTGGATCCCTAGTGAAAAATAAATATACTAAAATGTATTTGAATTATATTTATTTCATGCTAAATATACTACAAATATATTTACCTATTTATATACTTAATAAAAAATACCCTGCGATTGTACTTTTGGTATGCTAAACTGGTAAACTTGAAATCTGCTGAATTGGAACAACTAGTTTTGCACTTAATGCACTTCAATT
This sequence comes from Schizothorax lantsangensis, assembly GCA_027422415.1. Lineage (NCBI taxonomy): Eukaryota > Metazoa > Chordata > Actinopteri > Cypriniformes > Cyprinidae > Schizothorax > Schizothorax lantsangensis. Next base: position 26,641,911 of record CM049840.1, read on the forward strand.
GTATGGAAGTAATGCTGAAGTCCAACTAAAGATATACTGGAGTATATTTGACTGTGCTAAAGTGGAACTATTGCAAGTTTACTCCAGGTACACTTTAAATATCTTGCAATTAAAGACTGATATTATTCAAAGATCATACAATCCTCATCAATAGTGACATTAAAACACATTTTAGGCTTAATATTAATAAATTAATTGTGCATTGTGCACAAGAAGTACTCCAAATAAAGTTTAATTATCATTTTTATATCAGCAAGTCTTGAGTGATATGTCAGTAAATATGTTAATAGATTTGAACTACATTAAATAAATGTATTTTAAATATATTACTTTTTTTTACTAGGGATGGCCTGAGGGTGAGTGAATTTTCAGCAAATTTTAATTTTATTGTGCTCCAGCTATACATACAGTCGAGAGTAAAAACTGCACTGAATTCCAATAAAGTCTTCATTTTCACAGTCCATTTTGTAATTTCTGTTCATTCCATCATTTCTCTCTCCTTATTTTTCCTCAGCTCTTTATCTGCTGAATTTGTTAGCTAACTGCAACACACATACTGCTCAAGAGCACAGCGTGTTGAGCCACCAGATAAAGTAGGCAGATGCTGGCTGGATGTCACTACTCAAAGTGAGACACGTGTATAGAGTACACACTTCACTAAAAACCCTTGACCTTCTCAACAACCTCATCGCGTTAAGAAAGACTCTCTTGTCAAGAAACTCTTGTCATCATCCAGTGAATCGCAGCTGAACACACACACTTTCAGCAGCTGAAGACACATGAACCCCTGGCGGAATGAGTAAAAATCTTAGACACCTCCAAAACGTAAACACTGAATCAGAGCGGATAAACCAATAAGAAACAGTAGGCTAACCCTCATTCAGAAAGCACATATTAAAGGGATAATTCATCCAAATATCAAAACTCCTCCACACAACTGTTCCAAACAGTTGATGGTAGCTATTAACTTAAATAGTATATATTTTTTCCATGCTATGGAAGTCAATGGCTACCGTCAACAGTTGGGTTACCAGCATTCTTCAAAATATTGTCTTTTGTGCTCAACAGAAGAAATAATCTCATACATGTTTGAATTGACTTGAGGATGAGTAAATGATTTGGATCCTTTTAAGGACATACAATTAATTTCTATATCTGATCCTATCCTTGCATATCACAACTGACAGTTCGATTACTGAAAATCAATGTACAATACATCACAAACTATACTGTAGCTATTACACTTGGGTCATAAATTAACTGTCAATGATTCAATAGTCCTAAGCTAACTTTTCTTCTAAAACGTTTACCACATTCCCACATTTTAAATAAACTGAACAAAAACGTTCTCTTAAAATACACCAGAGCACTTTTGAATGTTACCACCCTCTCAGACACGCCTCCTTTCATTATGGTCATCTGGTCACCTTAATCTGATATCAAGCAACATCAAGTATTCAACAGTGCCATGAATTAATGACAAAAAAAAAAACTGATGAATTTGCACATTTAATATTCCAAAATTATATATATGAACAGAATCATGTGAGGCTTTCCTTCATTATGATACCTTTAACACACACAAACACAACCTACGGGCCTACAGCACTGTTCTGCAAATCCATGAGCATCGCACTCAAGACCAAATGTGTTTGGCTGGTTCTGCGGCAGTTGTTTTGTTCCATCTACATTTTAAATAGAAGAAACTTAATTGTAATTTTATGAGCAGCCTAGAGCAATAATAAACAGCTTCTTCTCAGGCAAACAAAGCAAAGTGTGTTTAAGCTGTATTCATTTAACACTTTAATGCTTGAAATCTAGGCAAAGAGGGGACATTGTGCAGCACAGTGCACTTACAGACTGCAGTGGAACTTAACACCTTGTATCTAGTGTCACACTGGGACGTGAAAACTGAATGTGATGCTTCCTATCAACCAAAAACAATCATCTTTAGACATATAGACAGGATAGGAAGAACACACCGGCTATGTTTTAAAACTTAGTTAGCTACCTAACTAGACAAAATGTATCCCAAAGGCGGTTTTAAATTAGATGGGCATCAGTTCTCAAGTACTTGAGTGCTCAGAAGTGATTATAAACAACAAATGCATACTTTTATGTTTTATTCTTCAAAACACTACAATTTTAATAATATTATGGGTTACATTAGCATTTAGCTTGGAACAACAGACTGCAAAAATAATTTTCTAAATTCATATTTTTGTTGTTTTCTTAAAAGCTAAACATCCTTAAAACAAGACTAATTCACTTGAGAAGCAAATTGACTAAGATATTAAGTTTATTTTCTTACCCCACTGGCAAATTTTATTTATTACCTCACTAAATATTATTAGATTTGTTTAAATCAACAAAAACATGAGCCAAAGGGGTAAGAAAAGTGTTTAATTCAAGATATATTCTCTGAAAAGAAATGCAAAATGCGTTCTTGCATTCAAAATCATTTAGACAGCGCAACAATCATTAATGTCACAGCAGTGACGTAGTAACACAGATGCACACAAACACACACTTGTCTTAAGGGCGTAAGGGTGGGCGAGAATAAAGCGAGGGAGAGGAAGGGAGTGTGTCTGACTCCCAGATGTTAAGCTGCACTGGACCCTGACAGTAGCCCGAGACAAGCCGGGCCCTGTTGCCACAGCAACAGGATCAGATGAGGTGCCTCCTCAGATACTGAGCTAAACACAGTGTCTCTCCTGTGAGGGGAAACAAAATGGGAGATGCAAAGAGCGCACGAGCGCTTTGATTATACGTGCATGCCGCTCATGTGTCAGAAGAACTGAGGATCACGCCGCAGATTGGAGAGACGGACCAAGCTCGTATGAACCCCATTTCCATAGCAATGACATGACAATGAGGATGATAATGAGGTGATGTCATAAATACCAGGATGTAATGCATTCTAAAAAAAGGCATTCGGGATACTCAGTTTCTGCTTTCATCACACGTTAACACACACACCCTCTCACCAGCTGGGTGCTAATTGATCCTCCAGTGTCCCAGAAGGCTTTGATCTATTGATAATGGCAGTGTTTTATCTGTGTGTATCAGAACGCTTAGCAGGGTTTGATCTTGGTCTGTTTTATGTTGGGAGAGTGTGCAACATTTGAACATGGCAAGTTCTCCCACTTAGAAATCATGGAGGGGTCTGAAATTGAGCGTCCACGAGAAATCACAATGTATGCTACAGCTTAAGTATTGAACACCTGAGAAAACGTGTACATAGCCCAATTACAGAGGTCAAATGTGTTTGCACACACTGCAGGAGAACTGAGATCAGTCATCACGCCGTCAGACTTAGGACGCCAGAACCTTGATATGGAGCCACTCCTTGGTTAGCTCGTCATGTTGAACGACCCATCTTCAATCTCACTAAATCTCGCAATACATGTCATCCTCTCCTTAATACAGTGAGTCGGTCCCATGCAGTATGATGAGCTTCACAGTGATGGTGTTCATGGTACTTCATACACACCCTATTTTGGTCTCATCTGACCACATGACTTTCTCCCATGACTCCTCTTCATATGGTCATTGGCAAACTTAAGGCATTAAGCGGAATGCATGCATGATTTCATGACGTCTTAGTGTATTACCAACATAACCACAGCTCTTTGCGTCATTGACCAACATTTCTCACCTTTCACACACCTCTCACAGTCAGCTGATTGGTGCTAATTGGATCCTCCAGCCTTGTGGAGTGTCAATTTTGTCTCAGACAGCTCTTTGGTCTTGGCTTTGATTCTTACTATATGATAACGACCTGTGCAGGTGACATTTTAAAGGCAGACTAACATCTTTGAGGGTCAGTAGCTGATCAGAAGCTGTATCATACTTAGCATTGTGGGTTTGATTATCTCACAGTGGGTACTGTTTCAGACCCCTCCATGATTTCTTGGGAGACTTGTAGCAGGGTGCTTATTTTCCTCACTGTATGTGTGACCTCAAACGGCTGCTCTTCTGTACTTAAGTGGGTTGTACAGGCCACCATAAGTTTTCTAGCACCTCAAAAGGCATGATTTAGACACCAGCGGAAAAAGTTACAGCGGGAGTTTGCGTCTGTCTCGCCTCCCCCAAGCCCACTGAGTTTTAACAGACCCCCTAAAGTGTGCGCTGGGTTTGGTGGGGGCTAATTGAGAATGAATGGAGAGAAGTCATGTGAGAGGAGGCAATGCCTCCATCACGATATGATTGGATATGACTGGTTATGTTTGCCGTGATTGGCTCATGCGATAAATTCTGCCTCCCGTGTTTGGGAATGAACATTATATTGTTCATTCAATCTGAAAATGGCCTGAAAAATTATCTGTGGGAGTTTTTAGTGTGTCATCAGTTTGGTTAAATTTAAAGTAGATCTCCATGTCTGTGACCAATATTTTGATGACTGATGATCCGAAAAATTAAAAGTTAAAAGTTAACTATTAAAATGTATAGCTGAAATATCTGAAATCGCATACTGTCTAGTAGGTACTACATTTTGTTTGAAACTTATCTCACAATCATTTTATATAGTATGAATATGGGTAGTATGAATGAAATTCAGACATGCTACATCTGCCATGTTGTTACTGTCACATCTACCAGTTGTGTCACTTCACTGCCATTCATAAATCCTCTGCTGAGGCTTCATGGGATAGAAATGTGCTCATCAAATGAAATCAACTACAGAATTTGGGCAGGAGTAGTAAAACTGTAAAAAAAAATCTGTAAAATGTATGGGAAAAAAAAACAACTGCCAGCTGTTGTTGCCAGTATTTTACCATAAAAAATATGGTAGCAACATTTTAGGTTTAATGGATTTAACTTAAATTTACATTTAAAACCCATATTTCATTAACTGATATAATGTTATACCTATACCTGTATACCACCAAACCACCAAAAACAGGTGGTGATGAGAAAGTCACATGATAAACCAAAGCTCATCATCACAAGCAGTTTTTCCACAAGCTAAGAAAGAAAATACTAATATATATGGAAGGTGCACAGTGTCATTCACACAAGCACTTAACACAAACACGGTAACACGCAATACTGAAATAATACAATAAACATTAATTTAACAACATTAGATGAAACATACAACCCTAATGAACATAAATGATAAGAAAAAACTAAGAAGAAACAGTTATTTCAACGAAAAAACATCAATTGTGAAATGTATCGCAGGGAATTCTGGGAATGTCAATTTACGGTTTTTCACTATAAATTATACATTTGTATTCACTTCCAAAAATTGTATACTCCCATACAATTATATGTATTGTCCAATACAGTTTTTCACCGTATATAGTAGGAGAGCTTACGGTTAACCAATTAATAGGTTTTTACTGCTGCAGTTTTACAGTCTTTTACCATTAAAATCACTGTCAATTTTTTACAGGGAAGGTCATTCGGGTACTTTTTGCCTAAAGTTTTTGAATACTATAAATTAAGACATACTACTCTTCTGGCGTACAGTTTTTTTGCATTTTATATAATATGAAAGTCAGCATATTCATACACAATGAGCGCGTAGCTACTACTGCTACAACTTATGTTGTCGGAGAGGTGTAAGCGAAACACCCTTCCTGTATTCCTAAAATTAGCTCACCGGTGTGGAAGTTTTTTGGATTTCATTAAAATAAATAAACAAAAATAAATATAATAAATACTCCATTTTAAAATTTCACGATAGATATGATCAAGAATTTGTATTTTATTTTATTTAATGTTTTTGGCTATGATAATTGTGTAAACATTATCTTGACAGCTCTAATTTAGACCAAGGAGGTCTATAATACCTGGAAAAAGCTATTCCCATGTATTCCTGTTCATCGTTAAGTCAGCTGTGATTAAAAATATCACTTGAGCTGTAAATGACAAGTAAAACCTACTATATATATAAAATGCATATAAAAAGCTATATACAATTAGAGCTCATAAATAGTTTAAAAGTGAAAGATCAAAATTTCCAAAACATTTTGAATAACATATGCCGAATCAGTAATAAAATCTGACAACAATGGTATCAAAAGATTTGATACAAAAAAAACAAAAACAGATACTAGATATAGACAGACAGACAGACAGACAGATAGATAGATAGATAGATCCTTTAGGGGTATACATTTTATATACTATATGAAATGTATACCCCTAAAGGGTCATTCATTCCTACATACACATCATATGAATGATTTGATCTCTCCCATTCATATATGAGAGGACTGTCTATACTGTCTCTTGGACATCTACATGTATTTATCTGACAATGTTTCAAATGCACGACACGATGTAAAAATAAGTTGTTTGGCAGGGGATAGACAGAAAGTGTCAGAGATGATGAAGAGTACAAAAGGGTGACTGATGAGGATGGAAAAGTGATTGAGAGCAAGTGACAGCTGGAAAGAGAGTAAAAACAACTCGAGAGAGAGAGTAAAAGTGACAATGGAAACGGACTTCTGCATGACGACACGCAGAACCCCACGACAACACCAGCCTCCCTCCGGCCATCTGTCGCTCTCTCCCTCCTTCTCCGTTTCTCCCTGTCTTCAAATATGTCCCTATGTTTCCCTCATCACTTCACTTTTGACCTTTCGTTTCACAATGTTTGCTCCTGGCACTGAGAGCGGAAGAGAACAAAGCGATGAAGGGAAGCCATGCGAACACATAAAGAAAGATCTTCCCTCAGCAAGCTTCCTGCTCACTATATATTGGAATTAAGGAAATAGAGTAATATTTTCCAGCAAGTTTATCACATTTTGAGGTGGAATGTGGCATCAAATGGAACTGTAGAAATTACTGTTTTCAAACAGGATTCTCAAAGATTTAATAGCGCTAACCTGACTGACATCACTGGTTGAGCCAGAAGTTGACATGCCAGACCATTTAAACAAACCAAACAATGCCTTCTCTTACTATAATGTATATTATTGAACAACAGCTAATCCACAAGCTTAATTATGGCTGCTACACTCACACACTCTAGACTAACTTATCAACACTCTAACCCAGACAGAAAACTTTTTGCAGTTTTAGAATTAAAACAAACACTGTAGCATAATTTGGAAGTAATTCCTGTTTCTCCTCCTTTCAAAACTGCCTAATTTGAGAATGTGATATAATTTGGGGTAATTATAGCTCACTTTTCTGTCTCTCGCTGCCTAGCTTAATGAAATAACAGCTGGACAACAGCAGAGACTGAATTTACAGTGAAAAAACGAGAAACGGTGTGGATGATAGTTTTCATGCGAGGTGGTAGAGGATATGGCAGTTAAGTGATTCAGAGAGCCCTGGAGCTCAAGACCTTCATTCATATTTCACATGAATCTAATGCAGAGACATGATCCATTTTACATAGAGTGTCCAAAGGAGCCAGATCAGATGACCTGAGTGCAGCAAAGCATAACAAGCCTGGGACCGAAGACTGTCTCTCGCTTTCTCCTGCTCTCACTCGGCACGTCAGATCATTATCCGTCACTTTGATGGACTGAGATAAGCTTTCCATCATGATCTATTTATGTCTAGTGTTGTTGTTTTTTCTCCAAAATATTATATATACACATACATCATTACATTCCCTTATGTAGGTTTACTTTTGATATACTTAATGTTAATATAAGCAAATTCAAAAATTCTATTCACACTAATGAGTCCAATACCAAAAGCCTGATGATTATTTTCATATTAAGGCTTATAAATGATAAATGGCTGAAATTAAAATTCTACACTATTTTGTCTAAATAAATTAAAAACAAAAGAGTAACACTTTAGAATAGGGAACACATATTCACTATTAACTAAGAGTTTTCCCTGAACAAACTCCTAATTTGCTGCTTATTAATAGTTAGTAAGGTGGTTGTTAAGTATGGAATAGGATTAAGGAATCTAAAATATGGTCATGCAGAATAAGGCATTAATATGTGGGTTATAAGTACTAATAAACAGCCAACAAGCAAATAATACTCATGCTAATAAGCAACCAGTTAATACTGAGAATCGGTCCTTAAAATCAAGTGTTACCAACAAAACACTAAAAACTAAAATCAATCATTTTTAAAATTGAATATAGGAATCACAACGTTATAATGTACATAATGAAAATTCAGATTCATTCTGAGATTTGCTAAAGATCACATTCAACAGCAAATTATTAGTGTTTTAAAAGATCAACTTCAAGTGAGTGTTTAATCATGGCAATTGATGGTAATTAAAATGTAGAGCTTATAAATCATACTCAACAAAGGTGTTTTTTTCCATCTAAAAATGAAGTTTGGAGGGGTAGGGTTAGGGTAAGGGGATAGAAAATACAGCGTGTACGGTGTAAAAACCATTACATCCCCATAAAACATGGAAAGCAGTGTGTGTGTTATATGTGTGTGTGATTTCGACATAAAAACAAGGTTTGGTCTGGTCAATCATTTTTCAATCAATTCTTCAAATGACAGACAATTTTCTGTTAACAGAACTCTGCTCTTGCTCTCTCAGGATATGGAAAAGAAATCTTGGTGTGATCAGATTAAGAAGACAAAGGACAGAAAAGTGATGGAAAATAGAGACTGGTCAACAAAGAGAAAGATTTATAAAGTGCAAAGAAGAGGAAGGACCACATGAGGAAAAGGCAAGAATAAAGAAGACACTGTTCTCATCTTGACGTGGCTTGGCTCATTTGCTCATCATTATGTTTAATGAATGCCACTACAAGTGGGGTATAAATAACACCTCTAACATGCCTCTCCGTCACTGATAATCAGACCCCGCACCACTGCATTCATGAGATGAAACTCAATCAAAACTCAATTCAAGCTCCAAATTTATTGACTATTCATCTGATTTTCAGCATCACCAAAAAATACAGGCTATTTTCAACATCCACGCCGGTATGTTCAGAGAGTCACGAGTCAGTCCTGACGAAGTGCAAGAGCGACTAGTGCAGGTGTCACGAGAAAAGAAACAAACGTGCCGAAGGCCTCAAAGGCCACACAATAGAAGCTGGCGGGCAGGAGAAAGGGAGCTAATTGCATTATTAATAGGTAGAGTCTGGGGCATTTTGTGATGGTAATTTGCAGAGCGGAAGGCGGGGGACTGTCACTCTTTGGGTGAATACCGGCGGTGGATGTGAAGAGCTGAATAGCTGCCGCTAATGAGCTGGCTACGCAGAAGACGCAGCTCTGGCGTGACGGCCCATCAGCGGAGCCGTGATCTGTTGGTCTATATTTCATATGCCAGGATGAAAGAGCCTGATTAACAGGCCACCATCCCAATGAACCTATAATGAGATTACAGTCTAAATGGCAATTTACACGCAATGCAATAGGTAGCGAATATTACACTTGCATCTAGGACTTGGTATACATACAGACCAGAGATTGTCCCAGTCATTGAATTTTCTGTCAGAGTTGTGCGACAGTCAGATAAAATTTGTGGATACCATAGAAGTGCCGGAAACCGAAATCTACCCGTCACAAAATTGCCTGTGACTTCTCTTATAAAACAGGATTTTTTTGTGTGAATTCTAAAAATAAATCAATAAAAAAATAATGTTTGTTGGCATTAGTAGATGTTGAAGATTAGACAATAGGATGTTGATTCATTAAATGATAAGCTGTTTTCCCACAAAAGCAGTTTATCCAGCATAGTGAAGCTTCTTTTCCATTGACAACCATTAAAAAAAGGCCTCTGGTCTCCTTCTCTGCGAACCGCAGCGTTGGCTTTTTTGGTTAACCTTGGAGTCTTGTCTTAAAGCGGCTTTGATACAGATCTCACTGATGCAGGAAACCCAATAATGCATGCTGCAACATTTCATAAATGAAGATCTGTGTAGGTCAGTGCTTCTTAACCTTTTTGACTCCAAGACCCCCCATTGTGCACAACAATATGTAAAGCCCTGCCACTTTGATTTTCTGTAAATTAAATTGCAGGATTCCATAAGTTTCAAGAGCTGCATGTTCTGAATGAACTTTTCCAGTTGTTCATGTTTTACTTGATAAAGATCAAGTATAATGTGTTTTTATTCACAATTTCTACCAATAATACACTTTAGAGCTTGGCATATCTACAAAATGTATATTCCTTATGAAAATGCCCATGGAGTTTAAAGATTTAAATGTCTTCATTTAAATTTAAAATTCAGCTACCTCATACCTGTATCTAGGCTTTTAAAGACTGTGGAGGAATAAAGAAAAAAAGTAATCAAGGGAGAAATATCTATTTATTTGTAGTTGTTTTAGCTGATTTTAATGCCTTTTTGTCTTGTTTTAAATCAAGTCATCTTGAGGTCCAAGTGGGCCCTGGTCCCCTGGTTGAGAACCACTGGTCTACATAGGTGAAACTCTTGTTATTGGACAAATAAAGAGGTAAGGCAGATGTAGACGACAAACACCTGGAACAGGAAGAGAGCGAGAGTGACTAGAATCTAGGCTGGGCTGGGAGTTGATTTGTGGTAGCTAAGGTATTTTCTTTTTGCATACTGTTATATGATTGAGAGGGTATTTTGCATGGTTGCTGGGTGGTTTCTTACTGGTTCAAGCCAAAAGAGCTCACCACTATGTCTCTGTGATATCCTGTTCTCTAGATACGGCCATCTAGTAGTCCTTTTTTCAATGGATTTTGCCGGTTTTATGGCTCACCAGGTCCAATTGCTCAGAAAAGAAATACAACACCTCTCCTCAAAAAGACACACAATTTGAGATATCATTCCATGTCTATAACAAACGATGCAGGGCAGATTACACGCTGAAGATCAGTATTCTCGGCACATTAAACTGGAAGTATTTTAACATTGAAAAAATACACACTTCACCTTTAGATTTCCCTTGAGATTAATTAGATTCTCATTTGACATGTTCTACTAAGGATGTCATGCCCATGAGAGACAACACTACTGTATCCTGTTTTCCATGAGATTGATGTGAGCATGGCTCATTTGAGAGCGGCCTCTACAAAACCAGATTAAAGGAATAAGATGGAGACAGCTTGTTGAGATTTGACCCAACAATAAGTGTATACTGAGGCAGCTGCATTATTCCAGCTGTATGCAGAAAGAGAGGTCAGAATGCCAGAACATCAAAGCTCAGGAAAGTATGTAAAAACATTACTGTGCCACAGCTGAGAGAATGCTAATCGGTAATGCTAGTGTTGGGCTGCCTCAGTAAAGGTAAAGCCACTACCAAATACTTAAATATTAATATGTCCACTGCGTAAAAGATGGAAGGAGGGCGTAAACCCTTATTCGGATGGGATTAGTTTGATAAGTTATGTAATTACAACCAGAGCTTCCCTGTAATTTAATGCTGTCCGAATCTGCCATGTCAGTGATTTTCCAGACTGCACAATCTTTCCTCAGTGTTCCAAGTCCAGCTTAATGTCCCTTTAACTAGCATTGTTTCTCAAGTTTTAAAGTTTTAAAGTGGACATCAGGAAATCACAAGACATGCTGTACTTATTTACTCATCAACTTATTCAGAGAGATAACACTTGCTAATGGATTTTGGAACATTATTCTCTCTTGAAGAAAAAAAAAACGTGACTAAAGAGCAAGACAAAAAAAACTTTGCCAAGTATTCATGTCATTCATTCTGTGATTGCAATGCATACATGTTCGAAATCATGTCATCAGTTCAATGTTGTTTTTTACAGTTTTGTTTGTTTGCTGTGGTTCTTGCTTTGATTTTCATCCTTTAAATTCAGTCAATATTTTGTGATATTCATTCTAGTCAATTTTACTTAGAAATACAATTTTACACAATGAAAATACTATTTTAGATGACTGTGAAAAACAATAAAAACTGGTTTAACCGTAATAAACCTTCAGGAACTTCATCCCATTTTTTTCCAAACATTTTGTAAAAAAAAAAAAAACATTTATATATATATATATATATATATATATATCAAATGTTCATATTTCAAAATGTATAAAAATGTAAATACTTAAATCAAATACATGAATCCTTTATTAACAAACAAAATCTGATGTGAAAACCTGAGATGCCTAAAGCATAAGCAACTTTTAAAAATGAATATGCTTTAAATAATTCTAAATAATTTTCTGTACTTTCAAGATGCTAAATTACGAGCAGCATTTTACGACATCAATTTACGGTTACTGCAGTCTGCACTACAAGCACTACTTTACAGAATATGTCTGGAAAATGAATGAAGCCTCAATGAACCATGGTTTTATCTGTATCCTATTCAGTCTATTTTGGAGTTCTGCTTCGCTGGCTCACACACAAACTCAAAGTCAATCCATAAACGTACATCTCTCTTTCTCTTGACCTTTCTTATCTTTCTTACACCAATCCATTGTTTTCCTCTCTGTGGGAATGAATCCGTCCCTTCTTTCCACTTTCATCTCACATATCCACCACATTACACTCCTTACGATAAATATTTGTCACGTTCGTGTTCCTCCTGGAATGAGTTACTTTAATCCCCCGTCTCCTATTTTGTCTCCATCTCAGTTGCTAATTTAGTGGCTGTAAGGAGAGCAGAGCTTACTTCACAAATGGCAGCATTCTACCAGTCACGTCAAGCCCAGCTGGAGATCCAATGTTCCTGTCTTTTTTAATTACCATCTAACTGACTTTCAACAGAGTGATCCCACAGTCCTTCTCTCCCTCCCTCCCTTTCTTTTGTCTCTCACACACACAATGATCTCCTCCGCTATGCATCCAACCTCCTGTGAACTTTGCTGAGGACAATCTACATATCTGTCGTCTGAAAAATGGGGAGGAACACTTATAACTATAAAACTTACTAGTTGCTCATGAATATTAATCATGTTCTGTCATGTCATTAATATTCAATAAGCCCTGTAGTCTTACCTGATTTGCTTGTTGTAAATGGGTGATAGGTGCTTAAAGCAATAAGCCTAGAGAGGCCATGCGTTATACAGTGATTTTACCATGCTTAGGGGGAATTCTTAGGCATGACACAAAGCGGAGTGATGAAATGTGACGAAAAGCATCACGTCTCGGTCTCCTTCCATTATTTGGTATTACAGAAGGGTATGGCAGGAGATAGGCGGTCCACCATTCTGTCATAGGAGGGTAAAATGATGTTACAGTGGGAGCCGTAAATAACCATGTGCAGTAAAACATAGTGCAGTGATGGAGAACTCTGACTCTTAACTGGATCTGTATTCTCAGAATGTTGGTCTCACTCCTTTTAACATTACATGCCCATTCAGCTCTCAGCAATCACCCCTTTCATTACCACCATTACAGCAGCCCAGCAGTTATAGTCTTAATTTAACATGCTCGTTAATACCTCTAATGCATTTAATTCCTACGCCAGCATCACAGTAGCGCAGTTAGAAAGAAGAAAATAATTTTAAAAAAGTGAAAAAAAAATGACAGTGCTCTTCTAGGGGAAATGCCCTTCATGAAACCACTGACATTTTTTTTTTACATTTTTACAACATGATTTTAATAATTTTGTAATTTCAATCATGTATTTTGTTTTTAGGGTGACTACATTCTGTCCAGGGACTACAGATTAGGTACCGAGTTCAATACTTTTTGGGCACCAACCGAACTGCCTTGATACCATTGTGTATCGAAAAATGTCTAGTCATTTGGTCCCAAATTTCGATACCTAAGGAATAATCTCATCAACGTCAGTAAGCCAATAAGCATGCATCATACTTAATGTGCCTAAATCAAGTGCTGGTTATTGGTTCTGGTGAGACATCAAGGAAAAACACTAGTCTATGCCGTTACGCCCAGAGATGTGGCTCACACTGGCTGTAGTGTGTCCAAATAGATGTAAGGCAGTGTTTACAATAGTGCGTTTTAGTTTTAAAAATGGTGTTTTAAAATTTAAAACGATCCTCGTCCATACTTGCGTTTCCACTGCGTTTTAGAAAAGATCTCCGTCCACATTACACGACCAAAAACGCATGTTACGGGACTATTCATGCACACTGTAGTATCATGCTACGTAAGACAATTTATAAGATTTATACTACGCTTTTACTCAAAACTCACTTTAAACCACCATCGAGTGTTTGTAATAACTTCCCATTGTGATCTAATGTGTGTTTTGGCCATATAATGTTGCTGAAATATGTTATTAGAAGCCTTTTATATCAAGCTAATCACTATACTTAGCAAAAATCAAGCTAATCACTATACTTAGCATTTATCATGTAAACACCCTGTATTGTTATGAAAATAGGCAGAATCTCAAATCACACAAATACTGTCGCAATCGTGCGTTTATTAGCTTTATGTTTCATCAGTAGAAATGTTTTTCTGGGTTTCTTATGCAAAGAATTGAACACGGAAGTGTAATGGATGTTTGTCATCGGAAATTTTAAATTGAAAATTTTAGCATTATGTAATCACGTTGGAAAAGTCACACGTGGTTAGTTCTTCAATTACAAAAAGTAGGGTAGGGTGAAAAACTCCCATCTCATTTTCTCCAAATTTAAAATCGTCCAACATCGTTATTTTACCTTTTTTTCCTAAAGGGCGTTTGACTTTCTTTGCACGTTTGCTTTGTAAACACGGTCAGTACTTCGGCCTACGTCACGTGTGACTTTTCCAACATGATTACATAACGCGTGAAGTCAAGCTAGTGCAAGACGTGCATTTGTGGTTAAAGAGTATATACATGTTTATTTTATTTTTTTAAATGACTGATCGTTTAGCTAGATAAGACCCGTTGATCCCCACTGAAGTCCACTATATGGAGAAAAGTCCTGCAATGTTTTCCTCAAAAACCTTAATTTCTTTTCGATTCAAGAAAGAAAGACATGAACATCTTGGATGACATGAGGGTGAGTAAATTATCAGGAATGTTTTATTCTGAAAGTGAACTAATCCTTTAAATACTTTATAACATAAAATATATCAAATAAAATTGAAAGCTTAGTGAAAAAAAATCCAAAGTGGCCAATGTTGATTATAAACAGTGAAAATATGCATAAATATTTATCTATTTATGTGTTCCGTGAATTTTTATGCTTACAGTATCATACTGTTAGCTTAGCAACATGCTAAATCAAACTTTATTAAACCGCTGAAACGGAAGTAAAGACAGATCATTTCTTCCACATAAAGACCTACATCCAAGTGTAATGGATTATCGAAAAAGGAAAACATGTATGACGATGACTTGTTCTTTCCTTCGGTTGCTGATTGGATGGAGGCAGATCTGAAAGAAAGATTGCAGTCACTTATAAAAAAAAGGGAAGGGTTTAAGCAAACAGTATGATCAGAGAAGTCCGACGTCACCAAAGAGAAGTCTGTCATTTCACCAAACGATATAAGTTGTGATATTTTGATTTATTAAAAAATAAAATAAAATAAAACATATTTAAGGAGAAATCCTTAGCAAATAAGAGCAATAACATGCATTTAGAAAAATAAAAGATGAATTTTCCTTTTCAAATCAATTACTGATCACATGTTGAAATGCTATTCTATGTATGAGTTGCTGCCAATGTAGAACTTTCCAAATCAGTCACTTGTGAGAATCTAGGACAGTAAAGTTAATGTCTTTAAAGGCAGTGTGTAGGCGTTGATGTAGCACACTAGGTCTTGGAACAGAGCTACTGTATGATGTTGAAACAGGTCTGTCATTATTTCTAATCGCTAATTGTTGCTTAGACTACATGCTCATCTAGACAAAAGCATTGAGTAAATGTTGACTTCATTACAATAAAGCCAGCAAACGCTTGACAAAGAGCTTGACAATAACAACTTCTTTACTCTGTCCCCTCCCTCCATCTGTTCTTGTGTACAATCTGAAATCTCAAACACGACTCTCTCTCCACTTCCCGCTGTTCCAGCCTCCTCTCTATTGGCTGAACTTGTTTGCAGGGCTGCAACATTGAGAGCAAATCCAGGTCCCGTGTCAGAATGGATGACAGCGGACAAGCTGAAGTCTGAGCCTGGGGGACAGCAGCAGTCTGGAGGCAAAGGTGTGACATTTTGACAAGACGCTTTTGTCACAGTAAGTCAGTTGGTGACTCAAGGCCAAGGCCATCTCCACAAGGAGCCATCTCTTCACACAACGCTATCCGGGAAGAGTTCAGCCCCATCGTCCCATTAGAGCACCTGCTTTCTGATTCACCCGAGGTTTGAGCTATCTAAAAGTGTTGCTTTTGCATTCAGTTTTTTTGCTATCACTAGACACCCTGTTTTCTTTTGGGGATTTTTTGTAGCCGTTTAAAACATCACTGTGACATGTGGTTACACAATCTGACAGCTCATCAGATAGTACAGCTCTGAAACAAGAAATCCTAAGCGAGAGAACAAACACACACAGTTGTTTGTCTATCACAGTAGAGACTTTTCAGTTGACTTCTATTGTTTCCTATTGCATTGTTTTTGATATTATTATAATTAAAAATAATTGTTTTCAATGTTAATATATTTGAACTTTTTGTTAAAATATATTAAAATTAATTTGTACATCTTTAAAATGTATTCCTGTGATGGCAATGTTGAATTTCTCCAGTCTTCAGTATCACATGATCCTTCAGAAATCATTTTAATACTCAGATTTGTTGCTCAAGAAACATCTCTGATTATTATCAATGTTAAAAACAGTTGTGCTGCCTACGATTTTTGCGGAAACTGTGATCAAAATGTTTAAGGCTTCGTGAATTTATTTGAAATAGAAACCTCTGGTAACATTACAAATGTCACACTGTCTCTTTAGATCAATTTAATGCATCCTTACAGAATAAAATCATTAAATAAAATATAAGAATATGAATATATAAATGTATAAACATTTAAATGTTTTCAAAATATATACTGTATGTATGTGTATTTATATATACATCATAAACATACACAGTATACATACATATATAATGTAAACAAAAACTTTTATTTTGGATGTGATTAATCGTTTGACAGCACTAATATTAAATTATTATTAACAACAACAATAATACTAATAACCATATAATTTTTGGGTCTTTAAAGCTCCCCTACAGGTATACTCCAACCACATGGCTCATTGCAGACCACATGTCTTCAACAATTAAAACACTGTAAAAAGCCACAAAAGACCAGAAGGCATGCACAAACCCATCTGAGACATGGCCACACATACACATAAATGCTTTAAAAAATATTTATGCATGAAGTTGGCCTGGTCTGCGTGTGAGTGGCCGTTCTAAGCCTCCCTCCCAGGTGCTCACCTATGTTTCCCCTTCATCCTGGTTTGCACACATTAGCATTGCGCTGCTAAAGCTCGCTGGCGGCGCATTACTTCAGCTCTAGGCACCCAGCGGGCTGCCCACACTGACGCTGATGGGTATTGGCAGCCCCTGGCCACTGAGAGAGGTGCTGTAGTCCAACCGCCAGCAGGGGGTGGTGTGTAGAATGCGCAATCACACTTCCGCAGAAAGACACACACAAGCAGATGTACAAACACACCTGGGTCTGCCAGATGCTCAGCTTAACCCTCTGCCATTATTCAATTTGCTACAGACCTCTATTGGCTGAGCTCTGAGGGCTGTAATGCCAGAGGGGAGAGAGACATGCTGAAATTAGCCTCTCTGAAAACATATAATCCATTCCCACTGAAAAAAGTAACACTTCGGTCAAGCTACAATAACAACATTTGTGATAAACAACACAACAGTCTACAGCAGCCATTGGTTGGTTGGTTTGTGACGGGTCTCTTGAATTAAGACATTTGGAGCAATCCGGTTCACATGCTAACCATTCTAAATAGTATGCCAGATTAAAATGAGCATGTCACAATCACAGTACACTGAAAATGCACCAGAAAAAGTATTTTATTAGGGCTCCCTTGGCATGATATTTTCAAAGTGTGCATCCATGCTAATCCAGCCATGGCTAATATTGCTCATATCCACTTCCACAATGGAAGAGGGGGAGATTGTGATGGTTCTCTTTTGGCTATTTGAGCAGTGTTGAGGAATGCAAGGCTTCAGCTGCCACCAGTGTTGGGAAACGCATTCATTTACTTTGTGTCACTGTCAGCTGACTGAGACTGTCTCCTACAGAGTGGAAGCTCTTTGCCAGGCTTGCAGGCATTTTATTTTTTTTACAATGGAAGTGATAGTTTTTTGTTTGTTTTTTGCTGTGGACAAGTGTTCCATCTGCACAAAGTATATGTGTTTAATATATATTACACATATTCTATAGTAAGAGAACAATGGGTCTGTTTTAAAAACTACAGTGTTGAGGACACTGACAATGAGCCGACAGAGCAGACAGAGCAGGTTACTTTTGGTATCAAACAGTCTCAGCTTTCCAATTTTGTCATTTTTTAATAAATTCAAACAATAAATACTGTTTTGTGGCTCTTTAATGTGTTATGACAGATCACTGTAGCACCTCCATTCAAGCAGCACCTGAGCATCTCTTCCTCTTTACTAGTTATAGCACAAAATAAACATGAATGAACATCAGACAGTATCTTGTTTCAACTGCGGAAAGATGTCAATGCTCGCCAATTTTAAAGTTTAAGTTCACCGACGTTAATCTACTCTCCTGTCTTGTTTGTTTCTCAGACAAATGGTAGATTCGGCGTTATGATTGGTCAGATCGCCTGTCAATCAAACTCCCTGCAAAGGGTCAATTACATGTAGGTGGCGATATGTACTAAGAATATAACTCGGCATTAAACAAAAAAGGAAAAAAGCTTTCACAGCCAGGTTATGCAGCTTTCACATCAGGAGCTCACTGATCATGATATAAAATGCCAGAATGTTCAACCAACAGAAAACTAAATTTGATAACAAAATTGGCCAATAGACCAACGCAAAATGGTTGCAAAATCCTGATTACATTACACACTAACATATTACTTACATATCACATCAGATTGACTGGCACACAACACATAAACTTAAAAGTAAAGAAATATATATATATTTTAAAAAGAATTCGAATACATCTTTATCAACCTGCTAACAGTATTGGTTGTAACAATGAAATCCATCCGCAACCAAGAGCAAGGGAAAATCTGCCACTGAGCCGCTGGAGCTGCACATCTGCAGTCTATCACTTAGACATGACAGACTCAAATAAGCCAGTCATGAGCGCAACACCCCCACATCTGTCCTCCACAGCCCCACAGATGGCTAAATTACAGCCTACAAAACAAACGTGGCCCAAAAAAAATGAAAAATCAATTATATTGGAGTATAAAGGCTTCTAGGAAATAAGAAACCCACGAGGGCCCATCTATTTGTCTGATCTGTGAGACTATAAGACTTATTGGATAACTTCTGAGTAATAGCATTCAATTTTCTCCATTATGTTACCTAATAATCAGAAGGGTGTTAACATCATTTTCCTCAGTGCTTATGGCTACTGGCCATTTAGGTAATATCTTTAAGAGTGCCTTATTGAAATTGGTTGAAATAGATCAGTTCCACACTAGCCATTAACAGAGACAGACGCAGCCCACAGCAGCCCTGCTGAGAGTTAGACAGACTTAGACGCATTAACAGAACAAAAGGACATCATTTAGTCTGACCGCTAGCCCAGCACGAGATAATTGTACACTGCGAAAGAGAGGTCCGGGAGGGTCTGTTCTCCGAGGCTACTGATACATGTTTTGTACAATAAGCCAATACAGTGTTAAATTAGCCCAAACCTGCTACTTCCTCGCTTCTAATATCACCCAGAGGACCCTTCTTCCAAGTTCAGTGCCAATACTGTTGAACTGCCACCACGAGAGCAGAAACTCCAGAAAGAAACCGATACCACAGATACAAATGTGCCAAATGATGTATGAGTTAATAAGCAAAATCCGCATTGAAACAGATATACTGCAACAAACCACCGAAAAGAAAACTAGCGCAATTTAACTGCTATTAATTACGATTACAATATAAAATTAAAAAGCATAAATAATAACAACTAATAAGGTGTTTCATGCATCGTTTGAAGGGTTTGCACTAGTGGCTGGGAATGATTTCGGTGATAGGAAAGCAGGTGTGTGTGTGTGTGTGTGTGTGCGCGTTTGTGAATTTGTTTTAAATCAAATCCGCTAGTATTATTATTAATATTGCTTACTAGCATTTTTATCACCATCATCGTTATAAATACATTTAAATAAATAATAATTCTATCTTCTTAACAGTTTTATTGATGTGACTTGGATTTATAAATAAATAGTGTTAATGTAAATTCTAATGTAAATATCACAGTACTGGCTGCTTGTTGTTAGTGAATGATAATTGGTCTTTCATATCTAACCAAACTCATGTAAACATCACATGAATTGAACTATAAAAAATCCCTTACATTTAGAGAGGGGACTTTGACTCCTCATTTCACAGGTCCACCACACACCACTGATCTATGTACCGAGGCAAATCGAATGAATGTCTGGTGTTTGTTTAAAAAAGGTGAACTGGATTGAGGTCTGTGTGAGGCTGTTGTTGTGGGCCGTGATAACATCGTCTAAACTGTGCTCGGATCTCTGTGGACTTCTGTCTGCTTCCTTAATTTGTCTGGGAAATTGGCCAAAAGGAATCATCCTGATGAACTGGAGCTCTGTGGCACTTCATGCTTTAAAAGTAAATTGAAGCGAATTGCACCGTCAATTCACATTTGGAGAAAAAGCAAGAACAGTATCTAGTCAAAAACAGGTTTATATTAGAGTACAGTCAATGCTTAGAGGAGTTTTATAATTATGTGAATCACGTAACTACAGTATTTTTGTTCCTATAGTCAAAGTAATGGCAAGGGAATGACAACAGATGTCTGAGCATATCACTATGATATCTCAGCCATGTGTTCGAGCGTGTAAGTGTGAAGTGCCTGGATAGCGTGCATGTACTGTATGTACAACAACCACTGATGAATTGTCCGTTCAGAGGATTCAATCATCATCTATAACCCACTGCACAAGACAACCATCACATCTGAAATGACTGACCACTGTCAAATCTGAGGAGAACCATATCACCAGAAAATTACTTCCAGAAATCTATCTTCAAGGAATGGTTCACTCAAGAATGAACATTGTGTCATAATTTATTCAGCATTTACTTAACAAGCAGTATACTTTTATTTTTTCTATGGAATAAAGAATGAGACATTATAAAGTATTTTCCATGTTCTTTTCCATACAATAAATGGCTATCAAGCTTCAAAAATTGTGAAAATGCACCATCAAAGTCTCACAATTTGTGCAATTTATTTCTGGAAAGTTCAAGAGATAATATTAGAAAGAAAATCATAACTGTTGAATGAAATATGACAATGTTCACAATTGTTTGAACTATTCCTTCATATCTTGCGCTTCAACTACCCTGGTTTTCCAGAAAGCTGAATCCAAAAATCAACTATAAATCACCTCACCTGAGCTAATTCACTTGGCAAAATATCTGCCCACTGTAATTTACATCATTATAATGAACACTATTATACTGTAATGAACTGACAGCTTGAATGAACCCTTTTGGAACTGTTTGGACAAGTGCGGCATAATTGCAATTACAAATCTTCATTTACTTGTCATTCAGCAGACGCTTGTTATTTAAAGTACACTACAGGACATTGATTGCAGGTACAGTCCCTTTGGAGGAACCTGGGATTAAATGCCTTGCTCAACAGCTACAGTACATGGGGAGAGAGCAGGAGTCAACAGCCACTGTCCAAAGAACTGTTCCTTCATTCAAACAACAACCCAGGTGGAAACAAATGAGATTATATTGAAACAAGACAAAGGTCATGACCTGGATTAGCATGTTTATGTGCCCTGAGCAGAACATCAAACACATTTCTCTCTCTTCGCTTCAAGCTGACAGCTCTGAGACATTAATCTGGATACTGTATAAATGTCTGAGGATTTTTGCCCTCTGATTAATCCTCTGACACCCAGAGAACTGGATGTCACTGGGAACAGTAGGTCGACTGATCCAGGGTCAGTGAGAATGAATATCTTGACTACTGTTCTCCACAGGTCTAAGATGACAGACGCGAGTATGAAAAGCTGTGGATTACGAGCCCACTTTTTTTTTCTCTGCGTGCTGCTTTCCAAGAAAAAGCCAGGACCCTTGATGTCCGTCTAACAAGCCCTGCATAATCTGGCTGCAATTTCCTGCAGACACTCACAGACGCCATATTATATGCCACACTGCACATATGTGAATCTCACAAAACCTGTCAAAAACACATCCAGAAAATTTGATACAGTACCTCCAAATCAAAAGGAAAAAAACTCTGTTTTGCAGAGAGAAAAAGATTTCTATTTCAAATAAAAGACTGATCTTTTGATCAAAGAATCCTAAAAAGGACCACATTATCCACAAAAATATTAAAAAGCACAACTGTTTTCAACACTGATAATAAGTGTTTCTTAAGCAGCAAATCAGCATATTAGAATGAAATGAAAATTAAATTAGAAATTAAAAGTAAAAATCTAGATGCATTAAGTTAGAAAAATTGAGGAAAAAATATTTATTTAAAGAAATGTCACAATCCTTTAAAAAAGACAACACTTTTTGGACCATTAAAAAGGCAGAACATGTGTAAATGAGAGTGAGTGCATGCAGTTATTTATGCATGCACATATATCACACGCAGTGGTATGAATAAATGCATAACTGCATGTGTATCTGCACATACTGTACATGCGCCCATTGTGCCGTCTGCACCATTACTGTAGTGCAGGAGGAGGTCTAGTCCAGTCGCTTTGACAGTGACAAAGCACTGCCATTTCAGCCAGCTCCCATGGTTCACACTGATTGTTCTCTATCTTCTATCTGTGTGTGATGAGCAGATCGGTGGCTTGGCTCCACTAGAGGTGAAAGGTCAGTGAGTAGGGCAAACACAGACATTGTTCATCTCTCTTCATGCTTTTCCTCTGGGAGTAAATACTGTATTCAAAACCCTTCTCTTCACACAGCCTCTTCCCTTCCATTTGCCTTTGTCTGTTGTTCATTCTCCTTCCTCTATCTGTCACTGCTTCATGCTGTTCTGGCCACAGCCTATAACAGCCCCTGCCAACAGCACAGTTAGAGACTCAGCGGTCCTCCTACCTGTTTATTGACAGAGTCTTAACAGACAGCAGTCATGACCTCCTTTAGACACACACACACACAAACACAGCAAAGCAGACTGCATCCACTCTCTTTTTTCCACACACATATTATCTGATTCAGAGGCAGGCCACAGTAAGTTTAATGGAAATGTTATTTGTTTTTGAGACAAAACGTGAATGAGGCCGAGCTAAATACCAGCTGACCTGATACACTCCAATGTGAAACTAGAAAATAACATTAACCGCAAGAAACCCTATCTTTTCAGAGAACAGCACCATAATTCCTTTTAAAGCTTTACACTGTGTCCTAACCAGACACAACACAATGCCATGACATGAGATGAAAGGTATCTTTTGCGTGTTAATTAGTGTTTTTGTCCTAACTAGCCACAATGGTGATACACAAGAAGCAACAGGGGATTCAATTTTAGATACGGTTTCCATTTCTGCAATGTCACGGCTGGAACAAGAACATACAAACTATGACAATGATAATCTTAGGTACTGATTATGTGCTTTATTTAATGTTAAAAGGGTTTAATGCGAGTTTGAATATTATTTTGCGAGACCTTGATAGCCATACTGAAAGCGACAATAATTTACCTCAGACCTTGTCAATTAAAGTGAATAAGAACATTCAAACTCTTATGTGAACAAACCAGTGAATTTCATGGCAAAGATTGCATCAGTCACTCAGTGTATTTTTAATTTTGTTAAAATGGCTTAGTGTCAAGTAAAACTGTCAAGTATTATATAGTCAGGTATCCAAAAATCATACTTGTTGACACTTATTACTAAATTCACTTGTAGCATTAAAATCAGTTGATAGATTTTATTGTAAATTATTTAAACAACAGAGTCAACATTTTTAATGGTGGCCATTCGTCAGTTATTGTTATAACATGAAAAATCAGCTTATCAACCAGAATTGTAATATTGGTGGCCTACAGAAAACACAGACATGGTATGACAAGACATGCCTACTAAACGCTAGATATCCATTCACACTCAGGCCTGATGGGATCACTGATACCCACCTAACATGACAAATAAACACACATCTCAGGCTGGGAATTCAAGAATATCAGTTTTGCTACGACCCGAGACAATGACACAGAGCCATATCATGCCAATATGGTCAAGAAAGAGGTGCTGTGAAACTTCTGATGCCAATAATCCACAAGAGCCATGAAGATAGAGAGATCACGTGACCCTTCAACGGCGATGCACGCCTAGTCTTTCACTCTGCACACTTTGTCAAATATTTTATTATCCTGTCAGTAAATTTCGAACCACTCTGCATTGGACCCATCATGAGTGCTTCGACAGTCAAGGGCAATCGGAAAAGAGAGATTGGGCAATCGCCAATAAAGAAGAGGTTCAAAGATTCCACCATCTCCAGAGAGGATCTCGACGATGCTATCGCTAACAGTATCAAGCTGGCACTTAAAGAGCAGCAAAGCACTTTGGATTCGGTTGTGGCTTCGGCAGTAAGAGATGCGGTGGACTCTGTGCTGATTCCAGCATTGCGTGAACTGCGTGAGGACATGCAAGCGACTAACAATTCTGTTAAAGAGCTAAGAGGGGAGCTTGAGGCGATAGCTACTGCGGCGAAGCAGACACGTGACCAGGTTGATTCCGTTCAGGCAGCTGCACGTGAGGATAGGAGGACAGTCACGGACTTAAGAAATCAGCTGGAGCAACTCACCGAGAAGATGACGGATATGGAGGATAGGAGCAGGAGGAATAACGTACGGCTGGTGGGGTTACCAGAGGGGGCGGAGGGCTCCAACGCGGCTGGTTTCCTCAGAGTTAATCTTTCCAAGTGGATCCCTTCCTTGAAAGACCGTAACATCGAGATTGACCGGGCACATCACGTGTATGACGGAAGGAAAAACTTTGATCGGCCGTGTACTCTCATCTTCCGTGTACTAAGATGGCATGACAGATCGGAGATCCTGAAAGGTGCTCGGCAGGCTTATCCGGTGAAATGCACGCAGGACAATGTCACATTACTATTTTTTCCCGACTTTAGTCCAGCCACAGCCGCCAGGAGACAAAGCTTTATTCCGGTTTTGAAGAAGATGACAGCGCTTGGTCTCCAGCCCTTCCTCACTTATCCGGCGGTGGTTAAACTACGGCACAAGGGTGAGCAGAGAAGTTTCGACTCTCCTCAGAAAGCGGAGGATTTTATCAGCTCCCTGTCACAGAAGACAACATATACTGCAGCTCCACAAGGCAACGGGAGAACGGCAGCCACCATCTCTTCGGCCCGGCGGGAGGGGCTTGATGGCCGGGATGGAGGCGATTCCTGCTGCCCGGGAGAAGATGGTGGCAGGGTGGACGTGGATACCTGTTGAATCTCTTTTATTTTTCTTTCCTCTCTCCTCCTGGGATGTTATTTCTAGTTGTCCGGCGCAACTGTCTTTTTACTGGTGAGACTAATTCCCCCCCCTTTTTTTCTGGAGGGGACTAGTGGAGAGTGGGCTTGATTGCAGTGTTTTATTTATTTTTTTGGCTATGTGGGCCTTTTGGGAGGCTCGTCTTTCGTTGGGGTGGATCGGTCACGGATCATCAATATTATTTGTTGCTCAATCAGACCTATGTTCTCAGTAATGTGCAGCTGTTTATTGTTTATAGTTGTCTTTGTTTCAGTCTCTGTGTTATTTTTATTTTTTACAACAGACATTCATACTTTTATTTACTTTACCTTATTTTTAAAAGGATTTTTCATCTAGGTGGTTTGGTATCTAGAATGCACACCAGCGATTACATCTCATTTACAGAGTGGGAGTGCTTTTGCTTTTCTTCATTTACTGAATAAAATTTTGGGTTTATGAATATTCAATGCATACTCTAAATATTTTATCACTGAATGTGAATGGTTTAAATTCTGCCGTTAAACGAACCCGTGTGTTAGAATATTTACACCGTAAATCTATTTCCTGTGCCCTGATACAAGAGACATATTTAATATGCGGGACTGGATTGCGCCATCTTCTGGTCGGCTATCTGTTTGTAACACTGCATTCGCAGTGTTTTTTCTTTAACATACATGATTATATAAAGGAATGACTTGTTTTGTTTTTTCTTTTTCCCTCCCTCTCTCTCTCTTCCTTTTGACTGGACTTTTAAAATATCGAGTATGTGTCTGTTGTTTTGTTTTGAGTGGATGTTATGTTGTGATGTGTGTAAAAAGAAATAAAAAAAATTTGATCACAAAAAAAGATCCATGAAGAGACACTGACATGACAGAAGTGCGAGTGTGTCTGAGAAAGTGTGTGCAGGCATTTAGAGGTGCTGTTTGAGGGAAAAACAATCTGTTCAAAACGGCTGTTCAACACAGTGCCCTGAGAACACAGACTTGAAAGCTTTTAAAGCAGTCACAGATGGACCAGGAAACTAATCTACTACTATTGTGTGTGTGTTTGTGTCTATTTGTGTTGAAGACAAATCCGGGTCAATGTCAACAGCACAAAAGACATTTGTTAGCACAGAACACCATTTAGAATCTCCAATTTGAACTCAGAGAAGGCAGAGAGTAGATTACACATGCCATCATCACAAGAAACAAGCGCCTAAACACTTTCTAGCTACACCAGCAAAAATGAACACATGGAAAACAGAATTTCACTTCAAACGGTCCGAGAAATGTCTGTGAAATTAAAAACATACACCTAAATCTCAAGCATTTGTTGCTATGTTTCATGTACATCACCCACATGACTGTTACTCCAACACACCTCAGTTGTCTGACACCTTTACTGTATCAGATAAAATTTTACAACACCATCTGTTTCTTAGACAGGAGACGAATACGAGCAACAGCATTTTAGTGACATCGATGAAGATAAAGCACTCATTTTTTGAACTCCAATCCAGAACTTGAGATGAGATTTAGCATATTTGCCTCAAAGCGGCATCATTTATATATATATATATATATATATATATATATATATATATATATATATAAAGCAGCTCACTTTAAAAGGTCAAAGCTCCTCTATGTTAAATGGATATTTCACACAAAAATGAAGATTCTGTCATCATGTACTCACCTTCATGTCGTTCCAAACCTGAATGACTTACTTTCTTCTGTGAAACACAAAAGAAGACATTTAAAAGAAGCTTCTTGCTTCACTTTTCCATGTAATTACAAATAATGGGGTCTGAGGCATCATATAAATATCATTACCGTGATCTGACTCTTAAAGTTCAGTCTATATCATGCACAATACTATCAAATTGCTTTGAGAGACTCACAAGTTTTATGGTCCTTTTTAAAGCTTGAAAGCTTTTCCCATTCATTGCAACTATACAAAAAAATATATCTTTTGCATTCACCAGAGGAAAGAAAGTCATACAAGTTTGGAACAACATTAATTTTTGGTTGAACTGTTTCTCTGAGATAACAGGTTAATGGTTCTGTTGGATCTCTGCGCTCAGGTCAGCTATACTGCCCAAAGTCCATCTGATCTGAAATTAGAGTGCGATACTATCACTCAACATATACTGACTCTAATGCTCCATTATTGCAGAACTCTGGACTGATCTGCGGTCGACCTGGATTTACTGCACAGTGTCAGATTCACACACGCAAATGGCATTGAAGCGGAGGGAGGGGAGGAGAGCGATAGACAGCGAGAGATGGTAGTCCTCAGTAATTACTTTAACATGCTGTGACATAAATCACACACCAGAGAGTTCTTATTGAGTGCCTGGTGAGGAAAGACACAGAGGTGATGGAGGGAAGGAAAAGGAGAGAGAGAAAGCCCTCCACAGAAAGAGGCTGAATGGTCTTAAAGGGACAGTTCACCCAAAAACATTCCGAACATTCCGAAAATGATATATTCACATTCATGTCATTCCAGAGCTGTAGAACTGTATGTATTATGCAGGACAGAAAAAAAGTTTTTTTTTTACACTTTTACAAGTGTATAATATTTTACAATTATTACACTTTTTGAAAGTTTGAGGTCAGTTAAATGTTTTATTTTTGACATTTTTAAAATATTTTAAATGTTAACATTTATTTTCATTAAACTTGCTATTCATTAAAGAATCCTGAAAAAAAAAAAAAAAAAAATATATATATATATATATATACATATATACTGTATATATAAATCACAGTTTTTACAAAAATGCTAAGCGGCACAACTGTTTTCTACATTTATAGTAATTGGAAATGTTACCTGAGCAGCAAATAAGCATATTACAATAATTTCTGAAGGATCATGTGACACTGAAGACTGGAATAATAATGCTGAAATTCAACTTTGCCATCACAGGAATAAATTACATTTTAAAATAGATTAAAATAGAAAGCAGTTATTTTTAAATTCACAATATTATGGGTTTTATTATATTTTTGATCAACAAATGCATGTTTTGTGAGCACAAGAGACTACTTTTAAAAACTTTCAAAAACTTCTTACCAACCTCAAACTTTTTAACATATAAGTGAATAATGACCTAAATTATAATATCTCACTCTCGAGAAATCTATTATATGATCTTAAAAAACTTGAAATATAGTGCACAAGTCATATAGAGCAATGCTAGTCTTATTTTTGGGCGCACAGCCTAACAACATGCTGAACAACTCTCGTATAGCAAAGATTTCTATTTCTGAACACGTTTGAAAGATCAAAAGGCTAAATAAAGACAGAATGTTCATTATTGGCATGCACTAGCCCTTTAAGATCCTTCAGCCTTTGAAAAAGCCTATGGGGAGAGAGAAAGAGTTAAAAGAGGATTCAGAAACACGAGAGTCGCAGGCAGAGGCAGGTTGAGAAGGTGAGCGAGCATCAGTCTTGCCTGTGTGATGAGCTGTCATAGCAACACAGACCAGTCAGGACTGGAGATTAGTATTAACCTCGTGTTCCTCTTCAGGACACACGGGGGCTGAATTAGACAGTCTGGCACAGACAGAGTGATGTGTGAGGAGGGATCGAGGTCTATTAGCTACACCTTTATTACAGAGAGCGAGAGAAATCAAGGCTCTTGGCAATCCAGAGAGCGACATCCTGCAGCAATCAAGCCACTGTTCAAATACTACATATTAAAACTAAGAATGGCAATTATTTCATCATCCTATCATACCATCTACAGCCAAGACCTTTTGTATAAAGAACAAAGATGAAAACATAGAGGCATTTGAGTCCAGAGATTTTATTGACAAAGGTCTCCAAATGAGGAAGAAAGAAGGAACGAGGATATAGATTGAAAACCGATACTAAATGGTTTCGGAAGTGTTGACAGATTCTAATTTTCCTTCTTGTATTGGGAGGCAAAGGTTTGGAATATCATTATTCCATTAGGGCACTGTCATACTTGGTGTGCTCCGGGAGGGGATTGATGTCTAGGGGGCATTGCAATGAGCCAATTGAAGGTGGCTGAATGTTTTGTTCCAGATTCATGGGTCTCTCCAGACAGAATCGACAGAATGCTTGGTCTAAGACGGACAAATATTATTTTGTAAATGCATACACAGACACACACTGTTGACCATTTTCAAAATGGACAGTTTCAAGCCAAGGGATGATCAATCGCTTTTTTATGTTTTCCACTGAAATTCTGCTGAAATAGTTCACCCATATAAAATACAATTTTAACCCTAACATTTATGTCATTTGGACAAATTTACAATTTTGTGCATGGCATTATTTTATTTTCTGTGAAAGACAAAAGGAGACATTTTTCCATGCAACTATAATTCAGTAATCATAGCTTCCAAGCTGCAAAAATTACTAGAAATGACTAGAGTGCAAAACAAGATAATTTGACTCATGTGTTATATTTATTGTTATATAAGTAATCCAATTGCTTCGTATGAAGAACAGACTAAAATTTGTTCCAAACGATTCACTTAAAATTTGAAAAAAAATGATGCCGTTTAAGCCAAAAAATGGCCAAAAGTATGTGTGGGGAGGAAAAGTAAGTTACACTTGGTTGGCCTGTTGGACAAAACAAATCAGACATATGATCTGGCCTACTTGACCCACACTAAGGTTCTTGAAACTTGGTGTTGTTCTAGCCAATTAGAAATTAATGTTGCCAAGACTAAAGAATTAATTATGTGTACAAAACGAGATGTGATATGTAAGCCGATTTCACTTGAGAGTCAACAAGTTGAAATTGTGGAACATTTTAAGTATCTTGGATCAATTTTGGATTCTCAGTTGAGCTTTGCTGATAATTCAGAGTACATTTTTAAAAGATGCTCTCGGCGACTTTTTCTTCTCAGACAGCTTAGTGGCCTTGGTGTTAGTAAGCACATTTTGGAACTTGTGTATAAATCCATTGTTGAAAGTGTTTTAACCTTTCACCTTCCTGTCTGGTATGAACATCTAAATTGTAGACTCAAGAACAAACTTTCCAGAATTGTATCCTCAGCAAATAAAATAATTGGCAGGCCTCAGAATCAATTAACACAACTCTATGTGGAAAGGACAAAGAAGAAGACGAGAGTTATTCTTGCAGATGGCTCTCATCCTCTTTTTAGCCAGTTTGAGCTCTTGAAGTCCGGTAGACGTTATAGAGTTCCTCTAGCAAAAAAAAAATGTGTTTAAGAGGTCTTTCATCCCCAATGCAATTAGAATCATTAATTCAGTAACTTTTAATTGAGCAGTGTGTAAGGCTTGAACTGTATCTTTTTTTTTTTGTGTGTTATGCCTGTACGTGACTAGTTATTGTGATTTTATATGTATGTTGTTGTTCTGCTGTGTTGGTGAGCCAAAGACAATTTTCCACTTAGGTGGACAATAAAGTTATACTAATACTAATACTAATACTTGTGAAAAACATTAAAATATTGCAAATATTTTTTTCTTTACATTCGTTACTTCATTTGCAACTACACTATACAAAAAAAAAACAACAACATTCAAAAGTCTGGGGTCAGTCATATTTAAAAAAAAAAAATTAATACTGTTGTTCATAAAGGATGCAAAACATACTCCACTTTAAAATATGAAAATAGAAAAGTTATCTTAAATAGTAAACTGCTATACAGTATTACTGTTTTTACTGTATTCCTAATGCAGTCTTAATGAGCATAAGAGACTTCTTTAAAAAACTTTTAAAAATCTTACCAACCCCAAACTTTTGAACAGTAGTGAATCTCCCTCATAAATTCTCATTTTGTGTTCCACAGAAACAAACAGATTTAAAATGAAATCAGGGTAAGTAAAAGAAAGAAAGCAAAGAATGAAAAAAGTTTTGTTTTACAGTAAATCCTTTTAAATCCAAACCTTCATATTGCTAGTTCATAGTTAAAGTGCTAGCAGATAAATCAACATCAAAATGGACCAAAAGTTCTAATGTTAAAGAGTTCAATTCTTCTATACATTTCACTAGGCACACCGAATGTAAAACAGAACGTAACTGACTGTAAGAAGCCCTGCAGTTACACTGTACCTCAAATGCAAACAAAGTGACAGCAAATTCTCTGGGACTTCATATCTAAAACACTAAATCACCAATTAAAGTGTTTTGACAAGGGCAACAATGTGCAAAAACTATTAAAAAGATAATGATTCATTTTGCCAACATATTAAATATGCAGGAAAAGGAGGGGGGAGATAATTTCCTCTCTTTCCTCCCTTATCTAATCTCTCTTATTACTAAATAATTAGCAAATTGCCCCTTGGGCTTGATAAAGAGTACTCCACTTTAAATATTTCTGAAATGTAAACCATACGATATCAATAAGCCCCTGGTTTCGCAGAAGTGTGAAATGTGTTTCTGCCTCTACAGCATTGCATATTCACGCCTCGAATGTCCTCTGTTCTTTAAAGCATGTAAAATTAATCTCAGCACACTTCTGACCATTAATAAAGTCATCAAAGGATCACTTCATCCCTCTCTCCCCCCCTCCCTCGCTACCTACATGTAATAAAATCATAACAAGTTACGGAGACATCCCATTAAGGCATTGAAATAAATTTGCCATGCTGTGTAGAAATGTGTGAGCGCTAATGTCTTCTCAGAAAGTGCCTCGTTTGCAGATTTCACTAGCCGGCTAGCAGCTGGAGACAACAGTGTTCGAACTTAACAGTGAGCGGTGCTGATTAGCACCCTGTGGCTGTTCAAGCAATGGGAGATTTGGGCCTCTATGGGGCGAAGAAGACCTGTGCCCATCGTGTATAAAAGGCTTTCACTGAGCCAAGCCAAATGAGAGTGTCAGCCAAACCAACGCAGAGACGTGAAATTCGATTTAAGACACTTTCCAAAGGAGTCTGAGTCCCCAAGGCAGCCACGGCTAGCTGGCAGAAATGCACAAAAAGGGAAGAAAAATCAACTTGCGAACTTCAAACGACAGAGAAAACTCAGTCCTGCTTTGCAAAGTGCGCCAAGGAGGCATTATTGATGCACTTTAAACCCTTACCTATGTAATTCAAGTGGTTCATAAATATTTTAACGTGATAATTCATTATTTAACTGCACAAATTCATACTCTATGTTCCAGCTGCATTTTCACATGTTGACATTGTAATTCAATGTCACTGGCGACAACTCGCGAAAGTCTCGTCGTTGTCAACGACATGCGCAATGCCAAGCTGTCACTCGCAGTGTGTTTAGATCAGCTTGTCACAGCGATCTCACAGCACTTAATCACTGCCTTGCTGACTACACAGCAGTAGGAAGCTGGATTAAGTCAACTGGCTATTGTGTCAATTAGATACCACCTTTCCTCCAAGTCAACCCATAGTCATTGTTAGAAGTCACACTCTACTCACGACCCCTGAGCGCCGGCTATTAAAGGATATGGGCTTGACACCATGCGAATGCACCAGTTGCGCGGGCAGGTGGTCTGCTTGAGGCAGAAGAAAACCACTGGCGCCAACTCAGGAAACGGCACGACCAAAGTGCTGAGGTCACTGCCCGCATCATCGCACGGCCCCACCTCCTCGATGATGTCATCCCCCTGAGAGGGTCCGAAGTCCTCGCACAGCCCCGCCCCCACCTGGCTCACGCCAAGCGGCACGGGACACTCCTCGGTCGTCATGGCGACGGAGCGGCAGCCTGAGGAAAAAGACGAAAAAGAGGCATTAGTATTCTAAAGTTTATACAGATATAAAAAAAGACCCATTATAGTAAATCATACTTATTTTCACTAAACAAGGGATATAAAAAACTAATAACAGAAGCTGATAACTCTGAAATGTATCACAGCAACAGGTATAGTGAGAAAAAAAATAATGTACATATTGAACAGCACTGCTGAAGTCACACAAGAATTTCACTGCTTATTGCTAGCATTATTAGCAATGGAAGCATTAACCTTGTCATGTTGTTGTGCAAGTAGTGACATTGAATATATATTTTTTCTTCATATTTTACTTCTGGAACAAAGTCAGTAATTCTTAAAGCAAGTAGGCCTATTTAACTTTTAACTTTCTCAGCGTATTTCTTGTGGGTAGGGCTGGGTGTTAAAACGGTATTGATCAGAAAAAAAATAACTCCACAATATTGATAATACAGTAAATTCACAGTAAATAGTACACACTTTTTCATTATCCACAGCGCTGTTGCATCTGCAGAGGTCACAAATTCTGTGATATGAAAATGGCTTGGATTTCAAAAACTGAATATAGACCAGAGAATAATGTTTATTGTAGAATGTGTAGGCGACGTGTAAAGGAAGATGGGAAACAACAAACCTTTTCTAGCACTTGAGAAGATATCATCCTATTGTGTACACAGATAACCAAAGTCCAAGACTGCTAGATCTAGCATTCAAACTCATAAACAAGCCTCTTCTAGTAGTCTGACAGGGAATCCCATTTAGCTCATATCTGACTTTTCAATGCCTTAAAAAGAAGCAAGGACATAAAGAGCGCAACTTCATAATTCTAAGGTATTTTATTTATTTTTTATATAGCTTCTATTGTCGTCTTCTACCTCTACTAATGTTGCTGAAATGCTGAAAAGCCTTTTGGACCAGTAACTAATGTGACTAATAAGTCACATTTT
This sequence comes from Schizothorax lantsangensis, assembly GCA_027422415.1. Lineage (NCBI taxonomy): Eukaryota > Metazoa > Chordata > Actinopteri > Cypriniformes > Cyprinidae > Schizothorax > Schizothorax lantsangensis. The sequence continues at coordinate 26,675,892 of CM049840.1, forward strand.
TATAGTTATAGTTAAGTTGTATAGTTATAGTTATTTTTATAGTATAGTTTTTTTTTTTTTGTATTACACAATTTAAATATGTAGCACATAAAAAAAAACTACCATATGGCAGTATCACTGCAATAGCTGTAATGTGTTCCCTAGTAAAAAAAATAATAATAATCCTATGCCATAATTTATTTCAAAACATTTATTTCATACTAAATATACTTGAAATCTATTACATTTTTTTTGTGATATCACAGATTTTACTGATATAAATTATAATTAAATTTTGTTTGGAGCATTTCTTAATATTATGCCTAAAATTTGTTTTAATATCACTATTAATAAGGACTGTACAAATTCTCAAGAAATATGTCAGTTAATAGATTTGAACTATGCTTAGTATGAAATAAATGTATTTTAAATATATTACTTTTTTACTAGGAGGGAGATTTGATTAAAAAATAAAACCATTCAGAAACAGATGAATTCTACTGCAATTTATGTAGTATTAAAAACAGTATCATGTATCATGTAGAAATAAATAAAAAAAAACATTAAAACTTGCACTTCATATTAAAATGTAGCTTACCCTGTGGAGTTTACATGAAGGTCTGACAAACATGTGGAAAACATTTCCCTCCACTAATAGTATAAAATGAATACTGAGACAAATATTAATAACATGAAAAAAATTGATAAATTCCAAAATTAAGTTCCAAAAGTTACGCTATTAAACACATTTTATTCTAAATGATGGTAAAAAATGTTCCTGGCTTGAGATCTGCAGAAGCAAACTATTGCTTAAATCTCAAAGCATATTAAATGTCTGTCTTGAAGGATACATTCATTATTGCTAAAAACCTGTCTCTATATGGAGAAAATTGGGATTTTTTTACTTCTGGAACCCTACTGATGTTCTCTATAAGCCTAGATATCCTGAAATACCAGCTACATGCAAACAGATAATTTTTGATTTGCTCATATTGTGCTGGTGCCATGTTCATGTGCCAGCACTGAGCCGCTCTATCATCTGCTCTGCTTCCATGAGGACTGAAATAAAAACAACTCCAAATCCGTAATGAATGCAGCAGCATATTGTGCTACATCGCCGTTCATTCACTCACTGCACACAGTGACTCATAAAGCAGGAGACAGAAGCGTGGATGAGTTTCTGCAGCATCAGTCGCATCCCTCACCTGCCTGTGATTCTCAGTGAAGTCCTGCAGTACTCCATGAGGTTCCATTAGCCCTGCTCACTTCAATTAAATCTAACAAGCCACTTTCCTTTTGTCCTGGAACACCAAATCTACCTACTGTCAGTGTTGCTGTGGTGATGAGCCGAATCTAATTTGCAGTTTCTCCCTTTTTTCCCCTCTCCCTGAGTAGATGCCGAGGTGCCAACATTTAAAAAGCCTTTATTTGCAGCCATTATGACTGTAAATACAGCTAAGCAGAAGAAATTCAACTGCAGCCAATCAGAGAAAGGAGAAAGGATATGAGCGGATAACAACAGGACTGCAGTGTACTATTTTTGCTGTTTCAAAACTGTTCGTCTATCTCACATTAATTCTTACTGTCAAATCTCACTCTGCTAATTTGCTTCTTTTTGAGTTTCTCATCATCTCCTCAAAAGTTTCATAGTGTCTTAATCTCTTTCCTCTCCTGCTATTGCCTCCCTCTCGTCTCACTCTTGCAGGGAGAGCTCTGTGGTAAGCCTCTCTCTTGTGTGTTAACGCTAAAACACATTAGCACTCCTAATGGGAGAATAGACACACTTTCACATTCAACGCTAAGAGCTGCAGGAAGCCCCAGAGAGCTCGTGCTGACGCTTCTGTTTAAATCAGCTGCAAGCTAAAACACCTTTACCCTAAGCACACATTTACCTTACAGTTAAACATGGGAATAAAATATTACTCAAAACGAAAATAGAATAGTTCACCAAAATAGAGACTCTGGCTCATACTAATAATTACAATAATTATTTTCACGTTAAGGTCTATAAATATTATGTCACTGTACCTGTACCTAATATCTGTTCTATTTTTTTTCTATTGAAGGGCACATACTACGCAAAAAAACTATTTTACACTATGTGTAAACATAAATGTGTGTTGGCAGTGTGTGTACACAATCACCCTATAATGATAAAAATTCACCCGTTCCTTTTTTTTAATCCCCATAAATCATAAGCAGTGTCTCAGAACAAGCTGTGACAATGTGACGTCACATTTTACAAGCCCCGCCCACGACTGTTGATGGACACTGCCATATTAGCAGAGACCCCACGCTAAGTGAGCTGCACACAATCCACCATGTATATCTTCACGCTAGAGCATTTAAAAGCAGCATTTAAATCTATAGAATTTATTCAGTTCACAGTCAGTGAGTGATTTTCTTTTATTGTTGTTTTATTGTTTGGGTCATATTAAAAGCGTAGACAGCAGCATAGGTACTGTATATTACGCTACTGTCATTTAATACACAGATCTAATATAAACATGCGACTTCTTTCCCAGCTGTTTACCTTCACAGACATAACCAACTGTGTTTTTGTAACTTGTGTGTTTTTAGCATAAACTTGGGTGTATTTGACAGTTTAAGCGCAATAAGACATGAAAGAGAACTTTGTTTATTACTCACATGCCGTGTGACAGACGTTTTCTGTACGTTCGCTTTAGATGTGTGCGCTCAGAAAAACGTATATCAGCTGTTTAAACTGATATAGCTGTAAAAAGCATGATTTCAGCGCAATAGACATGACAATCAAAACCAAACAGATGTTTTTTGGCAGAGTATTCGAGGTACAAACTGTAAACACAGCCCTATTCTGGAAAGCAGTGGCTCATTTGCATTTAAAGAGACATGCACGAAAACAGCGTGTTACTGCTTCCACTCAAAATAGGCATTTTCAAAATGAAATTTTTGCTGGGTATTTTGAGCTGAAACTGCACAGACACATTCTGGGGACACCTGAGACTTATATATTGCAAAAAGGGGCATAACAGGTGCCCTTTAAAAAATAGAGACCACAATGAACATCTGAGGTGTTCATTTAAAGCAGGGGTGTCAAACTCTGTTCCTGGAGGGCCACAGCCCTGTACAGTTTATCAGGGCTGTCCAAACTCTGTCCTGGAGGGCCGGTGTCCTGCAGAGTTTAGCTCCAACTTGCCTCAACACACCTGCATGGAAGCTTCTAGTATGCCTAGTAAGAGCTTGATTAGCTGCTTCAGGTGTGTTTAATTAGGGTTGGAGCTAAACTCTGCAGCACACCGGCCCTCCAGGACCGAGTTTGGACAGCCCTGGTTTAGATGCAACCCTAATTAAACACACCTGATCCAGCTAATCAAGTCATTAAGGCTTATTTGAAAACTACATGGGCTGCATCCGAAAACTGAAAAATGCTGCCTTCGGAGGACACGTTCCAAGGTTGGAAGTCATCAAGGGACGTCCGAATCCAAAGTTAGCTTCACTTCCTGTCTCATGAGGTACCTTCTGATCGATTTTTGAAGGCAGCATAGATGTATCCTTCACTGCCTTTGATATCCCACAATCCTGTGCGTTCCATTCCGTGACGGTTGAGCTAAAAAATAAAGATGGCGTCTGAAAGTTGCGTTTGGTGGTTAGTTTGTGTGTAAATGTATATTTCTGATTAACTTTTTGCACTTTTGATGTTATTTCTAGTGAGAAATTAGTATTATAGTAATCAAATATTCGTTTAGTTATCAGCAAAACTCGTTATATTTTGTTTTAGATCATTAAACCGTTACGCTGCCTCAGAAGCCTGTCCGAAATCATTTTCGTGAGGTGCCTTTTTGCAAAAACGCTGCCTGCAAAGTCATTGCCTCATAAGGCACGAGGCAGCAAGTCAGCTGCCTAAGTTTTCGGATGCAGCCATGGTATGTGTTGGAGCAGGGTTGGAACTAAACTCTGCAGGGCTGCAGCCCCTCCAGGAACTGAGTTTGACACCCCTGATTTAAACCTTTTTAAAACTGGACATAAACATATCAAGGACTATTATTTTGATTTACATTTAATTAAAAGTGTGTATGTGTGTATATATATATATGATGCATGTTTTATTAAATTTTTGATTTTGTAAATATGAGCAATATCACGCGAGTAGACGTGAGATATGGCTTTGTACTTGACTGAATTGCCCAGCAGCTTTATCCTATAATTAATTTAATATTAACTTATAAACATTTTATACATTTGTTTAATTATAAATTCAAGGTATGTATATATTAAAACATATTTATACAGTTTATAATCTTATATCAGCTACTTGTAAATTTTATATAATTAAAGTATTCTATTCTTTCACTGACAAGTACTGCTATGGCCTTCTGATATATATTGCATCTTTGTTGAACAGTGGTCTATGTCAGAAACTCATGTGCAATATATAGATGTGTTTGTATGCTGTACCCATACACATCATAACATGTTTGACCTTGGTCAGTGCCATCACGAACACCCCAGGTTAAGCAGGAAAGGGTGAGAAAGAAAGATTGCAAAAGAGAGAATGGGGTGAGAGAGGGTCTGAGCATGAGATAAAGTAAAAGCTGTAGCTTGAGCAAAATGGCCAAACACATTAAAGCCTTTTGATATTTTCACCAGACGAACACACACATACTAAAAGCTCTTTAAATTCCTTCAGACCAGGGTGCATGTGCTTTTTTATCACTGTTCTCCCTGGATAGCACTTACATAGCAAAAGCTACAACAAGGCCGCAGCTTTCATTTCTTTATTTGCCTCTCATGTCTGAATTTCTCTCCTCTATAACAGCGATTCATTATATCAACAAATTGATCTTGAGTTCAAGAACTGCTTTTGTAAAGCTATTAAACAGTGTTTTGTTCTTTCAGATATTTCAACATATGCACAACAAGTGAAACTGTAAGAGGCAGAAAAAACTGAAACAGCTGAGAGCAGATATAAATAATGTGCATACAGATTCACAACAGGTGTGTGGGATTCAGTTATTAGTGAGAGCGAAAGAGAGAGATTAGGAGTCTGTATGTCTCTCAACAGTGTTCAGCAGCAGCATCTCTACTAATATCGAAATGTAAAGTTTATCTGCTTTAATAACAGCAACATTACCACCTCCATACTGAGCAATGCAATTTAACTTTTCAGTTGCAAACTATATTACCTTAAAAGTCAATCACTGGGCAGAGATGACAACAAGATTCTATGCACGTCTGTCTGTACTTTATGTGTGTCTGTGCAGAGAGAGAGCGGGAGAAAGAAAGCACGCTTTGCATAAATAATAAAATACAGACACACAGTCAGACTTTTGTCCCCGTGTCATGTGCTCCCAGTGTTTCCATGTCCTTATTTGGTTTTTCCTGTTCCTGTTCGTTATTAGTTTATTTGTCCCCAGCCGTGTGTTATTAATTATCTAGATTACTCCACCTGTTTCTGTTCTCCGTGATTTGTTTCCCAGTGTTCTTAAGCCCTGTGTTTCCATGGCGTGCGTGTGTGTGCGCGTTCCTGTCTGTTCCGTGTGCTCCTGGATTTGTAAGAATAAAGACTGTTTATGTTAATTCCCTTTGTCTCTGCGCTCCTTTGTCTCCTCGTCTCCACCACCGTAGGCGAATTGTGACACATATACACACATATATATATACACATATATATATAGCAAATATTACAAAATAAAAAAGTGTATAAATCACTTGTTTTTCTAAAGTACAACTGCAGTGCCATCAGGTAAAGTTACAGCGGGAGTCTGCATCTCTGACGCCTCCCCTGAGCCCATTGAGTTTTAACAGACCCCCTAAAGCGTGGTGTGAGTTTGGTAGGGGGGTAATAAATGGGGGAAGTCACGTGAGAGGATGCGATGACTCCATCGTGATATGACTGGTTATTCGTGCACGCTCCATGTTCTTGAATCAGTCTGAATGAACAATATAATTGTGTTAATGGGAAGACTAATAAAAAAGTAAACAACTCACACACTTATATATCAATTCAAAATCAAACTTCAAATGACCTAAAAAAAAAATCTGTTTTAGTGAGCAATTAGCTCGTTTAAATTAAAGGTACATCTCTGTGTCTGTGACCCATGTTTACCAAGCTCTGATGACAGATGATTTAAAAAAGTTTTTTTTTTTTTTTTAAGAACTGCTGAACATCAGTTCATAAATAGAATATATAATTGCTTAAATAAAATATATTGTTTAAATTGTTACTGCCTTGAGTTATTATTTTGGAACAAATTTAAAAAGCTTAAAAAGGTTTTAATAAATAGAACAGCCTATTAATTACATTGTTAATGTAAAAATACAAAATAGATTTTTATTCTGGTAGTGTAAGTAATGCTTATTTAACCAAGAAAATGTGACTGGGACATTAATTTACATTAAATAAAAAAAAAAAACACTTAAAAAATGTGAGGATTTGCCACCTCATTTCAAAACACCACTGCAAGCCACTGACATACACAAACATACATACATGCAGTACATACACACACACACTGTCTGTATTAACAGTATGTATAAATGCAGCTATGAGTCCTGATAATTTGTTTGAGAGTTCGGTTATAGAATGTGGATGTCAATCCCATACATAACCTGAAATCACCAAACGGTAGTTTGCTTTGTTGTATTAATGAGTTCGGTGTTTAAATACAGGACTGTATTACACAACCCTGTATTAGTTTTCTGCTGCTAGGGCGAAGTGTGAACAAATAGCCTGTATTATTTTCTGTCGGCTGCATTTAAATGCGCGTCTGGAGTTTCCCTCTCTGTGCAGCGCGCAGTGTCACATGCCAAAACAAACAACATGTGCTGTCAGTGATTTCTGCCTCTAGAGGCCGCTCTCATACTGTATAATGATAGCAGACCATTCTCAACCACTCCAGCAACAGACGCAACACGAAAAAAAAAAAACACCGAAAACACATTAACCGATATTTTCAACTATCGGTGCCGATTAATCGGCAAAACCGATGAATCGGTCGACCTCTAATAATGTATCATGTAATTTGTATAATTTAATGTAACATCATTTATATAACACACATACATTCATACAAATACATAAAAACACACATACAAACATAAATACATCAGTAATTCTGCATGAAAATGGCCTTAAACACATATGGGTGTGCATGGTAATGAGACTCAATGTCAGCAATCATTATAGCTAACTGTCTGATTGTTATTACATGGATATCACACATAGGCCTGCTTTGCATTCCTGGTCATCCTGTCCTTAACAAAGGAACAACACAAGCACGTATGTGAAACTCTGTACAATTAATTACAATAGCAAAGTGCTTAAAATGGTAAAATAATATGTACTCTCTGGAAAGTAATTGCTGCTTTATTATGATTAAGAGGTTAGTCAGTACCTGACTGTGCTGACAGCTATGTTTGGCCAGTCTTGGGTTTTCACATGCTCAAAACTGCCATTGTGAGGTTGTTGGCTGCCATTACAATTCAATTTGGAGCTTCAAAAGTTGCATCGCAATAAGACTTGCTCTGTCATTTTGTCTCTGGCCGTGTGCTAAGCAGATTAAATTGGCCGGCATCATATGTTAACTGTCATTTTCAGGATTTTTTAAGGATAACAGCTACTTTTATATACTGCGAAGCAGTTTTGCCACAATACTTGATAATGCCATTGAGAGACAGAGAGAATAAAATAAGAACAAATCTACATTGACATTGCTGGTTAATGTTACATTAGTTTTTGGACCCAAATAACTCAAAATAATGAATAAATAATACAGGTGAAATGGGAATGCAGTGCTGACTGCTGGAGCAAGTTTGGGCTCTGGTCGTCCTGTCATTGTGCTTTAGAATAACGTCACACTCTCTGCTTAGTGTGTTTGCAGAAGTAACCAGCATCCTCTATAATTGAGCACTAAACATTGCACACTTTTGATTATCAATGCATGAATGCAGCAGTGATGCTAGTGCCTTCACAGGGTGCCAGAAAAGTCTGTCAGAAATTCTGGGTAGAATTAGTGTGACATCAATATATGTTTATATTCTCCATCTGCAGTTAGAGCCCAGTAGGGAGCCGAGCCCTGAGCACAAACACAGGCACGCTAAGCTTTCTTCAACCCTGATAATTACAACGTCAGTCATATTTCAACCAAACCCAATGCATGCGACAGCAGTCACAGGCCACCATCATCAGCAAATGTTGGCTTATTAGGCCATATTTCACGAAACAAATATGCCTGGGGCATCTTTACAAATATCAAAGATGCCTATGGTTCTCAAGAATCTCGAGTCTGATCTCGAGTGTAATTGTTCTACACGTCTAATCCTGTCCTTTCTCACACCGTGCCCGGATCACACTAGACCCCTCTCGAGCGGTCTCTGTCCTCCCACTCCCTGTTTCCTCAGAGATGGCCCCTGTAATGAGCTAAGTCACATCGGGGCTCCGGAGAGTGGATGCCAGTGGATTAGCGATTTGTTACCACAATCTGTTTCGTAGAATTAGCCATATCAGTTTCATTGCTGTGCCAGGCTTGCACAACATTGTTTAGGGGCATTAGCATCAGAGAGCTGGCCATTCAGAGATTCCGAGTTGAAACTAAGTCCAGGAGTGTTAATGTGAATTTATTAGATAATAACGAAAGAGACAGGCTCATTTAAATGGGGCCCAGCGGAGGCACGGCTCATTCAATTCAGTGGGCTGCCATGAAATGACTGCAGCTTAAATAACAGGCCTCATTTAAACACACGTTAAAAAGAAACAAAACATCTCAGTAATGTTTTCAGCCTGATTTAAACCTTTGCTCAAAGCAGCTCTGCTGGCAGCCAGTTCACAAGCTTTAGAATAGTCACTAATACAAAAATATTTATATATTAAATTATATTACCTAATGCAATAAAATAATACATATGCAATGTTTTATGGCTTCGTATATGATCTAATGTGACATACTGTATATAATGAGATTTATATATCCATACATTTTCTGGAATAATTGATTCTGATCGGTCGATTCTGGGGTCAAATATATTTGTATAATGACCTTTAGGCAGCATTTTTGACTGTTGCTGCTAATTTTCTACACTGTTCTAGTTAGTATTCTGCAGTCACTTTATGACATTAGAAAATATTTTTAAACTCAAATCAATTATTAATTGCATGTATAACCTTCAAACTTTCTGGGGAGGCTTTCTCAAACCAACATCAAAGTTTGTCTTGAAGTTTTTAATGTATTTATTTTCTTATTTTGTAAGCAGCCATGGAATAAGCGGAATAACAATACCATTCTATTTTAGTCAGTATTCTTAAGCCTATATTATTTGGCCATTATTGCAAAATAACCTTTCAGAATGGTATTTGTCCCCTTTTCTTGAAGTTACAGTCCTGGTTACACTGTCAGGTTTATTTTAAGGTAATAATAATCAATTATATTTTACTGAATCCATAACCCATGTGTATGGCGAGAGACTTAATGTTGACAAAAACAGAAGAATTGGTTTGTGTCTTTTTTTATCCAATGAAATTAAATTACCAAAACTCAAAGTAAAATACACTTTTTCTAGACTGAAACTAATGTATCAAAAGTGAGTAATGAAGACATTATGCCTCCAGAGTACAGTCACATTTAAAGTTACATCTATATTGAGTGCAGCTCGGAATCCTCTTCAGATGTCCTAATATGAGTCATTCATTGACACTAGACTTATTCAATAGAAGCTATTTTAAATTCCCAGCCCGGTTTGTTGCTTACAGGCCCTGCAGTGATATAAGAGAGAGTGATATGTGTGAGTGTATTCAAATGCCTGTAATGCTGATTCTGGTACTATGAAGGTTACAATTGACACACCTGGCTGTCAGGATAACTGCTTTTTTATACCTGTCAGTATATGTACACTAATCCTGCCCCCAAGAGGCCTGTCGGCATGGCATGATTGACAAGTGGCTGGCACTGAGTCTGGCTCAGGCAGTATTAGCCAGCAGAGCGGTTTCAGAAGAAGAATCTATCCACCTCCGTAATGTACAGCAGATAATACTAAGATACCGAAAAGAGACAACATGGCAATCGCTTCATTTGCAGATTAAAATAAAACACTACATGTGAGAAGCTTTTATCGTATGTCCTTACATTACACTTTAACAATGAAAGTGTGTCATTTTCTAGCATCCCAGAACAAAACTGCAAAATGATTGTTTAAAAAAAGAAAAAAGAAAAAGAAAAAACATATCTACCACGATACAGTTCCACCCTAAAACTCGCACGATTGGATGAAATCAATATACACATGGCTTATTAATATTTGGTATTGACATTAACATCTGTAGACTATGGGAGAAAGTAGTCTACTTAGGTTTCTGGTGTGTCTCCAGCTCAGAAAAGCTGAAAAGAAAACACACAGCCAGTTTGTTATGGGCTGTCTGAGTCTGAAACTGTATCATTTAGCGAGCTGTTTCCATTTGCAGCCGGTATATATATATGTAGCCAGCTATTTCAATAAGACCACCCCACGGAAGAGAGGAGACATTTAAAGAGCCATGCACCGAAACCGGTTGCTGTGAACAGAACTGTTTCTGACAAGGTAAAAAGGGTGTTGTTTTACATTATCATTGAGGAATTTTAACCATAGTATGTTACAGACATGAAAACCCTAAAAACCATCATACCAACTTGTGGAAAATGCACATCCGATGTCCCCTTTAAATTACACCTGTTGCCATTACAGTCACAATGTAATGAAAGTAGCGACAGATCTTTTCCTCCATATTATGATATACATCCAAATGAAAGCAAAAAAGTAGGGCAGGACTTGGTTCAATTCATCAGTTGTTTGCCAATCTGAATGGAAACTTGCATTGGATTATAATAAAGTGGCAATTTCTTTTATGCAGACTACGTGATTGAAGAAGTCTGGCATTCATCACCTCAAGAGAAGTCTGTCATTTCACCAGAGTTATGACATTTTGGTTAAAACTATGAGCTTAATTTAATTTTTTAACAAAACATATGCATGGATGAATAGTTTATGATAAGATCAATAACATGAATTTAGAAAATAGATATGATGCATTGCCATTTCATATACTTTAAAGATTAGCAGTGCATGTTTTTGCACATCTGCCAGACAGACAGATACATGCCACATGTTGCACAAACTCAAAGCTTGAAGAGAAGCTTGAACTATAAAGAGTAACAACAAGAAAACAGAATACAAACAGCTACTCATCCACAGGATTTTTTTTTTAAATATGTCAGTTTGCTTTGAATTAGAAAGCAAGTATACGAGAAAGAATTAACCAAAGAAACTTTCAGCAGCTGTTATGCAAAACTCAATGTGACATTCAAGACATCAAAAACAGTGTAACATTAAAGACAATGACGAGAGTGTTGAATATGAGCCTGGCATCTGTCATGACTCATGACAAAGACCGCATGTGTGTCGGCAATCTGCTATGAAGAAAACCTGATGCAAAATGCATAGACAATGCATGTTTAGTGTGTTATATGTCCAGACAGCCAGAGAGTATGCTTTTATGCCTCCACGCTAGCATATGTGCGTCAGTACTTAGGCGTGAAAAAAGAAGGCGAGAGAAGACGACGGTGCAAATGAGAGGGAAAGAATCAGAGGATGGAAAATGAGCTTTCAATTGACTCATTTCTATAGACCGTCAAGGCTTTTGAGAGAGAAAGAACGAGGAACATAAGGAAGAGAAAAGTGAGAGAGCGAACGATGATATAAAGGAGTTTTTAAAGCTCTTTTAGCTGCGGAGAACACAATGTGCCAGAGTTCTCCCTCAGTACAAAAACCCAAACAGTCCACATCACAAAGCAGCTTAATGTCAGAGTCAGGAACTGCCACAGGAACTCGATGACAGACTCACACAATCTAAAATAGACTGGAATGAAGTGTGTACATTTGTGTTTAGTTTGTGAACTAATTTGTATGTTTTTCAAATGAGTATTTTAAGAGAGAACCAATCGTTTTCACTGACTTACAATCATACTTAACTCTTGGATTCGGAATATCATGAACAAATCCCCCATCGCCACCTACTGGCTCTAAAATGTAAACTACTGAACAAATCGTGGTTTGAATCTGAACGAAACTTTTAAGCGAACAGATTCAAAAGGTTCATGTCACTAGAATGAATCAAAACCTGATGTAGAGTGTGATGTAGCAGGTTAGTACAGCAGTGTTCACACTGCTCAAACTTCCTACACCAGTTAAAAAAAAATGGAGGAAATGATTTCCTTCCCTCATCTTCCATCTGCCCCTACCCCAGAAGAACACGCTGCATCTTCCTAATGACCTGATTTACATAAACATGCATATAATCGGCAGCGAGAGAAGAGGATGTGTGTGTACTTAACAGAAAGGGGGGTGACTGCAGCAGAATCACTCGCACGTGCTGCTCGGTTGCAAGAGAGAAGCTTCTGACTGCTTGTGTGATTCAGTTGTGGCACTTCACATTTTCCCTCCCTTCTTCCCACCTCTAACTGCTCTTTTCCTTTCACCTTCCCTTTCCTCTCGTTCTCAATTAACCATCCTGCCACATTTAGAGCAAAATCAATCCATTCTGGCTTCCCTGTCTGTTCTCCTCCAACCTGTTCAGCATCTTTCTACCACAGTAAGCGGTGCGGAGGGGAGCTGCAATATTTTGCCTGGAGCGAAGAGTGTTTATTTTTTTAGTCTGTGTTTTCTCTCGCTTTAATCGCTCCGATATGCTCTATCACAAGCATAGCACCTGCTAAATGCCCATAATGCAACTGCAAAACAAAAAGAAAGCTGAACACAATGTTGACAGAAATGAATAGTCTAACAAATGTATTGCGCAACATTTAGTTAGTCAAGTGTTACCAAAAGCTTTGTGAAAATTCATTGTGAAAAATGTGGAATTTAAAATGATGTGTTGAGAAAAACATGCTATATTTCTCCATGTATAGAAATTGCACAAAAACAATTTCACTTTAAGAGACAGATCACTCAAAAATCATTCTAATCTTTGACTCTGTGAATAACATTTTTTTGGAAAGTTTGGAACAACATGAAGGTCAGTAAATGATGAAAGGATTTACATGTTAGAATGAACTGCATTTTGTACCCAGATTTTAATTATGTAAAAATTATGTAAAAATGTAAATTTGACATGAAGCAGATGAGTGGGGCTTTTTCACCTGTGAGTGTGGAGTAAGTGAGACGCAGGAAATGGAAACCCCGGATGAGAGCTAGAGCGGAGTGATTGCTGATTTCTCTGTGCGAGGAGGGGAAATTGCTGTCGCTCCACTCACATACTCCGCTTCCCACCTCTAATCTCTTATATTAATATTTACATCCACGTCATTATCTTTGTCTCTTCAACCTGAATCTCCCTACCCATACTTTCCTTTCCTTCCTTCTTCACTTCCTGTCGTCCCTCTATCGCTGTGCATCGTCAGTGGTTTGCTCCTCTCCTCCAGTGCTGTGAAATTGGCTTTGAATAAGGATTTGGAAATGAAGCATTCTCTTGTGAAAAGGACAGAACTGAAAGATGAAGGATGGTGCCATGCAGAAGAGACAAGCACTCATTCAGAGGGGGAGATGAAAGGAAGGTCCAGAGAAGGAAAACAAGATTTCCTCTCTTCCCTCTCTATTTGGTAAATGAAACGCTGACGACTGGCTGTGTTTATAGGTCGTTCTTCAACTACTGGAACTTTTATGTCCCAGGAGTTTTAATAAAAATTTACATATTTAAACTTTATGTTTCAAGGTTTTTTATAATGGCTATTTACAATTATATTTGTGTTGTTTAACTCTTTTCACAGACACATAAGGTGCTTTCGCACCACGTAGTTCTAAGAACTAAGTTCTAGGAACTAGCCAGCAGGGTCGTTGCTAAAAAACAATTTCTCCCTCGGGCCGTTTTCCTGGTTGCATTCGCACAGGCAGCAGGAACTCTGAAGCGGCAGACATCGACGTCTTTATTCGCGGCATTTACAAACAGCAACAATCTGTGAATGGAGGATGCTGTGATCGGACTTGACTCTGTTTTTGCGTTGTTGTGTTATTCTGGTTTAGTGATAATTTCTTTGTCGGAGTACAAAATGGAACTGTAAACGTAATTCCTATGAACTGTTTTAGAATTTGCTAATTTATGATTGAAAGTTCCTAGTTCCTACGTGAAAAGTTCTGACTAAATCTAATAGTTCCTATGATATGACAACTTAAAATTGCAAATAAAAATATTTTAATGTATATTATGTGAAAATGATCTGAAAAAGATTTTATCATAAATAAAAATAAAATCTAAGACAGAAATAAACCATTTCCAACATGTAAAGATGATCTGAAATGTGAAAATGATTTGAAATATAACTAAATAAAACAAAACTTTTTGACACTAATAAAGTTATCAAACATTAGTACACTTGGTTACCAAGGACACAACAGTGTCAGTGAACAACATGCCTGACATAAAATGAGACGTGACTTGAAGTACCTAATGAAAAAGTTCACCACCTGAGAACAGAATACAACTACTGAGTCATTTTCAATCAAGCAATTGTTAATTTCAAATTCTGTGAAAATATTACCGAATTGTGTGTATTGAGACTACATAACAATGCAAGCTTTGAAATCTGCTTTATCAAGACAAAGAAAAAGCTTTTTTATTCCAAGAAATGTTATGGTGATGCAAGATTTATTCACCACAGTTCAGGCCAGGGGAACTTTAATAGAACACCATTTGATAGCAAACAAATGAAATAAACTAGTTTGAAAAGTGTGCTTTAAGGGAATTTCTAAAACTCCACCAGCCCAAAAGTGCCCTTAGTTGAAGAAACACTTCTAAAGAAAAGAAAATGTCAAGTTTTGGTCATACACTTCCAAAATAAACATCTTGAGTGGATATGTACACCAAGTTCTGCTTAAACAGGCATATGCGCTGGCAGACTCTCAGGTGAAAAGCTAAATGAAATAATAAAAGAGTGAACAAGCTCAGTGCGTGTGACTCCTGACACCACTGCTCGAGAGCACAATGGCCTCTGCAGAGGAAAAAAGAGAAGCTGCTAAAGACAGAAAGGGAAGGAAGGAGGGGTGAAGGCGAGAGGGTGGGAAAGGGACACAAAGACCTTCTTTGTTCCCTGCTCATGCTCTCTTTTGTGGAGGCAAAGAATGGCTGCATTCCACTGGGTGCTGTCAGTCCCTTAAGCTCTCCGGATAAAGAGAGAAACGGCAAGGAAGCCATTCCTTCACATATCACCTACTAAACACATATCCAATGACACTTAAATATGAACACACACACAGCATTGCACTGATTGGTAAATCACTCCTGACTTTTAGGAAAGCTGATTCCTCAAAGGTAATAAAAAAGACAAAAGTACTGCAACAGCAATCACACTGTGTCCAGTCCAGTCAGCCAATTAGGAGGGTGTTGCCATGGCAACCAGGTGTTGGTGCGGCAATTACACAGTTATGTATTGTTAGGTTTACAGTTTCGGCGGTTGGTTTAATATGGACTGGGACTATTTAGGGGACAGTCAATATCGGCAGGACATGATTTAATGAAACGGCTCATAGCGAAAAAAGGGACATTGTTGGTGTGGTCTGAAATTTAGCTTGGATTTATTTTGGTCTGGTGGGTATATCTGTGCAGCAGACCCATACAGAATGGGTAGCCATTTCAGGAGGAAAGTGCAAGATTTGGTTAAGACGATTTTGCAGGAAATCATTCGATTAATAAAGGAGAAAGAATTGCATTTTGTTTTGATGAATGTACTGAAATGTTTTTCGTGCAGACAAGAAGATGCATTGCATCAGTTTGCTGGGGAAGATGAAATCATAGCGGTACGCTGTAGCTCTAAGTAGCTCCGATGTAGGAATGAAGGAAAAGGGACAATAAACAGATCCGCTGACAGGTACATTCCTGGATGTAGCGGCGAGTGAATAGACCACAGGCAGCACTTTCCAGTCACGCAATTGTATAACAAAATCACTCATAATGCGAGCGTTTCCTGGCTTTCACACAGTAAATCAGACTTTCTCACACATCTTATTTTATATACTGAAAGCATAGAGCTCTATGGAAAGAACAGACATAATGTGCTCAGGAACCCTATAACCTTGATTTCTGTTCCTCTACAAATGACTGATTCAGTAGGTCAGACAGATCAAATTTATAAGCTCATTTTATTACAAAGTCATCCCGAAACCACTTCATATTAATTACATTTGAATTAGTATGACAGCGCTATGCATTCATACGCCTTCCTCATTCCTTAAAGGTGAAGTGTGTAATTTCTAAACCATTAGCGGCACTGAATGAAATTGCAAAAATAATGACTGTTTTCAAACTGCTTTTCCAAACACTTTTCCTGTCTGCCACTGTTCAGTCAAAACAGCTCCAAACTTATGTATAGGATTCAAAATTAACTTTGTGCCACATTTATAACTGACAATAAACAGGCTACTTCATATCAGCCATTTACACTTGTTACTCATAGCTGGTGCTTGGTGTGTGCTCATTTTGGGCTCTGCTTACACTATACACTTCTGACCGCTCAAACAACCTCAAACATGATTTAATTGCTGGAGGTTGCTGAGTCTCTGTACTGTTGGTAAGAATGCACAACATATCAACCTTATGTAGCTCCACCCCTTTTCAGCGCTGCATTTGTTATCTGTCTTCTGTTTGAATTTCCACAGCGTTAAGTTAGAGATGTACAAATATATGAATGAACCGATTGCTTTAAAATCTTTTAAAATCTACTGACATTTATGACATCTGCTTCAAACAGTACAATGCTCATGATGAATTTAATTAACTCTACAATAAGTAAATCCACTTCACCTGCTAATTACTCTTCAACAGCAATGCAATAGAGCTACCGCAAAAACGCAAAAATACTTTGTGAAACTGAAATGTCAAATAACAAAGCTAAATTTTAGCACAAATCCCAAATCAAATAAATAAATGATAGAAATAATAGAAATATCTTCATATAAACAAACTAAGGCTTTGCCTGTGCTCTTTCCATTAAAATTAGAGGCAACCACAATACAATACAATACAGATTGTATTTCTATAGCACATTTAAAACAACTGCCGTTGACCAAAGTGCTTTCCAGCATCATTACATACAGTCACACAAACAGAATAAACATTCAAATATAAAACCTGATCACTCTAATCAATTCTAAAAAGCTCTACTAAAAAGGTACGATTTCAATCTAGACTTAAAAGCATCCACAGACGGGGAAGATTTAATATGCATTGGAAGAGGGTTCCATAATCGAGGAGCAGCCACTGAGAAAGCCCTGTCACCTTTTGATTTCAATCTCGTTTTAGGAACATGAAGAATCATCTGATTCGAAGATCTCGTGTTTCTTGTATTTTGATAAGGAATCAAAAGGTCAGCAATATATATTTGGGGCAATGCCATGCAACACTTTAAAAACCATCAACAAAACCTTAAATTAAATTCTAAATTTTACAGGCAACCAGTGTAAGGAAACCAAAACTGGGGTAATTCTCTCTCTCTCTTCTTTGTGCGAGTCAAACGTCTGGCAGCAGCATTTTGTACTAACTGAAGATGAGATAATTGACCCTGTGAAATACCTATATATACAGAATTACAGTAATCGATGCGTGATGACACAAAGGCATGAATAATAGTCTCCAGGTCCCTAAAAGAGAAACCACTGCATTTTAATAACAATCCAAAAAGAGATACTGCATACATGCATCTGTCCAGTCAGAGGAACAAACATATTTTGATATTTGATTTTGCTTTCATTCATCATACATCTCTTAGCAACAAGGCACATGTTTCTGCATGAGTTCATTGTGTTAGGAACTTCAAAAAAACTGGTAGTGTGTGTGATCCTCAGTTGTTTAGTGTATGGTGCTCAGTATTTTTTAAACCTGTTTGAATTTTAAAAGTCTTGTAGATTCAGTTCATTCTTCCTTTGCCGCCATCTAATACTCACTTAAAAGTTCAGCTTAAAAACAGATTTTTTTTTTTAAATCTCAAAATTAATATCTATTTTCACACTTGATATTTTAATGTTGTGATGCCTAACTTCACTTGTAGCATTGCAAATTGATTTTTAATTTATTTAGACAAAACAGTATACAGAATATCAACACCGACTATCTATCTGTTCTTGGCCATAACATTAATTAATTGAATATCCATGCATCCCTAGCTCTGCTCAACTTTTTTGTCAGAAATCGCCAACTCTCACTGAAAATGAATGATATCCAGTCGCTGTGTTGCTGCAAATCTCTGTCAGTGTGAACGCCCCATTACTTACAGCTGTCTCTGCAAATTAATCTGGGAAAGGAGAAAGTATTTTAGCACTGATAAAAATCACAGAGAATTAATAGTCTCTCTCTCATCTCAGCAGTAAGCTAGAACCTCAGCATTGCAGCGCAGGCCCGGGATGAGGAGGAGAGTCATGTTTGGCGCTGCAGTAAGCCTTTCAGCTGTCCAGACAATTAGGCTACAAACAGCGAGCAGATTAATGAAGGAACATTGCAGGACGGCTTTGGCTGATGGCCGCCTCTCCCTGAAACTTGTCTGAGTCAGGGGCCTGGAGATGGGAGGCTAGCAGAGATGCCAGGCGAAAGCTGTATTTGTCAGCATTTACATCCCTGCCTGAGGATCTGACTAATCTATCTTTCTTCTCTCCAGCCACTTCCTCTGTCTTACAGAAGCCAACAGCTAAACTGTTGCCTAAATGGGCATTATTCAGCAGTTTACACTGATCTATAGACCCCACAATAGTCCTTTGTTTAAATGTTCTACCTCGCTTGCGCTCAAATCTATGTTCTCTCGCTCAACGGTATCTTTACCAATCCTTTAGGAGGTTAAATTACATAATACTGCTCATATGAAGGTCATACGGAAGTGGGATGCCATTGTCTAGTAATATAATCCATGGATGGTTCATTAATTGTGACTGCAATACCGCTAGCCATTGTTTTCTCAACGTTCATCATCAAAGGCATTGGTTTCTGTCAAATGTTCTTCCAGTCTTCTCACAAAGCTCTACGACAAATGCCCACACACACACACACACACTGATTCATGCAAGCACCCTACACCCACACTAAGAGAGAGAATGATGCTGGATCTAAAAAAAAACTGCTTGTGGCAAATACACATCGACTCGCATTTAAGTATATTACGATGCAGTAAAACCTCAAAGTCCTTTGGGACTCTGCAAAGTGTGGTGGTTCAGATCCTCAATGACATTATCTAACATGTTTATCTGCCTTTGAGGCATTGTAGCGCGTGTGCACACACCACAACAGGTGATGCAGCAGGGAAATGAGGAGGTGTTTTAATCTAAAGGACGCGATCTGAACTAGCAAATCACATGCAGTCTGTGAGGTTGCTGTAGTTCAGCAGTCTGTGTGTGAACGGTGTTTATTCAGTGATACATCAATATCTCACACCGCTCTTGGCAGGACTGTGCACTGGCCTTCTGCCTACTACGCAAATCTCAGATATTGATTTGTGTCAACCAGGAGTACACCGATACAGGACATAATCTGTGAGTTTTATACGTGGATTAAATTCATGTATTGAAATTTGTCTGCACCATGCTACATAGCACAAAACACCCTGTGTAAGCAAATGGAAGGTTCAAGGAACAGCACTGTCAATATTTAATCATCATGTTGTTTGAAAACTGTATGACTTTATTTCTATCCATGAAATACAAGAGGAGAAATTTAGAAGATTGCTCTTTCCCATACAATGGAACTGAATGTGGACAAAAAGTGGAAAAGTAACATAAGTATGAGAGGACTGTCAGATGTGTGAGGAACAGACTTACTTATTTCACACTATTGAAAAATCTAAGGTTTCTCAATAGCAAACTCTGTGTGTGTGTGTGTGTGTGTGTGTGTGTGTGTGTATGTGTGTGTCATATGAGGACACAAATTTGTATAATGACATGGGTATGGCATAGGTATTACAAGGAGAAGGTGACTTATGAGGACATTATCCCATGTCCCCGTTTTTCAAAATGCTTATAAATCATACAGAGTGAGGTTTTTTTTGAGAAAGTAAAACTGCACAAAGTTTCCTGTAAGGGGTAGTTTTAGGTGTAGGGTTGGTGTAGGGCAATATCACATACAGTTTGTACAGTATAAAAACCATTGCACCTATGGAATGTCCCCACAATTCACAAAAACAAACGTGTGTGTGTTGAGTGACCATACATCTGAGTTGAGTTTGATTTTCTTTGTTTATTCATTTATAACAATTTAATCATAATCATTTCATTACTCAATTTAATCATATTATAATTTTACTTATTTTCCTTGCTCTTGCAATGCTTGTTTAATCCTATGATTTTGAGGTTTCAAGGGATATTTGTCTTCACAAGTCAGCTAGAGAATGTTTTCATTTCAAGGTTTCTAACATTACAGGACAATGTTGTAAAACATTCAGTTCCATTGCTTTTGGTTTAGTATAATAACACTTGTATAATTTGTACTGATCAGATTATGTCTGAGCATAGAAACTCACAACTATGAATACTCAAACCCTGCTCATCTTTCTTTTTTTTTTATAAATCACTTTGTCTACTGCTTTCTGCACAACCCTGGTTTCTTCTGTCAACCTCTTAAGTTGACAAAAGACGTTTAGTTAATACAGTTTTGGGTACCAGACAAAACACAGTTTTGTTAACTGATTTTGTATATGAGGCGAGAATGTTTTGGTTCTGGGTATCAGACAAAACTCTGCTGACAGTTTTGGATACTGGACAAAACAGATCTGGTAAAGAGACTGGATTCAATATTATTGTTGTGGAGATGCCATAGAGAACACTTTTTTACATACATTCAAATATAGTGCATAAAGGTGCAATCAACTGATATCAAAAGCAAAGGTTCTCTCTGCTCTCATAACCGTGTCAAGTGAGAGTCAGACGTATGGCTTTGCGAACAAGATGTATGAACGACTTTTATGATGTTTTTTGTCCTTTTTGGAGATCCATTTTCTTTCACTTTATTGTCTGGAAAAGATATATGTGAACATTCAGCTTTGTTTCATGAATGACAGAAGGTCACACGAATCTGGAACATGAGGAATAATACGATTTTATTTTTTGGATCAACTAAACCACCTTTAAATGTCCTTTAAACAAGCACACACTTGCACACCAACACAAAGCTGAATTTATACCCATTCACAGAGACAAACACACAGACACAGACTCCCAGTCAAGTCATCGCGGGCTTTCACATGAGTACATGAGAAATGTCAGAGCCCAGGGGGTTTAGCAACACGTAATGACTAACATGAAACAAATGACTCCATGTCTGGGCATAAATCACAGGCCAAACAATAATGTGCATATTAAACTGAAAAACTGTCAGGAAAAATGGCATCATTAAAATTTAGCAGTAGTATTGAACATGTTTGCCTCCAAGAATGAAATCTTTCCGCCTCATGATTACAGGGGTACTTCAAAGCTTGAACATTTACAGACACTATTCTATTGGCAGTGCTGCTGATACCTTCACTTCACCATCACCCAAAATGCATTTGCCTCAACCTCTTCCACTTGCTTTTGTCCTGCCCTATGTTCTTTCCTCACTTGCAGTCTTTTCTCCACCCATATCTATTTCACTCCACTCGTCTTCTTTACTTTTTCCCCTGTTTCTCCATCCTCTTTGTCCTGGAATCCTCCCTGCTGTTTCTTTAAGAGACTTGTGCCCTTACAGGCACAATGAAATATCACAAAGCTCTCTCCCTCCCTTGAGCATATGCACCCGAGAGAGCTGCATCCAGAACAGATCCGCATACACATGACCATGGGGTATGACCTGAGGTTCCAGCAATAGATCATCATTACAGGGCCTTTAGCTAAAGCCTAGAGTCACAGACAGCTCTCTGTCTACAGATAGAAAGATATAAGAGGCGTGAGCCGAATTAAAAGGAGCAGTACACATGTATCAAAGGCAGAATCCCACCTGCTCATCTTCAAAGGCTTTCTCTTTTACCCCATCCCTCTCTCGCTCGGTTACATCCTAAACCATAGTTTCCTTATACACCTCATGTCTCCCTCGTGTTCTCTCAACATCTAACTGCTTTATTTTTTTCCCTTTGTTTTCTGCCTGTCTGCTTCACCTGGGTGACATTTTAAAGTAGGGATGTCACAATACCATACACCATATCACTAGTTGATACCAATACCAGCAAAACTTTCACAATTCTCTATAGCATTTCTGCAAAATAAAAAATAAATAAAAAACTTATATATTGTTAAAATGATTAAATTAAATATGTAATTATATAAAAATATTAAAGAATATTATAATTTATTATATGAACATAAAATTTAAAAATTTTAAACTAAATTAAAACAAAAATATAAAATGTACAATATATTAACAAAAGATAAACAACAACAACAACAAAAATATATTAAATTAATATCCCAAGTTTTCCAAAGTAATTATGCAAGTAAACAATCAGTTTATTATCCATTTAGTGCATTCCCATGTAAAAGCATAAGACTAATACATCTATATATACACCTTCCAACGAAGCAAAGCATACAGAAACCAGTAACTCTGAGAGCTGAGACACCACCTCCCAGTCTCCTGACTATGGCATGACTCATGCTCTTCTTTCTCGCTCCATAATCTCTGATTTCCCCTTTCTAGTAAGCAAAAGACTGCAGGCCTCACAAAACAACAATCAGATAAGAATCGGTGTAAAAATAGACTTGCTCATTGGAGTGCGTTCATTATTCTATAGTGTATGTACCCTTTAATTTTCTCATTCAGCGCTGACAAGTGACACCATCAGCAGCACGAGTCACAATGTCTAATCTAAGGGCTTAGAGATGCTGCCAACCTATTGTGATGAATGAGAACGCTAAGAGAAAGCAAGCAGAGCACTTCAAAACCCTTCAAACAGTGTTGAAAACTTAATTCGAATTGGTCAGTTGTGATGTCTCCTGTCAAATATTTTTTATAATAGCTGCTGTATTATTATTATTTTTTTGTACAGTTGTCCCTGGCAACTGATTTCTTCCATAGCTGTGGTACAGTGTTGTGTTTTTGCACTCTTTTTGTCCTCACATATTAAAATAATTCCAACTTAAATCAATATTTAATGTCCATGTCCCTACAGAAATGTTGTCCCATCATTGCGCAAAGCCCACACAAGCAGATTAGCTGAAGCTCTGGTCCTGTATGGTCTCAGGGAACATTAGTCTGTGATTTGTCCAAGGTGTTTTCACTAGCAGGCAAACTCTCAAATTCTCTAAAGATCTGTTTATCAGCCTGCAAGTCTATAAAGTGCTGGAAAAATAAGCTCTGTATGGGAACAATTTCTCATGCAGCACAGAGAGTGTGAGAAACAGGATGTCGCCTTGGATTTAACAAAAACTGTGAAATTAAATTAAATTAATGAAACTTCAAGCTAATTGACTCGAGCCTGCATTTGTTTACCTTTTGATGACACAGCTGCAATTGAACAATGAAGATTTACAAATGTATAATATTTAGTTTTATCAAATTAAAAGGAAGATAAACTAAAAGTTTGTCATTTACTCAATTCTCAGGTTATGATTTTTAATGCTTTTATGGTGCATTTTACAGCTTGTCAGATCCTGGTCCCATCCATGTTCACTGCATAAAAAAGAGAAGCATAAACATTCTTCAAAACATTTCTTTTCATGTTCCATGGAAGAAAAAAAGGTTTTTACGTTTTGTAAGACATGAGGATGGGTAAATGATGACAGAATTTATCTGTGGGCGCACTACCCCTTTAATAAGAGTTTTATAGTGTTAATTAAGCTTACAAATGAAATGAAAGTTCTGCTTGTTTTATTAGCTATCAAATGTTTAAATGAGACTGAAATGCGTCATGCTTATTGAAGTGAGGTGATTCATTCATCTTCATGCAGCATTTCTCTCATGATGCAGTTCAGATGAACAGGTGCTGTGTTTCGTCTGATGAATCGATTTAGATTGAGCTTTGAAGATGGATTGATCTAACCCTCTGATCTCTTGCATCAGGCCTCTTGTGTACAAACAGCCTTAAACACTAAAGAAACGCATGGTTATATCTGTCAGCACAAAATCCAAGAGGCCTTTTGGGAAAGAGGAGAATGTGGAAGAGAAAGAGACAGAACAGAAGTGGTGGGTGCCTGTATCTCGGCTCAAAAGCAACTTTAGGATAAAGTGGGCGTATCACGTTAACAAAGCAGAGGTACATCCACCTCTTCAAGGTGATCTCATTGTTTTACACTGGCCTCTTAGTCGGCACTGATGCTTTAACATCCCACTGAGTTTTACAGACACCCCTCTCCCAGCGCATTTGGTACGGTCCAGACACCCACACAGCGCTGAGCCTCTCCAGTGGGACTGGGCTGTTGTTGAGCGATGCGGGGGGTGAAGTCTGAGGGGGGGTCTAGTCTTCTGCTGAGTAAATATTGACGCTGAAGCCTGATGTGGAAGCAGAGCTGTGTGAAAGGAGGGAATGACAGAGGAGAACACTGGGGACTTCACTCACCGATGTTACGACAGTGTTATGCTGCATTACGTCACAATACAACAGTGTTAAGCTATGCTACATCACGAGGAGGCGTTCATACAGGACATGGTGTTATGTTAAAAACAGCACAATGAAACAGAACAGAATAGGTTATTCAGTTAAATGAATGAAGATTTTGATTACCGCTGTTGTGATTATTCACGAAAAGTGCAGATTACTGCTTTTCACATTTTTATCTCAAATTTTTCCTGTTAAAGGGATAGTCCACCCAAAATTGAAAATTCCGTCATTAATTCCAAACCCGTAAGACCTTCGTTCGGCGCACATATTAAAAAATACTGTAACAAATGTATCACCCATAATTATTAATGTTAGTTAATGTATTAATGGGACAAATGGGACGTCATGGTAAAGTGTTACCTTTTTTGCAGTTTAACATGTTGCAATATAATGATTTCAGTGTAACACCCAATATATGCTGCAAATGTGCTATGTAACAAAGCTAGACTACTCGCATTATAATACCGATGTATTAAACAATATAAGTGTAATGAGCTGTATAAAATTAAATTATAAACTAATCGAGAAACCATTCTCATCTTATTCTGGATCTATAACGAATAATATTGCATGCACTTGTCTCACACAAAATATTAACTAAATGTTAGTTAAATACAGTACAGTAATACATATCATTTAAATATATGTATAAAATATATTTATCACTGATCAGAAATCGCTTAACATGAATAATTACTAAAATATCATAATAAATAATTAAAACCTATGATTACCGAGAATCATGCAGCCCTACCGTCTAGCACATTTACATCGACAAACAAATAAGAAACAGCACATAGGGATGCAAGAACACGTCCTGTGTAAACGGTCCCTATTACTGCGTGACCAAGGGAACTAGAGAGAGAGTAACTGAGACAAAAAAATGAGGTGGAAAGAGGCGGGGTGAATGTTTCCCTTGTATTCATGGGTGCCTTATCCCTAAGGGGACTGTAAAAATAGCAATACTTAACATGGTCTATTTAACCATGAATGCCCTGAGATGAAGGCATATTAGACAGTTTCCCTAATCACTTGTGGCGATTCACACGACTAACTGCGCCCTGTGGGTGTCTCATCCCTCACAAAGACAAGGGGAGGTGGATGAACTCTGCATTGTTTCTTCACAAGACCCCTCTGGATCTCGCCGGGGATGCTGTTAGATGCTGACGTTAGTCCAAGACAAAAATCTGCTTTCGTGTCGACTCTGAGAGCCACTGGCATCTCATTAGAGTAAATCTTGGAAGAAAGGGTTATGATAAAGTTGCCGTCACTTAGACTTAACAGAATGTTCTTCTTAAAATGAAAAAGTGTAATTTATATCTGGATAACCACGGTTGGAGAACTGTACAGCCACAGTTTTTGCTAAGTTACATCTGGCACAACATCAAGAGGACAAATTAGGAACATCAGAGAACACAAAGGCCTCTTCATATGATACAAAGTCTCACAGCAATTGCAAGACATTGGACCGACATAAGAAAAAGTGTGAAAAAGAATGCAAAGAATTTGTTATAAACAAATCGTACCGCTCTCTCTTTATCACACACACGCATTGTTTCACTTCCCCTCTCTCTCTATTACTCTCAGGACAGCTGAGCTGGATGCTCCCCAGCTGAGTGGGGACAGATGGTAAAGTGTTGGCAGGGAGAGTTAGACACTGAGAAACTGAAGCAGTCGAGGCAGAATAGGGTAAACCGTATCCCTCAATGATAAACCTTCAACATGCACACATTTCATAGCCTAATCCCTTGGAGAGATAGATGACCTAATCATTTCAGAGCTGTCACAATGTTTTCAAATAATGTTGGCTAACAGTGTGAACAGATTTGTTTTTTTCACCAAACAACACAAATGTACACAAAAGTGGGATGTCTAACTGAAATTGCTAAGGATAAAAAAGGAAAAATAGCAGAACCAAATAACACTGTTAATCTGGATATCACATGATGTGAAAAGAATACTGCCATAAATTAATCCAACAGTTTCCTGCACTATTACCACTACTGAATCTACAGCTTAAAACATACAGCACAACCAGTGTGCTTCGATTCGTAAACAAATTATGGTTATGAGTTGACTTTTTTTTTTTTTAGTGAAACAAACACATACAGCTTGCAATGTACTGTGTTACAGTATGAAACTTTGGTTAAATTAGTTTATTTATAGTGATGCACCAAAATATAAGCAACTAAAAGCATTCAGACACAACATTTTAGAGGCCCGCATTTATTAACCAAAATGTTTAAATTAGCACTTTGATGATGTTTTGACAGTTTCAGGGTCTGTTTCATGCACACGGTGTAGATAAGCTACAACAGGTCACATTTCAGCAGTGTGGACTCACTCGAGAATCGGCTCTTTGCTGAAAAACTTTACGATGATTGGTTTAAATTTATCACCTGAGAATACGACAACCTCAACATCATTCCAAGCTGAATTACCTAATTACCCAAATTCAATTACAGAAAGTTTTGGTAAAAATTATTTAGCTAATATTTACATTTACATTTAATCATTTAGCAGACGCTTTTATCCAAAGCGATGTACAAATGAGGAGAACAATAGAAGCAATCAGACCATCGAGAGAGCAACAGTATACAGTGCCATGACAAGTCTCAGTTAGTCTAGCACAGTACACGTAGCTAGGATTTTTTTTTTTTTTTTTAATGTTAGTATTAGTTGGTCAGGTGCTGGCGAAAAAGATGTGTCTTTAGATGTTTTTTTGAAAATGGCTAAAGACTCAGCTGCTCGAATTGAGATAATTGAGCTAATATGAAAGCTTTTGATAAGTTTTAATTAAAAAAAATAATAATAATTGGTGCATCACTGTTAAATTGCTTATGATTCTCATCCCTAGACACCACTGAAGTGACTGCATATTTGCCTGATCTATAGGGTAAATACTTCAGAAACAGAAATGTAGGCCTAAATCAAGCATTCTCAATATCACCATTATAGGCAAAGATTCAAACTTTTCATATCACATATTTATATCTCTTTGATCTTTAACTGCAACAACTGCTGAATGCAACTCCTCGAAGTATTCAAATATTTCATTAGGCATAGTCATGCATAATAAAACGTGATTAGCCAGAAGTATGCTTCTATATATTGTATGTGCACAAGTGTGTTCAAAACTACTACTTTTCAGTGATATGCTTTTCATTGATTCAGTATGTTTAGCAAAAACAATTTTTTCCCATAATGTTAAAAATCAATGGCTTTCAAACAACAAGACGTAGCTCAACATGATCGATAAGCGTTTTTCAGACAGGGTGTGTGGTTTAGATACACCAATATCTCCGATGTTTATTATGTTAAAGTTTTTACAACAGATTGGTTTCATAAAGACAGAGATAAAAGCAAAAGCAGAACTTTGATTTTAGATCATTTTGTAAGTGATCCAATATGACCCCATCTCTCGGTCGGCTACACTAATGCCTGCATGCATTAAGAGGCTATGCCTTATCGACCAGCACACATGGGACATAACTGAATTAAAGAGAGAGAGGAGTAAACAAAAGAGGGTGAAATAGTAAAATAGAGGTCATGTGCAGAGAGAAGTTTTGAGCTCAGCAGATACTGAATACTTTTGATTCACTTCATAAAGATCACATGCATTCCTGAAGTCTCTCGCTCTCAAACCCATTGGAATGACACATAGGAGAAAGATTTCCCTAGGGGAATGTCTGAGGACAATAAAACGTAATTTCTTTACATTTATCACACCAGTCGAAGCCGCAGGGGAAACGCAGAGCTCCTTACCGCGTATCATGAGAAACCGAAGCCACCAAAACAAACAGCCATGGAAAACAAACAAATGCCCTCCTAATCCCTCCCACACATACACATATGTGTACACACGCTCAGAGCCCCTCTACGCACCAACATCTCCACACATGTCCCTAATTGAATCTGGATTACAATAGCTGAGATTGATTTGGAAAACAGAGCATGAAGACGCCAGCCACAATTAAATTACCAATGCATAGAGTAAGGTCGCTGCGCCGACCACAATCAACATGAGCAGACCTGTTGGGCTCATAAAGCAGGTGAGCAGGAGGCCAGGCATTTTCTCCCCCTCAGAGGCCCATTAACAGGGTGAAATTAAAGAGGGGGGGATCTAATTAACCCCAGCCAGGAGGGAATACAGCTGCCGGTCAGCAAGTTCAGCAGAGTGGATCACTCAGAGCACTTCACATTTCTGTCCTGTTCCTCTGTCAGTGTTTCTGGATGTTTGGCTCTGCCTTCCTATAAAGCTGAGATTTTCTCTGCACAGACAGCAATAAGAGTTTATAGCACTAAGGGTCAGACGAGGAGAAAAAAAGACGAGAGAATGACAACAGCCAGGGGCGTCACGTTGTTATAAAAAAAATGGTCAGGGACATGAAATGGTAACAGCGCACTTAGGGCTGTCACAATATCAGATTTCCACCACATGATTATTGTGGCCAAAAGAATTCACAATAATGATATTATTGCTATCTTTATAGAAATGTAATAATAAATAAATAATGCTATCAGTCAAATGTATCTTTACTTTTCTGTTTATTTCATCCATACTGGATTACTGGATTACTCATGGATGCAGTTGGTGCAAAATGCAACAGCCGAAAAGTAAATGCTCCAGTATCTCCCTGTTGAAAAAAAAAACAGCATATGCTGGTTAGGTATGTTTTTAAGCATGGCAACTGGTTTGAACTAGTTTAAGCTGGTATTTTGTTGGTCATGAGCTGGTTTAAGCTGGTCCTTAGTTGGTCATGAGCTGGTTTAAGATGGTCCTGAGCTGGTTTTAAACTGGTTATGAGCTGGTCCTGAGCAGGAGCTAGTTGCTTGCTCAGGGCCATCTTAGACCAGCTCAAACCAGCCACCATGCTTCATAACATCTATCCAGCATATGCTGTTTTTTTTCAACAGGGCTCTCTGGTACTGGCATCTCTGCACTGGCTTCCTGTTGATTTTAGAGTGCAATATAAGGTTTTGTTAATGGTTTTTAAAGGTTTACATGGACTTGCTCCAGAATATATCTCTAGTATGTCACAGCATCATTACGCTGCTAGACCTTAAAGATTGTCTCAGAGTTGCCTCTTAAATGTGCCAAAATCACAGTTGAAAACTAATGGAGATTGTGCCTTTTCGGTGGCTGCTTCCTGCAGACTGGGGTGTCTAACACCCCATCTTGTTTTTACAGAATCCAAAGAAACTTTCACATTGGCGAGCAAACTTTTTCGACTGTGAGTAGAGTGTCTCTCTTTTGTCTGTCATCTCTGATTTATTTCAACAGCAGTAGTAGCTACACACTGCGTCACTGTCGTCTTCGTTCTGTTTTATGATGGGTGACAACCAGAGTTAAGGTACAATACTGCCACCTACTAAAGGGGGTCACACAATGGACTAAAACCGCAGTGCAGTGCCTTTAAAATTGGAACACATTGTTTTCACTGGCAGGTCCCAGCTACGATTCAGAATATTTTCCATTAAATCACGTAATATTTGTCATAAATTATTGTTATGGTACATCACGACTTCACCCTAGGCTGTGCATTTTTCAGCAAAACATTTGTTTTTCTATGACTTTAATAAAGTCTGTATACTTCACATAGAGAGCTATAATAATATATGGCACTTTCTTTTTCCATTTGCTCTGATTTTTCAAACACTGAACGTCAAACTTATCAAATCCACTTTGTTCACTAATGTGAACTTTTGCCTGTTAGGTGATTGGATATTTTTGGACTGCTGTCTTGAAATGAACATGACACGTCCAGTTTGCAACTTTGCTGCACTTCTCATCCGGTGTGCGACACCACTACGTGTACTTATTACATACTGTTTTTTTCTCTCTCTCTCAATTATGTGTTTGGGACTTATGTAAATTTGAATCTCTGCATCTTCCACTGTTGGTCACAGGATTGGGTTTTTTGCATGAAAGGCATTAAAGTTGAGCATGTTTCTGATAGAATATTTCCACTTTTGCTTTTCCATGCCACAATGACAACCACAGGACAACCACAATGACCACTCTTTAAAAAAATTATTTGGATCAGTGCTCCTTATTACACACACAAACAAAATAAGGTCCAGTGTAACAAATTGGGGATTCTTCCTCTATTGCATGCATTCCTGCCGCAAGCTATTTCATAAAGTGGTAAAGACACAATCATCCATGGCAAAAAGCAGTGGAGAAATAAAATAGTAAATAACATTTATGACTGTAGTTCATATAAACTTAAGTAAATATAAGATCTAATTTTATTTTTTAAATCAATGGGCTTTCAATGGACTGCTAAAAATCAACATTCTACAAAGGAAAGATTTTGTATAAGCTACAACAGTGAATAGAACATTTCATAAGAATGATGAACGATTATCAGTGTATGAACACAAGTCATTTAGAATGTTGTCAAAAAATATTGCTACATGTGGGCAGAGACAAATCATATAGAACGGTGAAATCACTCACAGTAACATTAACGTCTCCTCCATCTTGCCTACACTCACTACACTATGTCACAGGAGACAGATCATGCATGATCCACTGTCTGCACTCTTATTGGTAGTCTCAACATCACATCACTGCTCATTTGCATAACTTTGCCACATAGCGAACTCCACCTACGAACTCTTCCTCATGCAACTATAAATCATCAACTCTAATTAAAAATAACTTCTGTTCACTTTTTTTTTTTTTTTAGCAATTTTCAGCAATTAAATCTGACCATTTTGAGGCCTCAATAACCATAGCTTTCTCACA
Organism: Schizothorax lantsangensis; assembly: GCA_027422415.1. Lineage (NCBI taxonomy): Eukaryota > Metazoa > Chordata > Actinopteri > Cypriniformes > Cyprinidae > Schizothorax > Schizothorax lantsangensis. The sequence goes on from CM049840.1 coordinate 26,707,164, forward strand.
AAACACCAGTTATGTAGAGCCGCAATGCCCAATTTAGGTTAACCCAAAATAATTTGCAAGGAAAAATAAAAGCAGACTGGTACAATTGATTGGCGAGAGGGCAGCTAGGGATCTTGTGCCCTCCACAGTTGGATGAAGGCAGATGATGTCAGTGTTCTCACTAAGGTCCTCTAGCAGCACCTGCAGCTGCTCTGTATGCAGAGTGTGCTGTCTACTTTCCAGAGTAAACAGCTGGTGGCCATGAGGAATATTTCACATTTGCTGGCTCCTAATTCGATCAATTAGGAGCAGTTAAGAAAGAGAAGGGTGTGATTTGGTTCACAGATTTTGCAGCTAAACACAGCACTAATCCCCTACCATCACAGCAGAGAGATGAGAAGAGAGAGGCAGACTGCTTTCTAGACTGTACTATTCAAAACTAAGATTACAATCTCATTATTTCATATGGAAAGTTAACTGCAAAAAGATAAAAGTGGCAATTGTTAGAAGTACAATAAAAAATTACAAAAAAATATGGCCAGAGTGAAAGACACTCGGGACAGTTGAGGGATTTGTTGCTGCATTGTCATGGAAGTTTATCATTTGCAGGTGTTTTCAAGCCTAGCCAATCTAAACATTCAAGTGATTTTAAAACATTCAAACATGAAGATGCTTTCAGTACCATTCAGTACTCGCGCGCTGTGTTCTGTGTGCAGAGCGTGCTTACATAGAGCCGCATCTCAGACAGGAATCGAGTTCTCTTTTGCATCTTTTTGCACTTAAACGGACCTTAATATACCTTGCCAATTTGAACATTTAAACAATTTTAAAGCATTAAAGTGCAAGAAGACGCAAATAATAACTCAATTAAGTGTGTTCTTTGAGCACAGCGCGCACACAGAGAGCTACATCTCTAGCAATGTGTGAGCCCCTTCTTTATGGACAAATACAGACAAAGGTATGTCAAAATACCTGTCTTGCCACATATCCTCAAAAAAAATTGGTTATGTCTTAAGTGAATGTTTTTTTTTTTACAATTTTACGGTTATTTTCCATTTGATTATTCAATTTCTGTACCTGAACACATACAAACCTAAAGCATTGTTTAACTGTTTAATCTTTGTTCTATTTATTTATTAGCGCTATTGCTTGTAATTTATTCATTTGTTCTTATTTACTAACTATTCACTTGGCTTTAATAACATTTAAACTTTTTTTCCTATTATATTAGACTTGTGGTTTTTGCTGTGGTATTGAAATTGAGAATTTAATTGAGATTTGTAAAATTTAACTTGTATCAAAAAATTGGGTGTCATATAAGCTTACTTGTTGCTATAACATGGCTCAAAAACACTGATAACAGCGATTTTTGTGGCAGGGCCTGTGAAAATGTTGGCAGGGCAAAACAAAATTTAATCACTGCCCCAACCAGGCCAGCAGAAATATCCTTAGTGTTGAGCCCTGAATCATTTAAAAAGTCTTTTTTCGCTTTTTAGGGAGGGTTGAACACCCAACCATGACAAATCTTATTACATACATTAAATACTCCATATTAAAATAATATGGATTCATTATGCTCTTCTCATTTTCTCTCATGTTAAAAAAAAGATATTCTTTATAATGCCGTGCTAACCCTGCAACAGTAATGCAAATTACAGATTATTTTTCTATTGCCTTTGAAATGCTCAAAACACAAACAAACAAAATAAATCTGCATGGACTTGGTTTCACAGTTTCCATAATGCAGCTCACTCACCCAGAGGCAGTGCTGAATTTCCAGCAGGTGTGAGCGCAGACAGACAGCAGCACTGATAGTGTGGCCACGCTGGAGGACACACACACACACACACACACCCTGACAACTCAACAACAAACACAACCAGTCTTACCAGACCAGCCTTTCGAGCCATGAACAGCTAATGAGTTCTAAAGGTTGCACTTCATTTTACAGTACGTGTACTTACATGTACTTACAGTGTACTTAAAGTGTACCTACCTAAGAAAGTACTGGTAATATAAGATAACTACATGGGGTAGGGTTAGGTTTAGGGGTAGGTTCAGGGTAAGTACCTAGTTTTTACCTACTTATTGTAATTACTAAAATAAGAACATAGTATGTACACGAGTAACAGGACTGTAAAATAAAGTGCTACCGTTCTAAAGATCCTTGGGAATTTCACTCAGTTATTAAAACCCTCAGCAACAACATAACATGGAGCAGGAGCAGCCCTGAAACTGCTTTTATGAATTTACTGTCGCTGGGGAATTCAGATTCCAATGTGCCAGGCGTAGCAGCCCACTGACCAGAAATGTGGTATTAATCCATCTTAAACACTAGACATCTCTTCCAGGTAATACAGAATGTGCTTTGTGTAATAATAACAACTTGCACAACAACTACACAGCCATGAGGGAATTCTGCAGTGTTGTTTGGTTTGGGTAGGAGATCAGGGGTGGCTGGACTCTGGAGTAGTGACTTGTCCGGAGTCACTTTCTCTGAGAGAGCTGAAGAGCACCTGACTGAAGTAAAAGACCCTGCAGTGAGCGTACACATGTGTACATTTGTGTGCAGCGAGGGCAGACTTTACAAAGTGAAGAGCACTCAAGCAGGTCCTCCTCATTCCCTCCCTCTCGTCTTGCCTCTGCCAGTCCTTATTGGCTGTTAGATTATCACACACTCTTTTGTTCTCTCTAATATGGTATCGGCAGCCTGCTCTGCAAACTCTAAGCCGCCCTACATGCTCAACAACCCATTTCAACATCCGTTTCTGGCACAGTATCCCTCTGTCTTCCTCATTGTCTCCCATGATCCATGCATGCATAAATCCTATAACCTACCACATGGCATATATTTAATATATTATCAGCACTGAGTAAATGTAATTCCAGGACTGGTGGGGATGCAGCCTTGTTAATGAGTAATCTGGCTGTATGTTTATAACCAAATCTGTCCAAGCCATTGTATAATTAACAGACCCTTACCGTATGTATATAATTAAATATAATGAATGAAAAATACCAACCTATTTGTTTGTTACTGTAAAAAGTACTGGTGGTATAATCGAAGGGTCACATGACTTGCTCATAAAACCTGTCTCTCCAGCAACTGTGGAAAGATCCTTAAATATTGCTAAACAAAACAAAACAAAAAAAGGCTCAATAAAACAGGCCATCATATCTAATTGTTATCAAAAAGTGGAAAGTAACTTTTTTCAAATAAAATCAAACAAATATGATTGTTAATGCAAATATTGTGGGAATGCCCTTTTAATAAGGCAACTGACTTCCAAAACAATACTATAACAATATTTGAATGCAAATACTGCAATGTTAACAAAAAAAATGTAAATGCTTCAAAACCATATATTTGGTTAATTGCAAGTTATCATTGTATTTTTTACTGTTAAAAAGCACTGTTAGAAGTAAAAGAGTATGAATTACTTTAATTATAGGTGAATAAGGGGATTTACGGGGAAACCATTAAATAAGAAAATGTTTACAGTATAGCATTTGTGTGACAACGCAGTTGTGAAACAGCTTACGTCACAACAGTTGAGATTTCAATATCACTAGACATGATGTAGCTTGATAAATGTTTTGTCTTTAAGCAGATCAGATTTGCTGTAATGGTCCTGGAACGTCTGTTAACAAGCAGATTCGTGACACAATTCAGCTTTCGTCTGACAGGTGGCCTATAGGTCAGTGATGGGCACGATCCGAGCCAAAGCCCTGTCGCTCACAAACACTGTTGCAAAAATATCGTTTTTTAAAGGTGTTACAAAAGCTAAAAAAATATAGAGAACATTCATGCTGTCACACCTGCGTCAACAATATAAACCGGTGCCTCCGCAGTCTCGCCACAAAGCTAATCTAAATTGTGAAATTAGCACAGCGTGCGATTTTTTTTTCCATTCTAACTGTTGCGCTGAAATGTGACTGTCCGTCTAATAACGCACCTCACAGATAATTAAACGCCAGAATCTCGCTGTTTTGTTTGAGCAGGTACTTTTCTTTATCTTACAAGTTTCTGTAAGACCATAGAAAGCATGACTGCAACCATACAAGTGTCCTCGCATCGTATTCCTAACTTTAATTGATCCAAAATGCGTTTTGCGTGTTTTTTTCATCAGTTAAACGAGACAGATTCTCAATTATTATTCTTATTAGAAGCAAAAGCGCTCGGCGTTACTTCTGCAACGGAATTGAGACTAAATGTGCCACAAAGATTCACAACGAACAGTATTTCACCAGAAAAAAAAACTACCGTCGGGGTGTACTTGAGCAGTGCAAGAGATAGGCTATTAAATATGAGCAAAAGACCGTGTATATATAATAAAGGGATGGAGACATGAAACATTAACTGCAATAAGGAGTTGCCTTACCTCCTCTGACATCAAAATCGCGTGCCGCAGGGCACTAAAGAAAGAGCGACGTTGATTTCCAAAAAAAGATCCTATACGGAAAAAAAGCGTCTAATCAAATTGAAGCAAAATTCCAGCTTGCAGCTCTGTGACAAGGAAATGTCATTCTCAGTTCTTGCATTACATAACCTCTGCTTAACCGTCCACAAAATGTCTTTTCTTCAGCCAATTACATTACGAGCCAAAACTCAGTGCTAACTCTGAGTCTTTTACGTATTTTGACAATCGATTTGTTCATTTAGACCAAGAAATTAAATCTGTATTCCCACATCCTGAAAAACCAAGTCATCGCCGTTATCCGTTGATGTTCTTTCCATTTGTTCCGATGGTGTCTACTCCTCAAGTTTGACACGAGAACGCAACCGTTTTGTCTGGAAGGGAAATATGATTCAGTAGTCTGACCGTGTGAATTACCTCCGTCTGCTATTTTAACTTACTGGTCCTTCCTATTACTTATCGAAATTGGATTTTCCTTCCCAAAGGTGCAGAAATCTTCCCAAATCCTTTTCCACACTGCGCATATATTCCCAAAGAAAAAAGAAAAACCGGTTTCGTCGAGAGGTTTGGTGGAAGGGAGCGCTTTCCTTCAGTGTTCTTGCTTCAATTGCTCGGGGATGTTTCTCATTTATCTGCACGCTCAATAATCCACATAAAACGCCAAGTGTCCTTAATTCCAAACATTATGGGACGAAACTCAAATTTTATTATTCAACTATCAACTTCGGTAGCCCCGCAGCGTGATCACAGTGCTCCAGCAGGTGAATTCGCATTGCCTCACGCTCGCTGAACTGCGGAGAAGAACTCCAACTGAGCGACGCGGATGTAAGCGCGCACTGACGCGCCTGACGCTGGCGAGTTCAGAGTCCCTTTCACCTGCGTCTCACGAGATGGGGCATGTTCGGTGCACACACATGAATGATCTGCTCTCGAGCAGTGTGTACCGGCAACTCCCCTTTTCTCCTGTGCCACTGCCATGTCTAAAATAATCTACGGGAGAAAATGCGCGGAAAAACACTATTACCACAAAACAGTGTGACGGCGTGCGGGGGATACGCGTTTGACGAATCTTAAAACAAGCAGTGAAGTGTTGCGGCACGCCGTTGTGACATTATTGCGCGCGAGAACGTCCTATATACACGTGCGAAACGAACGTGGAGTGTTGAGCGCAGGTAGCTCATAAAATGGGTTGTTATCCATTTTTATTATTTATGTAACGCGCATGCATGAGTCTTTGGAATGAAGAAACTGTGTGCCGTTCGTTATGTGCAATGTAAGCTCTTGCGTTTAGGACGACAGAATTGCGCAAGTCGACTGGCTAATCAAAATCAATGAGAGAAAACGTTCAGTAATAATATATAACAGCCGTTTTGAAGAACATAATTTGGCCATTATGGTGTAAAATAGGCTGCTATCTTATGCAGTGCACAAACACGTGGATTTATTTTAATAGATTGTGAAGGCGTCTTTACACAGCAATGCCATGCAAATGCTGCATCTGAAGTGGCTTACATTTCAAGAAAAAGAGCACTTACAAAGACAGTTTAATGCTGGATAAAGCATTTACACAGCAGAAGTAAGGGTTATGAAATGAATGTTTTAAATATGAAATGAGCAAAGAAACATTCAAATAAAAAAGGCTTGAGGCTGCTATAATGCTGCATGTTCAACTTGGCTGTGTCAAGACTACTTTAGATAAATGACTAAATTGCCATTTTATACTTCTCTCCATTAGTTTAATCAGTGAGGATACTAGGGTAGTGCATTTGGCTACTTTGCACAAGCTGTTGTGTACTGCTTCAGCACCATGGACAGAGAGTAAGTGGCGCTGTCCGTGGTGCTGCACGCATGCAACGCATTTCTGATGCCTGGACACGTGTGATAAACCGCTAGCAGCTGATAATGTGGTTAGAAGCTCTTAGCTATACCTTAACTGCAAAGAAATCATTTTAACCATTTACACCAAAGCAGTGTATAACTGAGCATGCAATCCCTATTCTCATTGCAGTAAATAAATCATGCTTTTTGATATAAAAATACATGTCTGGTTTGCTAAATTAAAAAGGAGGCATCACATAGCAGCTCTTGATTCTATTACACACAGCACTGTGGATTAAGCTGATCCTTTCAAAACCACTGCTGCCATTCTTTATAAATTCATTCCAGAATGACCACACAGGCAAGGAATATTGACAGGAACGCCAGTGGTAAGCGCTAGAGACTAATTCAAGCGACAAGGCGAGATCTCTCTAGACGGCCTTACCTTTGGGACACTAGAAGAAATTTCTGCTAAATCTTGAAAGGCGTAATCAACCATGACCTAGAGGTGCACGCTTGGAGTCACACACCGAAGAGTGCTAACTGGATCTACAGAGAGGGCAAAGCATGACCAGGCCTCAGTAGATTCAGTGCCGTACACATTACACAAAAGACATCTATTAGTGTACAAAGGAACTAAAAATTGAAGTGTGTAACCACTAGTGACAAAAAAGCAGAACTGCAAAAACTTTTTCGAACTGGTAGAAATATTAAACATGCAAAATTTACAGACTTCATCTTCACCTTGTCCTAGACAATATCCATTTTCTCAACTGGGATGTCATAAAAATATATTTTTTAAACTTTTTAATTAAGATTGGAAACAAATAATTTTAAGACGTATTTTGGGTCCCTTGCAAGCTTGCAGAGGCCCCCTAGTGGGCCCCTGAGAACCACTGCCTTGAAGTATACATATTAAGAGCAGTATGTAGCAATATTTAAATAATGGGATATAGGCACCATTAAAATCCCTTCAGGAACAATAAAGATTAAATTAAGCTGGATTTGAGTGTGGATTTGGTATTATTTTTCACTTATTTTGAGAATGAAAATAAACTACTGTACTTGTTCCTTGAGTAGTTCTTTCTGTGGCCTTCCAAAAGCCAATCTTTCAAGGTTCACCGGACTTGCAATTCTCTAAAATAGTAATACAGGTAAAAATAGGTAAAAAGGCTCTGCTTGTCGTCGGCTAGGCAACCCCCTGTGCTAAACAGGGTACCAGCGCTAGAGCCAAGCTATAAGCCTTCATGAAATATTCACAGCATAGGGGCGTCTACAGCTGTTCTCTTTTTGTTCAGAGAACAAACCAAACAATGCGTCTATTTTTGGGTTCTATTCCCACTCTCTGCACTGTCTTTAATCGTCCATCATCAGAGACAGTAAGCCAGAGCTCACACATCAACCAACCCACTATCAAATGGTGCTACCTAGCATCTCTGCCAAAAGTACATGTTCAAATGCCACAGTCAGCTGATCCCCATCGCCCTAATGCAAAAGAATAGTAACCGTAGCGAGGATGCTGTTGCCAGAAAGAGAGTGGAGCACTCCTACATCCAGCTAAAAATGGGGAGTAATCACATTACGCAACTGTAGTCCATGCATATAACACTAGGTGTTATTCAATATACTGTCACAAATAACAGAAACACTTTACAGCAAGGTTGTCATTCATTATAATCATTCATTATCAATAGTTCATATATTAGCTAACATATTTCATGGGATATGAACAATTAATTTTTACAGCATTTATTAACTTAGGTTAATGTTGAATTCTACATATCCTTATACATTTTTTACATTTTAAAGTTGTGTAAATGTACATTAAATTGTTATGAGCATTAAATAATGAACAACAGTATGTACATTACAGTTTAAAAGTTTGAGGTCAATAAGATGTTCTTAATGTTTCTGAAAAAAAAGTCTCTTACCATGAAAAAGGCTACATTTATATGATATTGTAAAAACAGTAATATTGTGAAATTGTATTACAATTTAAAACAACAGTTTTCCTATTTTGATACATTTTAAAATGCAATGTATTCCTCTGATGGAAAAGATGATGGAGACATTATTTTAAATTACATTTTCTTCTTTAAAAAAAAGAAAGTTAAAAAGAAAAAGAAAAAAAATAATCTTTAAAACAATCTTTTAACTTTTAAATCTTTTATAACATTATAAATGTCTTTATTGTCACTTTTGATCAATATAATGCATCCTGTCTGAATAAAAGTATACATTTCTTTAAAAAAATATCTAGATTAATAGATGTAAAAAATATTCATTGTTAGTTCTTGAAACCAAATGCATTAACTAATTTTAACAAACTGAACCTTACAGTAAAGTGTTACGCACATAAAACTGTGAGAAATCAGCAAAAAAGGTCAAAGTCATATATAAACACATACAACATATACAAAAGACCTAACCTGTCTGGACAATTATTTATATTTAGTGACATTCTCAGTAATTTCAGCAAATGAATCAGCAAATTAATTAATTACTTAATGCTCTCCCTTCTCATTCTTCATAAATCTTTTGCATGTGTCCTCATAAATCTGGCTCTGAAAACATGTCTGCCTAACTGAAATCTGGCTATAATCCAACCCCATTATAAAATGGACTTCACAGATGTTGCAGCCTGTAAAAAGTCATTAAAAAGTATATAAGTGTGAGCTATACCTGTCTATTTTCAAACTTACTAATAATAAAGTTAATTACGAGATCAACATGGCATATATTTTTCCGAGACGCTCCCTGATGCATCATATTAATTGTCCAATCAGAGTCGATCTCAACTGACAGCATTTAAAACTCCACTGAGACGACGAATTACCTCCTCCATCTATTGACAGACATACACAAACAAAACCAAGTGGAGGAATGTGAAATCTGGCAGGCCACCAGCACCACTAGTAGATTTTACAACTCACGCAAGTCGAACGAACCCAGCTTGCATTCCTCCCCCTGCAGAGATATTGAGGCGAGCGCTGATTGGTGTTCATTCCCCTAAACAGACCTGTATCTTCCCACCCTCTGTCATACCGTTCCCTGCCCCGCACACATCCCATCGGACTCGGAGGTAAAGTAAACAGAGAGTAGTTTGTTCTTCCATTACGGCCGTAATTCTATTATGGCTATTTACGGTATCGATTCTCCAGTGGAGTAGAGAGGAACAAGTCACCCAGGCTGTACAGGAGGCCTGGGCCACTGAGGAGAGGCGGAATAAAAAGTCAGCCGTCGCTAGGGTTGCAAAATTCCGGGAATTTTCAAGACTGGAAACTTTCCATGGGAATTAACGGGAATATATGGGAATTAACGGGAATTAATGGGAATAAACTGGATATTTGCAAAATTGCAGGAACTGGGAACTTAAATGTAGTTGAGAACAAAATCTTGCAGCATAATCTTGGTTAAAACAACCAGATTTAATGCAATTTTAGTTTAATTGCCACCCTACATATTGCTCAATCACATGCACACAGCACACTGTTTACTGCAGGGCTATTGAGGCCACACCCCCTACATGCACTGTGCTTTCCTCCATAACATGCACAGATCATTTCTTAAATCCTGCACACAAAATATCAAAATGTCCATCTTGGTAAGTATTCATGTAAATTACATGAATATTAAAAAAAAAAAAAAACTTCCTTGTGCTGTGTCTAATATACTGTGCAACTAAATTAGGCTATACCACTGTAAAAACAAATACACTGACTGAACAAACATTTAGGTGAGATAATAATAAAACAAAAGTCTAAAAATGACCCTCCCCCCTCACACAATCCCCTCTAGTCACCTAAGCAGGTGCTTCTCTGAAGCAGCACTTGCTGCATTTGAGCCCAAAGACCACATCTAAATATATTTTATCTATGGGATTCAAGTTTAACAAGTAAATACCAAAAAGTGTTTATACAGTAGCTAGACAATTTATGAGATATGTGCTAGCTAGCTCAAGCTGTGATGCTCTTTCTGTAAGCCAGTTTTCTGTTATCATACAGAAGTACAGTACTGGTCAAAAGTTTGGACACATAAAAAATAATTTACTTTCCATGGCATTTTAAAATGGATGATGTTTTACGAATGAATTAGTTTTAATGTTTGTACTATCATTATGTTGATGTATTATTGTCTGTGTCTATTTTGTAAAGCACTTTGGGCAACTTAGTTGTATTTATACAGTGCTATATAAATAAAAGAAAGAAAGAAAACAATTTTTAATGTTTTTAAACATTGCATATCTTTTGCTCATCAAGCCTTAATTTATTTGATCAAAAATACTGAAAAAATATATTGTGCAATATTGACGGTATTACAATTTAAAATAATGGTTTTCTGTTGTAATATACTATAAAATATAATGTATTTCTGTGATGCAAAGCTGAATTTTGAACATCATTACTCCAGTCTTAGGTGTCACATGATTCTTCAGAAATAATTGTAATATCCTTATTTATTATCAATTTTGGAAACAGTTGTGCTGCTTAATATTTTTTTAATTACCTGTGATTCTTTTTTCAGGATTCTTTGATGAATAAAGAGTAAAAAAAAAAACACATTTAAAATAGAAATATTTTTTTACCAATACACTACCATTCAAAAGTTTTGGGTCAGTGTCTTTTCTCTTTTTTTGAAATAAATACATTAATACTTTTATTCAACAAGGATGTGTTAAATTAATAAAAAGTAGTAGCAAAGACTTATATTGTTAGAAAATATTTCTATTTTGAATAAACACTGTTCATAAGTTTTTATTCATCAATAAATCTTGAAAAAAGCATCACAGATTCCCCCCCAAAATTGTTTTAAAATTTGTATTAGTTTGCATGCATGTGAGCCTATGGTCAAAAAAATGTTTATATTTATGTTTGTATATGATACAGTTTTATAAATTTCCCCCAAATTTCCATAAATTCCTGGTAAGTTTCAAACTTGGAATATTTCCAAAGTTCCCCAGACGAAGTTCCCATGGAAAGTTTCCAGAAAATTTCCGGAAATTTACTGGAAATGTTCCGCCTCTTTGCAACCCTAGCCGTCGCTAACCCCAAGTGACACAAATTACTCTGAGTGACACGAGCATTCTCTAAACTCAGTGGGGAACGATGATGTGGCATTGATTAGAATTATTCAAATGTCACTCCTGTCTTCTGAAGGGTAGAATGTGAGATGGCGCTTCGCAGAGCTTCGTCTTTTTGAAGATGAGACAACAAAATTAGCAGCACTCTTCTCTTCCTGTCCAAACCTGCCCTGCAGTCACAAAGTGCTTTAGGGAAATACAGCAGGTTGCCAACTCTTCTGCTTTCATCCCGGTTGTTACCCAAACTTGTTTTATAATCAGAATTAAAATGACAAAGTGTCAGTTGTAGAGCCACTGCCTTAGGCAGTTCAGCACAGTAGGCATGGAAAGCAGGAAAGATTGTATTACGTCTTCAGGAAAGGACAGAAAGGTTGTGAGGCAGCAGCATGAGAAGTTTTGAGATGAATCGCTACAAACAGACTCGCACACACAGATAATACAAAGTCTCTCACATGCACATACACCCATTTACACTTTAAGTGGACTTTACGGCACCTGGGTGGCCTGACAGAGATGACAAGGTGTTTATCAGCTCAAACCGGGTGAGTCAAAAGGGACCAGAGCGAGAAAGCGACAAGATGAGAGAAAAAAGAAAAGGAGAGAGAGTTAGCAGAGGAAAGTGAGAGACACTGTGTGATAGACAGAGAGGGTGTGTGTGAAAGAGAGAGAGAGGCTGGAGTTACCCACCACTGCTCTCAAGGGCGAGATTTCCCTCATGCACGCTACTGATAAAATGAAACCTTGACAGCAGAAAGTGGAGATACGTTTGGTGTAAAATACGGTTTTGAAATGTGCTGATTTCAAAGAGCTATACCGCAGTGTCCAGTAAAACTGTGTGTGGAATGGTAAATGACTGCAAATGCTGGCAATATATACTAAGCAAAATGTAAACAGTTTATTCTGAGCTCTACGTTAATCCCAGCAGATTCTTATTAGTGTGGCAGTAGTTTTCAACTAGTGGGTCAAATCAAAGATCTATTTTGATAGAGTCGAGGAGAGAAGGAAAAACACGATGCAAATAATGAAACCGTGTAAATAAATAGACTTATTAGCCTTAATAGGAAGGAGAAAGCCCTCTCCATATCTTCTGTTGACGTTAAAGACCATGGCCGTTTCTCAATATGCGTTCTTGTCTGTACTTGTGTTCTTGTGGACTTGTGAAACGTCATCAGTCGTCACCCAAGTACTGTTCCAATTCAAAGTTCACATCTAGCCAAGTACAGTTAAAATCCCCGGATGTGTCCTTGCTCCGCCCCTTTTATCAAGGATGCATCAGAGGTGACTTGTGCGAACTTGAGGCAGCCAGGTATCCCAGAATGCATTTCGCACCAATCAGCGAGCGTTAAAGGCAGAGGGGAAAACCCGCAAAATTTCAAAATATTACTGTTATTGTGCCATGAAATGCCGTTCTAAGAGTATTTTAGGCGAGAATGTAGTTGTTTAAAACTCAAATCTGCGGTTTATTTATAAAGATAGCGCCTATTTGAAAATTTGTTTCGCCGATTTCAGAGACGTGAGTTCCAGGCGATCACCGGGCGCCCAGTTCTCATGTATCCCGAAGAGAGGAGCATAACCTCGGCTAGTCCTTCTGACATCTGCCGCTGGCTCTGATGTCTCTGTAGTGATTAAACATAAGATATAATTCGTTTTTGGTAAATCTAACAGGCAATCTTTGGTCTCGTGAATCTATTATTTCTTCCTGGTCATGTCGTTTTGGTTGAGCACAAAGTTATTTTTCATAAATTATTTGTTTATTAATCGTAATACAGCGCTTACTTTGTTAACGTGACTGATTTGTTTGCTTTTGTCTTTATTTCCTATTACGTCTCTTATACTTTACTTTTATAATGGCTATTATTGTTCATTAAAACTGACGTTTAACAAAAAAGGCAGAGTTGTGCTTGTCATATTTCATTTTATTATACAGTGAATCAGAGTATATGTGCACATATTACCTAAACCACATATTAATGTTTTATATTTTTAAAATGAAAACGAAAAGAGGGTTGTGTTTTATATTTTGAAGAAAATGAAAAGGCAGTGGTGTTTGATATAATTTCGTTTTATTGTAATGCGTGTACACTTTGCATGAACCACATTTTTGTGGCAATTAATATTTTAAATGAAACAGAAAAGAGGCAACACTGTTTGATGTAATATTTATTTTCACTGTAATGTATGTACGTTCCCTGAAATACATTTTTGCGGCTATTGATATGTATACATGAAAACAAAAAGAGGCAGTGGTGTTTGATATCGTATTTAGTCGTATTGTAATACAGGCGAGCTGACTGACGTTATGAAGTACGCTGCTGTTCCATTTGCAGAATTACCGGACTTGTGTCCTCCCGTCCTCGGGAGTTCGCACTCCCGAGTCGAACTTGCGAAGTCCGAACTACCGAGGATGCAAGTCCGAACTTTGCTTACTTGGTATTGAGAAACGGCCCATGTATCCATATTACATTATCACATCAAAAGGGAAGAGGCCATGACATGCACAGGGCTCAACGCTAAGGATTTTTTTGGGCCAGTGCTTCAAATTTTTCCTTGCCCTGCTAACATTTTCACTGGCACCGGTCATTAGGCGCCGTCACTTCAGACACAATGAATGGGTACAATATAGTGATGCACATTTGGGCCCTGTCCCAAATGGCACCCTAAACCCTCGCTGTCTTCCTCTGAGTCCGCACTTTCGTGACGTAATGCCGCTTTGACTGTCAGGTAGAAGTCTGCTGCAAGTTCGCACCAGTGCGGGCTCGGCAGAAGTGCGTATCGAGGGTGCATAACGGCCGCAAAGAGGGCGCTTGCGAGCACCCTTCTAAATGCTAAAATGATGAATGGGACACTCTACCGTCTCGTAGACTTAACGGACACGCGCATGCGGCGGCCATTGTAAGTCCGTAAGACCGCAAGTGCACATGAAGTGTTCCATTTGGGACAGGGCCTTGATTTCTTTCTCAACTGTTTACTGTTCACTTCAGATATAACCGACTATCAAGGATACTTGCCAAGATGGGTATTTTGACATTCGAGCACAAGAAGGCACAGGAAGAAACTCCATTCAGAGCCCGAGCGTTGCCTGAGACACGGCTCTGTGTTCAAACTGGCAAGGTCTGTCTGTTCATTAAAGGAAAAGAAGACATGAAAGAGAACTCTATTAGGGGCTTGTGCATTGACAGAGACGCGATTCTCTGTGTGTGCGCTGTACATCCAGAACACAGCACACGAGTACAGAATGGAGTTCTGTTTTTCATGTCTTCTTGCACTTGAATGCTTTGAAATCACTTGAATGTTTAAATTGGCAAGGTTTAAAAACGACACAGCAGTGGCCCCACTGGGCCAGTGAAAAAATCCATCAACTGTTCCGAGTGTCCTCCCCAGGCCTTTGGGCAGTCCTTATTGTCGCGTCCTAATTAGTGTTGCTTTCGTCAATGAAAATTATGACGAAATATCGTCGTCAACGAACCTTTATCATGTGACGAAAACGAGACGAGACGCAACGTAAATGCTGGTCATGTGACGATGACGATAATTATCTTATAATTATCTCTTCATTTTCGTTGACCAAAACGAGACGAAACAAAATGTTATAACGTTATTTCGTCTCGTTTAGTCACGTTATTATTTTGCAGTATTTCTGTTTCATGTGACTTAACGTTACTTCAGGGGCTGTCAGGGTTACCAGGTTTTCGCAACAAAACCCGCCCAATTGCTACTCAAAACTAGCCCAATCGCATTTCGAGGGGGGTTCCCCGGTAAAGTTCCAGGGTCTAAATATTTGGGGACTTGGCAACACTCTGCGCAGACGCAGGCGACGTCACTTCCTCAAGCTCCACTCGCGGCATTATTTAGAAGGCGACAACAAACAAAGTTAAGTCTGACAGAGAAAGAGACCGATGGCCGGCTTCATCTGACTTCAGTTTACAATCAATACAAGTAACAGACACACACATTTTATTTGCACTTTTTAGTATGTTATTGTAGCTCGAGCATTCAAGCACCTTGTTTCTCTTTGTTAAACTTGTAATGTAACGTTATATTTTTTTTCTGCCATTGTCATGTGATGCTATTTTATTTTATTTATTGTTTTTATTTATTTAAATTTATGTGTGTGTACTTCTAATATGTTTGGTTGGTAAAATAAATGTTGTAAATTCAAATCAGAGTGTCTTTGGATGTATTCTTAAGTCTATAAGGTAACAATAATATAATAAGATAACCTTGTTTGAAATGGGTTTGGCTAAAAGAAAATTTTGGTTTTGTCTATACTGCTAGGTACTTATACTATATTGACTGGGTTAAATAGAATTGCATTACTAAAAAGAGACTAAAATACAATTTTCATTGACTAAAACTAGACTAAATGTCATCAGTTTTCGTTGACTAAACCTAGACGAAAATAGTCATCAGTTTTCGTCGACTAAAACTAGACGAAAATAGTCATGGATAATTCTGACTAAAATAAGACTAAAATGCTCAGACTTTTAGTTGACTAAAACTTGACTAGACTAAAAAGAGTATGAACGTGACTAAAACTAATAAAAACTAAAATGACAGCTTCACACAAAGACTAGACTAAAACTAAAATTAAAACAGGCCGCCAAAAACAACACTAGTCCTAATGCACTCATCCTCAAATACCATGCAAACAAAATTATGCAGGTTAAAAGCAAATTTGTATCAGACAACATTAAAAATGAGTTCACTATAAGGATAAGCTTGCTTTGTTTTGACCAGAATGTGTTTTAAGCTGTGGCTGAGAGCAAGAAATTTAAATTGAAGAGAGATTTAGAAATTAAAGTTGCTGTTGTTGTTTTTTTTTTCTATTTAGCATGCGTCATGTTAATAATTTAGAAAATCATTGGATATATGCAGTTCATATAATATTAATAAAGTTTGATGTTTGAATGTAAAATAACATTGTTTACCAGCTGAGATTAATGTGGAATAAACAATGAGATTATTGATCCATAACCACAATCAAGCAGAATTATAACACCATGGCTCTCTATTACGGTCTTTGTGATATTTTGCAACAAACTACATTCGACTGATTCCCATTATACCCATCAACATTTCCAGTCTGCAACAGGGAATTGTTGCATATATGAAAACAAGATTAAGTAGTTATGGCGGCTTGTGTAAATATTTTAGTATTACTGTCTTAAAGCCAATAAATAAGTCAATAAAACACTGCATTCAATGTAAACACAGCATCGTGCTTGGATGTGGTTGCACACACAGCCACATGCAGGTATTCTCATGAATTGTTCTGCCTTCAGGCAGCGCTCTCTCTCTCTCTCTCTAAAGCACAAAGCTATATAAACAGACTTTCATTACATTTCATTATCTGTCTGGGTCAATGAGCAGCTGCGGTCTGCTGCACTAGTACCCAATAAAAACTGGTACTGAATGAGACCACCAGAACCCCTCCAACTGACTCATGCTGACGTACTGTTACATATTGCTTTAACACTAGCCTCCCGAATGATCCGTCATAAACAGCAATTACAACTAAAGATTTAAAGCCAGATAGAGAGAACTTAATTGCTCATGTGAAAAGATTTACAGACTAAGTTGTGCATTAGAAATACTGAATTCAAGATTCAGCTATCCGATGGACTTTATTCAGACAATGTAAGGCACTTGAGTGCAAGCATAAAGAGCTTTAAAATTAAAATGCATTTCACTTTTATAAAGCTTTGTTGCATTTGGCATGCTCATTTTAACTCACCAGCGCTCAATTTGGACTGTAATGGATTAGTTGGAATGCCAGCAGGAGACATTAAAACGAGCTTTAGTTGTAGTAGGTCTAATCTCATTGCATATTAATATTAAAGGCTATTGGGATCCTTGGCCAAGCATCCTATAGAGAGGAAATGATTTAATCACAGACTGCTGTACTACACAGAGTCTCACACTGTGCGTATATGAGTGTGACATTGAACGCGAGTGCAGAAGGGGAATAGTAAGGGCTGGTTGGAGGGAGCTGAAGGTCACATCAGAAGAGGAGCTCCGTGCACAGCTGCAGGGGTTATCGCACTGAGAGTGAGAGTGGCAGCAGGGAGCACGTCTTTACACATTTAAAGCCACCTCAATGGCACCAGTAGGGATGAAGGTCAGCGGGGCCGAAAACGCATAAACATGCACATATAAATTTAACAGACACGCAAATAAACTCGTAGGTGATTTTAAATGTAACAGACACAATCACATCCTCCAGCATTTTTGGAGGCGTCACATATAAACCCAGGACACATTGTGATAAACACACCATAAATCTACAAAGAGCAAGATTGCACCTAATGCTGTAATGTCATTGACTATCTCTGTTATGAGAACATCAACAACTTCTATTCTCCAGATACAAAAAAAATATGACTGGTACAGTGAATCATCCAACATCTCAGTTATATCCTGATCAGGTCAGAAACATGTTTGGATTCACTATTTTCTATCCCTTGAGAATGCTATCATGTGTGTAGAAATTCAGCAAAATAATACCTCTAACACATTCACATTTCATGCCCTCACAAACAGAGGTTGCACTACAAATAATCATTATCCGTCATTTTGATAGACTGGGTTGTAAATTTTCCTTCATGCTGCATTTCTATCTGTCAGTAAAATATGGTAATGCTTGCTATTTAGAGTGTCATCATCACAAGAACTGCTGTGACAAGAGCTCTTTCAGTCTTAAGCCAGTGTGAGTTCTTTGACTTCACAATAGACAAGATACCTTATTTATCACTGTGAATGTTAGTAATTTTAACAGAAAAAACAAAAACAAAAATGTTACTGTACAAACCTGTTAGTTGGTAACCTGCATGTTACCTTATCATATACTGTAGATAATGACAAACTACTGTTCAAAAGTTTGGGTCAGTGTCAGTTTGGACAGTTTTTTTTTTTTTTTTTCCTTTTACTAAGTAATGACACATTATATGAAAAAGTTCTGTAAAGAAATGTATAATCTAACAAAGATCTTATTATTTCAAATTAATGCCATTTCTTTCATTTTTATATTCATCAAAGAATCCAGTTTCTACAAAAATATTAAACGGCAAACATTTTTTTGAATATTCATAATAATAAGAAAAATGTTTTAAGCACCAAATCAGCATATTAGAATGATTCTGAAGGACCATGTAACCCCGAAGACTGGAGACATGGCTGATGAAAATTCTAATTTGCCAAAGGAATACATTTAATTTTAAATTATATTAAAATAGAAAAAAAAAATTATAATAAATTGCAACATTTCACAATATTACAATTTTCTACTGCATTTTGATCAAATAAATGCAAGCTTGGTGAGCACAAGAGACTTGTTTCAAAAATATTAAAAATCATACAGACCTTATACTTTTGACCGGTATTGTATTTTCAAAGATAATCCACCTAATTTAACTGAGATATTTTTATATAAATGTTTTAATAAAAATTATTAAACGCATAATTTATGAAGAACATTCATATTATTTATATTTAACAAGGCAATATATATACACTTTACACCTGCAAAATATTTTCAAAATGTGCTTTTATAAGTATGAATTGTTTGAAAAAATAAGGCATTTCGACAATTGTTGGAACATTCTTTTTTTTTTTAGGCAAGTTAATTTATATGAAGCATTTTGTAGTGAGCCAAAATGGCAAAATGCATTTTGAAATATCCATCACTGTTTTTAAAGCAAGCCATAAAAGCCACGAGTGAGTGTGATACAAGCTCATACACACCAGTCCAATATACACTTACACAGTCTCCTATGCTCCTAATCAAAACACACTCACAATCAGCCGATACACAGCAGCGTACTCTGATAAGCACCAAGAAATCACTGTGCAGCCTGATACATACTAACATACAGTATAATAAATACTCAACAGACTTATATACAGCAACACACAGCAGAGCAGCAGCAGTCCAATACATATTTATCTCCAACAAAGCAGCATTAGGCTGATACAGCCAGGCAAAAGCATTCCGACTGCAGTTTGTGCATGAGGAACACTGAGGCCCACACGCATATCAATGTGGTCGATCACTCTGGTGCAGAAATCTGAAGTCACGCTGTCTAAATATAGAGCTAGGGTTTATGTAAGTCTAGGTGAATAACTCCTTTCCACAGATTCCTTCTCACACACCCGCCCTCTCTTTCTCTCTCTACCTCAAATCACATCTCAATAACCTACGGTTGTTAAAAATACAATCAAACAGCTCTGCAAAGAAAGTACGATACAGATTTCAGTCATATCTGGATGTAAACACATACACATACTAGCACCGACATTGTCTTTGGCTTTAATAAACAGGAAGTTTTGCATCTTCATTTCTCACTGGCTCGCTCACTCCTGTGCTGTGTAATCTCCTCTATATTCAGCGATGTGGGAAATTGCTCTTAGTAAGGGTGGGTGATAGGGTGTAATATCTATAATGACATACTGTGGCAGCACTGCTGTCAAACATATTAACCTGATTACACTCACACTAGCCCCATCAAACATAAATGGCAAAATCCTTGCCATCTGTTGAATGATAAGGCAGTATGAAGGGAAGAATAAGTGTTGCTTGAATATAAGAAATATTCAGACTTCATTACCCCTTAAATATATTCGTTCATGTGAGATAATAACTGAGGCTCTGCTAATATAAAACTAAGTTACATTTCTGCGTCATCTGCTACTTTGTGAAAACGTGATTATTTCCTCAAGTGTTTGAGTGGTCAGCTTTGATGAGGTCCAGATGATGAGAGTAATTAAATACTGCTAATCATGTCTTAATGAGAGATTAGGCAGGTGCACTGAAAAAAAAATGGTATAGGGTTTACATTCTAACAATTTTCACTCAGAAATTGCTAGTAAATTGTTTTAACACCACTGACTTAAAGGGGACCTATTATGCAAAAATCACTTTTATAAGGTGTTTGAACACAGTTGTGTGGCCGCAGTGCGTGAAAACAACCAGCCTATAATGTTAAAAATCCACCAACTAATTTTTTAATAAAACCAATAAATCATAAACAGTCTCTCCAAACGAGCTGTTTCAGATTCTTCCTCTGTGCACGTCACCGAGGGGAAAAAGTCCCGCCCATTTGTGACGCTCTCTGCCCCATTAGCATAAACACTAGGGGTGGCACGGTACACAGATGTCATGGTTCGGTACGTACCTCGGTTCGGGGGTCACGGTTCGATACGATTTATCTACTATGCTCGGTTTCTTTTCATTTAATTTGAACAGACAGTAGTGCAAATTTTAAAAAAAAATCCATCTAGAATTGAAAATACTACATATTATTACATGTTATATATATAAAATCTGTTTTGTTTTCATTGTGAGTGTACACAAATAAAAGCAGACCTTTATACAGTGATTATTAATAAGACAGTAAGTGTTTAAAGTTGATTCTGCTGGTAAGGAAACAGTTGAAGTGATCGCGCCGGAGCGTACACACACACACACACACAAAACACATCAGTTCCAGTATTGCTAACTTGACAGCAAGTTGGTACTTTATCAAAATAAAATACAGTGAGCCAAACATCAGCGCGGCCTCCTCTGTGTCACCGTTGGCATTCGCTGTTCTTCTGCTGGCGGTTATCAAACAGTATTGCATTGCTGCGGGCGCCCCCTTCTGGATTGGGGGCGAATTGCCTGTATTCGTCACAAGGCCTCATGCACCGAACCGAGATGCCTGTACCGTGACGGTTCGGTACGAATACATGTACCGTGCCACCCCTAATAAACATGACCCTGAGTGAGAAGATGCGGTCCGCCATTACTGGAGATATATACAATGTCATCGCCAAAGAGGCATTACAAGTGTTGTGTTTTGGGATGCACTAATGAACATAGGAGTCGCCATAATCTCCTCCCATCTGAGCCGAGGACACTGTGGTTAAATTTCATTTTCGAAGGAAATATCCCGGAAAAAAATCGGTAACGTCCCCTAAATGTTTATGAATCAATACCAACGCTTCGTGCACGAACGTCAGCTCCAGACAAAGTAAGTATAATGCGTTTGTTTTCCAAATTGCCTTTCTGAAAGAGCTTCTTGGCACTCTGTAAGGCTCATTGCTAAAGCTATCATTGTCTCTGTGCTTTCACTGATGCTGCCTTCAAGTGCTGCCAGAATGATCGTGAATAGGAATGTGGTAGTTAAAAGTTGCATATGAGAGCAATGTGAGTCGATCGCTTGAAGTTGTCGAGCTCATAATCAGAAGTGGGACTTATAAAGTTTGTGATAGCATGAGACCAGCTATGTTGTTATTTTTATCCCGCCGTGCTCCCCGTCTGTGTAATTAATAAACGCAAATTTATTATGCACAGTATAATCAGATGACTGACTTTGAAACCGAGTAGTTTTCTGTAAAGATAACAGGTTTGTATTAATAGTGAAATGTTTATTTGCAAAGGCTAGCACTGCTAATGTGGAGCTCAAGCTCTTGAAGCTCCGCCCTCTTCTCCGGGAGCAACAGTTCACTCGCATTTAAAGCAACACACTCAAAACAGCGCGTTTTGGCTCATACCTTAAAAGTGGCAATTTTAACAAGCTGTACAAATTTATCTGTGGGGTATATTGAGCTAAAACTTCACATATACGCTCTGGGGACATCAGAGACTTATTTTACATCTTGTAAAAAGGGGCATAATAGGTCCCCTTTAAAAATAAAATTATTTTCTTGTAAAGCAAATTACAATAATCTTCGTAGAAAAAGTTAGTGTGAGCCTTTCAGAGAACTATGCTACGCTTCAAACAACTCTTATCATCACTCAAGACATGCACACAAATATGTAGATAAACACATATCAGAGTGGAGGAGGGGAGGAGGTGAGGACACGGCCGAGGAGGAGAGGAGAAATGTGGAGGGAAGCAAGAGGTCTCGAGACAGGGCTAAAAATATCTGGTTGCAGAACTCAATGCTTTCACGCTTTCATGGAGCTCTCTCTCACACACACAAAGACAGACAGAGATCCAAACAAGCAAACAGTCGTCTGGTTTGAACATTTCTGTCTGAGACATGTATAAAGCAAGGTGGGTTACAAACATCTTCATCTCACTGATGCAACACACACAGAGACAATCACAATCCCTATACTAGTACATGCACCTGCACAGAGCTGAACAGAGGAATTTAGTGTGATGGTTAAATGGCACTAAGTGAAGCATGGAAGAAAGAGAAACTATGTGCACCAGTGCTTTGCAAGGCAGCAATATAAACATGTTATAGTTTAGGTATAAGGCTTTGGTTATATGAAATACAATGTCTTGATTCTTGTGTGCAAAAACATAACATGCAGTCACTTCACAAAGTCAAATTAAAATTGTTAAATAAATATAAAAAAACAACACTAATCAAAATTCAGGATTAAAAGAGACCTAAGAAAGAAGATCAAAAGTGCATGCAAATACCTCAATGATGTCATTGCTGTTTACATTTTGAATTCTGTATATTCTATATTCTTGCATTAATATTAATGTGATTAAGATTATGTATATTTTATCCTACTTAATCTTATATTTTCAAACTGTGACTTCACAATGTAACATCTATTGTTTCACACATATTGTGATGTGCATCCAAGTGAAACAAATTAATTTAAAACAATATGAACGTGCAGTCGATTGTAGGAAAAGGCAAGGGTTTAACAGGAATAAAGTGACTGGAGAAGTCTGGCATACATACGTCACCAGAGAGATGTCTGATATCTGTCGCATTACGAGTTGGCAGCAAAAGCTTATACACAGATGAACCATTCACATTAAGATTAATAACACTGTCAATTTTACATTTTCAAAAATAGATTACTCTGCAGGATGTTGGCCCTCCATGAACAGTTTAGGACACCCTGCTTTACCGCATGACATCTGGTTAGGACACAGTACGATTAACAGGAATCCACACAATCAGGAATTTCAGACTGAAAGATTTCCCCATTCAGATAATGCAGCGGGTTCAGTTGCAGTTTAGCCACTGTTTGACCAACAGAAAGATGCTTGGTTTGAAAGTGACTTCTGTGTGGGAGCTGCATGCCACCAAGCCAACGGTTGGCCGTTGGTTAACATCAGGCCATCATCTGTCAGCTCAGTTTTTGTGGTGTTTATTTCACACCGCTGTACCAATGAACATTGACCAGTTGAGCATGCTGAATCCACGTTGAGCAGTCAGTGACAAAGATCGTTCTGATTGGCTGTTCAACATAGCGAACCCGTGCATTAGAAGAAAAGCGATGAAAGTGAGCAAATGACAAAGTCAAGTAAACACACACAGAAGGCTGTTCTTATCTTTACATTATCTTACCTGAGCATTCCAATAGGCATATAGCCTATCGTCATAATGACATGACCGTCTGGAATGAATAAAGTGATCAACATTATTTGTATTCAAAATTGTAAGCAAGCACTGCTTTGTTCAGAGTTGGTTTCCTGTTTTTAATCACAAATATAGACTAATGACATTAGCTGATACATACATGTATGTTTAATTTTTCTCACGCAACACTGTACATGCAATTTGGCCGTTGACTGTAGTCTTCACGGTGTGTTCAACTTTTTAAACTGGGCACGTGTGACATAAGGCTTTTGACACCGCTAGTTCTTTGGTGTGTCACAGGGATAGTTCACCCAACTCTCGTACTCTCGTGAACGCACGTTGAAGACAGACACGGAAAAGAAGAAATTGTCAAATAAAGTTGTTATTTTTGTTTTCTTTGCGCACAAAAATATTAATGTAGCTTCATAAAATTACGGTTGAACCACTGATGTCACATGGGCTATTTTATCGATGTCCAAGGGGTGGGCGAAAGAAAACGGTAGACACGATTAACAAGTAGAAATTTGTCAACCGGTAGAGATTTTGGACTCTCGTCTCTATCATGGTTACATGCTCATGTGGCTTTGCTGTGTTACGTGGTAAGGAAAACTTATCGTCTGCATGCATTTTTAAGCATTGTGGTTTAAAAACAAGTGATTTTAAGCCATTGAAACGCAATCAGCAGTGAAAGAGAACTCGTTTCGCTGTATACACATGCTGTCAGAGAGGTGCACACTTGTGAAGACAGTGCTCATAGAGCACAGGAGTATTGAACGGATATATTTTTGTCCCTTTATAGGATTTAAACGGTTAAATACACTCACTTGTATGTGTCAAATTTCCTGTCTTTGCTAGTATCCTCGTAAACACAGTAATTTACGTCTTAAGTGAAAGCAAACCGCTGAGAAAGAAAACACGTGTGTAACAGTATATTGAACACGGGCAGCTCTTAAAATGACAGTTTAATATTCGTGCTGTAAGAATTATATTCTTACAGCATATATTTAATTTACACAGGGAAGAAAATGCAGTGTTTTTGTACATTTGATTACTGTAGCATTTCTCATTTGTTCTACTGTAGTTGTTTTTGTCCTATTGCTTAATTAGTTTCTTAATCTTATTTAATCGCTGACTGTTCACTTGTCTTCAGTGAGCATGAGTTGTTGCTGTTGTTTTTTCATTTAGGCTAGTATTAGTTTTCTTTGATATTGGCACTGCACTGCAAAAAAATAATTTTCTTACTTAGATTTTTTTGTCTTGTTCAGGAAGGATTTTCTAGACAAGTAAAAAATATTTGAAACAAGCAAAATAATCTGCCAATGGGTAAGCAAAATAATTTTGTTTTCTGTTTGAAATAAGATTATTTTGCTTACCCCATTGGCAGATTTATGCAGTTTTTATGTTATCAAAACATTTGATATCTTAAAGACCTAACTTAAAACAAAAAATAACTATATTGTGCTATAATATCATTATTGTGAAATAAAATGACTCATATTGTAATAAAAGATTTTGGTCCTTACTACCTTTCTGGGCCTTGTACGTGGTAGTTTCATTGCTGTCTATGCTCTCGGATTTCATCAAAAATATAATTTGTGTTCTGAAGATGAACAAAGGTCTTACGGGTTTGGAACGACATGAGGGCGAGTAATTAATGACAGAATTTTCATTTGTGGGTGAATTATCCCTTTCAGGCTGAAACCATCTCCAGTAAGGCTTTAATGTGATACACAGGGTTATTGGATTTTCTTGTTTTTACTAATTTTCCAAATCATGTTTTTCTAGGCCAAGCATCATTTCCACAAGCAAAGGTAGACAAAGGTCCAAACAGCAGGGAGGAGAAGGCCAATGAGTGAGAGACACAGGAAGAGAGAAGGAGAGCAAGAAAGCAGTGACATGGGAGGCAGTAACCTGGTCGTCATGGTATCCAAATCTCTGCACTTCTCCAGGGAGATGACCTCTGACCCCAGTGAGCTGATTACCATGCATACACCTGAGACTCACAAAAACAAACAAATACTCAGACAAAGAGCAACAATGTGTCCTTCTCTCATACACTCTCACACACACCATCTGTCTGTCTCCATCACACTGTCCCTCATGAGTAATCATACAGATACACAATGCAAGGTAGCACACAGCAGTCCCTCAGTGTTTGTGTATGGTTTCTCTTGAGTTATGAGAAGAGACTGCTGGTACAGAATTTCATTGCATGCTGGGGACCAGCATACAAAACACAACATGGTCCTTTCAGCAGCGTCACGTCAGGCAAAATAGTGGACCTGCAGCTCACGGAATAAATTCTTAATGCAGTTCAATTCTCAACCAAAATGCACCGTAGACCTCGTGGAAACCTGTGTATGCCATCGTCAAAGGAATCAGGATTTCATATAAACCCATGGTAACCCCAAAAAACATCTTGTATTTGCTTAGTTGCAAATGAGACCTGTTTGTCTTCCCACCTGTCTGCACTTATTTGTTAGCCATAATCCAAGGACTTTCACGAGATTGCATTATTTTACATCAGATTATATGATTAGGAGCCAGATGCAGGCATACAGTACATTGGTGCTACTGCAGTAAATTACAGCCACCAAGGTCTAGTGACACGAGAGTAAGAGGATCTGATGAGACAGAGTCAAGTGCAACAGGACGTGAAAGACGGACTGCGATAGGAAGATGCAGAAAGGAACCGAGCGCTGAAAAAAAAAGAACTGATCCGGAAAAGGTGGAATAGCAAGAGATTCGGCAGCGTACAAAAAGGTTGATGATAACACGAGGAGAGCGGGGAGAGCCAGAAAGGCCAGCAGCTCTTAATCGCTGTGGACACAACCCCCTGTATCACTGAAACAAGCAGCTCTTCTCCTATCAGCCAGAAAAGCAGCACCTCATTCTAGGAGCCTCCGGCAGCACCAACCAGGAAAAATTCCTCTCTCCATCCCACCACTGTAGCCTGAGCGTCCAGCAGCTACAACCAGGTCATGGACTTGCTTCTTTCTGCCTCCCAGCTTTGCGCTGAATAAATGAGTCGATTACAGGCTTTTGATCAGACCCAAGGGCAAAAGGCACTCCCGCTCTGCATACGCTGTAACACGAGTCAGGCATCTGGATGTCCTCTGAGTCTGGGCTTCGATCCTAAACCACTGCTTAAAATAACAGTCTTCACTATTATGGGTTTTAACATGGATAAACGAGACAGGATTTGAATACTATTTTGAGAAATGCATTTTTAGATATCAATAACAGCTTCATAGACTTCATCAAAGCGCACTCTTCTCCAGGAGACTTGGGTGAGTGGGTCTGTGTAGGACTCAGACCTCCGAGCTCCAGTGGGGTTTGAACACACAGTCATCCATCTCACTTAGACTCAGCCCTGCACCCATGCACCGACGTAACGGATGGGTCCCATTATCGCCTTTTCTCTCTCACTGCCACTAAACACATTTCTCTACACCGGTTACTTATTCCATTTGTTTTTCCTGTCAGGACTCTGACACTGTCACTCCATCCGTTTAAATGGATAATGCATATGCAGTCTTTTTTGCATGACTGTGGGAGAGAAAAAGAAAGAAGCAGACAAAGAGAAAAGAGCAAGTTGAATGATTTGATACTTGTAAAATAAAAGTTAGTTTCCATATCTTTAGTACTGTTGAAACCAAAGAGAGTATGAGACACAGACAGGTAGCAGAGAATGTGATGGCGCGCTTGCACATAAAACAGAGCTTTTTAAAAGGTTATAACAATATTTCGACAGGAATGGGAAAACTAGGCAGTGAGGGAGAGAAGTACAGTGTGTTCAGTGAATTGCGTCAATGAAACATTTTTCCAAAAACAACTTCATAAAACAGTTTTCAAAGTTGTGAGTTTTGAAAATGTCATGTGATCTAGGACCTTCATACAGTGCATGCCACTGTAAAAACTTGATTTCATTTTCATCTGCATAAAATTTGATATGGCATCTACCCAGACTAAGGTCTATGATGTTGTACAAAAAGTGTACAAGACTGTTTCTATGAGATGAGAAATATGTATGATTTAAAAAAAAAAATACAGAAATTCACACTGTGTATATACAAACGGCCAAAAGCAATAAAACTATGAAAAGACCATTGATGAAATGGCAGCTTGTTCTTGGTTTCCTAGTGGCATCTAGTGGTTTTTCAAGACCATATTTTGTCAAAGAGGTAGAAAATGTAATTTACAGCTTCAAATCTTTTATGCACAGCTTTTAGGCAGAGGGAAAAAATGGAACTAGTGATGACACAAAATTCCTCATGATCTACAATAGAATTGAAACATTCCCTTTTTCCCCCGATAAACTCTTTTTATGGGATGTGAGAGAAATGTGTATCACTTTTGCAATAAATAATTAAACTAAACAACAACAAAAAATGTCTAAGCACTAAGACCGCCCCATTCCTCAAACTGGCTGCCATCTGATTCATCATAGTAGTTAAAAGAGCGTAAAATGAAGGAATCATCTTACTGATTGCCCCATTAACTTGATTTTCCGCTCGTTAATTATAGTAATTAGTATAATCTTATATATGCTTTGATAAACTGGTCAGAATGATATAGCTTATTCTAGAACGAAAGACACTTCGTCATTTATATACTTGAAAAATAACTCTGGGAAAGAGTTATTTATTCCCACAACAAAGAATTCCTCAAGCGTCGCACATCACAGTATCTCTTACACAAGAGTGAGTATTATTTCATTTATGTGATAACAGAGGCAGGCAGCTAATCACTTGTCTTGCCCCTTGCCTGTACTGCTGTGGCTGGCACTTAAGACGATGATTTAGGGTAAATGCCACCGTCTGACCTCTGTGAATGTTAAAACATGCTAATAACCGCTGCACATCTCTACGCACATGCCCAGTACAGACCGTCCTTCCCGATTATGCACGTCCACTCTCAACACTCAGAATGTCAGCTCTCCATGGAAACCAGACCCCTGAAAAGCACCCAGTCAATGACAGAAGACATTCCATGGCAATGAATTAACATCCAGTAGAACAACAAAGCGATCAAAGGAAATACAAACACAGAGACAGAACAGTCCCAGCATTTGGCAATTTGCTATTATGAGATTGTGACAGAATGGATATTTATGTAAAGCAGAAATGTAAGCTATTCACCATGGAGAGAAATGCAAATTCCTGAATTAATAATTTAAAAAACTATGTGTGACATTATGATATTTATAGTGGGTCAGCTAATCTAATACAAATTACTCTCCTCTGCTTTTAGAGGCAGTTTGTAAAGCAAAGATGTCCTTTATTCTAAATGTCCTATGGTAGAAAAGTCCAGAGAGGCAGATAAATAATATAAGTATGTGATAGGCAGCAGGTAATCATGGCATTTCCATTCAGCATGACCACAAGAACAAAAATCACTTACCAACAACAGTTATATTGTTGCTGTAGTTCAACTGGTAGAGCATGGCGCTAACAAGTTCATGGGTTCAATTCCCAAGGAAAACATGCTGGCAATCTGTGTACATTGAACGCACCATGTCATTTTGGATAAAATAATTTGCTAAATGCAATAATGTAAATGTAAAACCTATAGGCCATAAAACATTACCTCTCATACCTGTGAAAAGGTAGCTGATACTGAGGCCGTTTTGAGAACTGTTCTGTCATGGTTCATCAGTCCCAAAAACGAAAACAATGTATAGTGATGCAAACTGTAAGCGGTGTCTGAACAAAACAAAGCACTAGAACATAACAACTGAAGTCCAAATACTTGCAACTCATGTTCATGATATTAAAACATTCCAACATATCTTTTACTATATTAACGTTACCATTTAGACAGTTACAATTTACAATCATTTAACTATTATATATCATCTGGATATCAAATACTGATTCCTAAAACTGTTCGGCTGTAACCACAGTAGAAACTACATTCTCAAACAAATTAATAAAGTGTGTGTGTGTGTGTGTGTGTGTGTGTTTTCCTACCAAAACAACAACTATATTTTTAGGTTTAAGCATTCAATTAACTTTGATAATTAATTAATTAATTAATAGACAAAGCTATTAGCAAGAAAAACTCTTACCATAGAAATGTTGCACAGGCATCTTTGGTTTTATCCCTTTTTTGGTGCCAGTGAACAAATCCATCTTATTCATGATCCCTAGCTCCCTTTTTTGTAAGGTTCATGTAGGGGTTTCAATCTCTGACAGATGAAGTATTGTATAATGGAAAATGAACATATGCAAATACAAACTGAGATGTCTTATAAAATAAATGATATTTGAATTGTACGAACGTCGAGCGCGCGCCTATTTCTGTGGAGGTCAAGGTGCGTCTCAGGCTCGCGCGGGGGGTTATGGGACAAACGGCAGAAGAAGCTGAAAAATCGTTAAAAAAAATCGGGGAAAAATCATGTTTGTAAAGCAATGAAAGAGGTGGAGAAAATACGGGCAAATTAGAGACGAAAACAACAGCACGGTAACCAATCGCTACATGATAACGACAGTGACGTCTGTCGATAGTGCTGAAGGAAGTTGGGACATTGAAAATATAAAGTGCATACTTGTACTAGTAGCCTACATATGTTGACTTTATTGATCGTTTATAAGTACACTTTCAACTGTATAGAGTAAAAAATATATAAAAAAGGGAATAATACTTAAGCTTTAATGCAGTGTAAAAAAATCAAATTAATTTGATTTTGCTAATGTGACAAGCGTGATTCACTTTCATACCAGTTGACACTTCAAAGGATAAAATCAAGGCACTGAACAGTTTACCCGAGGACAAAACTGAATTGAGGCATATAGCATGTCCAGTTTACATGAGAGATTCTGTGCAGTTATGCTGGCTATTCATGTCCCATAACCTACCCAAAGCCAAGACGTGTTGAGATCTGAAGTGTGTATTTTAAAAGATTTCTTTAGCAGTACAGGACTTCCTCTTGAAGAATGATGAGGCGATGTAGAATTTCATTGCCATTGGGTGGATCATTGATGTGGTCTTGTTCACTGAAACTCAGGACTTTGTGTGCCACCTGTCAAAAACCTCACATCAAGTTCTTTTGCAATAGTCCAGGGTTTCTTTACTTTCCCAAAACTAAAAATAAATGTATCAGTTCATTCCTTTGCTCCTTATAACGAAAAACAATTGCAATATAGACTGAACCTTATGGAATATCACAGATATTATTTCACAGATAAAAAGAAAAACATTTGACATTGAATGAAAAAAATATAGTTAAGGAAGTTAAAGTGATATATCTTTTTTTAAATGATGCTTTATATAAATGAGAGTTTATTCCATTTTCCCCATAAGTTCCCCATATTTTTTTCAAAATAAAGAAATGCCTCGCACATCAGTTATTTGATGTAAAGTGAGTATCATGACTACATTTAAGACTTGTTGTTTTAATGTAATAATTTATGCATATTTGCTCTACAAAAATGCCTCTATATATCATGAAATTGTTGAATTGTACTGTTTAGTTTCTCATGCTCTAAACATTGTATTCATGTCATGAATGACCTATTTTAGACTGGCAGTGGGACTTCATATTTTTGACATGTTTGTATGATGAACACCTGATGGAATTAATGCTTTCATTTCATTCTGAATGTTCTCCATCTGTTCTCTCATAATGAATCATAATTAAATAACACAAAAGACGTTTCTGCCTGAACACATCAAACGAAAGTACAAAAGAGGCTTAGTTTATTAGTGAAAACAGGTTTTATTTTATATGCCAACTGCTATAGCTTGTGAATTCGCTTTAGTTACAAACCAGATTTAAGAACATTATGTTTTATTGTAGAAAAGCAGTAGGAAAAACAAACTAGATGGAAACCTCTCAGAATAGTTTACATGTACCTCTAAAGCTCATGGCTTTTTATTGTAGTTGTGCTCCCTCTAGTGGTTTAGATAGGCAGTGCAACAGCAAAATTAAAATGCTGATTTGGCATACAAGTGTGATTGAGATACTCCATACTGAATAAGTGAAAATTGTGGAATAACAGAGCTGGATAAGTGACAAAATAAGGCAGAGAATCATTGAGCATTCAGGATACAACAGTATCCTTATTTAAGTGTTGATTAGTCTACTTAATTTCAATCCCATGGATCCTGACCTCGCCTTCAAAGTGCATATATTTGTACTTCTCAGCGCCTTGACGGTTAGGGAAGTTAATCTGAGAACCATCAGGAAGAGTCACCAGGAACTCCTCATTGGTGAACGTGATTTTTATCTGAAGGAAGAAAAAAGATAATATGTTAATTAAAATCCCGAGGGGCCATTCAATTTCATCCACGGCCCATGTATTATGATTACCATCTGCTTAAACAGCAGTTTCATTAAGATTTGAGTCTTGCCTGGAACTCCTCGCTCTGATTAAATGGAAAGCTGGTCCCTCTGTGCTCCTCACACCAGTTGCCGCCCTGGAATGAATTGCACACTACAGCGCACTGGTCACCGTGGGCATCAAAACGAGGGTTCATGTGTAGAGCGACGTCCTCGGCGCTGTGACCAATGTTAATGGCAAAACTGCAAAAGAGCAAATGGGAGATAAAATAAGAGATCCTGGTGCTTTTAAAGTCCTGAATTTGAGAAGTTGCTTTGCAGAGACTTACTTTGTGGAATCAGCACTGGGGACTCCTGTAAGAATCAGAGTCTGTCCCGTCTTAAAGGACATATTCTGCACAAGCATACCCTGTTAGAAACAGAGAGAGCTGAAGTTACTCTTTATTTGTAATTTGATTTTCTTTTTGTATATCTCACACACTACTGGCATGAATAGCCAAACATGTGTATCCACTTAAATTTGACTTGTACAGCTGGGCACTGTGCCTGGTTTCCCTATAAGCCAAAAAGAGACTGTAGATATAATGATGGAGTGGACGGAATCAGCCTCACAAAAGCAATGCTGTCAAATTTTCCAATGCGTTGAAAGGAAAATCCTAGTCCGATGGCGAAAGGCAAAGAGCCAGACTTGAACATTCAAAAAACTGCAGATGTGGCACAGTTGTTCTATTGGAAAACCTCTGCATGGGTTCTGTCTGAAAAAAGGTACAAAATTGTCACTGGAGCGGTACCCTTTCAAAACGTACTAATATGTACTTTAAAATGTACTAATATGTACCTTTCAGGGGTAAATTTAGCGTTTGTACTTCAGGGTACCACCACAGTGACAGCTTTCCTTTTTTCTGAGAAGATGGATACAAGAAGAGCTATCTTTTAATCATTCAGTCTTTAAAAACTAGTGGTTATGCCATCTCTGAGAGATTTGGTGTAAGTTTAGAAGCCAAGTTGGGTCGGCAGCTGCAAGATGAATTACACAAGGCCTCTTTATGTGATTCACAGCTGCAGAGGAAAGTAGATTTATATAGCTGTTGTAATGAAGGCAGAAGAGATAGGCTACAGCTGGCTGAATAGTGGAGAGAAAGGAGGGTCAAAAAGACGGATATGATGAGGAAAAGAAGGAAAAAAGGCACTTAGACTGAGAATGTGAAAGAACAGATGTGTAGCAGAGGTGAATTCTTTCCACATTAGTCAGTGTGAGTAAAAGTAAACCAGCGCTCAGACAGAAGCTGCTGCAGAACTAAACTCTCAGAGCAGTGTGACCTCATTCTTTCTTTCTGAACTTTCTAAACTGCTGATTTTAACTGCTAAAGGGAAGCTGCCCAGCGATGCTCAGTCTTTCGGATTAGCATAGTGAAGAATGACTGAGTCATGCTGCTTTCGCTGAGCTTTAGAGAAAGCTAGAGGTCTCCTTCTCAATGCCCCTGGGTACTGGATGGTTTCAGACCATAGTTGGGCTTGAATTGGCCAGTCTTGCTTCATTTCTAGAAATGCCAGAGGATTGAACATGTTAAGGTAAGATGAATTACCCTAAAATGTTGAAGGGTTACAGACTATGTGTATTGCAAACACAATAGCCAAGGCTACAAAGCTAACCTTTGTCTCTCCAGTCTTCAGTGTCACATAATCCATCAGAAGTCATTCTAATATGCTGATTTGGTGCTCAAGAAACATTTATTATTATCACAGTTGAACATGGTTGTGCTACTTAATATTTTTGTGGAAACCTTGATTTATTTGATTGAACATGTTTTTGAATTTTTGTAACAATGTCTAGCCTAAGTCTTTACTGTCACTTTTGGTCAATTTAATGCATCATTTCTGAATAAAAGTATTCATTTATTTAATAAAACTTTTCAGCTGTATATATACATATGTGTGTCATATGATCTGCAGTCCTGGTTTTCTTGTTACTTGATGTGGTTATGCCACACTGTCACTGATTTGGTTTTGAAAAGTTTTTCAAATATTACTAACTATACAAATTTGTCTCACTACTTTTTTTTTTAAGAAAATAATAATAACAGTTTGTTCCAAACTACTTCCAGAAGTTTCTGCCTTTTAGTGAGACACATGAGATACAGGCTTTTTTTTATGAATTGCATTTCTTAACATATTTCTAAATACCTTACAATTGTGGACAAAAAAATAAATAAAATAAATGAACGTAATGTAATTAACCAGTACAACATTGTGATAGAAATGGATGATGAATTAACAACATAGCAGTTTAAAGTGAGTGCACTACTCAAGATATGTGGAGGTCACACCCATGAGCAATGCACGTGGGGACGCTTCAGTACACTATTCTATAATAACTATACAATGCACCAAACAGAGCTTACTGCACAGTATCAATAGCCATAAACACCAGACTTCAGCTGCTACGAGCTCTGTATTATTTGTGCTAACCTAAGATAGAGAAGACATTCTAACATATGCTGTCTTAACTATAAACAAATCTTTAAAATACCATTTGACATAAAACTAAAGAATGTAACGTTTAACAATTACTCACGCTCATTTTGAGTTCCTTTGAGACCCAATGAAGAGAAACGAAGTGTCTGGGAGAAAGTCGCGTTGTGTGGAGAGCTTCTTATGTCCACTGCTGACTAGGAGTGCTCAGATCTTGACCGATGGTTATTTCACCCAATCGGGTTTCTTTGCCTACTCTATCTCGACCAATCGCAAAAAAGGCATGTGGATTTACTGTATGTAATCTATTTCTAGACATACCCTGGTAATACGCTATAAATACTTCTAAATAATTCAAACAAACGAGCATAAGCACAATGAATGCTGGTGTACGTTGCGAACAGAACATAATTAATGTAATTATACGCTTGTAGCCCATAACTGATCTACTTATTAAAGCTTTATTAAAACAATTAGCTACAGTTTACAAGATGATTAACGTGTTATACAATTGCCATGCTTATGAATTGATTGTAAAATGTCTCACGTTGTAAAATATATTGATCATGTAACGAAAATAAGTCATGATGAGTTGGTATGAGAGGTGCTGTATTTGTGGTCTGTGTGCTGGAATACTCAGTATTTTGGGGCTGGTGACACGAGGGTGTGGCACTGCTAGTTTGCGAGGCTTTGTGAAACTGACGAGCATTTTAACACCACAGTGTCGTTTGATTATTAATCTAAACTATATTAGCATTTCGGCGCATTTTTTTTTTTTTCTAGTCTAACAACAAAATATTTGTATGGCTCCAGGATGTGTCTTAAGACAGTCGCAAGATGCTAACCGCAAACTCAGGAAATGATTAGAGAAGTGAGAACTTCGAAGGACCACCGCCGAAGGGCTATGCAATATGAAAGAAAAAAAATGTCAGCTTAATACAAAGTACATTTTACAGATAATAGTATAGTCTATAATATGCACTTTTCTCATACGCCGATTAACTGGTTCTAAACAGGACTTCAGGATCTCGATTTTGTCATATGAGACAATAAGGTACAGTTACGCACAGGCAATACAATGTTTTGGCAGCAGCAACCTCAAATAATAGCATGCACATCTTCATTATCATTATTTATCATCATCAAGATGCTCAGCCAGGAGGAGAGCAGTCTCTCTGCGTCCTGCAATCCTTCAAACCACGCCCACGACAAGCCCCGCCCAGCGGGCGCCGCCAGGGTTTCTGGGCCCCGTTAAAATCGAATGTGAAATGCAATACTTTAATGACCGGGGCCAGTTGCATGAACTGTCTAACTAGCAGTTAACCAAATGACAATCAGTCTTACTTTTCGGATTCAAATCAGATCAATCTTCGTTTTTATGTTTTGAAGAGTTATGACCAGTCTTGCAGAAAAAAAAATATATATAATTTAAGGCTAGTCTAAGCAGTTTATACACCAGGCCACAGATGTCGAACATTTTCTAATAGTGTTTAGACATAATGGATTTTTTTTTCTTAAGTTAAATAGGTATTTTTATAAAGTACTTTCAGAATACAATAGAAAATCTACTTGTTGAGATTCCTGTGGGCGGGGCTTGTAGTCTCGTAAACCACGGCCAAATGATTTGACGCTGATGCACAACCACCCCAGCAGGTGGCGATGCAACCACAACATATGTGGACTGACACACACGAAGAAATTCACACATGCATCTTCCGTAGTCTCTCTAGTAACAGCATCAAGTAAGCAGACTTGTGTGATATTAAAATATGAACTGTACACATCCGATGACAGATAAAGAAGGGGAAGGAATGAGCCACAAAACAAGAAAGGACGTCATACATACCTTTCAAGTCAACTTCTTCGCTATGAGTCTTTTAAATACATTTCCATGGGATGTAAGTAGAACATCGCAACATGCCCTAATGCATTAAGAAACCATTTCAGATGTTCAGATGATTTGTACAACTATTTATATATGAGCTGTTAGCTACGTTTCTTTCTTTCTTTCTTTCTTTCTGTTATTTGGTTTTCAGGAAAGTAAATTAACAGTTGTAATGTTTATGTTTTCTTTGTATTATCTCTACTTCCATAAATAACGCAATGGTTTTTGCAGTCTTTAGACAGAGAAATGATGACTACTACAACTTCAGACATCATTGTGGAGATTCTTCGGAAGGTAAACAAGCTATTATGGAAGCAAATTAATTATTTAATGGAATAAAATGAAAGTTTTGTTTTTCTCTCTTTTTTGGCAGACATGTTTACATCCCATTTGCCTTAAGAACCCCCCCTCTTTGAAATACAGAAGACGCTTCCTAACAGAATTGATCAAAAGGGTTGGTTTGGTGTCTTTACAAACAAGCATGTTTTAAATTTTGTTTCCCCACATATTTTGAGATACAGCATATTTTCATGAAGGCTCATTTTTGTAGCATGAGATGTTGGCTGCTGAACCTCTGGATGTACTGTATGAAGTGCTCGGAGAGGTCATGTGTGCACAGGAGGAGGACATGTGCTACAAAACCTACTTATTGGTGAGTCCGATCACGTTAGCACTGGACCTTAAGAATATTTATACCTCATAATAAAACATAAAATAAGAAAGTGTCAAATCTCAGCCAACAGGAGATGCTGTTAGTCTAGCAGAGAACGTGGCTCTCATCTCCCAAGGAACCACAGGTCTGGTTACCTGGGAGGCTGCCCTGTATCTGTCTGAATGGGCTTTGGAGAATACACACATCTTCAAAAACAAGTAAATCTTGACATCTCACAACTCCATGCCATTTTACTTGTGATTGTTTATGTGGGATAAAATTATTTAGAAATATTTAAGATGCACGATTTCTCTGTCATTCAATCAAATAAGCTAATTTGGACAAAATACAAAAATTCTAACAAATTAATGTAAATTCACTTGAATGACGTTCTTCTAGTAATTATAAAAATCAATTGTATTTGATTATTTAAAC